>OX387716.1:87792194-88392194 GCA_947577245.1 Andrena bucephala | reverse complement strand
TAACTATATTTCCAGCAGCCAAAAATAAGCGTTCGCTTGTTGCTTGTGTAGCGGGAATCGCAAGTACATGTCTTGCCGCTAATTGTAACAGCGGATATCTGGTGGAATTGGATTTCCACCACTTCATAACATCATCTTTTCGGGATACGGTTCTCTCATTCATATAAGTTTGTATCTCGCGATCTTTACGAATATCAAAACTTTCGGTTTCTTCTACTGATCCCAAAGTTTCGTCGAAGAAAGTTGTTAATTTTGATTGTCTTGCATCTAATCAATAAAAAATACATTGGAAATTCATTAACATAGTGTGATCCATTATGTACCTATGTGTACATAGGTATCCGTACAATTTAAAAACTTACTATTCTGATTAGTGGAAGTACTTTGAGAATTATTGTTAACATTCTGTCCTAAATTATTATCAATTTCTATTTGAACCTCCTCTATTTTGCTACTTAATTTATCAATAGCAGTACGTTGCTCTTCCTCTGGTACAAAACGGTGTTTAAATCTGGGATCTAAGAGCATGGCAATTATTATAATTTCAGATTTTATGATGTGATTGAACCGTTTCTGCAAATAAAATAGATATTTCATTTAAGAAAGTCTTTATCGATTTCGATACTAAGCCAGTAGGGAAATATAAAATTGAAATAATTTACTTTCAATGTATCGCGGACGTTGTTACACATTGCAGTGATTATTGCACTTGCCGTACTCTCAGGTTGCAGTACATTGAGTAACGCAATATACATGGGATAATACTGTGACAAAGTGGGATACAGATCTCCACTCATTAAATCTGTTACTTCTTTCATGGGTTCTAGAACTGTTGTTATGGCTTTCAAAAACGTCCATTCGTCAGGATTTAAATTTTCCGGCATGTTTTGATTTGACAGTGCAATATTAAGGGGAGTTTCTAGTAAAGAGAATTTGTGAAACATCAAATACGTGGAATTCCACCGGGTGTCTACCTCTTGTACTAATTGCAGTGGCATTTTGTCGGGATCATTAGATTTTTGAACTTGTACAAATGTTTCTCTTGCAGATGTTGAACAGGCAAAAAATGCGACTATAGCTCGGCACTTTTTACGAATTTCTTCGTACTGCTTATATTTTTTTAACCCAGTCTTAATAGCCAGTTGCAAACAATGTGCAAAACATGGTATTCGAGTCCAGTTTCCTCGTGTATTTATGGCTTTAACAACATTTGCACCATTGTCTGAAGTGAAAAAGGCCTGTTTTTCTGTATTTATGCCCCACGTGGTCAATGAATTTACTATTATGTCTTGAATATGTCTATGTGTGTGTGTCGTCGGTAAATGTTGCAAATTTAGCATATAATGATATAATTTAAAATCCTGTGTCATGTAGTGTATTGTTAAAGATATGAAATGTTGTACAGCACGTGATGTCCAGCCATCGGTCGTGAATGCTAATACAGTGCCTGTTAATTTCATAATTCATATAATATTATAGGTATAAAGAAAGAAAGTGAATATGAGAAAGTAAAAATTACAAAAGCAAGTTACCTTCTTGAATATCTTCGTGTATTTTACTTCTAATGTTTTCTTTCAAACTGTCGTACATTCGAGGAATTACTATTCTTGACATATTGGTTCGGAACGGAATTTTGAATCCAGGTTCGGCAATATTCATTAAAAATCTAAACCCAATATCGTCAACGATACTGTAGGGTTGTAGATCCAACGCAATCATGCGTGCCACTCCTTCTGTTAATTATTTTGCTCTCGGTGAATTTTCGTCTAAATGTACAACAGTTTGTACAGTAACTGGCTGTGCTTGTGACTCCAAAGGTATTTGCGTATGCGAAGATTTCAAATGCCGCAGAATCCCAGAAGTGTTGCTGTATTTCAGTGCAAACACTTTTCCACACAGTTTGCATTTTGCCTGCTGTGGATTTATTTTTTCAAAATGATTCCAAACAACACTTTTAAATCTATTCCTCCTTAAAGGTTCGCGGTTTTCATGAGCACTGCGCGACACACTCGCAACACTTTCTACATCATCATCATGAAGCATATTTACACTTTTATAAAACTATTTTAAAACTATATTATTTAATTACTAAATGTAGTATTACTGTTTACTATTACTAAATGTACTATACTTATTAAGCACACTATTTAATTTTAAGCGATTCCGCAAGTCTGCAACCCTTATGATGTGACTACGTCGATGGCTTTTCTGCACTGACTGGCTGTCGTGAACTAACTGGCACTCGCGTTAACATCCTCTTAAAAATCTGGCTTTGTACCCTATCTCCTCGGGGTGGTTAACGTAGCAAAGACAGCTAACATCTTGAAGTTCCCCCCGCCGCATCCCCAGTACCAATATGCGTAACGAATGTCACGAAATGTCAACGACGCACAGCGGGGGTTTATGCCTTGGTCAAGACTAAGAAGGGGCCTTGACATAAGCCATGCACCCCCGTAGGTGGGCATCGGACGACGGTTGGTGACTTCAAGTCACCTACCTATCGAGTGAGACCTCAATGACCTGTTGTGGTGTAGAAAGAGAAAGTTTGGACATGGCATGGGCCCGACGCGGTATTGCTAAAGATTAAAGAATAAGGATTTTGTTCCTACAGAATCTGGGCACGAAGTGAGAAATGCGGGGGTGCCTTCCACTGTTGGAAATATCGTTATCAGTAACCGAACAAAATTGTCACCTGAAAACGTAGAACAATTATGGTTGTTACATGTTAATTTTAAATAATAAAATATTCGCCTTCCCGTATATTTTTATTACTATGATACATACAGGAAATATTCCTTTTTGTATAGTTGTCCCTACGTTTTCTATTTTAAATCTGAAACTATCTTGAAAAGCTTAATACCCAATAGGTATACCTATTCCCTTTACATAAAGTACGAAGTATGAAGTATATTTTATTAAAATTTTAAAATATTGTCGATATAGAAATAGTCTTTCTCCCAAATTTTGAATATGGTATTTATTTAAGTACGTATATGGATATATTCAGTAGTCACAGGCTATTTGATAACAATGCAAATATATATGTAAATGAATAATAAGATAGGTACAAATTATGATTCAACAGGAGACAGAAAGGTAAAAACTTATCACTGGTATTGATATAAATGATATACATAATTCTTTCCATCTCGGTCTACTCTTACTAGCTTTAATAGCTTTCGAGCCGATCGCGTCCGAGTTTTGCCGAGCCGACCTGAAGTCAAATTGCCCGCTCATGGCGGCTATGCTTGTAGCCCGAATCGAGTCTCGGGATCCCGAGACTGTCGGGATCTCGAGCAATACGAAAGTATCGGGATCCCGCCCGATCTCGCCCGAAAGTTTCCGGCCCGTCCCGAGCCCGAAAAGTCGGGTACCCGCACACCCCTACTAGTGACACAGGTTTTTAAACTACAAGTGAATTTCCGAAAGGGTGAGTTTTAGTTACATTATTGGCGACTATTATTTTTTAGCCTAACGCAGGCTGTGGCTT
This sequence comes from Andrena bucephala, assembly GCA_947577245.1. Classification (NCBI taxonomy): domain Eukaryota; kingdom Metazoa; phylum Arthropoda; class Insecta; order Hymenoptera; family Andrenidae; genus Andrena; species Andrena bucephala. Next base: position 88,388,704 of record OX387716.1, on the reverse strand, counting down.
ATTTCCGGCGATAATTCTCCAAATTTCCGTACGTAAATTTTTCTTCGCAGTTTTTAAACGGATTTATTCATTATCAACAACAGTGTTGGCCGTTATTGAACTACGGATTTTTATCACAATAACGAACTACGATAACTTTTCACTCGTTCGCTGTTGCATTACCTTTTCGTTTGTACGTTATTAAAAAAGGAAATTTACGTGTTCCTTATCCTCTCACTCCAAATAATTATTATTTTCGATTCTTCTAAAAAAAAAACAACTGTGTATTTGTCTTTTTACGTTACACGTGATTTTCATCCATTTATCCTTTTTTCATTGTTCACTTTAAATGCCAAACAAACCATGGCAAAAGTTTCGATTTTTTTGTTACATCTTTTTCATTTGCCATTCTACGCAATTTCCTTCGGTGCATGCCGCCTTGCTTGTTCGTAGTCGCAGCGCGGCCCGGCGCGCGGCCACGCTAGCGCGGGAGCTCCAGCGGAAGGCTCGCGCTCTGATTGGTCGGTGCTTTTTGTTATTATCTCGTTAACGAAACCTCGGAGAGAATTTTCGCAAAGGAAAAAGTTGTTTCAAATCACCCCCTGAGTCACCCCTTTCAAGGAACTCCGACATTTTTGGGACACCCTGTATACATATAGAAGGAAGGGAGAAGTTTGACGAAGAACCGAAAGAAGAAAATATTCGCGATAAGAAAAAATCATTTCCTGTTAAATTTTCCGCAGAAGAAGTGAGAAATGCCTGCGTTGATTTTGTTACTAAAGAATCACAGCCATTTGCATTATTTGATTCCAAGGCATTTAAACTACTTACGGAGCAAATATTCAAAGATTTGAATATCCCGGTGATCAGTTCGAACAATATAATGGACTATGTCAGGACGATTGATTTCACCAAAAATAGATACAGCAACGCGCTATGATCGAGCCATACTTGGAATAAACATTCAAATGATCCACAACACCGAAATTAAAATATACACATAGGCAATGATAGAGCTACACGAAAGACACACAGCCGATTATTTAAAACAAGAGAACGAAAATGTTTTAAAAGAATTCGATGTTAAACACAATCAAATTTACTCGATCACTACGGATAACGGGCGGAATATGGTGAAAGCAGTAGAACTATTTTCTTCTGAAAGTTTAACTGAACTGGAAAAAGACGAGCAGCTTTTAGAGACAAAAAATCACGAGCAAAGCGTGGAAACGTTGGCAGAAAAATTTTGTTCAAAATAAAATACTATATCAGTAAAGTACGCGGCACATACCCTGCAACTTGCGATAAGAGATTTCTTTACCGAAAATACGAACGCAGTTATAGACCGTGCTCACGAAGTAGTGAAGACATTAAGAACTCCTACATTTAGGTACATTATTGTAGCTTCTCCTACTATTGCGCACGGTACTCTAATTTATTCATAATATATTATTTTTTCAGATACTCGTTAGATCATTTAGGTTTAAAAAAGCCACGGATGGATGTGCTGACACGCTGGAATTCGACATACGACATGCTACACCGGCTCCTAGAGCATAAAGAGTTTTGTCAGGAAAATTTAAAACATCCGGTAGCTTTATCGAAAGAGGAGTGGAATACAATCGAAGATCTGGCGAAAGTACTCACTCCATTGAATGAAGCTACATTAAAGCTACAAAAAAGCCAGTTACTTTTTGGAGATTTTTATAAACTATGGCTAAACTTGCAATTGCAATTAAAAACTATGACCTCAAATGCAGCTGGACTGATTCTGGATCATATAGAACAGGCCTGGGATTTAAGTGAACGCAGCAGCCGATTTTCAGAGGCAACGCCTCCTTTCTCCCGCCGCGCGTCTTGGCCCCCGCGGTGTATTTACACCTCCCCCAGCTATGATCTCCTTACACGGCGGCGCGACGGACCACGCCTCCGCGTCGCCTCTTCCGGGGTCGCTGCTTCTAGGGCGGGCGGTGCCCTCCGGCACCCCCGCCCCACGACCCCGCGATCGAGCTGCTACCCGGCCGCGACGATGCTACGGTCGCGACCGGGCCGGGGCGTAGACGGCCTCACGGGCCGCCCTAGCCGCTGCGCGTCCCGAGGGGCCTTTAAGGCGGTCGGGGAGTAATTCCTCGACGGCCACCTCGGGCGGGCGGCTGGCGATGTGCGCCTACAGGGCAGCCCGTTATCAGCCGCCTGTTTATGCCCCGGAGCTCGATCGCACTATCGGGAGCGGCGTGACGGCGCCACTCCCCGGGGGGGGGGCCTAGTTCATAGTCCCCCCCTCCGCTCTCCCTCCCTGACATACAGCGGCCCGCCCTAAAACTTGGCGGGCCGCTTTCCCCTTCTCCCACAAACCTCGCCCACACGCGCCCCCCTCTCTCACAGGAAGGGGGCATACGAGGGGTCTGTCGCCGCACCCGTTATGGGGTGCGGCCCCCTTCCCACTCCCCTTACGGGGGGAGCCACGGCGCGACTCGGAGGTTTTAACCGGGGGAGCGAGGCGAATTTAGAACTAAGTCGCCGCACCACCTCCCCCGGCCCCGGGTCATCTCGCGCGCCGCCTCCGAGGGACCGCGCGAGGCCTACGACCCGCCCTGATGCGGTCCCTCTCAGCCTCTTCTCCAGCATGACTACTTCGGAGAAGGAGGAGACGGCCTCCCAGCAGCCCCGATCCTCCGCCATCCGACTCACGACAGTCGGCAGCGAGAGGTCGGGACCCAGCTGCCGCTCCAGGACCCGGCGGCCATCTTGCCACTCCGGGCAACTAGCCAGAGTATGACCCGCCGAGTCCTCGACGCCCCGGCCGCAGCTGTGGCACTGCGACGACTCCTCCCGCCCTATGCGACACAGATAATCCCCGAAGCTCCATTCCACCTCCTGCTCTAGCCCCCCTACCAGGACCACTGCATAAACCTTGTACAGAGTCGGCTTCAAAGTTATCCCCCTGTACTCCTGTACACGCGCCCCGCCCCCTTTCTTCGCCAGCGGCGCTATAATAACCTCTCTCTCTCCCTGCGGCCACCCTTCCCCTTCCCACACTCTTCTGCAGATCTTCCACGCTATCTCTAATCCCCTCTTTCCCCCGTGCTTCCATGCCTCGTTCGAGAGTCTCGTCCCCTCTCATTCCCTTCCCTTCCTTCAGCTTCCTCACTACCCCCCTTACATCCTCTTTACTTATTCCCTCTTCATCCCCCCTTCTCCTACCCCCCTCCCCTCCCATTCTTTCTCTATTTTCCACTCCTCTACCAGCTCAATTAACTTCCTCCCGTCCTCATTTACCTTCTTGTCCTTCGACTTTCTTCCCCCTCCTTCCTCTTCCTCCTCTCTTCCTTCTATCCTACCCACCCTGCACGCCTGTCCTCGCGTTGAAGCCCCCCCCCCACAATTATCACCGTCCCTTCCTCTTCCTGACCCTCCATCCACCTTCTGATCCTTCCCAGCTTCCTATCCATATCCCCGTTCACGTAAACCGCCACTACCGTCCAATCCTGCTCCCTTGCCTTTACTCTCTCCACCATCAACCCTTCCTCCTCTCCCTGTCCGTACTCCTGCTTTCCTAACATCTCTTTCCTCACTCCTATCATCATGCCTCCGATTGCTGACCCCTTTCTATTTTTTCTCTTCGCCCACTGTACTCTCCACTTGTATCCCACTGGCAGCCCGCGCTTAACACTATTCCATCTCTTTTCTTCCACCCATGTTTCCATCAAGACTACCACCTCCCATTCCTCCAACCCCTTCCAGAATTCTTCATCCTTATTTGTCGCCCCCGCTATGTTCCAAAACGCTATCCTCCAGCTTTTACTTTCCTCTCCCTGCTTCTTCCTCCCCCTTCCTCCTCCTTCCTTCTTAGTTTCTTGTCTCCTCACTTTCTTTACTCTTTCTTTCTATGCCCCCCTCCTCCCTCCTCCTTTCCTCCATATTCCCCTCCCTTGCTTCCCTCTCTAGCCCTCCCTTTTCTCTCCCCCTCCAATCTCTTAGCACCTCCCTCCGCTCGTTCCAGAACCACGTTATTCCATCCACCACTATCTTCTCATAGTTTACCCTTACTCTTTTTCCCTTCGCTTCCTCCTCCTCTCTTATCCTCCTTAACCGCCATTGCACCCTCCTCTCCTTCCATGTCAGGTCCTCTTCCAACCTCTCCTTCCTTCTCCTTAATTTTCCTTTGTTCCTCATTACCTCCCTCTTTGCCTCCATAGTCTACCATCCTCACCTCCAGCATCACCTCTTTCTTCTTCAGCCTTCCTCCTCGTAGCTCCTTCGCTCCCTCTATTCCCCCCTGTATTCCTACTATCGCCAATATTTCTTTTGCCCTCTACATCGCCGTTCTCTCCTTGCCTACCACCTTTACTATTACGTTCTTACTTTTCCCTTCTCTCTCTTTCATCTCAAATTTTCTTTCCAACTCCTGCACCCTTGCTTCCCACTCTTCCCCTCCGCTCTCCCGCCATCTCCCCTCTATAGCCTTTAGAGTCTCCTCCACTTTCCTTATCCTTTCCTCCTCTAATTCTGCCTCCCCCATCCTTTTTTGCAACCTCGTCATTCAATCCTCCATCTCCTCCCTTTCTCTTCTCCACCTATCCTCCAACTCCTCCATCTTCCCTCTAATTTTTTCCATCTCCTCCTTCGCCTCCCTGCCCTGCTCCTTTACTTCCCTTAAGTCCTTCCTCATTTATTCCCTCATTCCCCTAATCAAATTCTCCAGCGCCCCGTCTTCACCTGCCCTTTTCTCCTCTGGCGATCTCTGTACCTTCCTACTTTTCATGAACGCCTCTTCCCCCTCTCTCCCTTCCCCTCGCCTCTCGTCATCCTTCTCTCTTTTCCTCTTCCACATCTCTACTATCTCCATTATTTTCTCCTATAGTCCTCCTGCCTCTCCTTCTCGCCTCTTCTTCCCCCTTTTCCTCTCCCTTCTTCTCTCCTATCGCCCTTTCATTCCCCTTTTCCTCTCCCTTTTCCTCCACTCATACTCCTTTCTTTCGTCAATTTCTCTGCATTCGTCCTCCTGCCTCTCCTTCTCGCCTCTTCTCCCCATTTTCCTTTTCCTTTTTCTCTCCTATCGCACTTTTATTTCCCTTTTCCTCTCCCTTTTCCCCCTCCTTCCCTCCCGTCATTTTTTCCTCACCCTCTTGCTTATTCTCTCTTCCTCCACTCCCTTCCTTATCCACTGTTCCGCTATTACTTTCACTCTCTACCACCCGATGTCACTACCTTCCTCTCTTTTGTGGCGACACCGTCAACAAACGTGACTAAAGACAAACAGCAGCGCCAACGGCGGAGGAAGCAATTACTTTGCCCACGCCCGGATTAGGACATCTGGTCGACTAAGATTTTGAGAACATGCGACTAGCAATTACTAACCACGCTACTTCGAATACCTACCTTGTTAATAATTTGTACAATAAATACTGTTGAACTTAGATACAGTGTAAGAGACTCGAACCCTAGTCATATAGTCATACCGCGAGGCCTATACATTCAACGCTTTACCGCCTTTTCTTCTACAGCTCTATTCTTTCTCGCCTTACCTCACGCCCCTTTTCCTCGTCCTTTCTCTCCCTTCACTTCCTGCTCCCCTTCTCCCGCCCCTCCCACTTTTCACTTCCTGCTCGCCCTACTAACACCTTTTCTGCTTCTTTCACTCGCACGTCTCGACTTTTTCAAACCGGAAATGGAAGTGTGGTCTGAATTTGTAATTCAATGTTTAAACAATTGAATTTTCGTGACAGAAAGTTTACAAGTTCTGATTGCTTTGCCGTCTTTAAACGTTCTTTGCTATTATGGAGAATATTTTGTAACTCTAACCTTTTTATACGACTCATTATATACGTATCTGTTTACCCCGGATTTATTAATTTTGTAGTGTTACGTATGTGGAATTTTCCCATACGCCGCTCTCAACCATTTTTCGAGCTTGCGTCTGCGAAGGGAAAACGCCCTAAAATCCTTTCGTTTATCACACACAACCAATGGGGGTCATGGTCTCGACCATCTGGATCACGACCATGGGAACGGGAGTGACACGACGACGACTCCGAAGGATTTCCTTATATGGAAATTCCTAATGAATCCCCAATCATTTTGGGACTATATTAACCCTTTGGTTTCAACCCTCTTCGGTTAAAAGCTACGCGTTTAAAGTCACGCGTAGAGTCACGTCGTGTCACGCTCGTACAGAGCTGGTTAAATCTAGTAAGATCGGGCTAAAGTCTCCGTCAGAATCATAGTTAACCTCATAGAATCCGCGAGTCCGGTTTATATTCTATTTGGCACTTGGAAAAAACCGCTTGTACGCCCCGCATCGCCAGTGCGTCAACACCGTGCAACTAGTGATAACTTACACATTATATTTAATTAACAAATCGCGACACTTACATTTGTACAATAATTGATTATTGAATATACGAATGGTGTTCACGTGTAAATCGAGTCGATTTCGTTAAATCCATCTTTTACCCAGCGATCCTTATAATATTAGTAGCACTCATCCACTGATACAACTTTACCGCTCGAGTTGTATCAACTTTAATTAAGAGTTACGAGGCATTACTAACATTTCCCGCGACTCCCTGATTTCGCATCAGGTTCGTTCGCAACCTCACCAAAACAAGGAATCTTCTCTAACCCAGTGGCTCCCCGATTTCGCATCGGGTTCGTCCACGAAACCTCACCCTCCTACGGCTCCCTGATTTCGCATTAGGTTCGTCCGTATCCTACAGCTCCCTGATTTCGCATCAGGTTCGTCTGTAAATCTACCAACTTCCGAACAGCTCCCTGGTTTTGCACCAGGTTCATCTGTGAATAATCCAACCTCCTAACAGCTCCCTGGTTTCGCACCAGGTTCGTCTGTGAACTTCATCCTAGTGACTCCCCGATTTCGCATCGGGTTCGTTCACGACGTTTCACCCTCCTGCGGCTCCCTGATTTCGCATCAGGTTCGTCCGTGTGTGACTCCATTCCTAGAGGCTCCCTGATCTCGCGTCAGGTTCGTCCTCGCCGTCAATAATCCTAGCGGCTCCCTGATTTCGCATCAGGTTCGTCCGCGCACCTAACTAACAAACTCATAAACCGTATTCCTTGGGAAATACCCTTCTCGCCGGCCTCTTGCGTTGCCGCAGCCCCGGCTCGTAACAGTAGTATAACATAATAATATTCTATTAACTTCATCTATTACGTTAGACAGAAGAGAAGTACTTACCTATATGAGATTGATGGGTTGCGGCAGATTAACTCACAATACAATAACAATACATATACTTAATAATAACAATGAAAATAATTAACACAATGATTGTAATTCATTTATTCTATAAAACACGCTTTCGCTCTTGATACTTTTAACTCTTCTTCAATGTTCTCTATTAACTCGCTGTTGTCAAATGACTCGCGTTCGCTACATCCACCCCTTTCATATTGTACACCAAAAATCTCTCTTCTATTTAATTTCTTCTCCCGCTCAATCAGAGTATAGCACCCACAGTATTTCTAGGTGTGACGATTGATTGTTGTTTCCCGAAAAAGGGACAAGTGTTTAAGTCGAAGCGTAAGTGTTCCATGTGACTGTTTACACGAAGAAGATAAAGAGTTGAGAGTCAAGAGTCAAAAGTCAAAAGCATTTTCTAAAATAAATACAAATTTTTTTCATGTTCAAGACAAATACATAACATTCTTATTTATACTTCACTTACACTGTACGTGAAGGCGAGTACTATTTGAGGACCGATGTTGCGTATATACCACATTTATTATGGTTAAACCCCATGATGTAGAATCATAAAATTTAACGTGGAGCCTATTTAGACTTCTATTATTGTTCACGAAATCGACATATCAACGCCATCTCGTAATGAAGAGCACTAATTAGGCACTTGGCGACAGCGCGCTTGCTCATGTGGAGCAGCGATCATGGCCCCCTTCCATCGATTCGCGATCGATGGAAGGGGAAGGCGATTCCTTTCAGGAAATAGATCGCTGGAAGGCTCTCTCTGTTCGCGACTCGGCTACGATACACAAGTATTTCTTTACCGCTACGCGCTTCTCTTGCTGGCGCTTTGAACTTTTCGCTCTTACGCTTTTGCTTAGTAACCGCTTTAATGCTCGCTGCTAGGATTCATCTCTTGCGTGAATTCTAAGTTCTTTCTAAGTTAAGTGGTGCACATTAAACATTACTGTAAATAGTTTATTTGCTTGTGATCGTGTACATATAATAGCGTTATAATTGTCGTGTCTCGTTAAACTTTAAATTATACTTGTCCTCGTGTCCATGAACAGTGTCTTACGTTTCTAAATTCATTACTGCTTCCTTTAACTTTCTGCCAATAAACATTCTAAACAATTATTAATAATTGACTTTTAAATAACATTCCCCCAAACCAAAAAGTGCGTAGGGCCTCCGTTCATTCGTTCACGGAAAGCGTAGATAGATACTAATACTTTAAATGTGGATATCTTATAAAAGTGCAAATTTGTGCAAGATTTTTCTATTGGATATCATACTTGACATGTAACTTTTAATCAAGAAACTTGTCACTGCGTGACACTCGGTGACTAACATAACGCTTCAAAAAACTCCAAGCAATCCCACTGATATATTATCAGAAAGTCCGTGGCCTGCGAACCAAGCTAGATGAGCTCACTCGTGGTGTACGATGTTATAATCTTCACCGAGACATGGCTTAATTCTCAATTTTTTTTGAGCAAGTTTTTTTTAAAGTCAGAATGGGCGGAGATAGTGTAATTCTGGGGGCAGCTTATCTGCCGCCAGCTTCCATCCCGGGACTGTTTGAGGATCATTGTAGCGGCCTACTTGACGCTATTCAAAACAGAAGTGATTGCAAAGTATTCTTATATGTTTGGGGAATGCAATCTTCCTCATGCGGTCTGGGGTGGGGTGATCTGTTGACCTGTTCCAAGAGACCTGGGATGTCGGAACTCAAGTCCACCGCTATTGATGTACTTAGATTTAGTGTTTTGTAATGATGGGGGGAGTATGTATTGAGCGAGCAAGTGAGACATTAATATGTCCGGGTGATTAACATCCGCCGTTATTAGCAATATTAGATTTAAGAAGCTCTTGCTCGGACGGTAGTACTGAAGGAATAGCGGGATTCTATGATTTCAAGCTTTGGGATTACCAGAATATTCTCAACTATTTGAATTCTGTTAACTGGGAAATGTTAGATGACTCTAAAGACATTGGCAGTGCTGTAAGTTTCTTTTATGATCACCTGGATTACGTCATCAAGGCGTATGTACCGTGGCGATCTAATTCTAGGTCAGATTATCTTCCTTGGTTTTCCTCACGCTTGAAGTACCTTATTAGGGAAAAGAAAAAAGCTCACACGGCTTACACGCGAATTATTGTTGGACTGACTATTTATGCTTTACCAATCTTCGGTTCGATTGTAAAAGGTTAGCGAAGACCGAATACCAAAGTGTTTGGGAATTTATTAATTCCCAATGCCGCCACACTCGCTCTCACAGCAGCACCTCGCGGACGCACGATAGAAATGCTGATCAACGATCGATCTGCCAATCAGTGACGGAGATCGACGATTAATCCACCAATCATCGAATCTCGATGAGCCAATCAGCGCGTCGCGTCGATCGGTTTCGAGAAGGTTCGAGAAGACGCGGAAACGGATGCGTCTTCCATCTTGAACTCTCACTCTCGTACGATCTGCTAAGTGTAACGGACGCGACGCGTGGTTATGCAGTTTTGTGCAAAGCGAATTTGGAAATCTCTCGTTTGCTTTCTCATGTGATAAAAGCATCATTGTTCTCATCTCATTCTCACATTCTGCTCTGCTCTGGCTCTTGTTCGCTCAGTGTGCACGGAAAGACGTGTTACGTGTCGAACCACATTGTGAACGCTCAAACGGCAGCTCGCATCCATCGCGCATTCATCGTGTTGTATCAGTGTGCGGAATAGCCTGCGTTGCTCAATTAGCACGTCTCAAATCAAACTAGTGTAATCGCGAATTGCTCATGTAGTTATTTTACCATCGTTCAATTTCAAGTGAATCTCCGTGCATTGATCATTCTCAAAGCTCAATCAAGTGTCAGCTCACGCACCCTTGATTAATATAATCGTAACGGAGACCACGTGGTCGCAGATCCACGCGGATACATTTTATATCATCTCATTCTCAGCAGTCAATCATTGCTATCAATAATATACGTGTAAGGCTGCTGTCGAGTCAATCTCTTTTCACTGAGGGGCAGAATTTACAACTCTGCCTCAGCATCATGGCTCAGTATACTCTCAATTGTGCTCATCATCATCGTTCCGTGTACTCTCAATTGTGTTTTAAATCAACTTGACGCTACTCATTTTAAGTGCTGTGTTGTGTGCACCTTTTCACCGTCGTTCCTAACCTCACTTGCATCCAGCGCGATCAACCATTAGATTCTCACACACAAAGGTATACAAATAATGTAGAATACACTCTGGAGATCGGTGTTAAGAAATTTTGGAAATTTGTTAATGCTAAGCGTGGAGATCAAGCGCTGTCTGAAATCATGAGGTCCGGTGACTCGGAAGCCTCATCACGACTGGGAATTGCCAATCTCTTTGCAGCTATTTTTGGGTCGATGTATACTCGACCGACGGAGGCATCGGCAGCTCGAAATACTGATCATGTCTGCGATCATAATGTTGATTTCGGTTCTTTGTCAATTTCTATCGGCGAGATCTTTGCAGAACTAAATAGATTGGACATTAACAAAGGCCCAGGTATGGACGGCATTTCACCGATTTTTATGAGAACGTGCAGCTTCATTTTGTCAAGGCCACTATAGCAATCATTTAATGCATCGCTCGCAAGAGGCGAGTTCCCGTCTGCTTCGAAAACAAGTTTAATTACACCAATATTTAAATCCGGAGACCGCGCAGAAGTAAGCTATTATCGGACTATGAATAAAATTTCTGTCGTGCCTAAGATATTCGAGAAAATAGTTATCGATAAATTATCACCTCACATCGCTAGAATTTTATGTGACGAGCATCATGGATTTATCTGCAAACGCACAGTGGTCCAGAATTGTAATGTAGCAGCTCCTTGAGCTGATTTAGCGCAATCAAACAAAAATTTGGGAACAAATGATTTTATTTAAATAAGGAAACATAATTGAATAAAATTTTATCAATTTTAGTCATCTTCTTCGATGGCGTCTTTTATTAATAACTTCTCAACATATTCGTGAAAGTATGTATTTGTTCTTTCTATTTTTCACTGAAATTAAAGATATTAAAGGATATGTGGAGAACAATAGTGCATTGAACAAATCATGCATCGTTTCAATCCGCGAAAATTTTCTTATATGGAATTCCCTTAAATTGTCGATATCTTTATTTCGTGTTTTCATTGCCTCTTCAGAATTATACCCCTATTAATATCCTACGTAGGCTTGACGGCATACAGGGTGTCCCAAAAATATCGGAGTTCCTTGAGAGGGGTGACTGAAGGGGTGATTGGAAATAAGTTTTTCCTTAGCGAAAATATTGTTCGAAGCTTTATTAACGAGATATTAACAAAAAACCCCGACCAATCAGAGCGCGCGCCTTCCGCTCGAGCTCCCACTGTAGCGTTGGTTACGCGGTAGGCGGCTGCGCTTGTACTACGAACGTACGAACAAGCAAGTCGGCATACATCGAAGGAAATCGCGTTACACAGTTTTTTTTTAAAGCAGAATCTTAAATAATAATTATTTGAAATGAGAGGACAAGAAATACGTAAATTTCGTTTTCAAATAACGCATAAACGAAAAAGTAATGTAACAGAAAATGTACGACAAGTGATCGTAATTCGTTATTGAGGTAAAAATCCGTAGTTTAATAACGGCCAACACAACTAAATTTAAAAAATAATATTAGATCTATGAATAAATGCTTCCCGACTGGGTTTACAAAATCAGTACAAATTTACCAAATTTCTATCGCGGTGGTATTCGTAGGCTGCCAGAAAAATGGTAAAAGGTAATTAACAATAATGCAAATTATTTCGATGATTGAGTTGTTTTCATATTTTTTAAATCAAACTGTTATTGTACCCTAAAATCGGAAAGAATTTATTTCTACATCAAATAATCACCAATAAATTAAACAAAACTCACCCTCTCGAACAGTCCTTTCCTTCCTATTCGAAAACCTGTGTCACTGGGTCACTGTACCGATTGTTACGAGCCGGGGCTGCGGCAACGCGAGAGGCCGGCGAGAAGGGTATTTCCCAAGGAATACGGTTTATGAGTTTGTTAGTTAGGTGCGCGGACGAACCTGATGCGAAATCAGGGAGCCGCTAGGATTATTGACGGCGAGGACGAATCTGATGCGAAATCAGGGAGCCTCTAGGAATGGAGTCAAACGCGGACGAACCTGATGCGAAATCAGGGAACCGCAGGAGGGTGAAACGTCGAGAACGAACCCGATGCGAAATCGGGGAGTCACTAGGATAGAGTTCACAGACGAACCTGGTGCGAAACCAGGGAGCTGTTAGGAGGTTGGATTATTCACAGACGAACCTGGTGCGAAACCAGGGAGCTGTTCGGAAGTTGGTAGATTTACAGACGAACCTGATGCGAAATCAGGGAGCTGTAGGATACGGACGAACCTGATGCGAAATCAGGGAGCCGTAGGAGGGTAAGGTTTCGTGGACGAACCCGATGCGAAATCGGGGAGCCACTGGGTTGGAGAAGATGCTTTGTTTTGGATGAAGGGTTGCGAACGAACCTGATGCTAGATCAGGGAGTCGCGGGAAATGTTAGTAATGCCTCGTAACTCTTAATCTATGTTTGATACAACTCGAGCGGTAAAGCTGTATCAGTGGGTGAGTGCTACTAATATTATAAGGATCGCTGGGTAAAAGATGGGTTTAACGAAATCGACTCGATTTACACGTGAACACCATTCGTGTATTCAATGACTGATTATTGTACAAATGTAAGTGTCGCGGTTAAATAATAAATAAAAGTGTGTAAGTTACCACTAGTTGCACGGTGTTGACGCACTGGCGATGCGGGGACGTACGAGTGGCTATTTCAAAAGTGCCAAATAGAATATAAACCGAACTCGCGGATTCTATGAGGTTAACTATGATCCTGATGGAGACTTTAGCTCGATCTTAACCAACTCTGTACGAGCGTGACACGACGTTACTCTACGCGTGACTGTACTGCTTTGAACCAACGAGGGTAGAAACCAAAGGGTTTATATAGTCCCAAAAATGAATGGGGATTCATTAGGAGTTTCCATATAAGGAAATTCTTCGGGGTCGTCGTCGGGTCATTCCCGTTTCCATGGTCGTGATCCAGATGGTCGAGATCATGACCCCCCTTAGTGGTGTATGATAAGCAAAAGGATTTTAGGGCGTTTTCCCTTCTCAGAAGCGAGCTCGAAAGTGGTTGAGAGTGGTGTATGGGAAGATTCCACATACGTAACACGATCCTGGTCATCGGTGGACGAAATGATTTATGGTAGGATAGCGCCCAGTGCTCAGCTGATCGCAGGTATGCGACACCACCCGAAGGGTAAGGGTCGCAACGTCAAATGCGTCCGGGTTAATGTACCGAGTATTCACTTCGCCGCACAGCTACTAACACTGATCACATAATTTATTTTTCATGAAATGTGTTGTTCCTACGTTATTAAAAATTTGTGGCCCCGACAGGGGTCGATTACTGTCAGTTGAGCAGTTGCTCGAAGTGACCACCCTCAGCGTCTATGCACGCCTCAGCATGTACAATAGGGTGGAACGAAATATAGGGGCAAAATATTTTTTTATTATTCATGACTGCTAATAGTGGGCAAAAGTTGCCTTTTATAATGGTATTTAAGCTGCCAAAGTTTGAACGTGATCAACAAATTTTTTGAGGTGCCGCAAGCCCTCCAAATATTAATATTTACTGAAATATTGATTTTTGAAAGGCTTGCGGCAGCTGAGCACTGGGCGCTATCCTACCATAAATCATTTCGTCCACCGATGACCAGGATCGGTACAGTGACCAAGTACACAGGTTTTCGAATAGGAAGGAAAGGACTGTTCGAAAGGGTGAGTTTTATTTAATTTATTGGTGATTATTAGGTGTAGAAATAAATTCTTTCCGATTTTAGGGTACAATAACAGTTTGATTTAAAAAATATGAAAACAACTCAATCATCGAAATAATTTGCATTATTGTTAATTATCTTTTACCATTTTTCTGGCAGCCTACGAATACCACCGCGATAGAAATTTGGTAAATTTGTACTGATTTTGTAAATCCAGTCGGAAAGCATTTATTCATAGATCTAATATTATTTTTTCAATTTAGTTGTGTTGGCCGTTATAAAACTACGGATTTTTACCTCAATAACGAATTACGATCACTTGTCGTACATTTTCTGTTACATTACCTTTTCGTTTATGCGTTATTTGAAAACGAAATTTACGTATTTCTTGTCCTCTCACTTCAAATAATTATTATTTAAGATTCTGCTTTTAAAAAAAACTGTGTAACGCGATTTCCTTCGGTGTATGCCGACTTGCTTGTTCGTACGTTCGTAGTACAAGCGCAGCCGCCTACCGCGTAACCAACGCTACTGTGGGAGCTCGAGCGGAAGGCGCGCGCTCTGATTGGTCGGGGTTGTTAATATCACGTTAACGAAGCTTCGGACAATATTTTCGCTAAGGAAAAACTTATTTCAAATCACCCCTTGAGTCACCCCTGTCAAAGACCCCGAGATTTTTGGGACACCCTGAATTGTACCAGTAATATTGCTTTATACATAGACACGGTGCGTCTCGCGCTGCGCATATATTTATATGTAGCGTTACAATTTGCTACACAACATATTTTTCTGCATACAATTCGCCGATACTGTGAAAATTGGCAGGCAGCAATAAATTGTATACCTGCGTCGGCACATCTCTGTCCCTACCCTATACAGGGTGTTCGGCTATACGTGCGAATAAATTTATGGGATGATTCTGGACTCCAGAATAAGGCGAGGATGAATAATAACGATATTGTGGCTGAGGCTTCGTTGGTTATCTGTGCATATGTGCCTCAATAACACAACTGTCTACAGTGAATATAATGGAAACAATGGATTTTAGCGACTAGGCAGGTCTAGTGTAATTCAACGATACACTTCAATTTTGGATAAAGTGATAAAGAAGTAGAGATGAATTTCGTCGCAGCTTCTCTGGGGTGAGTGACCCCGTGTAACAGTGGCTTTGAATACCACTATCGACCCCTCGCCTGAGTTGCCCCGCGTGCACCGCTGCAAGCGGTTTGCCGGCTTTTAGGCATGTCCTTATACGCTTATAACTAACTAACGAAGCCTCAACTACAATATCGTTATTCTTAATTTTAGTTTTATTCTGGTGTCTTGAATCACCCCTTAAATTTATTTCCACGTATAACCGAGCACCCTGTATAAACAAACATAGAAGTTAAATGGTTAAAAAAAGGTAAAGTTGCCGATGAACTGGGACCTCGCCGATTTCGATGAGCTTCAAATATGTTGCAAAACTCGACATTTTGTGTAACTTTTTCCTTTGACAAAATTGGCGGTCGGCCTTATTTTCCGAAATATTCGCAGGAAAACTTTCGCTATTATACAATCGTAATCTACGTACACGTTGTCGCCCGCGACAGTGTGTGCAGCACCACGCTGTCGGCGGTTGTCTCCTGTTTGTATTAGCACTGCGTAGTAGAGTGGGTCGAATTCCGATTTTTTTTTAAACTCGAAATGTAATAGTGCGCAAAAGTTGCCTTACGCAAGTACAAATTCAACGCAAAAAAAAATTTTGAAATCGAATAATATTTTACCATCGCGCATCGAGGTCAAAAATTCAAATTTTGCGAAAAATACCCAATTTCTTAAAATAGTTGAAAAACGTTTTCCTCGTATTATTTACATTTCCGAAGTCGTAAAATGATATTTAAACACACCAAAAGACACTTCCGGTATAACATTTCAGTTATTATTTCAATGGCTTGGGGGAGAAGCTTCTATACAAATTTACTGTGCAGCTCTTGGCTAGTCCATATGAAATAGAGGACGACTCAGAACTCACCACGAGAAGGTCGCTACACGTCGAGTTCCACCCGCACCCTACCCAACCAACCAACCATTCGTTAATTATAACAATATTTCAGGGGAACATTAAATTTTTGTTAACAATTCAACCGTCGAGTGGAAATTGTACCTTGGTTTCAAATTTCCGCATTAGGCCTCTTGATTTTAAAATTGAACGAATAAATCCGTCCCTATTCTCGAAACCCACAACTTTCTGTGCCGATTCCGAGACCAACTTGACACATCTCTCCACTGATTGCGTGTGGGATGGAAAGTCTCTTATATCCCATTTCGGGACAAACCCGCTCTCGATCAGGTGGGAAATGTGCTCGTTCGAAACATTGCTCAAAAGAGGAGGCGACGACAACTTTGCGGAGGACCAATCAATTATATTAAAATACTCTTGAGCATCAAACTTGAGTGTGGGCACTATAAAACTTCGTACCTTCGTTTTTTGCTTAGAAGGTAACGATCTTGATTTGAGAATTCTCCTCAGAGCAAGTTCTTTCACGTACCTCCGTTCATCCAGCGCCATAGTCAGAAGCAAGCTTTCAGGGTGTGCGAAATATGCATTTCGTTGAATGACAGGATCAATGATTTGAAGGAGATTGTCAGGTAAGTACCTTGACGTTTGAATGGCCATGAAAAGGTGCCGTGGACCACTTATTATTGAACTTTCCTTTTTTATAGGAAACCACAGCGGCATATAGGAGGTGAGTATGAATTTCACTATTTCTTTCAGTTCAGAGGAGGGATTGGGTGTTGAAATGTATACCCTCAAGGTGTTATTTGCAGCAGTTAACCAACGAGAATGGCACAGTGGACCGGGATGTGCTACAGCTAAATCTGGCGAGCAGACACCCGTTTTAATTGCTTGGGAAATATCCAAAAGATATTTCTGATCTTTACTGAGATCGTCTCGATCTGTTGGAGGAATGAAGCAATCGATTCTTTCAAAATCACGCACAGGAAGCTTGTGACAGTCCGACAGAGACTTCCCAATAGAACCAGAGAACGACCGAGGTCCGGGAGTTGCACCATCGAGACAGGCAAATATGTGTCTGAATGGCAATTCATTGAAATGCAACATACAGATTACCCATTGGAGAGGTCTTTTCAAATGAATTTCAAGGTTATGGATAACACCATTTTTCCAGCCAGTATTTACTACTGTGCCATCACAGCCCACGACACCCCAGTCAGTAAAAGAAATATCTAGTTCAGTAAGTTTTGCAATGATGGAGTCACTTATATGTTTTGCGGAACCTGTCGTTGGAACAATGTGGCTTATGTACTTCGATCCCGGTTCTTGAAGGGGTGCAATGTGTTCCTCCTTCATCACCCTGCGGAAGCGTTTCGAACCCTCTGTTTCAACGAAAAGGGTATTGTCTTTTCGACCGTCGAAGTATAGGCCACGAAGGATAATATTTGATTCAGAATCCTTCAAGCTAGATCTTGTTCGTGCTCTTTCCCTCCTAATTTTGCTTTTGTCCACAACACGTGTCGTGTCAGATTTAGTGATGATTCCAACGTCTTTCAAAACACTGGAGGCTATGGCCGCCGTCGCTCTATCTGAAATGCCGAATCTATCACATGTTAAAGCCGTCGAAGTTAACTGAAGCCTCATCTGCGAACATGGCGTAGAATTAGAATCAGGCGATCCATAGCGGTAGTGGTTTGAAACAATAAAGTCCTTTGCAGAAGGTTGGTGAGTATGTATAGCTTCTTGCTCAGACTCATCGACCAGGACGATGTCATCTGAGACCAAGGTATCGACAGTTGAACATTTGGAATCTGGATGACTAGAAGTTTGTCTCTGTAACCTTTTTGCAAGTATTTCAGATGTTTTTCTATCAAATGATCCAATTTTCCCTATTCTTTCGTTTCTTTGATCATACAGAAATCTTAGTTCAATCAGAGGTATTTTCTTCGCTTTTTCACAATAAGAATTAACAGAAATGGGTTGTGTGCATTTGCAATTGACCTTAATTTTTTCACAGGTGCATTTTAGCGACATAACACATTTGCAGTACGATACGTCAGACAACCGCAATGCTTCCTGTTTGAATTTACAAACATTTGCTTTGTAATTATCCTTGTATTTGTCCCTCATGTAAGACTTCCTCAAATTGTAATACAAATCATGATATGCTTGAACCATTTTCACAATTCTGTTTTTAGTAACTGTTGGAATGGAGGACTTGTCAAATAAAGGCTTGACCTTCTTTGCGACTGTAATCGCAATAGTTGAAATGTTAACTTTCTTGTAGTTTAGCTCTACAGCAAGTTTATACCGTTCCTCAAAACAGCATCTTAAGACGTTTTCATACGTCGGCAGCCTAGAAGTGGGCAAATCCTTAGGAGGACCAAAAAGCGGACAGTCAAAGTGTTTTCTTGTAAAGTGTTTTTGTGGACCTTCCATCGTACAGAAGTGCCAAAGCGCAACTGACAAGCAGCTAAAAGTGAAGAAGAAAGTGAACGACTAACTGCCCAAAAGACGATCGTCGACCGCTCGACGCATCGACGATAACGTATTACCTACAATGTATACGGCAAAGCGCTGTAAAACTCGACGTGTACTGTGTAGCCACACCTTCTCGTGGTGAGTTCTGAGTCGTCCTCAATTTCATATGGACGAGCCAAGAGCTGCACAGTCAATTTTTATAGAAACTTCTCCCCCAAGCCATTGAAATAATAACTGAAATGTTATACCGGAAGTGTCTTTTCGTGTGTTTAAATATCATTTTACGACTTCGGTAAATGTAAATAATAGGAGGAAAACGTTTTTCAACTATTTTAAGAAATTGGGTATTTTTCCCAATATTTGAATTCTTGACCTCGATGCGCGATGGTCAAATATTATTCGATTTCAAAATTTTTTTTTGCGTTGAATTTGTACTTGCGTAAGGCAACTTTTGCGCACTATTACATTTCGAGTTTCAAAAAAAATCGGAATTTGACCCACTCTACTGCGTAGCAACCTACAGCATAGGTATCTAACGGGTGCACGCGTGGTGTCGCAGCAAGAAAAGTAGTCCAAGTTAAACTAAATTACAGGATACTAACAGTACACGCTACTTTTAATCTTTTATTATAATAATCTGTTTCACAACCGACGGTATTAGTATTGGTTGGGGCTAGATTAGGGCGGGGGGCGCGCGCCCGCTCGCGGGCGCGTAAAGCATGGTGGCGAACCAATGTGAGTACGTGTTAAATTCGGTAATTCCAATGTTAAGTTAAGTTTTTTGCGAATATCTCGTAAACCAAAGCCGACCACCAAAAAGTTTAAACGGAAATGTTCAGAATGATGACCTTGCCAACAATAGCGATATTGACCCCATCGCGCGATACTTGTAACCGCAGTCTCATTTTGAACATCCCCAAAGTCACATTGGTTCGCTCCCATGCTTTACGCGCTCGCGAGCGGGCGCGCGCCCCCCGCCCTACTCTAGCCCCAACCAATACTGATACCGTCGGCTGTGAAACAGATTTCAATGTATTTTGCCGAATGTTTTTCATATGATTTTGACAACATAGGTCAATATCATTGAAATCGGTGAGGAGGTAGCTTTCAATATATTATGCCGAAAGTTTTTTATTAAAATCTCCGAATCTAAGGCCGACCGCCAAAAAGTTTAAAGGGAAATGTTGTTCAGAATGACGACCTTGACTACATATGTGAAGATCATCAAAATCGGCAAGGGCCTAGTTCATCGGCAAGTTTACCGAACCGTTCAGTTTACCCGGTATATACGTTGTCTGCCAGTCACCGCGACGTATATAGGGAAACAGCTGATAAGGGGCGGTCCCGCGCCGAATGCATACGCTGCCACAGTGGCGTACATACATAAGCAGAATTCAATGTAGTAGTAGCAACAGTTTTTCCTCAATATCTCTGAAACTAAGGGCGACCGCCAAAAAGTTTAAAGAGAAATGTTGTTCAGAATAAAGAGCTTGACAACATATCTGAATCTCATCGAAATCGGCGAGGTCCCAGTTCATCGGCAACTTTACCAAAAAAAATTATAATCTTTCCTTATATACATATATATTATGTTCGTTTTATAATATAAACAGTTATACAGTTTTATAATTATACACATTATCGTTGCAGCGAAATTGACATTCGTCGTCACATTTCTTGTGAAGTATGTGACACAAAAGTAACAGGTGGATATGATCCAGAATTAAATCAGGTGATTATTGTATGCGCAACTTTCATAAGATAAATACTTAGTATCTAGTAATTTGTATTTTTTTATTTTAGGTTATAGTATGTCAAAATAGTGCACGCTCTCAAGGAATGGTGCAAGGTGTTTTGAGTCATGAGATGATACATATGTTTGATTATTGCCGTAACAACATGGATTTAAAGAGTATAGATCACCTAGCTTGCACGGAAATAAGAGCCGCAAATCTGTGCCATTGCAGCTTTCTTAGTGCATGGATACAAGGACTTGCTTCGCCCTTTAATGTTAAAGAAATGCATCAGGTAAAATACATTTGCACCATATCAAAAACATATTTCTAAAGTAAAGTTTTATGTACTGTATTGGAAAACTTACAATTAGTGCTGTCTGTCTTATCTGAACTTTTTGTTTTCCTGTCATTGTTACTATGATATGTGTACGACATTTAATGCTGAGTTATATTTCGCGTCTCGTTCTCAGGATTACCAGTGTAGTATCCTCTTTGTCCCGCTAGGTATCACAACGTTTAGAGTAAAACAAAAACCGCTCGCCGATCTTCTTCCTGCCATTCCGCTCGTGCCTCATATCTTTTCCTTGTGCGTTAGGTGAAACACGTGGAGTGAGAGTGCGCGAGATTTTTAAATACTTTCGGAGTGTTTTTAGTGCTTTATTGTGGTTTAAGATAATGTCAAAGAAACGTAGAAGTTAAGACGGTATTGGTGAGTTGAAGAAGCAGATATTGCAGATGCAAAATCAGATATTAGAATTTCAAAGAAAGGACGCACAGCAGGAAAGGCTAAAGACAAAGGATAACGACGGCGCTTGTTCAGAAGAACTTTCAAGTAATCAGAATACTTAGTGGTAAATCCGAGATTGTTATAATGGATAAAAACATACTTAAGCTCCGTCAAAGACGTATATGTTTGCACGTGAGGCAAAATAGATAGATTAGACCGTTGGCTAACATGTTTGCACGTGAGGCAAGATAGGTAAGACAATTTCCTACTATGTTTGCACGTGGAGCAAAATACAGTAGCGTTATGCCTAACGACGCTGCACGAGAGGCAGTGCAAATTAGAGCGTATATCTAGAATTTTGCATGGGAATAATCTGTACGATGTAATATAGATGAGTCGTCGGAGGGAGAAAAGGAAAATGCAGCACCTGATACTATTGTTAGTACACAAGAGCAGTCAAAATCAGTACCTCAGGAGCCTGAACCTAGTCTGGACGAGAATATGCTTAAAGTTCTGGGTAACGACCCAAGTAAATCAAAGGCGTTAAACCTTAAAGTACATTCGTCATTGATTTCAAGATGGCGATACTGGATTTCTTATTAGGATATATGGTACATCTATAATGTATGATAGTCAGTTAAATGTGTATCCTATGTACGACATGAACGTATAGAGTGCGCGAGAGGCAGTGTGAGAGTAGACACATGTACGTCTCCCCCCCCCCCCTGCCCCGGTAGGTAGGTGAGAACAGAGAGACACGGCTCTGGTAGACAAAAGAGTAACAGGCACGTGTAGTAGCCAAAGAGTATCACTTTATTACTAGGACTAAGTGTATATAAATCGTAATTATAGTCTTTCAAAAACACTCCCAGGGTATCCACAATCCTTTCATTTCTCATGGTGTGCCTAAAGAGGAGAAAAAAGAACTTCTAAACAAGTATGCTAGACCAGCCGAGCTGGAAGTACCCCCATTGAACCCAGAAATAAAGGTAACGATGTCTGAATCAGCTGTCAAGAGGGACAGGCATATGTTGGAAATTCAACAGCTAGCTGTGTGGGAGATGCAGTGTCAATGATCCTACAAGAAGATGATGGTATTGATAAACTGATACTACTAGAGAGACTTAGTGACACAGCAAAATTAATAACACATATTCAGCGCAAACAGACAGAATCGAGAAAGGCATTTATCCTTCCAGGGGTAAATAAACAAATCAAGTCTATACTAGAAAGCACAAAAACAGAGGCGCTTCTGTTCGGTCAGAATCTAGGGGAAAAAATGAAAGAAACTAGGTCAATGGACAAGATGGGGCACAACATAAAAAACCAGTACATCAATAGAATGACAGGACAAGCAGAAACAATATTTAAACTCCAGAAGCCTGATGGGGAGAAGGCCGCTTTTCAATCAGGCGCATAGTTCAAATGTACCAGGACCGCCCAGACAAAAATTGTACATTAGAAATAGACAGACACCATACAACCCCCGAGTTCAGAATCAGAGGAGCAGCAGGACAAAAACCAAATTCAGATAGGGACAAGTATAGCTGGAAGACTAAACAATTTTATAACTAGGGTATAGGACCCAATTACTGCCACCTACCCGATTATTGTCACCCTCAGCTGTTTTACGTAAAATAACGAATAAATCTTGTGAAATGATGCATAAAAAAAATTTAGCATACAATTGAAACTGTTATTTATACGATACAAAAAACAGCACTTAATTTTTTCTTCGATAATTTGGATAAAACGATCAAAAATTTTAAGCGAATATTAGGAGAGTGAAAACGATGACTTCCTTACTAGCGAAAGAGAAAACAAGGCGTTAAAGCAAATGCTGTAATTGTAATATATAAACTCTTTATTTCAGCTTCACAGCCATGAAATTTGGACTTGGTTTACAATTACCTAACTATACAAAATCTATCATAACTCACTCATTCTTCTCATCCCTCTGTTACATGACTATTTCAGCTACGCTCATTCATTCTGTTCTTCCGCTGTTTCTCTATATTTCTTAGCCAACTTATCACCGCCTCATTCCTCCTGCCTTCCACAATCTCCTCCTCTCCTAGTTCGCTAGTACCTAAACTCTGACAGTCCTTTAGTAGGTGTTTTATTGTACCTATCTCTAGGCTGCACAGAGTGCATTTCCTTCTTTCCTCGTCCATCCAATATCGGTTGCCCTCCTCGATGTTTCCACACCTTGCCCTTGCAATTAACCTTTGGCTGTCTCCCTTTCCTTCTTTTTCCAGATATTCTACCCTTCCCGCTGTTCTTATATATTTATATCTGTTATTATATCTGGCCTTCTGGATTTTATTATATTGCACGTGGCCCTGCAGTTCTTTGTCCCTTTCGGTCAGCGCTTTGACTATATCTACGTTCCGCTGTCTTAGGTTTTCTACTCCTAGCTAGCTGTATTCATTTCTCTGCAGATATTCTTCTCTTTCCCTGCTGTTTTTTGTTCCCCCCCGTTTCCTCTCTTTTTCTTTCAAGCATTCTTTCATCAACACTCTGCCTTCTCCATTTCTAACGCCTTCTTCATACCTTAACGCTCTCTTCCCTGCTCTAATCCTAATCTTCTCCCTCTTGGTTTCCTCCAAAACTATATATTCCGGCGTGCAATAATCCAAACCCAAGCACCACCTCAGGTACTTTGTCTGAATCCGCTCGATTTCTGCCCTTTCTTTCCACCCATTGATTTCCACCCCATACAGCAGAATGCTTATTACTAAATAGTCTAACATTATGAACCTTCTCTTAAAGTCGTCTTTAAACTTCCTTTCCCCTATTCCCCAGATTTGCCTCATCACCACATTTGCCTTCTTTTCGCGATCTTTGATGTGGCTATCAACGTCTCCGTTTCTTTGGAATCGCACACCCAGGTACACGTATTCTTTTACCTTTTCTATTTCCGCTCCCTTCCATTCCCATTTTATTTTCTTTTCCCTACCTCCCCCTTTTCTAAAAACCATAACTTTCGACTTTTCGGTATTCAGTAACAGCTTTCTCTTACCTAAATATTTTTCTAATCTTCGCATCATGTTTTTTAACGCTTCCTCTTTTTCCGCCACTAAAACTAAGTCATCAGCTTATGCTAATGTCCAAAATCTTTCCCTACCGATTCCAATCCCTCCCTCTAAACCGTTTCTGAACACCTCCTCCAAGTCTGCTATAAAGACCGTGAACAAGGTAGGGCTCAGGGGACAACCCTGTCTGACGCCGTTGCTAGTCCAAAATTCTTCGGATAGCTCTTCCTTTATCTTTACCACATTTTCCGTTTCCTCATAAATCTCCTTCACCCGTTCTATCAAGCCTTTTCTCACCCCTCTTTCGCTCATTCCCTTCCATAGCTCTTCTCTCACCACCATGTCAAAGGTTGCTTTAAGATCTACAAAGAACGCGAAAACCTTGCCCCTAGGTCTTCCTATTTCCCTTTCTATTACATGTTGCAACACATATATATTATCCATTGTTCCTCTGTTCTTTCTAAAACCTGTCTGTGTCTCTGCTAATGTTTTTCTCCTCAGCATCTATTCTGATCCTCTCATTTAAAATGGCCGCGTACAGCTTGTAGGCAGAATCAAGTATTGAAATCCCCCGATAGTTCGCGACTTTATCCTTATCGCCTTTTTTGTGTATAGGGAAAATTACCGCTTTTCTCCAATCTTTTGGGAATCCCTCTCCCTTCCATACACTTTTCAGAATTTCCTTCAGCCTCTGCCTAGTCTTTCCCCCGCTGTACAGCCATGCTTCCCCTGGTATGGCGTCCTCCCCTGCTGCTTTCCTCCTCTTTAGAAGACGGATTTGCTTTTCTATTTCTTCGTCGGTCAACTCTGCTTCCTCTTCTTCTTCTGTGCTCCTTTCCCTTTTGGCTCCTACTAATCTCTTCTCGGCCCCTCCTAGCACGGCTCTAAAATGCCCACCCACTCATCTTTATTTACATTGTCTCCTATATTGTTCCTTTTCCGTCTGTCCTTATTTATATATTCCTAGATTTCCTTCTCCCTCTTTGCATTTTTTATCTCCTCTATTTCCTCTTCTCTTTTCTTTTTTTCCTTCTGTTCACATATTTTTCTGAACTTTGCCTTTCCTGCCACGTATTCCTCTCTTGTGCTCTTTCCCTCTTTCCACTTTTTGCATAGCACCTTTACTCTTCTTTTTTCCCTTCCGCACTCCTTATCCCACCACGCCCTATATCCTAGCTTTCTCTCTTTCATTCGGACGCTTTTTCTGACTATACATTTACCAATTCCTGCCTTCAGTTCCAGCCAACTCTCTTCGACCCCTGTTCGGTTAAATTCTAGCTTTTCTGTGTTATTTATGAACACTTCTATGCTTTCCTTACTCCAGCACATGATTTCTTTCTTTTTAACACCCTTTCCTTCCTTATCCCTAATTTGTCTCCTCGGGAGTCGGAAAGTTAAGCAAATGGGCATGTGATCTGATTCTACTCTTTCCTCCACATTGAATCTTGTGAGCTCTTCTAAACCTGCCGTGTTAGTTACGGCGTAATCAATGACCATCGCCCCCCTGCTACCCACGTATGTAAATTCCCCTTCTTCGTCACCTTGGACGTTACCATTTGCAATGTGCCAACCCCTGTCTTCAATTAACTGCAGCAACAGATCTCTCTCTACGTTTTTTTCCGCATCCTTTGACTTCCTTCTCGTCTGTCCACCTTTACTTTCCCCTACATAAATATCTCCTTTGCTTCCAGTTCTTGCGTTCATATCCCCCGCAATAATTAGTATTTTCTCTTCCCCTTCCTTTACTAATTCATTAATATTTTCTGCCATTTTCTTCAATCCTTCCCTATTGTAAACTGTCACAACCCTCCAGTCATTATTTCCCACCTTCATTCTTCTTTCTACTATGTTTGTCTCTTCTCTTTCTGTCTTTTTCGACACCCACTCCCTCTTGACTCCTGTTATTATCCCTCCCATAGCTCTGCCTTTCTTCTTTTCTCTTATTGCGTATTGACACTTCCATTCGAAGCCTATCGGTAGCCTGCTCTTAAGTCTTTCCCATCCCTTTTCTTCAACCCAAGTTTCCGTAAGCCCTACAAATTCAAAGTTCCGGAAATAATTCCAGAAATCTTTATCTTTATTCGCGACTCCAGCAACATTCCAGAACACCATTTTTCCCGTATCCCCGTATTCCCCTCCGTTTTCTTGTCTCGTGCCATTGCTGCTCCGCCGCTCTACTGAAAAACCTGGGCCTGCCTATTGTTTGTCCTTTCTTTTGCTCTGTCTGTCCAATCTATCCATTTTCCATCTACCATTATTTTCTTATATCCCACTTTTACCGCTCTGCCTTTTTTCCTCTCCTCTCTTGCCGCTTCTACTATCTTGCTCTGGATATCTCTCTCTGCCTTTGTGTAATCATGATTTATAAATGTTTTACTACCTCTTAGTTTACCCTTTTTCTTCATTACCTCCTGCTTATCCTCCCAGTTCTTCAGTCCAGCTATTATCACTTTCCTTCCCTGCAAACCTGCTATTTTTGTCCATATTATATCCCCCCTTACATTTAATGTTTCTCTGAAGAGTCTTTCTACTTGTTCTTTTACTCTTTCCTTGCTTACCATTAGCCCTCTAATCACAACATTATTTTTCCTCTTTCTTCTGTCTTGTATTTCCATCAATTTTCTCATTCTCTCCACTTCTCCACTCAGCTCGTCTTCTGCTCTTCTTTCGGCTTCCATTTGTACCCTCCCTTCTAGTTCTTCCAGTTTCTGCTCCATAATTTTATTGTTATTGCAATCCACTTTCTCCTCCATTTGCATCATCCTACCTTCGAGCTGATTGATTCTATCAAACATCTCTTTCCTCTCCCTTTCCCAACGTACTTCTTTCTCCCCTATCACCCTCTTCAGATCTTTCATTTCCTCTTCAATTGCAGTATTGTTTTGTCTCATTTCTCCTCTCAAGCCTTGGATTTCTTCGACTAAGCCTGCCAGGATTTTTAGTATTTCTGCCATGTCCCCTTTATGGTTTTGGTCTGCTTCTATCTCTTTCTTATTCTTGTCGTCCGTGCTTTCCATACTGAACCCCATTAAATTCCTTTCACCTTTATGTCCATCTATTCCTCTTCCCCCTTCCTCTACTTCTTTCTCAATCCTATTTAAAAATTCTTCTATCGATCCTTTTTCTTTACCTGCTTTCATTACTTTCTCAACGGTTGCCGGGCGTCCGCGTTTCGATTTCCTTAATTCTATCTTTTTAGGAGATTCGCCCACTGACACCTTGCCAACCGCTCCTGTTTTACCGACTGAGTTACCTGCTCCTACCGCGTCCTCTGTCGCCTTTGGCCCGCTATCAGCCATTTCCCGCCAGATCGCTTCCTAACCTCTACGTCACTCCCCCGATTTACTCTCTCAGAGAAAACTAGCGGTCCCACCTTTGCCTCCCTATCCTTTACTTCCTTCCGTACTACGCGCGTTGCCCTATCTGTGGCCCTGTTTTCCCTACACCTACCTGTCCTCTTATTCTTAATAAACTCGCTTTCACCTACTCTTCGCACTCATTCACTGTTTACACATGCACGCCCTCTAACCAAGTCCGCTGTAATTGTAATATTTAAGCTATTAACATAACAAAATATAATGTTTTAAATAATATAAGCATCATAGAAAGTAATAAAGTTCCGAATTCAATGATTCATTAAGTCTTTTTACTTATTAATTGGGTGACAGTGATTGGTGCAAGCGTTTCAAGCATTTTGTTATTAATGTCATAGCAGTAGTTGCTCATGTACATGAGACGATATAACCTTAAAATGAGATGTCAGTAATTCAGTCAAGTACATTTGAAGGGTGTCAGTAATAGAATCCGAAGTATATTTTTGAAATTTACGAATTTATACATAAAAATCGAAGTTTTAAGATCCACCAAATTTTGTTCAGCAATTAAACATATTAAACAGTAATAAATAACAAGAATAACATATACTTTTAGTCTATAAGTACAAAACTAAAAGATAATGTCAGCGTCAACGCGTAAAGTGTCAGCAATTGGGTCCTTTATTACCCTAACTGGCGGAAAATTGCGAAAGATAGATTTGTGTTGAGATGCATTAGTGAGTATAAAATAGAATTTTATGAACAAATTGTGCACGCTCAGCCACCTACTGAGCATTTTACTTCTAACAAAGAAATAGGAAATATTAGACGAGCGATCAGGGCCCTACTCGGTAAGGCAGCAACAGAACCACGCAAGCCAGAGAAAGACCAATTTCTATCATCGTACTTTTTAGTTCCCAAAACAGATGGGTCGTTTAGATTCATTCTAAAGGGTCTAGCTGGATAAGCATAGTGAAAAGTGCCCTTGAACCGATTTTAGCTGGCAATGCACCTTTCAATAGTGTAGCACAGGAAAACATTGTACACCAAGTTTCAACCCCCTATCTCAACCAGGAGGGTAGTTATAGGGTAAATTCGAATTTTCGGTTTTTGCCATATTTTCCCTATTTAATGGTCAGCAAAAATTCTAAAAAAAATCTGAAATATTGTAGACATGATTGTGTATGACTGTGAATTTTTTCAGATCTTTTCGTTGCAACTGCTAAGTGTAAGAAATAAAAAACGCAAAAAAATTTCGAAAAATACAGATTTCGTGTTGAAGTTTTCGAGCGACTAGATTTTTAATTTTACAGTAGTTAGATATTGACATGACTATTATCTATAATTTTTTTCAGATTTTTCGGTAAGGTGCGCCATAGTTAAAAAAATCAGAAAACGATATTTTCGAGATATTTCGCGTGAAAACGTGACAAGTACTTTCAATTTTTGCATTTCCGTCATACAGTGAATGCATTATATGATTTTTAATATCTCTACATTCGACAGAGTAATATGTAAACGGAGGGAATCAAGTTAATATGATTAATTGGAAGTGTATATGCACCATATATCATATGGTACGAAAGAATCATTCAGTGCCGCAGTTAGCGGAGTGGTTAGAGTGTTAGACTCCAAAACCGCCGCATACTCTCTTTTGTCGTAGGTTCACACCCCACCAAGGTCCAATTTTTTTTTTTCATGATATAAAATTTTTTTCATCGTTGATTACATGACAATACACGATATTCATTTAAAAATGTTTCTAGAATATTTTAAAAATATTTTATCATAAGGTTTCCATGAAAATAATTTAAATGCACCGTCGCGCCGGCCGGTTTTCTGCCTATGTATTGCTCTAGCTCCGGATAGTTTATAATTATTTTGTCAATGGAATAGATGTGTGGTATTGGCTTATGATACGTATTCTGAATCCACTGGTTGGATTCGCCATTCTTTTATCAACGTACACCGTCCTCATTCGATTGTGGTCGCGGTCCGTTCACTTAGTGTCTGATTCCCTGATCAATAAAATAATATAATATAACATAATATAACAATAGTATAGCATAACAACAAAAATATAACAAAAATGCAATGCAATGCAATGCAATGCAATATAATATAGTATAGTATAATTTAATAAAGCATAATAACAGCTGTACACTACAGCTAGCTTATGGCAATATTTTTACGTTTATTTTTTTAAATCAGACCATTGACTTATTTTTTTAAATCAGACCATCAGAAATTATGTTATATTATATTATTTTATTGATCAGGGTATCAGACACTAAGTGAACGGACCGCGACCACAATCGAATGAGGACGGTGTACGTTGATAAAAGAATGGCGAATCCAACCAGTGGATTCAGAATACGTATCATAAGCCAATACCACACATCTATTCCATTGACAAAATAATTATAAACTATGCGGAGCTAGAACAATACATAGGCAGAATAACGGCCGGCGCGGCGGTGCATTTAAATTATTTTTATGGAAACCTTATGATAAAATATTTTAAAAATATTCTAGAAACATTTTTAAATGAATATCGTGTATTGTCATGTAATCAACGACGAAAAAAATTTTATATCATGAAAAAAAAAATTGGACCTTGGTGGGGTGCGAACCTACGACAAAAGAGAGTATGCAGCGGTTTTGGAGTCTAACACTCTAACCACTCCGCTAACTGCGGCGCTGAATGATTCTTTCGTACCATATGATATATGGTGCGTATACACTTCCAATTAATCGTATTAACTTGATTCCCTCCGTTTACATATTACTCTGTCGAATGTAGAGATATTAAAAATCATATAATGCATTCACTGTATGACGGAAATGCAAAAATTGAAAGTACTTATCACGTTTTCACGCGAAATATCTCGAAAATATCGTTTTCTGATTTTTTTAACTATGGCGCACCTTACCGAAAAATCTGAAAAAAATTATAGATAATAGTCATGTCAATATCTAACTACTGTAAAATTAAAAATCTAGTCGCTCGAAAACTTCAACACGAAATCTGTATTTTTCGACATTTTTTTGCGTTTTTTATTTCTTACACTTAGCAGTTGCAACGA
Source organism: Andrena bucephala (assembly GCA_947577245.1). Taxonomy (NCBI): domain Eukaryota; kingdom Metazoa; phylum Arthropoda; class Insecta; order Hymenoptera; family Andrenidae; genus Andrena; species Andrena bucephala. The sequence continues at coordinate 88,358,303 of OX387716.1, read as the reverse complement.
AAAAATCTGAAAAAATTCACAGTCATATACAATCATGTCTACAATATTTCCGATTTTTTTTAGAATTTTTGCTGACCATTAAATAGGGAAAATATGGCAAAAACCGAAAATTCGAATTTACCCTATAACTACCCTCCTGGTTGAGATAGGTGGTTGAAACTTGGTGTACAATGTTTTCCTGTGCTACACTATTGAAAGGTGCATTGCCAGCTAAAATCGGTTCAAGGGCACTTTTCTAGCTAGACCCTTTAAAAAAGTTAAACAAGTTCATGGAACCAATACGCTGTAAGATGGAAGACATACGCACTGCAACGAGATTGATGTTCCCAGGCGTCTTTATGAGTACGATAGACTTAGAAGATGCTTACTATGTAGTTCCAATACATACGTATAGTAGAAAGTTTTTGAGATTCAGATGTTTAGGGACCTTGACCAATTTACATGTTTACCGTTTGATTTGTGCACGAGCTCCTGGGTATATACAAAAATAATGTAAACCAGCCATACGTGTGTTAAGAAGTAGGGGTTTCGCGTCAGTGGTGTATCTGGACGATATTCTGTGTATGGGAGGAAATTACCAAGCATGTGAACCAATGTCGACAAGACGGTCAACTTACTGAATTCCATGGGTTTTCTTATTAAAAAAATTTATTAACAGGTGAAAGAGTTGTTTAGTTCCGCGAACAAGATGTCAATTTCTAGGGTTCGTTTTAGATTCACTTCAGGTTAGTATTGAGTTGACAGATGATAAAAGAGCGCGCTTATCGGAATTGATAGAAATATTTCAGACAAAGAAAACATGTTCGATCGAGGAATTTGCTCAGTTGATAGAAAAATTGATCGCAGCTTGTCCAGCCATAGAGTATGGTTGGCTGTACACGAAGATTTTGGAAAGGGAAAAGCTCATCGCCCTTATTCTTAATGATCATAACTATAAAGGAAAGATCTCAGTTCCGAAAGTGATTCACCAGATTTGCGCTGGTGGAAAAGAGCAGCGAAATCAGTGGTAAACCAGATTAGAATGAGGAATTTTAGATCAACGATCTATACAGGCGCCTCGCGCACGGGTTGAAGAGCCGTGAGAGACGAAAGAAAAGTGTTTGATTTTTAGGATGATACATAGAGAAATTTACATATCAATTATCGTGAGCTCTTTGTAGTTAAACTGGCGTTAGAGTAACTGGCCTCCGACGTAAGGGAGTGTCAAATCTTGTTAAGAATAGAAAACACTACCGCTATCGATTATATAAATAAAATGGGAGGGGTAAGATTTCCGAAGTATCTCTCTAGCAAGAGAGATTTGGGCTGTGTTCGAATTCACGCATTATGCGCATAGACTGCAGAGAAAACCGTTCCGTTTCAGTCTATGCGTGCATTGGTTGCGTTGGTGGCGCATAGGATTCTCTAGAATTCTCCCACTTCTAGCGCATGAAGCGTGCAGTTCATGCGCGCATGCGTATTTGTCTCTTTACGTACGCCTTGAAAAACTTTGAAAAAAATGAAACGTGCTACTCTTCGTAACGCGCGTCGAAATTATGTGGTCCCCTCCTCGGAAGGACAGAAAATATAACCTATAAATATGCTACAGGACAATAAATGTTTATTGGATATTTCGTTCTTTTACGCTACATTTGTCAATTTTTTATAACTTAACATCATTCCAAAATATTATTGTTACGCCGGAACGGTATCTTTATGAAATCGAAAAATGTAATTATACGTGGTTAGGAAATCAAAATTTCCATTGGGACAAAAACTGGTGATTTACAAACGCTTGTTTATTTCTTTGTAGGTTGTTTATTTGGGGCATGTGTCCTTACAATTTTAACAAATAAACAATTAATCTGTTTAACGAGTTTGTGTAGACTTATTTTGTCCAGCCATAACCTTATGAAGTGTATAGATCTGTAAACCTGAAAAATGAAGCCAAAATGAATTAGAATCTGATAAAGTGCACAGACTTTTGAATTTGAGAATAGATGCTATAGTTACTTACAACCACGAACGATTCCATGCCACTGAAAACGCGAAAATTGATACCAGAACCAACCATAACCCTATCAAGCATTCAAATCTGTAAACCTGAAAATTGAAACTAAAATCAATTAGAATGTAATAAAACACACGAATTTGGTAAACATAAACAAATTAAGCTAAAACTTACTATTTCGATGAAATGTATTCAGAAAATGACGTTATGAATGGAAATTTTGATTTCTTAATCACGAATAATTACACTCCACAACTTCGTAATCCGCTCCCCGAAGTGACAGTAAATATAACCTATATGCTATACCCGATTTCATAAAGATACCGTTGCGGCGTAAGAATAATATTTTGGAAGGATGCTAAGTCATAAAAAGTTGACAAATGCAGCGTAAAAGAACGAAATTTCCAATAAACATTTATTGTCATGTAATTAGCATATATGTAGATTATATTTTCTTGCTTATATAGCCAGAATTACCCTGCTTTCCCCTGTTTGCAGTAATCGAATTCGAAATACAGAAGCACACGTAAAGCGACAAATACGCATGCGCGTAATATGTGCATTGACTGCCCATGCTTTTATTTTCTGCACTTGCTGCACGCATTATGCGCTAGAAGTTGGAGGATTCTAGGGAATTCTACGAAATTGGTACTGCCATCTCTGCACTCGCTGTATGAATTGCAACCAACGCAACGGACTCAATTTCGAAACGAACAACACATCCTAGAAGGTTTTAGGCAGGGTCGAAACGAAAGATGAAGAAGGAAGCCAATACGTAGCGCGCATTGTTATTTCTTAAAGGCTTTTACTGCTAAGTTTTTCGAACGTGCTCTTATAATGCTAACTTTACAGCTATACTCTAATCCAGAAGACGTACGAGAGCCTGCGGTTCTATTCAATAGCCTTTAAAACCTTGAATTTACCCCGGACGCGGATAATAAATAACTTCATTTTTCCTTTACACATCTGCTTACCAAATTACGCTGGGCAGAGTTGGGCATTATCTAGATAAAAAATTATTTAAATAACGATCGAATAAATGATACTTTATCTTTATTCGTTACTCGAGGCTCGAATAATCGAAGTTATCTTTATTCGAAGAGCCACGAATAAATAATTTTGTACGATGAGAATTTATTCGACGAATAAGGGTAATTTTTTTGAAAATTATTTGAAGCTCAAATAACTCTGGAAGTAACGCAAAACCCTGTGGCACTTAAATGTAAGATCCACTGAACTAATAACTGCTCTTCCTCGCTTGTTAAAATTGTCGCTGGACCTGGTCTCGCATCAACGGGGTATTTACCATTATACAGTAAAGTCTCCCTATGGGCTCGCTGGTCGGGACCGGCGATGAGCCCTCATGGAGACCCGAGTCCTAATTCCGAGTGTTCGTTTCTCGCTTCTTTCTGGTCGAAGGGGGAGCGAGATGGAATGCTTTGCGTGCGCGACGGGTGCGAGCGCTCAGATGGAATCGTGACTGCTCGACGCATGCGGGCGACGGTCAGATAGCCAGGCACGGCACGAGTCTTTTTTGGGCCCTAGGCGAACTTGCCAAATTCCGCCATTTATTATAATATATTTATTTGAGTTTATTGATGACCTTACTCTGAATTTTTATTCGTAGTATTAAACCACTTATAGTACAACTTGTAATATTTAATTTTAAAGTTTATTTTGAACAATACCAGCAATGAAAATACCATTTTGCACCTATTGTCGACTTTCCGCCCAGGGCGCAAAAAAGACTTGAGCCGGGCCTGCGTCAAGATTTAGCGACCATCGCGCACGCCCGCCGCGCATGCAAAGGACGGAGTATCAGGCCTCCGAAAGACGGAGCGAGACAAAACATCAACGCGTCGTCTGTCTCGTACCGTCCTCGCTCGCTTTCAGCGCCTTTCGCTCGCTCTCGTTCCATCTCGCTCTCGCCTTCGCCGGACAAGAGTGAGACAGAAGTGGTGGGGATAGGTGACAAGCCCTCATCGTGTGCACAAAACCGAGCCCATAGAGAGACTTTACTGTATTTGGACCATAATGTCGAAAATGGCACATTATATTTCCTGCTCGCTGCTCGCACAGACACTTGGTTTTCTTTAATATCTTCTAAGGCCTTCCTCATATCATCAGGCTGATATTTTTTATTTAGCTTCTTCGACGTTGCCATTCTAGATTATCTGCCCCTCACGAGCTATTCTAAGAAATACATTTATATTTGTTACAATTATATTATAAAACGAAGTTTTTACAATCTTTTAGCTGGTATTTGAAATTTTTTCAATGCAAAATTTTAATAGTTGATCATTTATGTGCGTATTGCTAACCTAAATGTCTTGGATTATTTAATAAACATACCCTTTATTTTTTAACACAAAACCCTGATTAGAAATTACTCAATTCAGAGTATTACATATTATTTGGAAAATAACAAAAAATTGGCTAATAAATTTCAACTGTATAATTAAATTTTCGGTTTTCAAAATTCTTGCTTCAATAACCTATTTGCTGATCAGGTGATCAGGAATTGCGGAAGCATATAAAAACTGTACCCAATAACTAATCACCACTTTTTTGCATTAAAAAGAATACAAAACATTCATAATTTAGTTATTTGATATTATTAAAGTATCAAAGAAGTTAACTAAGTATATATTACCTAAGAATTTTCAAAAGTATCACAGAAAAGAACTGAAATTCACGACGTGCTCTCTTATACTGAACAACAGTAAAATGGCGTCAAACCAGGCGTAGCTACAAGCGTCTTACTTTGATATTTTTTTTATCAAAACACATTTTAATATGAGGCATCAAATTTTGCGTATAAATTTCAAAATACTTCATAATTATTTAGTAATTTTTGGGAATAAATTTGTATCGTAATAAGCTTATTATTTGGTATTTATATACTAAACTGATCAGGAATTGGGTACTGATCAGGAACTGGGTCCTCGACGGTAAGTAAATATTACCATGTACAGTAAAGTCTCTCTATGGGCTCGGTTTTGTGCACACGATGAGGGCTTGTCACCTATCCCCACCACTTCTGTCTCACTCTTGTCCGGCGAAGGCGAGAGCGAGATGGAACGAGAGCGAGCGAAAGGCGCTGAAAGCGAGCGAGGACGGTACGAGACCGACGACGCGTTGATGTTTTGTCTCGCTCCGTCTTTCGGAGGCCTGATACTCCGTCCTTTGCATGCGCGGCGGGCGTGCGCGATGGTCGCTAAATCTTGACGCAGGCCCGGCTCAAGTCTTTTTTGGCCCTGGGCGGAAAGTCGACAATAGGTGCAAAATGGTATTTTCATTGCTGGTATTGTTCAAAATAAACTTTAAAATTAAATATTACAAGTTGTACTATAAGTGGTTTAATACTACGAATAAAAATTCAGAGTAAGGTCATCAATAAACTCAAATAAATATATTATAATAAATGGCGGAATTTGGCAAGTTCGCCTAGGGCCCAAAAAAGACTCGTGCCGTGCCTGGCTATCTGACCGTCGCCCGCATGCGTCGAGCAGTCACGATTCCATCTGAGCGCTCGCACCCGTCGCGCACGCCTGCCGCGCACGCAAAGCATTCCATCTCGCTCCCCCTTCGACCAGAAAGAAGCGAGAAACGAACACTCGGAATTAGGACTCGGGTCTCCATGAGGACTCATCGCCGGTCCCGACCAGCGAGCCCATAGGGAGACTTTACTGTATTACAAAATGAACAAAACGGAAATGTTTTGAAGGTGGTACAAAATGGGGGTTTCTACATGTGTTTGAATAGAGTCGTAGATGTTACAATTTAACGCAAGTGGTCTACGGACGACAATTGATCGAGGGAAACCCACAACTCATTAAATGATTTGGATCAATGATTGCGCGGTTGTGTGATACTACACATTCTAGATAAATAGTTTCGAGGAAAATAGCGTGATCGGCGCTTTATAATAATTGAATTCGAACAATTCACAAATGCAGTATACGCGGAAAAAGGAATTAGACATAGTAAAAATCACTCACCGATTTTACACGAAGATTGTTAGGGTTTGAAATGCTTACTCTCTCACTCTCTCTGTGCTTTCTCACTCTCTCTGTCTCTCGCTCGCTGTGTGACCTGAAGGGGCCGGTGGTACAGAATGATGGTGAAACGCAGGACACTTCCCACAGTACACTTATGTCAGAGTTTGTATAAACGGTGGATTTAAATATTAGAGCGCAAAATATATATATATATAATTTAACGATGAACGGTTAAAGTAACGATTTAAACGGTAAATTGAATGAGTCTCTACGGGGACTGAGTCTTTCCACGCTAGGTATTAACTATTCACGATGGAACTCTAGCTCATAAGCCTATCAAGATATGGCAATACGTCCCTCGGACAGAACAACTGCGCACTACGCGACTTGCTAGCCGACTGCCCCGAGCAATTGCAGGGTAGGCCCGAGCACTCGGGCCTCCGGACAAAGAGCGCCAAAATCGCTGATTCTGCACCTCGTGCACACGGGCCCAACCGTCGTCGCTCGGAACGTTCCCAGCATCCAAGTTGTTATCGCGCTCGGCGTTCTAAGAACGTCGACGGTGTTGGGAGATTTTCGCATGGAAGAACGCAGTGGCGTAACGCTCATATAAAATTATGATTATAATATGGTTTGTAGATTATTGGCAATTGATTGAGGGGGACTCCCACAACACGCAATGGTTGGATCAGATGCCAATAATAGTGTAACAGAAATTTAGCAGGGAAGAAAAATATAAAATGGCCTACTACAATGCTTAGTCTTCGGACTGCTTATCACACAAGGCGTTCTCGGAAAGCCGCACGGCGTTGACAATTTTGCGTGGGACAATATGCTGCGGCGTGACAGACTTCAAGCTGAGTTAAAATCGTAGCTATTGAGAGCTTTCACAGATAATTGACTATTGATCGAGGGAGATTCCCATAACACGCAATGGTTGGATCAATTGTCGACATCTGTGAATTGATAATGAATTTGAAAAAGTAACCGGCACGTAACAGGGCCAATTTATAAGCGCGAACGAATTTTGTTTTCGATTATTATTTTAAAAGATACGATGGTCAAGTTCGGTTTTTCAAATGAAACTATTTTTTTTGAAGACCTGAGTTGATAGTGCGTTCCAAGGCAAATCCAATAAGCTAAAATGTATAAACTTTATTTCCGCTGGTTTTTAAGATATTGCGTTTGCAAATTTACTGATTTTCACTGGAAGAAAACCCTCTGGAATAGCAAGGACCGGGGACGGTCTTACTGGCGCCACGGGTGGCACTGCCTGTTGAAAATAGATACCTACCTGCCAAAGGTCTACGCCAGGAATGGCAGGCCCAAAGGCTGGACAATTCTTTTCCGTCAGAAATGCTACATAGGTAAGTACATCTGCGGTATCGAGAAGCGCACCGTTACTTTTATTTCGCACTTGCTTCTACGCTCGGATGGCCGGTTCTTTTGCGAGGGATGCAAGTTGGATTGGTTAGGTTAGGAGGAGTGAAAGTTGCTAGACAAAATTTCAACCATAGGGAGCAGATTATATCAGAACCAATCGGATTTGCATCCCTCACAAACGGCTGCTCTCTTGAAGAGGCCTTCTTCACAGCAATACCTCCTCCCCAATGCCCACCTTCTGTCGTACGGAATACGGCAACGCATGCTTTTGTTTTGATATCGAAGCTCGTGTTTATACTCGAGAGGACCACGCGTCGACAGCGGGCTACCACTTTTCTTCCTGTGTCTCTCCACGAAGAGTATTGCCGGTGGATTGTAGGAGCGTAGATGTCTGGATGCCAGTTATTGAATTCAGGAGACGATAGAAATACTTTATTACAAAACACACATGTACTCTAATTAAAGTAAATCGTATTTCTCTCGGGCAGGAGTCGCCCGACGCTCGTCAAGGAGATGCGGCCTGGTGCCCCGTGCCGAGGGCTGCCCTCCGCAGTGCCTCACCCGATTTTTATGGCTTTTTTTGGAAAAAGGTACGAATCCTGGGCCGAACTTAACGAATTGGGGTCGAGCCCCCGCAGTCGAGGGTGAAATATCCATTACAGCGTATTAAGAAATTCTTTTCTTCATCCTGTCGAAAGGGAAGTGGCACCAATGGATTCCTTATGTTTTTCCGATGAAGATCATACCAAATTTCATGTAAATCGGACTATTTTTAACCAAGTCAAGTCAGCTTGAAATGATATAAATCGATATTCCATGGAATTTCCTTCACTATGGTCCGAATTACGTCGTTCTTGGTGTCAGCTTTATCGGCGAAACATAAGGAATCGCTAGGTTTCGTTTTTGCAAAGATCTGATGAGAAATGTGCAAGTCGAAGGTTTCTCACTTCTTATTAGGCACTCGAACTTTTTCCTGTGTCGAAAGCCATAAAATTCGGTCAAGCACTGCGAGGGGTTGTCCTCGCCACGGGGTACCAGGCCGCATCTCCTTAACGGGCGTTGATTCAGGATTACCCTGTATCTGTTTAGGAAATAAAATAATTCTTTATTCTTTATCGTATGGATGTGGAAGTGTCGTCGATGGATTCCTTGGGGTTTTCTGATGAAAATCATACCAAATGTCGTGTAAAGGTCGGTGTATACAGCGACCGAGCCGAGCCTTCCGAGCCGTCCGAGCCGTGAAAAACCTCTATAGTATGCTTATGGATTCGCCGGCTCCTCGTTGGCCGCTGGGCCCGGGCTCGGTGGCCGCTCGTTGAGACGACGCACAGTGGTCCCAAATCGTTAAAAAGCGGCAAACCCATCAAAACGTACTTCAATTTAGTCAGAAATCGGTGCTCGGGGGTTTTTGGGGTGGCTGATTAGGAATCTGAAATTTAAATTTTTTAAACCAAAATGGCGAATCCAATATGGCGGACGTGCATATAAAAAATTATATAAAAAACAGAATGGCGAATCTAATATTACTGGTGTAAACGTTGGTTTTAATTTTTGTGAAAATGGATTCTTCGATTTTTTACTAAAATTATATAATTAGAATATCGAATTTAATATAACGATGTTAATTTCCAAACGTTTTTGAAAATTTTTTCGGAGTTCAGTGACAAATTCAATTTCTACGTTTAGTAGATCACGTAGGTCAAATATATCGTCGAAAATAATAAAAGGGAATTATGGATTATAAATGTTGTTTAAAATAATGAATGCTGTTTTATTCATATATTAATCTGTCTTTATTTATATTCTCATTCAGAATCATCAGAATCGGATATGCTTTCCTCTGAACTAAAATATATTATTTCTTCGGTATCCGAAACCATTTCGAACACGTCTGGGGGAATATCCTTTTTCTATCATTGGCTAATAGAGTGTTAGTTTTGTTTAAATCATTGAAAAAGCAGATCTTTTGGAAGTGGTCTTCCTGTATTGAACTGGACGCTTCAAACCGAAACATTGTCATGTTATAATCTTGGACCTATTATGAAGTAAGATCAAACTAGTGTTTTCGATAAATTTTTTATCTCATATTTCATTTTTTACAAATATATTAAATTTTGCAGAGATATCATCAATACGCTCTGGTGGGGCAGAGTGTAGATAGCGTTGATACCCCTACTTGGCACTTTAAATTTAAATATCTTAAAAAACCGCAAATTTCCGCAAATTTTCGCAATTGGATATCATACTTGACATGTTACTTTATATCAAGAAACTTGTTACAGCGTGACACTCGGTGACACTTGTTGTGCCCTGCGTGGTGGCTCGCAAGGCTGGTACGGGATTTGGCGATATCGTAGGTTCGGGAGTGAACAAAAGATTAGGATCTACTGGGTGAACTACACCAAGTACGTTTAAATTCAGAGACTAAGTCTTTATTCAAACTTTAACTAAACTAGACTGAGGTGTACAAGAGTTTTAGCCGTGTTAACAGGTCGAGAGTCGGGTCTAGAATTCCTCGTTTAGCGGTGTCGAATTGGTTTTTATATCCCTGCTGGGCGTGGTACGCGTTACCATGCCCGGTCGAGGCGATGCGTTCGCATTTTGCTGATTTTGTAGATTCGGTCGCTAGCGGCTGTCTTAGCTTGGAAACGTCTCGAACGTTTCGTAACGAACGTAATATAATATGTATAATGTATAGCGGTGACACGTGTGCTTGGGCGTTGCCTGGGCACAACACACTCATCTCTGTTTTCCTTCCATTTGTTTAAAACATGACTTAGATTTATGACACATTGAGAAGGGAATTACAAGGGCAAATTCAAAGATATTTTACTTTGTTTCTGTGGAAAGTTTATGTTTATAACGTCTACTTTAATGGTAAACTGTTGCACATATGGATCTTTTCAGATAAATTTTCTCTGACACATTAAACATGCTCCCATTTTCAAGACATTAAGGAGCATGAAATTTCGTCAACTTTGACAGCCTATATCTCAATAACCAATCAATATATTTAAGAAATTCAAGCGGCATTTGATGCACTGATATATATACAACAAATCTGCTATAATAGCAAAAAGCTGCTATATACTTAGAAAATTGAATTTTGGCCAGCTTTTGGCGATTTGGGACCACTGTGCGGCGCACAGTGGTTCCACGCATAGAGGAGAAAGTGGAAAAAACTCATAACTTCAGCATTTCTCAATATTTTTTAATTATTTTTGTTTCGTATTACTTCTTAAACATCAAACTTAATATAATATTAAAGAAATAATTTAATACGACTTTTTACACATGAAATGTGTAATTTTATTAAATATATAATATAATTAGGCGTTATAAACAAATATTTGAACATACGTAAATTATCTATACATTACTCTATATACAACAGTTATGTTTATTTAAAAATATTTACAAAACCTATACATACGGAACTATTTTATTAACGTTTGTGCTTCTTCGCTAAGTGGAAGTGACTTGGTCTTTAGTTCTATATGGATCTAATCTTCGGATATATGGATCCGAAGTTATCAGAAGCGTGTTGAGCATATCCTCATTCGTTGCCAAATGAGAGCATTTCCTGGTGTGATGTAGTCTATAATATCTACAGTCTTTATTTCTACTTTCCTGAGCCTCTTCCGAGAGTGAACCCACAGGCAAAACAGCACATTCTATAATGGCCTTGCCGTGCATTAAAATTTTATGCACAGTTGCCGGCATGTAATACCAGGGGTACAACGATATTGCTAATCTAGCTGTTTCTTGGGTAAATGTATTAAATTTATCTGCATCGATAGCGAAATTGCTGCAAATCACTTCTAAAACAACAGCCAGTCTTTTTATTAATGTTTCGTCAACTTGTGTTATTTCAGCTGTTACACTCGGATTTGCAAAAAACCTTCTGGAAGTGTTACCATTATTTGTTGTACCCAGTCCTTGCTTAACCACATCAACTATTATTCCCACTCTGTCTTTAAATTCAGTTTGAATACGTCGTTTGGTTTCTTCTTTGATGGGTAGGGTTGTTTCTTTTTTTGTCCTCCATGACTTAAAACTTAAATTATAAGCTATATGTAAAATGTACTCCATGAACCTGATGCGTGCATGCAATGGAGACATTCCAAGCTTAAAAGCTTCGTCATTTAATGACTGGCGCCTATTTTCAAGTCGTAACATGTCGTTCATTTGCGATGGTGTGGCTCCACAAATAACACAATTGCTTGATGATGCTGTATTAGTTACAGCTTGAGCGACTTTCCCATCTATCATCGTAAAGTACAAGGTATGCTTGACATTAAAAATGCGGCCACGCACATGTACATCCGTTTTATCCAGTCCTTCGATTTCACTGTCCACACGAATTTTCTCTTCTTGTATTACACTTGGTGTCTCCTTGATAAATTCAAACTTCAAGGCTCTGCAATACCTAGTTGAAGACGGTCGAAAATTGTTCCAGACACAGTTGGTTTCATTTTCCAGTAGCGTCAGCTTCAAAGGCACAATGGATGTCATAAATAAATTAGACGCACCAATATCCAATTGTGGATCCGAAAATCTCTGCATATATTCGCTCTGGCTCGATGCTCCATCACAGCCCCACTTCGTGTGCAATATAAGATTTTGCTCTTCCAGTTCCTCAATTTCAGCTTGACTTTTTGTTTCAAAGATCCTTCTTGTTGTGTGGTCAAGTAAGTCTTGTAGACTGACTTGTGCCGATTTCTCGGTAATCATTATATTAGAAGGGTAACATTTGTTTTTCGCTTCTAGTATCTTCTTATAAGTGGGAAATATATCGTGGCCAATATCTGCAGTTGCTTACCTGAGAATATTGTATTGGTACTTGGTGAGTTTCATTTGCGTTATTAGTGCCAAAGCAGAATCAGCATCAAAGGCCCTAGTATTAGCATCCGGAGCAGATGAAGTACCAGCAGCATTAATAAGGTCCTGGGAAAACGAGTCTCGGTGCTCGCGTACTTTGTATTTCTTCGCTCGATTACAACAGTCTTCAAAATTTTTCCTTGGCCTGCCTTCGCTATTTGCAGATAAATTCACAGCTTCTAAATCGCCATTTATTAAATTTACCACAAAGATACCTTGCAGCCAATCGCAGTATTTTTTATTAAACTTCGTTCTAATACGGTGTACTGACCGAAGTCTCAAATTCAATTGTGGTAAAAATCTTTTATTAATTTCACCCACTATTTTATTAATTTGGTCGTCTTCGAAAACAGGATAATTTTCACGTAAGTAGTCCTCAAATGATTTATTGGCGCGAAAGAAAACGTCACAGAGATTTGTGTACGGAACTGCGAAATTGTCCATGATGATATATTATTGATTTATTTCCACGGTTTATTAAATGCGCGTATTGACTTGTACTTACTGGTACTTGTGTCTTACTGAAATGTGATTTTTTTTGTAGGAATTTATATACTGCCTGTATATACGATGTTTGAAGAGGCGTGTACATCCAGAAGCCGGAGTTTTGTTCGCCAGTTTAAATACTATTGGTCAAGACAAAAATTCCTCCGTTCAGATTTTTTGGCAGAGAGGTGGAAAAGTGCTTGTAAAATTTTACGGGATTTTCCGTGTTTTTCGCGGGCCTTTGTCCTACAGCGCGACCATCTGCATGGTGGCCTAAAGAGCTTAATGGCGGGTCGCGGTTTATTGCAGGTTTATTACTGAAGACATTTGGTATAGTGTACGTGCTCGTTCGTCGCCTAATCCCCAATTGCTGCATGCTACTTTCTGTACTTCCAGCAGGAAATTCGGTAGGCAATAAAAAATCCTTCCCTTTGAAGGGGTACAAGGAAAATGCAACGCGTCACGAACCAGCGGCAGTAAATAACTGTGACGAGTACCTGTGACAAAAAGTTATTCTATCATTTCGACTTATTTTGAGCCATAAAATCTTATTTTGAACCCATAAAGATCCTATCCCAATGTTTCAGGTAAACAGAGACGTGTCATAGTTATTTACTACTGCTGGTTAGTAATGCGTTGTTTTTTACTTGCAGCCCTCCGAAGAAAACGATTTTTATTGCCTACCAAATTTGCTGCCGAACGTAGAAAAATTAGCTTGCAGAATAAATCTGAAATAAACCGTGATCCGCTATCAAGCCGTTTACACACCGTAAATTATAAGATTTATTAATTTCAATATAAGATAAAACAAATCTTTAAAACAATAAACAAAAACACTCTTTTATAGTTTATACTTGCTGTGTTCATGTTACGAGAGCATTCACAGGTATTACTAACGATTCTTTGTATTGCGTGGTTTCGAATTTCCTTTTATGAATTTCACATGATTTGCAATACACACATTTGGCATGGTGATAAATCGTTTTGTTGGAATGTATTCCTGTAAGAGTAACAATTTTGTATAGGCACGAAAATCATTCGAAACGCGCAGCGAAAAACCGTGAACCTATTCGGGAGTCCTGCTGTACCCCCAAAATTTCATGCGTTCTCATACTTTAAACATTAATATCAGCTAAAGTTGCAAGAAGTAGCAGCTGATTTTTGCAGGACGTTTGTGTGATGGTATCTACTTTCAAAATATATCATCAAGAGAACGTAGGAACGCGTAGCTTTTTTTGTAGGCCTACAGAAAGCAGTTACAACCTGAAATTATACGTACCTTTCTTTAAGGCTCGAAAACATGATTTTGGTTATGTATTTTTGAAAATTATTTACGTCATACATAAGCTGAGACTATGCCCATTTATAATAAATAATACATTTGATTATAAATGTCCCCAAAAGTGAAAGGAAAATGTCGAAACTTTGGTTAGAAATTTCTCAGAATCCCGCTAGAATACGAAAGGTCTACTTCAGATGCATTTTACTTCCGTATTAAAGAGAAAAACATATATCCCTTTTCATAGTAAGATACATTGGTTCATTGGCTACCAGAAAATAATAATCGATACCTAAAAATCCGACTTTCATAATTTAGGGTTTTTTCCAGCTTGGGACCACTGTGCGGCGTCGGCTCGGGCGAAGGCGGCGGCGATATATTAACACATTAAACGTAATAAGCGTAAAAATTCGCGAAACATTCTAGAGTATTAGGTACATACCTCCTGATTATTCCGCCATAGCGACAGGTCGTACTCCGGGGCGATGCGCAACAATCCCATTTGAGATAGCTGCCGGCACAACGATTGACAGACAACTGGTCTCGCAGCGTTCATACAATTTTTAACATGTGAATCCATGCATAAGGTAGCATACGTTGCAAGGTAGGATGCCTTTGTTCATCACCTTCTTCATCGCTGACCATCCCTTTCCTCCATGCATTCATCATTCGGCTGGATCGAGCCACTTCCCCTTCTTCTTTGCACTTATCATTCGGCTAGACCATGTCACTTGAACATCTATCAAACGTCTATCGTACCACTCTGAACGTGTTTAGAATGTCTATCGTACCACTTTGAACGTGTATTGAACGTCTGTCGTACCACTCTGAACGTGTATTGAACGTCTATGGTACCACTTCTTCGTAATAATTACAGCCATCGTCGTAATCTAGCGTACAGCACGTACAGGAGGTTGGGCGGGAGGGGGAAGAAACACATTTTATATGCATTAAAAATTAATTATATTTCATTTGCGCATTTCTCTCTGGCGTTTCAACCACCAGTTGAATATTTTAAATATATTTTGGCAGGCACAATGCTTTGCATGTCTGTCGCATCGCAGAGTATTAACTACATTTAGCTTATTTAGAGATTTTTTATCCTTCGTCCTCGTAGTCAATGTCCAATGTCTCAATGATCACGTCCGCTCTCATATTTTCGTCAATGAAATCCGCAAGCCAGTTGCATTTCTGCAGCCGTTTAACGTATATGATATGGGATGCGTCATCTTCTTCATCGGTCGCACCAGCAACAGCCTTCGTAATTAGCTGTTTAGCCATACTGTACGGAACGTCTCCATCTTTCCACCGTAGTCCGTGATGTTTTGCCACCAACCACCGGATCACTGATTTATCGGATTTTGTAAGAAGATATTGCGGCATCAAACTCCCAAAAATATAGTGCGAGAGAATTGTTCCCTTTCGTAGGACAGCCACTTCCTTGCCTACAAATCTTCCATCAACGATGAACCCTTGCAGGTCAACAAATGTTGGTACGACTATTGTCGGTACAATTTAGAGATCCGCTCGCTTCCAAGACAGACAGAGGGAATGCGGTCTTTCTCGTAAAGCATCTTGATTTTCACGATGAAATTTTGTACGAATTTGGCACAGGAGAGGGCGGGCAAATGCGATTTTGCGCACCACGTTTGTCAGCGGATTGTATTCAACCACCCGATCGTGCAGAATGAGACAGTAGGCTGTAGTATTTGCAGGCACATTCTCTTTACAATCGAATTCTATGCGCACGTCCACGGTGATATTCTTGATCGACTCATTTTGTCGCGAGCAATCAATCACTATGAGGGGACCAAATTGCAAAAATTCATGTCCTCGTACGGGTAAAATTCTGAATTGAGAAAAAGGTGGGTCATGAGGAGGAGATATTACTGTAAAAAGGTGGAAACTTCGGGTAGGTATCTCTTTACATCAATTGGTACCGCTGCTCGGTACTTCACTGTGCGACCTCGCAAGTGTACTCTTTACAAATGTATACATATCACTTGCATATACAGGGTGTCCGCGGGAAGACTGGACAGCCGATTTTCTCCTAAAGTATTGGAAATAAAAAATAAAAAAAATATGGAATTGCATGGATCGAGGGAGCCAATTTATTAGCCGAGACGATTTTTTTATCGATTATTATTTTAAAAGATACGATGGTCAAGTTCGGTTTTTTAAATGGAACTATTTTTTTTGAAGAGGTGACTTGATAGTGCGTTCCAAGACAAAGTCAATAAGCTTTAATGTATACACTTTATTTCCACTGGTTTTTGAGATAATGCGATTGAAAATGTACTAATTTTCACTGGAAGAAAACCCGGTGGAACAGCAAGGACCGGGGACGGTCTTGCTGTCGCCACGGGTGGCATTGCTTGTTGAAACCGATACCTACCTGCCAAAGGTCTACGCTAGGAATGGCAGGCCCAAAGGCTGGACAATTCTTTTCCGTCAGAAATGCTACTTAGGTAGGTACATCTGCGGTATCGAGAAGCGCACCGTTACTTTTATTTCGTACTTGCTTCTACGCTCGGATGGCCGGATCTTTTGGGAGGGATGCAAGTTCGATTGGTTAGGTTAGGAGGTGTGAAAGTTGCTAGAACAAATATCAACAATAGGGAGCAGATCGTATTAGGACCAATCGGATTTGCATCCTTCCCAAACGGCTGCTCTCTTGAAGAGGCTTCTTCGGGGGCCCCGCGTGGTAGCACAGCGGTAGCGGGGGGGGGGGGGGGGGGTAAAAAAGATATTGTACAATTAACTTTTAGTTAAAATGTTGTTTTCTTATCTTTAATTTTGCAAATTCTTGTATTAAGTCTTCACAATCGATAGATGTTAATAACTCAGATTCAATAGTTAACCGTGCTAAGGATGATAAACGTTCATCTAACATCGTCGCTCTATACATATTCTTAATTCTCTTTAGTACAGAAAATGATCTTTCCGCCTCACAATTTGCGATTGGTATAGTTACAAATAATCTATACGCAATGTATATGTTCGGGAAAATGTCAATCATTTGTCGGTCGACTATCCAATTTAGCACTTTCAGAGGAGACAGTGAGTTGACTTTTTGGTCTGGAATTTTTGTGTCATTAGAAAAAAAACCTTGAGGTTGTAATTTCGATAATGTAGTAAATTGGTCTAATTCACAAACTAAACTATTTTGCAAATCTTTCGAATACGTCTTCCCTAAATTTAGAGCTTTCATTTGCATTTCATCTCTGTTCATAGTTAATAAGTTGCATAAAAATCCAAATAATTCAACGATATGAGTATAAGCTTCACTTCGCTTTTTTAACTCTGTTATTAGTTTATCGATTATTAAATAAAAAGTTTCAACTCGAAATTTGTCAGATCCGTGTAACTTTGGAATTTCTTTTTCACCATCTCTAAACTTTTTAATAATTGTTCTTTTACCGAAATTAGAATATTCTTGAACGACAAATGAACTTAGTTCTTTGGATTCATTTTCCATCTTTGAAAACTCAGGGCGTAATTTTTTATAAAATCAACTAATGATAATATCATGTTATTAGCTGTATTTAAGTCCACTTCAACTTTTTGTAGATATATGCTAACAACGTTAAATCGACTCAAAATTCGGTGCCACAACACCGTCATAAATACATTTTCTAATTTAATGATATTAGTCAGTAAAGACGAAGCTTCGTGTCGAGTGTCTAATTTTTGAGCTTGATCATTAGCTAACACACTCAGTGCTTTATAAATTCCATCGAAATTTGTAATTAATGCATTTGTAGCATCTGCTCTGCGCGACCACCGAGTGACTGATAAACTCGTAAGTCTAGAGTTTTCTTGTACTAGCACAGCCCACCTATGTGCAGAAGAACTAAAAAAAGTGTAAAGTCTTTGCAATAGACCAAAAAAAGTAGTAGCACATATACATTCATCGACGCTACATTCCCCAACCAAATTTAAGGAGTGTCCAATACATGGAACATAAAATGCTAATTCATTTTCTTCTTTCAAACACGCTTGCAAGCCAGAATATTTACCGGACATGTTACTAGCATTGTCATATGTTTGTGCGCGGCAATTGCTAATATCTATCTTATGTTCCTTAAGCAATTCTAATATTTCGGTACTCAATGACTTACCAGTATGACTTTTAATTTGCAGAAAACAGAGAAAACTTTCATTAATATGACCATTTAAATAATATCGAAAAATTACGGACAATTGATCGACGTGGGAAATGTCGGGAGTAGAATCTACAATAAGTCCCCAATATTTAGCTTCTTTCACTTCCTCGATTATATGTCTCAGAATTTTTGTTGACATTAAATCTATTACCTCTTCGCAGATAGTTTTAGATAGGTATGATGCATTTCCTCGGCCTTTATTTGCATACGTATTGATATGATCTTTTATAAAGGGGTCAAATTGAGCTATAAGCTCCAACACGCCGAGATAATTTCCATTATTTGACGAATTGAACACTTCATTACTACCACGAAATGGAAGACCTCTTTCAGCTCAAAACTGAATAACTGCTACGACTCTTTTTAAAACTTCAGTCCAATATTTCAATTTTTATTCCACCATATTTACTATATCCTTAGTAATATGTGCACTTTCTTGCATGAAATTGATCCAATCAATCATGCATTGATTATGGTCTTTATTGTTCTCATGGCTGCAAATTACTTCATCTCCTTTTTTCCAATTTGAAAACCCACCCTTTACAAACACATTTCCCTGATCTGATGAAACTGCCCCTGCGGACTCTGAAAACATTAACCATTTCCGATCGCATTTTTCGCCGTTATTTAGTTTTCGTTGAAAATAATTCGGTGAAAAATATCTACTCTGTGTTGCATATTCTCGCTTTGAAGTCTTAAAGTCGGAATTTTTATTTTGAAAAAATTCATATCCTTTATTTAAATAGTTTATACGTTCGTTCTGGTTTTCATTTAATGTTAAAGACCATAAGGCAGGATCTTTATGCAAGACATCTGTAAAAGTTTTTAAAGAAAATTAGAAAATTGAAGTTTTTAACGAAATTGTAAAGTATAATAAAAAATTATAAGTTGTACATCGAGTACGTAAATATAAGTTATTATAAATGCAAAAATATCGAACGTAATTATGCGATACCACGTGTAAATAAAATACAATTTGTATGGATTTTTTATATATTTAAGATGTTAGTTTTTAAATAGTATTTATACATTTAAAAATCATCTCCAGGTTTTATGCATAAATTGCATAAATTGCATATTGTTAGATAAAATTCAAAATAAACAGTATAAACTCAAAAGAGAACTAGAATTTGAAACTAATAATACAGTAGAAGAAGCACATTTCCGACGTCTATTAGTTAGCTGTTAGATCGTTATCCAAAATCAAATTGGCAAATGAAAATGATTTCTGTGAAATCAGAAACTATAAATCGACATGTTTGAAAGTAACTACATATGTATATCTACGTATTCAACTGTTACAACTAAAAATTTCTAGATATTTCATTAAAATACCTGTCTTGGGGGAATTTTCTAATACGACAATGGTATCCCTAGTGTTACTAGCATCAGTTTGACTATTATTGTTTAAGATATCATTGCCACAAATGTCTCCAGCAGAATAATCGGCGATTTTTACATTATTCTCAGATATGCCAGTGTTCTCTTGATTATTATTATTATTATTGCCATTTTTTGAATTTGTTTCATTCGCGTCATATACATCTAATTGCGTAGACATGTACGCGTTTCGATTATGAGTCAGACAGCTTGAATTTGATTGGATAGCAGCTTCTTCATGAACACTAAGTTTATTTGCTTCTTCTGCGTGTTCCTCGTGTTCATCAGCGTTTGATTGAGATGGCGAAAAATATTCTGTTAATTTCGGCAGTTTTTTGTTAAACTTCTCTTTCTCCTTTTTATGTTTTCTTTTCAACGCTCCACTATCATATTTTCTCAACATTTTCAAATAAAGCTCAAATAAAACAATTAACATAAAAACTTTTCAGTGGTCTGGAGAATACACTATTATATACATATGTATATATTTACTCTATTTACTCTATTCACTCTTTAATAAAGTTACACACTACACAGTTAAAACTTAAAATAAGTCGCGAAAGCAAATCTTGTTAAGAACTTTCTTCTTTGCAGAGCACAGGCAAACTGTTAAAAGTAACAATCGTCTCCGGGACTCCGGGCGTCCCGTCGTTTCTACTTTGTTTTTCCGCAAACTTAAACACGCGCGTCGACACACACTGTACGCATACTATAAAGCCAGCTGCACACATTCTGATAGACATGTCCGGTAAGCGTGGCGCAATTATCTCCTATTCGTTATTGAAAAAATGTTTGAAGTCGAACTTACTTTATTTCAATTTTCAAGGGGTACATCTTGCAATGGTCACAAATCTTATCTAAACGTGCCTTCGAGATTTCAAAGTGTCCTTTGTTTTCTTTAATGGAACTATCATGCGTTTACCCTGATAATCTAAAAAATCGTATTACTTCTGCAACATTGGAGTGGGTGCAACTATCTTTTAGAGATAGAGTAAATCAAAGCATTGACATCTGAGGTCATGATTTCGAATACTGAAGATAAAGCAAGGAACAATTTCTAGACGTTCAACGATGGTAAGTTTTGAAAAGCAATAAATGACCTGGGATAATGAATAATCTTGAAACACGTATACATTAGGTGGATGAATTTGTCACGGAACGGGCTACACATCCATCTGAATAAAAACATATAGTTCTATTTAAGAAAACAAAGGTCATTTTGAAATCTCGAAAGCACGTCCACCTAGATAACATTTTGACCATTACAAGATATCCCCCTTGAAACAAAGTAAGTTATACTTGAAACATTGTTTTTAATAACGAATAATGTAGGAGATATGTACTGTGGTTTGCTAAATTGTTGGCGTCCGGTTGCTGAGCGGGGCAAGGGGGCTACCTCGCTCGTGCCGCCCCACTCTCTGCCGCGGAACTCCCCAATTCCCCCGCTCGCTCTCTTCGTCTCGCGGTGCTGCTGACTGATTCGTTGATGTGACGCGGCGGCCAATAGCGACAATACGTGTGCCTTACATCTACCACTGTGTTAGAGAACGTGGGCCTATGAGGATACACTCGATCAGACCACCAAGTTTCTGCCGGCAACATTTTTGCAAACCACAGTAATTGCGTGTGAAATTTTAAATGGGATACCTCGTGTATGTCTAAAAATACTATATAATTCTTAAAAAATGTAAAAATTTAAATACAGATCATAAAGGATGTTTAAACAATGAAACTTTAAAATAAAAACATAAAATTTGAAGTTGTGGAACTCAGAACATTTCCAATGAAGACATAGTGAGCAAATCGCTCAGAACGGGGCCCCCCGAAAAGTGGAGCCCGGAGCTATAGCCCCCCCTAGCCCTCCTTTAATCCGGGCCTGCCTCCTCCCCAATGCTCACCTTCTCTCGCACGGAATACGTCAACGCATGCTTTTGTTTTGATATTGGAGCTCGCGTTTATACACGAGAGATAAGGGATCTGTTGGAATTTTTAGGGAGGACCACGCGTCGGCAGCGGGCTACCCCGTTTCTTCCTGTATCTCTCCACGAAGCGTATTGACGGTGGATTGTAGGAGTGTAGATGTCTGGATGCCAGTTATTGAATTCTGGAGACGATAGAAACACTTTACTACAAAACACAGATGAAGTATAATTAAATTAAATCGTATTCCTCGCGGGCAGAAGTACTGATAATGATCGAACTTGCTCTCCACTTCGCGCAGACCGATTACACGGAGGGTAGTCGGATCACACACTGCACAAATGATACAGGGTAATTCTCGGGCAACGCCCGTCAAGGAGATGCGGCCTGGTATCCCGTGGCGAAGACAGACCTTCGCAGTGCCTCACCCGATTTTTATGGCTTTTTCCGGAAAAAGGTATGAATCCTGGGCCGAATGTAGCGAATTGAGGTCGAGCCCCCGTAGTCGAGGGTGAAATATCCATTACAGCGTATTAAGAATTTTTTTCTTCGTCGTATCGAAAGGGAAGTGCCAATGGATTCCTTATGTTTTTCTCATGCAAATTATACCAAATATCATGCAAATCGGACTACTTTGACACAAGCTATTTGTATTCCCTATGTAAAAGTTGTCCGATTTACACGACATTTGTAATGATTTTCATCAGAAAATCCCAAGGAATCCATCGGCGACACGTCCATATCCATACGCTAAAGAATAAATAATTATTTTATTTCTTAAACAGATACGGGGTTATTATGAAGCAACGCCCGTCAAGGAGATGCGGCGGCCTCGTACACCGTGGCGAGGATAACACCCCGCAGTGCCCATCGAATTTTATGGTTTTAGACCCTTGAAGGTGTTTGAGTACCATTAAAATCTGAGAAATGTCCAGGATATCTGCATTTCTCTTCAGATATTTGCGAAAACTGCACCAATCGATTCCTTATGTTCCGCCGATGCAATTGACACCAAGAACGACGTAATTCGACCATAATGAAGGAAATTAAAAATTCATTTCCATAATCTCAAGCTAATTTCGTTAATAATAATCCGATTTACATGAAATTTGGTATGATTTTCATCGGACAAACATAAAGAATCCAGTGGCGTCACTTCCCTTTCGATACGATGAAGAAAAGAATTTCTTAATTCGCTGTAATGTCACCCTTAACTGTGGGGGCTCGACCTCAATTCGTTACATTTGGCCCAGGATTCATACCTTTTTCCGGAAAAAGCCATAAAAATCGGGTGAGGCACAGCGAGGAAGGGCTGTCCTCGCCACGGGGTACCAGGCCGCCGCATCTCCTTGACGGGCGTTGCTCCATAATTACCCTGTATCTGTTTAAGAAATAAAATAATTATTTATTCTTTATCGTATGGATATGGAAGTGTCGCCGATGGATTCCTTGGGGTTTTCTGATGAAAATCATTACAAATGTCGTGTAAATCGGACAACTTTTACTTAGGGAATACAAATAGCTTCTGTCAAAGTAGTATAATCGGTCTGCGCGAAGTGGGGCGCAAGTTCGACCATTATCAGTACTCCTGCCCGAGAGGAATACGATTTACTTTAATTATAGTACATGTGTGTTTGGTAATAGAGTGTTTCTATCGTCTTCTGAATTCAATAACTGGCATCCAGACATAGTCAATACTCCTAGTGGAGAGACACAGGAAGAAAAGGGGTTGCCCGCTGTCGACGCGTGGTCCGATTGGTTCTAATACAATCTGCTCCCTATGGTTGAAATTTAGTCTAGCAACTTTCACACCTCCTAACCTAACCAATTGAACTTGCATCCCTCCCAAAAGAACTGACCATCCGAGCGTAGAAGCAAGTGCGAAATAAAAGTAACGGTGCGCTTCGCGATACCGCAGATGTACCTACCTAAGTAGCATTTCTGACGGAGAAGTATTTTCCAGCCTTTGGGCCTGCCATGCCTGGCGTAGACCTTTGGCAGGTAGGTATCGATTTCAACAGGAAATGCCACCCGTGGCGACAGCAAGACCGTTCCCGGTCCTTGCTGTTCCAGCGGGTTTTCTTCCAGTAAAAATCAGTAAATTTGCAATCACATTATCTCAAAAACCAGTGGAAATAAGGTGTATACATTAAAGCTTATTGACTTTGTCTTGGAACGCACTATCAAGTCACCTCTTCAAAAAAAAATAGTTCCATTTAAAAAACCGAACTTGACCATCGTATCTTTTAAAATAATAATCGATAAAAAGAATTCGTCTCGGCTAATAAATTGGCCCCTTCGAACCATGCAATCCCATATTTTTAAAAAAAAATTATCTCCAATACTTTAGGAGAAAACCGGCTGTCCAGTCTTCCCGCGGACACCCTGTACAGGAGACGAATATTTTATTATTTCAAATTAACCTTTAAGAAACATTATTTTTCTATGTTTTCAGGTAATAATTTTAATCTATTACTGGTAATGATATCGTCCTGAAATCAAATTGCCCACTCATGGCGGCTATGCTTGTAGCCCGCATCGATTTCGAGCAATACGAAAGTATCGGGCTCTGCCCGATCCCGCCCGAAAGTTGTCGGCCCGTCCCGAGCCCGAAAAGTCGGGTAATCGCACACCCCTGAGTATTACCAATGGATTTTTTAGGCTTTCCCGATGAAAATGATGTCAAACATGGACCAATTCGGTACTTTTTTAGTGAACGTAGTGTGTGTCCCAATCATGTGTTCATAAGAAAAAATAGACCGAATTGCTTTGTGTATCGACTCATATTCGTGGACATAAACTCACCAATCCGTCGGTGGCAACACTCTTATCAAGGTATAATCAGAAATATGTACATTTTCATATTCAATACTGGATGACTCAAATCGCCGTCGACCGCGGGTGGAGACCGGGAGCGCTGGTGGGTTATTTCACTCGTACTCGCATTACGTCGTTCTGTCTCCTTGTCAAGCGGTTCGGGCGAGGGCCCCGATAAGGGTGAATTTATTTCGGAAACAAAAGTCACGTCATTCGTGATACCTACTCGCGAATAGATCTAGAGACGCGGTAGCGTCTCGACGCCAAGTACATGAAAGAAAAGACACCTTGGATATGCCTGTCGCTACCGCTATCATTTACTCGTCGCCCGGCTAATCCAACCTAACCTGAAACTTATTTCATTAATATCTCATCACGCATGCAATATTTTCTAAATTTAAAGGCATTTTTCTTATGTAAACCGCATATAAGCTTTCGAATAAGACCAAATTTCAATCAAATCTGTCCACGCATGACAGAGATATCATAATATCGTCTCATGTATCAGTCGGAAATGGTAATTTTTTCTTCTGAATCTGATTCTTCTTCTCCAACCAAATTTCGTCAAACATAATACGTATATACGCGTTACACGCACACCTTCAGCCAACAGAAACTAAAACATGTATTGTTCGTCAAACGCTATTACGTTACCTTCACTATGCAATCTACTCCAAATTTTGACAGCTTACAGTCAGGTTATAAACCTGGCGAGTGTTAAATAAGGTAAGTTGTAATTGCAACGAAAATGCAGTCTCAAACACAAGGTAAGTTGCCGAAATTTGAATTGCGACATGTTTGTATATCATCAAACTGTTTTTTATTTGTAACTAAACTGAGGATTTTATGTATATGTAGACCATAAAAAACTTCAAAAAAGTAAAAAAATTACGCCAAGTACATGAATTATCTTTGTAAAAAGAAGTGAGATCCCCATAAAAAACTTTAAAAAAGTAAAAAACAACGCCAAGTACATGAAAAAGTCGAGGACGAAAAAAAGTATTATCAAATAAATATCAAATAAATCACAAAAAAAAGATAATAATATAATTACAAAATAAAAAAAAGATGTGAAATCAAAATGAGCTGCAAGTACATAAAGGTGCTTTCCAACTGCGCTTAAGATGACACAACTACATATACACAGCTAAAATGCTGTGTTATTCCATTACCCATATCGCGGACATTTTAATTAACCCTTCAAAAAGAATCCCATTTAAAAACATTGTCGTAAATTAATAGCTTTACAAAATTAATGATATACAAAAATTGCGCCAATTATAACAATGCCTATTTATACAAAGAAAAAAATGTATTAAATAATACCCATCAAAAAGAATCCCATTTAAAAACATTGTCGTAAATTAATAGCTTTACAAAATTAATGATATACAAAAATTGCGCCAATCATAATAATGGCTATTTATACAAAGAAAAAAATGTATTAAATAATATTAAGCAGATATATTTTTATACAAATAAATATTTTAATACGAATAAATATTTTATTCAAAATACTTGGCGCTGCGCAACCGAAAAAATGTTAATTGACTTAGTCTTAATAATTAACAATAACTCCCTTACAATCTAAAATACATAAACATATACATATTATACATATACATATTAGAAACACAGTCAGATTTATTGTACATATATTTAACTCTAATATCATACGTAGCATATGCACACGCACACATAAGCACATTCACGACGCACGCGCAAGAAAGAAAGAAAGAAAACAAGATTAATGCAATTTATACATATTTATTCTGTTTAGCAACACCAATTCGGGGCGCAGCGCCAAGTATTTTGAATAAAATATTTATTCGTATTAAAATATTTATTTGTATAAAAATATATCTGCTTAATATTATTTAATACATTTTTTTCTTTGTATAAATAGCCATTGTTATGATTGGCGCAATTTTTGTATATCATTAATTTTGTAAAGCTATTAATTTACGACAATGTTTTTAAATGGGATTCTTTTTGATGGGTATTATTTAATACATTTTTTTCTTTGTATAAATAGGCATTGTTATAATTGGCGCATATACATGTACGAAAAGAAGCAATGCAATTACCCGATGACCTGAAACAGCATTTCAATAGGTAAATGCATGAAACTGTGGGATCAGGAATTTCGAACCAAGCGATGCATATGTAAGAACTAACGAAATTCAACAATAGTTCGTCTAAATTTTGCAATTAAAATATCTATTTGACATGAATATAAAGTTTGTCAGCAAAGTCTTTCTCGATTTGAGTTCTGTAAAAGGCTGAATTTCCTTCGCTATGGAATATCCACTTTTGTCCTTTGCGCTGGCAATCATGCGACTCCGCTGAAAAGGGACGTTAGGTAACCCGGAAATTCAGAAAATTATGCAACTCTGTGTGCAAGTAGAGTAGTTCATCCGTAACGCAATCCTATTTTTTGTTGGTGCCATAATGCGATTTTTGGGGGTGAAATCACCCCTTGAAACAAATGCAGAATTTTCTTTTCCGTGGAATATCTCGATAACGGTGAAAGATATCGAAAACAAGTTTAAGCAAAAGTTGCATGCTTTTTTATATCTTCAAAACCGCGTAAAGTATGTTACGTGAGGGCGATAATTTTTCTTTTTTAGAGCCCGAGCGGTTGAATCTAATTTTCTCACGCAACGCTTAACGAATTAAAAGGTATTGTTATAATTTTGACATAATCAGAGTTATTAAGCAATAATCAGGATTGTTTTCGGGTACGGCTTTTGTCTGCAACTTGTACAGATTGCCCAATCAGGATGTGGCACTTTGGAGAGACTGGTTCGAAGAGAAATGAGGCAGATTTATATAAAACTTACCAAACAATATAAGCTTTCCGATTGCGGAGGTTGGAAATTAAGAATACACGCTTTGGTTCCGGACGTTACATATTTTCCACGCTAAACTGGACGATAATTGATCGAGGGAAATCCCGTAACACACTACACTCAATTCCATATAAGAGAGAACCCACGCCCCTACTGATTTACGACCGATCTGCTGTGCTCCCACGGATCTGAGACACGCGATTGGTCGTAGCACTTTTGCGATTGGTCATAGTACTTTCCCCGCCGGTTTCCTACCAATCAACAGTATATCCCTGCGCGGAACGAGTCCGCTTTAAGGGGGTAGACACGTCACGTGGTCTGGCCGATTTGGCCGGTCGGTATTACAGCAGGTTTTTTCTGCACAGAAATGGTAATACCGATAGATCGACGATTGCCCGGTAAACGTGAGAGGGAGCTGTTTGCTATTTCCGTATTCTATTCTGAATAAGGAAAGAAATTCTCAGCTGTTGCGTTGTACTTATAAAAATTTAAACGGAAAGTCGGCTGGTACTACAAAGGTAGAAAATTCATTGTAAATTTTAATTACTTGAAATGTGCTTATGCTACAATATTCTACGTTAGCAGTAAGGAATTATAAGTGAAAAGGGAAAATAGATGAGGGGATGTCCCCAGAAAATGAAGTTTGTTAGGTTAGACATTTTTTTACTAGCAAAGCACCGAAACAGAACATGAAATACACTTATTACACGTCCTATGCAGAAAGCAGTTATGAACAAACATTATATATAAAATTGTACGGAATCGATTGACGTCACTTTTGCAAAGATCTGATTAGAAATTGCAGAACTTCAGATTCGTCACTGCTTAGCGTGCAACATTGTATAGTCCCGCTGGTTTCGAGCGTCGAAGCCCACGAAATTCAGCGAGACACATGATTGTTGGCGAGCATCGCGTGTGACGACTCTAGCTAGAAAATCACGCCCTATGAATGCTAAGAAACGATAGTGTGAAGTGGCGTGCATTTCAATTGCACATTGACAATATCGTAGATTCTAGGGCCTAGAATATTAGCTACGTATTACGATGTTCTTCACCAGAGCACTACATTAATGAATTAAAAAATAAATGAATAGGTCAATTAGTTAAAATTAATGAACTGTGCATGATTTTAATGACGCCTAATTTAATTGCACTTACAAACTGAATTACTAATTGTAATTAAAAGAATTTTTTGACGTGCAACACGAAGCTGCGCACGCAAATGGTTGGGCTCGGATTATCGGGAAAGACCTACCCATCCCACCGTTTTGCTTTCTCGCTGCGAGCGAGGACCTTCGGGTCCCAGTAGACCACCCGTTGACAGCCGAGAGCAATAAAACCGACGGGCCAGATAAAATGTTCATGTTTGATAAGTTTTGAGGAAAGTATTACCAATGGAGTTTTTAGGGTTTTTCGATGAAAATGATGTCAGATATGGAGGAGTTCGGTCCATTTTTAGTGAACGTAGTGTGTGTCCTAATCATGTATTCATAAAAAAAAATAGACCGAATTGCTTTGCGTCTCGACTCATGTTCGTGGACATAAACTCACCAATCCATCGGTGGTAACACTCTTATCAAGGTGTAATGAGAAATATGAACATTTTCATATTCAGTACTGGATGACTCAAGTCGCCGTCGACCGAGGGTCTCTACTCTCTCGCTGGTGCGCTATTTCACTCGCACTCGATTTACGTCGTTCAATCTCCTTGTCAAGCGGTTCAGACGAGGGCCCTGATAAATGTGAATTTATTTGGGAAACCAAAGTCGCGTCATTCGTGACACCTACTCGCGAACAGATATATGTATGTACAAGAAAAAGCAACTCAATTTCCCGATGACTTGAAGCAACATTTCAATAGGTAAATGCATGAAAAGGTGGGATCAGGAATTCCCAACCAAGTGATGCATATGAAAGAACTGGCGATATTCAACAATAGTTTGTCGTCTAAATTTTACAATTAAAGTATTTGTTTGACATGAATATAAAGTTTGTCAGCAAAGTCTTCCTCGATTTGAATTCTATATAAGGCTGACTTTCCTTCGCCATGAAAAGTCCCCTCTTGTCCTGCACGCTGGCAAGAAATCGACGCTCGAAACCAGCTGGGCTATACAATGTTGCGCGCTAAGCAGTGACAAATCTGCAGTTCTGCATTTCTAATCAGATCTTTGCGAAAGTGACGTCAGTCGATTCCTCATGTTTTCTCAATCAAATTGGCCCCAAAAATGATATAATTCGGACCAAAATTAAGGAAATTACGTGAAAAATTGTTTGCAGAATTGAAAGCCCGTTTTCTTAAAAATAGTCCGATTTAAATTATTTTCAGTCAATTTAATCGGGAGAATGCCAGGAATCCATTTGTGGCACTTTCATATTGATACGATGAAAAATAAACAAATTCTGTTTCTTTATAATCGATGACACATCGCCGAGCACGGCGATCTCGCGCGGCTCGGGACATAAAGGTTCTCGTCGGTTATTCGAACTTCTAAGATCGTATTCAGATTTATTGGCCGGTGAGTTTCGTAACTAGGGGTGTGCGGTTACCCGGTTTTTCGGGCTCGGGTCGGGCCGGCAACTTTCGGGTGGGATCGGGCGGGGTCCCGATACTTTCGTATTGCTCGAGATCCCGACAGTTTCGGGACCCCGAGACTCGATTCGGGCTACAAGCATAGCCGCCATGAGCGGACAATTTGATTTCAGGTCGGCTCGGCAAAACTCGGACGCGATCGGACGATATCGTTACCAGTAATAGATTAAAATTATTACCTGTTACACGTTAATTTGAAATAATAAAATATTCGCCTCCTGTATATTGTTATTATTATGAAACATCCAGGAAATATTCCTTTTTATATGCTTATAGTTCGTACGTTTTCTATTTTAAATCTGAACCTATCTGGAAAAAGATAATACCCTATATATTCCCTTTACATAAAGTACTAATTATGAAGTATATTTTATTCAGATTTTAAAATACTGTCGATATAAAAATAGTCTTCTTCCCAATTTCTGAACATGGTATTTATTTAAGTACGTATATGGACGTATTCAGTATTCACAGACTATTTGGTAGCAATGAAAATACATATATATGAAAATTAATAATAAGATACAAATTATGATTCAACAGGAGACAGAAAGGTAAAAACTTAATACTCTGGTATCGATATAAATGATATACATAATTCTTGCCGTCTCGGTCCCCTCGTAATAGCTGGCTTTCGAGCCGATCGCGTCCGAGTTTTGCCAAGCCGACCTGAAATCAAATTGCCCGCTCATGGCGGTCATGCTTGTAGCCCGAATCGAGTCTCGGGATCCCGAAACCGTCTGGATCTCGAGCAATACGAAAGTATCGGGACCCCGACCGATCCCGCCCGAAATTTTCCGACCCGTCCCGAGGGCCGAGAATCTGAGCCGCGGGACGATCTGCACACTCCTATTCGTAACGCGTATTCTCTCGTCATCGCAGAACACGAGTGAGCCAGAAGTAGTGGGGATAGCGCCAAGCTTCTGTCATGTATAGGCCAAACCGAGCTGCAGCGTAGAAATACACGCATCAGAATAGGTGTGCCTTAGGCCTTAGCTCCGAAAAAATTCAGGAGCTTTATTGGTCAGAACATTGATTCTTTCTCGATAACTTCATCTCGTATTGGTCATAACAGCCACACGGCTACGTTCAGACGGAGCCGAGCAGCATTCCCGTTACCCCACCATACCCTTGGGTGGCCTCGTAACTCCACAGACAAATCCACGATCGTCAGATGGTGATGGCTGATTTCTCCTCGATCGCTGTTCGCGAAAACGAATCGACCGGCCAATATATTTGAATTCGACCTTAGGATAAAGATATAATGAAAGATGAAAAATTATTCGAAGCCCAAGATGAAAGGCCTTCGAATAAACAAAGGAAACTAATAAATACCCGAAGCTAAATAGAATTTTAGATTTAGGGTATACACACCCTCCCCCCAAACCTCGTGTCGATCGGCCACTGGGGCCATTCGGAAGTATATTCTTTTAATTAAATAATGCCCATCTCTGCATACGAGCGTAAAGAATTACAAAAAAAATCAAGGAGTCAACTGTTGACCGATTTGGAGACTTTTCCTTGTTATATGTTATATACAATAGTCGGAAGAATAATAATAAAAGCAATAATTGCAAATAATTGCTGTAACTTCCACTTTCTGAAAATATGATATCAGTAAATCACTACTTCCAGTGTTATTAAAAAATTCCAATCTCTTTTTTTATTTGAAATAATGTGGCCATATAATTATAACAAATATTCGGCAGCGGTGATGTATGTGTTATAGTAAAAGCGTGAATTTAGTAAATGTACACAGTTTCCAGCAGTTTCTAGTCAATGTATGCCTAAAATGCATATAATCTAACCTACAATCGTCCACAAATACATACATTGACTGTATCACGCTTTTGCTGTGGCACATGTATCCAGCTAACGTTTCAGTTTTGCTATGATTCCACGTTGGCAGTCCTCCCGAGTAGGCGCCATCTCGTATCCACTAGCTCAACTAAATTTGTCACGTGACTTGCTCTGTATTATCGCCAATATGGTGGAACTCGTATTTGGGAACGCAATCACGCCCTGACGTTGTTTGTCCTTACATGAGCAAATTTTGGGCTGGATGAGGTCTCATTCGAAAGAGGAAGGTTCATTGCAGCCCGCTCTGCTCATGGTTTGAGTCAGAAAACTCTTTTAGAGACCTACAAATACATGGAATCTGCGAGTGCATTTTGTCGATTTTTTCTCTACTTTGGACACTCGTATTATTACATATCAACGCAATCTCTTTGAACCATGAGCAGAGCGGGCTGCATTGAACCTTCATCTTTCGAATGAGACATCGCCCAGCCCAAAATTTGCTCGTATAAGGACAAACAACGTCAGCGCGCAAACCCATGTTTCGGGCCAGATTGTGTCGGTATACAGCGCGCTGCATTACCCGTGTCTACCCCCTTAAAGTGGAATGCAGTGTAGACTGTAGGTGATTTGATCAACTTCTGCTTCCGTAGAATGGTATACTTGGATTCACTCGCCGACTCGGAACAAGAAGACGTTAGGTTTCAAGCGTCTCTCTCTCGCTCTCGCTCTCGCTCTCGCTCTCTCTCTCTCTCTCTCTCTCTCTCTCTCTCTCTCTCTCTCTCTCTCTCGCTCTCTCTCTCTCTCGCTCTCGCTCTCGCTCTCTGCGCGACCTGGGGCGCTGAGTCTACGATCGAGTGACGTCACACGCTGATAGGTCGGACAGTACACTGACGTTAGGATTCGATTAAGTATTGAACGGAAAAATGTAAAGCGGAGGTAAGTTTAAAATCTCGATAATTTGAATTAAGTTATAAAACGCAAAAGTATAAGTATGAATTTGAATGAGTCTCTTACGGGGACCGAATCTTTCCGATTAACACATGCGATCACGCGGAACTCCAGCTCAAGACTATTTTACAATAGTAATGCCCCTCGGACGAATCGACTGCGCACTAGACGACTTGCTAGCTAACTGTAACGAATGAACGGAGGGCAACACTTGGGACTTTGAATAAAGAGCGCCAAAATTGCTGACTCTGCACCTCGTGCACATAGCTCCCCTGCGTGGTCCCACTGCAGCCTCGAGAAAATCTACTCCATCCTCTTCAACTTCTCCTCTCCAACATGAAGAAAACCTTACCTCACTTCGGCGCCACACGATTCGCCCCCCGCCTATATACGTCCCTGGTTTTGACGGGAATGTTGCCCGCCAAACAAAAACCTTACCGCCAAATACGAGAAAAACTATAAGCTGAAGTTCACGGGCTCCCGGGTCAGGATCCACTTCCAGGAGATTAAGGACTTCTTGGACTTCAAACAAGGTCTCACTGATGCTAACAAGCCGTTCTACACTTTCACCCTGAACTCCGATAAACTTCTTGTGGTGGTCCTTCGGGGTCTCCCCACCATGTACACTGAAGACATCACTCTTGAGCTCAAGGAATGCTCTCTGGACCCGGTCTCTGTGTCGATCCTTCCGGAGGGCAGAGGGAAGAACTCAATCTACTCACTCTACAAGGTTATCTTCCCCCATGGCACCCCATTTGGATCAGTTGCCAAGGTGGGTCACCTCTTCCAGGCCCGATTATACTGGGAGAAGTTTCTCTCCCGCAGGCCGTACACACAGTGCTTCCGGTGTCAGGCCTTCGGGCACTCCTCAAGAAATTGCAATCATGCACCTAAGTGCGTAAAGTGTGCTGAAGCTCACCCTACTGCCGATTGCACCAAGACGTTGGAGGTTTCACCGACGTGTGCAAATCGTGGTGGGACCCATACTGCAAACTTCAGTGAATGCCCCTCGTTGGACAGATACTTCGCAAACAAACAAAAACTGAAAGCCTCAGTCCCGAATAAACTTGATCCATCCATGAGAATTCCAAACGCCCAACTTCAACCCAAGCTCTCAACCATCAGGCCGTCAGTCTTTTATAAAGACGCCCTGGCGGGTTTCTCTCCTGCCTCTGGCCCGGACCCGGGATCTTCGTCTCACGCTCGAGCTCCCCCTGGTATTACAGGACTGGTGGAGGTGGCGAATCTCTTCCAACAAATCAGAGCAGACTCTGACTACAATGATATCATCTTAGCCGCCCAGCAGCTGGTAACGAGATTCAAGACCTGTGTCACTAAGTTTGACAAATTTCAGGCATTCATGGATATGGCCCAACAGCTTGGTTAACTACTACCGATCCAATGGCGTATTTTCCAAATTTCCTATTATGGAACGCTGGCTCAGTCGCTGGCAAAAGGAACGAACTGATACTGCTCCTTCAGAAGCACGCCATACACATTGCTCTCATTACTGAAACCTGGCTCGGCCCTAACGATGATTTCTCGGTCCCGGGCTACAAGATTGTCCGGGGGATAGAGGGGGGACTTGCAAGGGAGGTGGCATCGCCATCCTCGTTCACCAGTCCTTCGCCCCCTCATCTGGAGGCTGTACTTATCAGACTCTCAAACCCAGCCCTAACGGTCGGGGCTGTCTACTCTCCCCCGGGAGCTAGTCTAGGCCCCAGTATCCTGGACCATATCAGCAGATTGAGGCCCCCCTACATTATAGGGGGTGACTTCAACGCACGCCACACTGCCTGGAACAACTACACCTGCAATGAATCCGGAAGGGATCTGTTCAATCATGCCCAGGGAAACACTTACCGCATCATCTCGCCTAAAAGCTATACGTTCATTCCCTCCTGCCTCCGGGCCCGTCCCTCCACCCTGGACATCTTCCTGGTCAACCACACCATGACGTTGGACTGTGCGGTTTGTGACGATGCGGCGACTCAGCACCTCCCTGTGGTACTTAAGGCTACTCAACTTGCTATGCACCCACCAGACTGGGTAAGAAGGGTGGATTGGGATGCGTACTCCCTCTTGACAATGTCGTTTCACCTCCAGCCCCGGATGGACGGGTGACTGCTACTGCAAAGCCTCATCCTTTGTTCCCCCGCAAAGAAAACATTCTGGACTAACTGACGACTCTCGGCTGAAATCGTACATTGGTCTTAGGAGATCTTACCGCAGGAGTTATCAGAGGACCGGGCTTCTCTACTATAGGGATCTCATAAGGATGATGACCACCGAGATTGATGTTCGCATTAAACTTCTTCGTACCCGTTTAAAATCCTTCAAAGTTGCGGACCCCACCTTCTGGTCCACTTATAAGTTGCTGACGGGGTAAAAGTTCACCCTCCCTCTACTTAACCATGCTGGGCATATTCTTACAGAAGATCAGTCCAAAGCTGATGCCTTTGCGGGTATGTTTGCCAATGTGCATAATCAGGTTCAGCAGGCGGTGTCACCCTATGACGAGGAGGTCGATCGTTATCTAAACGCTCTGGATGCTGACCGTCCCTGGGATATGGAGGATGCACCACTCATCACTCTGGACGAAGTCAAATCCGCCATTCGGAACTTAAGGAACAAGAGGCCCCTGGGGTCGACCGAATCACCCCCCTGCACCTCAAGAACGCTCCTAAAAAGATTCACCTACAACTATACTACATCTACAAGGTTTGTGTTAAGCTCTCCTATTTCCCAAGCCCCTGGAAGGTGGCCAGGATTGTCCCGATTCCCAAACCGGGAAAGCCTAACAATGAATTGGATAATTACAGGGCTATTAGTCTACTCCCGCTCTTGGGAAAAGTCTTCGAGAGGTGCCTACTGACTCGAATCCAGGATTTCCTAAGCATGAAGGCCATTATTATAAATCAGCAGTTTGAATTCAGACCGGGCCACTGCACAGTCAATCAACTGGTCAGGGTGTCCCAAATCATCACCCATGTCGTTGACGTCAACAGAACGGCGGCTATAGTCCTGCTTGATCTCACTAAGGCCTTCGACTCCGTTTGGCACAAGGCCTTGATTCACAAGATTATTGGTATTGGCCTCCGTAGACCTTTTACTGGCCTTCTGCGCTCATACCTCCAAGACAGAAACATTTTTGTTGCCTTGGGAGAAGCCAGGTCGGCGGAGCTCCCGGTTTCTGCCGGAGTTCCTCAAGGTTCAATCCTAGAACCGGTCCTGTTTAATATATACATAAATGATATTCCCAGCTTGAATTCGTCCTCGGTGGCCCTCTACGCGGACGACACTATGTTGATCTCCTCCCTGTGGAGTCTCTCTGCTTTGAGAAGCAGACTACAAACTGAAGTGGATCAGATAGTGGAGTATTTTAACGGAGAATGGATGTTAATTCTAATTGGGCCGCGAGATCGCGCAGCGAGTGATTGGTGCGGGCAAAGTACCAGCAAGGAGTATAAATACGGGCCCGCCAGCAGCAGAGAGCATACTTGGTTCTGCTACTGAACCAAACTGAGGTCGCTTTAACTAGCCCCTCAGTCTAGCAAGATCTACAAGAAGTTTATCTCAATTCAACGTCCTGATTTCCGATTTCAAACATCTATCCGAGGTCGCTTTCACAAGCCCCTCAACATCCATCCGAGGTCGCTTTTACTAGCCCCTCAACATCTAACCGAGGTCGATTTAGCTAGCCCGTCAACATCCATTCCGAGGTCGCTTTAACTAACCCCTCAACTTCCATCCTAGAAAGCGTGGGCAAGCTGATAGGCAGCAGGAAGCCAGTACAACTCCGAGAGAAGGAATCCTCTCAAAAATTCTCAACATTCCAAAACGACCAATCGTCATTATCTGTATTCTTATTACCGATTTAGCGTCGAAACCAAAGTCAAACTATATTCTTTGTTACCGACTTATCGTCGAAACCAACCAATTACTGACCGATACGTCGTTACTTATTTAAGTCAAGTTCAATTAATTAATTGTTATAATTCGCGCGATTCAGTGTCGTATTATTATGTTCTATTTCGACCTAGCGTCAAAACCATTTTTTTCTTAATAAACCTTTGTTACTTATTGTTAAAAGAAGGACTCTCGTTTTATGGAATTCATTTCTTAATCGCACGCCACCCGAACCAATCCCATAAATTCACAGGTAAACCGCTCTACTTCTGAATCTCCTGTAATAAACGGCAACGTCTCGTTCGAGAACGTTACATCCATCGTATTATGTACTTTCTTGTGTACTCGTACCTGCTTCTCCTGTTTTTACGTACGGAGGTTCTCTAATCGGCTGTTGTCGATTGTATCTACTATCTATAATATCTCTGTTGCCTAGAATCGATCATCTCTTGATACTGTTGTAACCTTCATTCCTTTCGGCGTCCATAAACAAAAATAAGCCCGTTGCCTTTTCGTTATGTGCAATTGTCCTTGGACTTGATAATAGTAGTGTTGATTTTTATTCATTTCATCACCCCCGAAAATACGCCGTATTGTAGGAAGTTGCTCTATTGCTTCAGCAGGCGATAAATGCTTCGCCGATTCGGGACATTTTACTTCGACGATGATATCATCGCCCACGAGGCTGTCAGGAGTTGCCCTTAAGTGAGGCGCAGTCTCATCGATGAAGAGGCCACAGGATAGAATACGGATTCCTATTTCTTCTTCCATTTGTCTCAAGGCGTTTGCCTCATTTTCCCTTCCATATTCGAGAGAACGTAAATTTTGGAGTTGCGGGTACATTATTTATTTATTTATTTATTTATTTATTTCACGGGATAATCCCATTAACTACAAAAATTACAAAACTTAATTAGAGTCTGACCCATTTACAACAACGCTAGACATTTCGTAATCTACAACGCATTCTTTCGCCGAAAACATTTGAGGAAATCACAAACGGATCCACATCACCGAATTGTACATTAAACTAACGCATAGCACGATTTATAGGATCTGCCGTATAATTACTGTACGAAGGCATTCTGGAATCAAATAACGGGCGACATCTAAGATTAAAACATGGGTGCATTAAACTTAATTTCGGCTACCAGATTCGGGCAGTCAATTTGGCTGCTCATTACCTTGTGCAGAAACAATAAATTTGCCATTAACCTTCTGTCTTCCAAGGACATCAAATTTATTACCTACTTCAGCCCGATCTCCGGATTTAAATACTGGAGAGATTAAACTCGTCTTCCAAGCAGACGGGAACACACCACTCCTGAGCGATGCATTAAATAGATGCCAAAGTGGTCTTGACAAAATAAAGCTGCAGTTTCTCATAAAACTCGGAGAAATGCCGTCCATACCTGGACCCTTGTTAATGTCCAACCTATTTAATTTCACAAAGATCTCACCGATGGAAATAGACATACAACCAAAATCAACATTGTGATCGCAGATATGATCAGTATTTACAGCTCGCGATACCGCCGTCGGCTGAGTATACACCGAGTCGAAAAAAGCTGCAAAAAGATTGGCAATACCCCGTCGTGATGAGGCTTCAGAGTCACCGTACCTCATGGTTTCAGGCAGCGCATGACCTCCCCGCTTAGCATTAACAAATTTCCAAAAATTAACAACACCACTCTCCAGAGAGGATTCAACATAATTTAAATACCCCTGATACTCGGTCTTAGCCAACCTTTTACACTCAGACCGTAAATGTGTAAAGCATAAATAGTCACCCCAAGATTTACTCCGCTTATAAGCTGCATGAGCTTTCTTCTTTGCCCTAATCAGGTACTTCAAGCGAGGGGAGAACCCAGAAGGATAATTAGATCTGAAACTAGATCGCCACGGAACATACGCCCTGATGACGTAATCCAGGTGATCATAAAAAAAACAGACAGCATTGTCAATGTCCTTAATATCCTCTAACACTTCCCAGTTAACCGAATTCAGATAGTTAAGAATATTCCGGTAATCCCCATACTTGAAATCATAGAATCCTGTAATACTTTGAGAACGGCCATCCGAGCGAGAGCTTCTTAAATCTAATATTGCTAATAACGGGGGATGATAATCATCCGGATATATTAATGCTTCACATGCTCGCTCAATACGCACTCCGTCATCATTTCAAAACACTAAATCTAACATACCACTAAACCTATTAACAATAACATTAATTTGAAACAAGTTAATATAGTTATAATTTAACGTTAGCACATCAATAGCTGTAGACTCAAGTTCCGACACACCAGGTATCTTGGAACATGTTAACAGATCGCCCCCACCCCAGACCGCATGAGGAAGATTATAGTCCCCAAACATATAAACCTTGCAATCACTTCTGTTTTGAATAGCGTCAAGCAGGCTACCACAATGAACCTCAAACAGTCCCGGGATGGAAGCTGGCGGAAGATAAACAGCACCAAGAATTATATTAATCCCGTCCATTCGCACTTTAACAAAAACTTGCTCAACAGTATCAGACCTCGATCCAATTAAAGAGCTAGGGATCCTTTTATTAACTGCTATCAATACACCCCCACCCTCGAAAAACGACTCGTACGGTCAGATCTGTCTTTTCTATATACATTATATTCGCTCAATCCTAGCTCGTTAGAATCAAACTGAGAATTAAGCCAAGTCTCGGTGAAGATTAAAACATCATACACTACAGCTGAACATAAAACAGACAGGCAAAGCTCATCCAGCTTGGTCCGCAGGCCTCGAACGTTCTGATAATATATCAGTGGGGTTGCTTGGAGTTTTTTGGAGCGTTGGCCCTGGAACTTCCTTCGTTGACTTCGACAATTCTTGGAACACCCTTGACATATCTGATCGTGTGATTAGAAGATCCTCCAGCTTTAAGGTCGTTCAGCTGCTCTCGTAAGAGGCCCAACGCTCGACGCTGCGCCTGAGTCCTGTCGTCTGTGATCTTACAGTGGCCCGTATACCGATGTTTGTTCCTCAAGATTGACTTAACAATCTCCGCTAAATTAAGACCCACGCAGATGGCCCTTGGGGATGAGCTCTTAGGCTTTCCCAACCTGCGTGCACGAATATCTGATAATTCTCCTGGTTGTATGACGCCCAAAATCGCCTTGACCCCGTCTAAATCCTCCACCTTGGCAAGCTCAAACGATGCATTGCTGGATTCCAGCAGCCCATGTATTATGATATTTGCGGCCCTATTTTGTCTGTCACTGATTTCCGCGATTATCTCATCGGCAATCCCCGGCACAGAAAAGGAATGTTCTGTCACTTGGTTATTCGTGTTAGTTTCCAAAAGACGTACACGTTCAGACAGATCATTGACAGTCCCCCTAATATCAGTTAGCTCAGCCTTCAGGGTAGAAATGAAATCCTGCCTAAAGTTGCAGAGCTCATTTCTAATCACCTCCTTTACTTCATCAGCCGTCAGAAAAGATGATTGCGATAATACCGACAGAGATAAATTGGGATCAACAGCATTCGGTGACATTGACGCAGACGTTGTTACGGGAGACTTACAGTTCAAAAGCTGTCCGTTGTGCCACGGGTGACCAGATCGACTAAGACACCTCATTCCAGTATGAGACGAAGTGCCACAGTCCGAGCAGACCACAGTATTGACCACCTGGGTACCGCACCCCTTACACTTAACTATTATACTCTTCAAAGTATTTGCCCGTTGTGTATTCTTTCGAAATCGGCATACCTTGCCGAAATTGGATGCAGTTAATAATTTTTTCCTATAACTAATTCACTTTGCGCTATTCGCCTGATCGCGAGTTTCCTCTTCCATCTTGCATCGCATCCTTTGCCAGTTATCGAGTATAGCCGCGTGCCTGTCATACTCGGAAGAGTATACTGTCTCTTCCATATCTGGTTTTTCTGCGCTGGGGCCGTAATCCTGGTCGCACAATTGTTTTTTATTTCGGAAGGAGGATGCTTTCGCTTCTTTTTTATATTCCCCTGCTTTTTCTGCTGCACGCTTCCGACGTCCTTCCAGCTCTCTTACCATGGTTGGTGGCACTTTATTCATTGCCGTACTCAATCTGCTAAACGCCTCTTTTGTGTTATATTCGACGACTGCAGTGGAGACTCTACCCTGATACGAGCCCCCTCGTCCAAAGTTTATCCTTTTGCCTCCGATTAATTTTGCAATGATATTATTAAAACTTTCAACGGCATTGTTATTTAGACCGCGCAGCAATCTGTCAGCTTTAGGGGAAAGTGGCTGCATCGCTTCTTCGATACTTTGATAAATGCCAGTTTCCCTCAGCCGTGGTACATAGTCCTTTCTGTTGGGGTCAGAGTATTTATTACAGAAGTATGCTAACTTTTGACACTGCTTGTGTTCACCGATAACGTGACTTCGTACATTCGTCAAGTCTTCGTTCAAATTTTGTATTCGTTCCTCGACTGTTATTTTTTCTTGCAACCGGTATTCCGCCGCGTTCTTTATACCAGTACGCAGGCGGAGAGCATTATTCTTTACGACAGCTCTTAGGTCTTTATCGCGGCCTTTTGCTACGAGTTCGTTTATTTTTTACTGAAATTGCGTAGCAGGTGATTGGAGCATTCTATTTTTCGTATACGCACCTCGTACTTTTCATATGGATCATTGTCCAATATCTTCTTGTACACACTGCTATCGCCATCGGCAACTTGTGTAGTGTGACGTCCCGGCCCCACCATGGGTCGCGCCGGTACGTCTCCGCCGGCGCCGCTAGAGGTCTACTCTTCTCGCAAGTCCTATCGTCTACTCTCGATCGTATATATATACAAGTTCCAAGTTTATTTCCTCTTAGTCCCCGTGTGTCTAGGGCACGGGGCCGTCAGCTATAGCCCTACTGATGAGTCTGGCTGACGGTCCCAAGACGAAACGCACATCTCTTCTTTTCCTTTCTCCATCTTTTTAAATTGCCAATCCACCTGCCCCGCACAGTTACTCTAAAAAGCGCGACCGGCCTTAGGGATTGCGGTTGCGCTGTGGAGGCGACGGGGCAAGATCCCCTCTTTACGTTGCGAAGTCAATCATCAATCTCAAATCTCGATTTCGGACGTAACAGTAGAATATATTAGTCC
This sequence comes from Andrena bucephala, assembly GCA_947577245.1. Classification (NCBI taxonomy): domain Eukaryota; kingdom Metazoa; phylum Arthropoda; class Insecta; order Hymenoptera; family Andrenidae; genus Andrena; species Andrena bucephala. Next base: position 88,316,777 of record OX387716.1, on the reverse strand, counting down.
GTGCATATCTATGCTGCATTTGAAGCCATCGACAATAGCAACAATTTCCATGTCAGTTGAATTCTGATTACGACCCCAGTTCTTGAAGCAACGATGCTCCCGCGGTTCTTCCTTCTTCGTAGATGCTATTTGGCAAGTCATGCAGAATTTATTCTTCACGCTGATTTACAGCACTTTCTTCGTGTGGTATCCCACGATGGCTCCTACGCCAGAAAGAGAATTGTAGTATTCTCCGCGGTATGACCTTTTCATCCAGCTGCCATCTGCGACAACTGGGATAAACGGTACATTAGATTCTGGATATACGTCGCCTCTTGCTATAGCTAATGCTTTTTCCTCTTTTCCAGCATCTTCCATTTCGCGTTGTGCGGCCACTTCGAGGGCATCGATTAGGTCATTCTGACAGTTCTCGTAGATCCTTTTCGTCATACAGGACACGTTCACGGCCGTCAGTATGTCCTCCAGTTGATTATATCCGCCGCCCGTCATCATTGTTGCGGCAACAGCGGCGCGGTTGATATCCATAGTGGCATCACTCTTCCGATGACAGGATATACGCTCTGTGTATTTGCACAATATGCACTTTACATAATACACATTTTCTAATCCATTCCGTTGATATCTAACTATTTCAAAATGATCGATGCCACAGCCAGTAGTCAAATGTTTTCGAAGATTTTTATTTGTTCGAAAACATGCGGAACATCAACAAAGTCGATTCCTTCTGAAATATGTGTTTCCGCCAGGAGCGGGTAAAAATGCCGGCGCTGGGAAGGCTCGGTGGGAAGGAGAACACTACAGCGAAACGACCCTTTTGGAACTGACACAATTTATTCCCAGTGGTCCAAACTGACCACTGGACGTCACATCCGGCGGACGACGGATCGGGTATGGCACGATCGGCGCTCGTGCCATATTACACGCTGCACTGGTTCCAAGGGGGACCACTCTAACTAGGGGTGATAGAAATTAACACTAACGATACATAGTCACAATTTTGAACCCTAATCGAGATTTTACCGCAGTTTCTATATTTTTAGAAGTTTGTCGACAGTTGCGAACGTAGGAGAAGAGAGCGAGTGGAAGAAAGGACTACCGATTGTCTCCATCTTTTTTATTCGCTGTCCTTCTCTGCGGCCGAAACTTATTACCACTAAATATGTATTATCCAAACTATACCGTGTTTGGTGTAATTAATCATTACAGAAACATCACAAATGTTACGATACTTTATTTATGAAAATATTATTATTATTATTATTACATTACATTACTGTGAACTTTATTCTAAAATATCTTGGTGATACGATGAGGGACGTAACGTGATACAAATGGTCCTCCTGTTAGACATCGTGATTCCCTCGCTATGCAAACCGAAGGAAATGCACATTTGGACTGTTTTCTTTTCACACGCACACATCTGCACAACCGTCTCCGCTACTCGCAAGCGAAGGCAGCCACAAGCAGACATATCTGCTTTTCGATGCGCGACTGTGTGAGTATACAGGCACATGTGCACTTGACCGCGTGTGAAAAGAATACTTTTCGCATTTCAATTCTGGGTCATTCCACGCGAATTCGGGTACTTTACGGAGTAACATTTGGGATTTTTGTGAAACTTGAATAAACTGTAGTCTTTAGTTCAAAGGATGTTTAAAATTTTTCAAAATTGTGGAAATTGACTTTCTATCATTAAATTATAACTGTTGAACTAAGAGACAGATATGAATGAGCTTCTGGGTGCTTACACTGGGGAAGTAAGAGTACCTAATAAAAATTATTTCACTGAAAGGAAATAAATTTTTGACCGTTTATTTTGCAGGTGTTCTAAACAAATGCCATGTTTTAATAGTGGAACACTATTTAAAATTTTGAAAAAAATGAGGGTATAGTCCTATTTGTCCTCTTTACGGGCCTGTTTTCAGAAATACGCACACTTTACAATTTGCCCCAATGAAAATTAATTGAATGTGACGCTGCGTCGCCCAATACCGACTGGACTAGCTAAGCCGTGCGGTACTAGCAGCGGCCAAGCGGCTATACCTGATATTGTTATATAGGGTTCTCGCAAATGGTAAGTATTTGAAAAAAAACTGACAGGCAAACTTTTGGTGTTCGCGATATTTTCCGTGAACCGAAGGTGAGCTTCAGTTTTGGAATGCTACATATTTGATTACCGAGTAGTTAGGCTATGCCGATTCTGGCCACTAGGGCGAGGGGGTGAGGCGGGGCGGGGGGTACCGCGCTCTTGCACGAGATGGGCGAGGAGGTGAGGCGGGGAGGGGGGAACCGAGTTCGTGGGTGAGGGGGCTGACGTCACAGGGGAGGGGGTGCATTTTAAAAATTTCAAAATGGTGTCGCGCGCATTTCGTATTGGCGCCACCTATTGGATGTTTAATGTACTTTGGGTCCGCCTTGGTAAATTTTCCAGGTTTTTCATACATTTCGTATTGGCGCCACCTGTTGTATGTTTAAGGTACTTTGGGCACGCGTCGCCGCCGCGCAATCTCCGTACGCGTGCGGGGATCGGTGCGCAGGCGTGACCGCGACAGATTCGTGAAAATTCAAATCGCGTCTTCGATGATGATTTCTGAGAAAGGGGGTGGACCATGATTTCTGAGAAAAGATAAGGAATTAGGGCGCGCGACAGGATTGAACGCGTTTTGGCACCTACGTGCACGCGCTTCGTGCCGTGTGTTTATATTTGAATCGTGGGACCGTTGCAGCGCACGTGCCATGATGTATACATATAGCGATAATTATTGTAAATCAATCGTCGCGGTAGCCCATGGAGTAAACACGACATTGCATTCGATGATGATTTCTGAGAAAGAGGGTGGTACATAATTTCTGAGCAATCATAGAGTGAATCGCGCCATGCCGTGTGTTTATATCAAAACATTGACTTTTCCCAAGACCATGCCTCTAAGAAGTACCCTCGAGAAAACGCAATGGCCCTGAAGCAATAAATTAGGCGTTGCGTTCACGCGTGCAACTAAGCGATAATTATTCGAGGTAGAGTTCCGAGTATTTTCACGATCGAGAATAGAATGATCGCCATTATCGAGTAGATTGTAAGTCAATCGTAGCGATAGTTAAGAGCACGTCTCTAAGAATTAATATATGGATATGAATATGTACGAAAGGATATTAATATTGATGCGTTACAGGTATTGATGTGAAAGTCATACATTTATTATTAAAACATATATACATATATGCACGTACTATAGTGGTACGTGGTTTACATCACGCAGCATAGATTGTAATCCTAACGCCAACAATTCACAATCAATCAAAGAATGTTGCTCAAAGTGCTCGCTTCCGAAAATTAATTTCAAATAATTCGTTGATACGGGAGCGGTACGTAGCACTTCTACGAATGTTGCATATTTACTACTTACGGAGTACATATTTTCAGTTAGCCAGGTATACATATGTTCAATACAATGTTCGTACGCGAATAGTTTACGCATCGTGGCTTCAGTCATATATATGACAGCGCGATTATCGGTGATTTTAATAAGTTGATCATCATGCATACGCGTGAAGTCTAGTCGTAAATGATCAATTACGATGTGGGTTTGGGGCGATGTTGCGTTGCTTCGTAATCGTTGGGGTATGTCCGCCTCGTTTTGTAGCAGGAGCTTCCACGTCGACATTGAAACACTCAATTCGCTGCCTTTATTGTCGACTATGGTGATCTCGACGCGGCACGAATCCATGCCAATGCGTATTCCAATAGTTAGACGTTTATAAGCTGTTGCGGTCAACGGGTAATCACGCCCCAGAATACGTATAATTGACGGTTTTGGTGTTTTCGACGTTTTTGTCGTTGCGAATCCAGAATTGTAAGAAACATGTACACGAAATTAATGCATCGTTCGTTAACGTTTACAGTGAAAGAAGTAAGTGAATGAAGTAAGTGTAAGTGTAAAGTGTATTGTAACGACCGGTTGTCCGGAGACTACTGAAACGCTTCAGGTTCTCGAGAGGAGAGCGGCGTCCCCTCGAGTATAGAATAGGTGGGGGTTCGTTGTAAGAGTTAAGGAGTAAAATCCAACTTAAACTTAACAATGTCTTTATTCAAAATAACACTTAATTCTAATAACGATTATAATATTGCTTACGACTACGATTATATATGTGTTTTTTATGATTTTGGGTTTTTATGTTTTTTTGTCTATGCTAACTAATTGCGCTAATTAAATTAAATATATGTATATAAGTATGTGCTTCTGTAGTAAGCTCGGCCGCTACCGCTTCCGGAGCAGTTCCCGAAACTTTTGACAGAGTTCGTATTCTATACTTCTGCAGTGAGGGCGGCCGCTACCGTTTCCGGAGCAGTTCCCGACACTCGTGGCAGGGTTTGTACTCTAAGGTTCTGTAGACCTTGTCTTCGCTAAGCGGTTAAGCTGCTACCTACTAATAGGAGCAACGCTTGAAACCTCCGTGAAGACAAAGTTCTCAACCTTGAATGAAAGATCCAGAAAGGAGCTCTAAGTACCTTTGTACACTGAGAACCAGTCGCTGCCGTTTTCGGAGCGTGCTGAAATTCTGCTGGATAGTACTCTAGCTGCCTCTAGGAACTAGCATTCGTTGGTCGCAGGAACGTATTCGTATTCGAATGAGCGCGCTCGATGCTGCGCACGCCTCCTTTTATATTAGAAAATTGGCGGGCTGGCGCATGCGCAGTAAGTCTTTATTCGTTATTTTGCATTTTGCTCGCTTAATACATATTATTATGTTTTGCACTTTTGGCAGTATGTCTAATTAATTATTCTTAACATTTCTATAATTTTTGTTTCTCTAATATTTGCTTAGTTTATAATTTATATCTTAAAGTATGTACAATGCTTGTGCGCGGTAACATAGGTTGGCTCCGCGGTAATGTAGTATGGTTCCACTTTATCGACGGTCGGTAATTACTGGTTCGAGTCTCTGTGGGACGTTACAGTATAGTAACGAGTACATACCTCATATTGGACTGTTGATGATATTGTTGTTTTTGACGTTTATTTGGAAGACCACTATCGTTGTCGGATGCGCAGGATGAATCGTTTAAGCTGCGTTTGTACATTTTGATATGCACTACGTATGATTCTCATCGGCGGAGAAAAAAAATGTCGCGAACGATACTTGTTAGCACTCGAGTGTACGTGGTATAATGAAGTCCGCAGGACCGACCCGCGCCATTTTATACTGATTCACGCACACGTACACGTCCATGTGTGAAAGTATATCATATCAGTGATGGTCAAGGTGAGTATATAAATAGTGTGCACGACAAATTTAAGGAGCTTGCATATCACAGTGCATATAAAAGTATGTGGATCATAAAAGTATACTATAAGCTGGAATAATTAGTTTCATATTATAAAATCGTCGAGGAATAAGAAGGATGCGAAGAAACTGTGACGTGGGCATCCCCACCATGCTTCAAGACTACCCTACTTGAACACTATCCCTACCCTACAACGCGTAGGGCCATCGTGCTAGACTGGGGAAGCGAAATGTATATAAGGGCGGTGACCACCCCGCGCGGGCCAGTGCAGTTATCACAAGCATTTTTTATAAAAAAAAAACAATCATGGACGCGTTTGAATTAAATTTATATCGAGCGGCTCAGGGCATGAATGCATTTAAAATGTAGCAATGCATCGTAAGTAAAGTTTTATAAAAATTTAATTGGTGCGCGTATTCCATTCGACGATATTCTAATGAATTTGTGCGTTTGTTATAGCAACGGCATGGTGAAATCGAACGTGCGTGGCACGAGGAGCGAGATGAATTGGCGCGAAAATCGTAAGTATAGTTTTTTTTGTGTAAATTGAATTGGTGTATGTATTCAATTTGACGGTATTCTAACAAAACTTATCCATTTGTTTCAGTATGAGCTTGATAGTCTGATGAGGGTGTGGCGCGTGGAGCGACGGGGGGCTATTCGATATCTCATAAGTGATGTTTCGAAGAAAAAAAATTATATTGGTATGTGTACACCATTCAACAGTGTTTTAATTGAATCTTGTGTTTGTTACAGCACGAACGTGAAATGAAATGACGAAATGGAGTGATAAATATTTAGGGATGCTTGGGTACCTCGTAAGCGATGTTTCGGAAAAATTATTCTGATACGCGTACACCAATCAACGATGTTTTAATCGAGTCGCGCGTTTGTTTCAGCGTCGGGCTGACATCGAGGCCCATGCGCGCGATAGAGATCGCGGATATTATCATCCAGCAGCTGGTAAGTAATGTTTCGTAAAAATGATACGCGTACATTTGACGATGTTTTAATCGAGTCATGTGCATGTTTCAGCGTCGCCAATACCCGACGCGGGAGGACGGGTGGATTTCCCGCGAGTTGCGGAAAAAAATTCAAGCAGCTCGGCGTACGTGGCGAGAAGACACGTTGGACGTGGAGTTTCTAGCTTTCGAAGGCGAGTTCTGGGGCTTGCGGCGATTATTCGGAGAGTGAGTATGAGTGAATTTTAATTGTTTGGTGTTTCGCGTGCTATCACCAACGTTTTCTGTAATAATAATTTGGTGTTTTCTCTGTGTGTTGCAGGACGTAACATCACGTCGAAAGTTTTTTCAAATAAAATATTTTTCTAAATTTAAAATTTAAAAAAAAAATTAATATAATTTTTATTCAAAACATTGTGTGTTTATTAATGTACATCAATGCATGAATACTTAAATTGTAGAATCAGTCAAATTGGTCAAGACTCTACGTCCAGTTGGCGTTCGTTTTCGAGGTGGCATCCACTGGCAGTGGCAGTCAGTGCTTGCAAAATCGAAGAATATTCCAAGAAATTTCATCAATCAATATCTCGACGTATGCAGAAGGCAAACGTAATTATGCAATTTAATAATTTCCAATTATCTACGTCGCGAAAATCCAGTTTCACATTATCTGCAAGACAGAAAAGTATGGTTATGCACGAAGTGCGAATGTTTAGCGTCTTGTTTAGTAGATAATTAAACACATGTTTTCTTATAAATGTTAATGTTCGCAGGAGCATTCATGATTGCCTAGGGTGTGTACTGTGTGGAGATGGAGCTGAAGTAAGTATCGCATGTATCATGTTTATTCATAGGTTACGTTTAATTTTATACTAATATTGTGTTTGTTTTCACCGCCAACACAACAGGGAATATGATTATTCTACACAAAAAAGAAGTCTACTACTAGGTACCACTGGTTTTGGGACATACTGTATATTGATTTGTTAATGTAAATATTGAAAGTTCCTCTTTGAATTTATATGCGCTACTTATATTATTTTGTGACAATTGTAATCACATTGTAATCACATATAATTAAAGAAAGAATAAATACATTTTGAAATAAATAGAATTAATTATTTAATAAAAGCAAAAACTGCTTGCTGGTTATGTGGGAGTAGGGATACACCTACAGCAAAACGGTACATTTGTGTTGGTGCGTAGGTCCATGTGGCGTCACGCGTAGGGAATTGGTTAGCAATTGTGGCCTTCAGATGGCGCTGTTGGATGTGTCAGGCGGGCAGCAGGAACTGCCGCGAATATGCCGTCGACCTGCCGGCAGACTCTGCTTGGCAGGGTCTGCCGGCAGAACCGTAGTTGAATGCGGACGTAGGCTGCACCGCAGCTGCCGGCATACCCTGCCGCCCGATTTGGTTATCAGGGTACACTCCTCGACTTCATAATCCACTGCTCGAAGTGACAGAAAATATAACCTATATGCTATATCCGATTTCATAAAGTGACCGTTGCGGCGTAACAATAATATTTTGGAAGAATGTTAAGTCATAAAACGTTGACAAATGTAGCGTAAAAGATGGAAATATCCAATAAACATTTATTGTCATGTAGCATATATGTTATATTTTATGTCACTTCAAGGGGGGGACCACATAATAGAGTTGCCGATCTGAACTCGATTAATCGAAAGATCGACCTTTTGCACCATAATTTTCGATGAAAAACTGAGGAAGAAAAATCTAAATATTAAATGGAGCATGTGGTCCATGGGCATATGAAGAATGCTCAAGATGGAATACCCCTGAAAAATACATTTGTGATTCATGTGTTAATTAATGTTAAAACAAAAAATAATATATTTTTATTTTAACAGTTTTCCCACTTCTTTTATAAAGAAAAATCATGTCCGGAATTATCCCTCGTTAATTCCGTAATTCCAGTAAAATGGACAATTTTTGTGTTATTGCTTCCAACTTTGTTACAACGTAAATTTATGCTTTCTCGGTCATACTAATAAAAACTAGACACTTCAAACTATCAATTCATACAAAAACACTAGCAAATATGTATGTTGCTCAAATTTTATAGCTGTTTCTTGCTTATGTAGCCGGAATTACCCTGCTTTCCCCTGTTTGCAGTATTCGAATTCGAAATACAGAAGCACGTGTAAAACGACGAATACGCATGCGCGGATTATGTGCGTTGGCTGCCCATAGTTTGATTTGCAGTAGTTTCTGCACGCATCATACGCTTGAAGTTAGAGGATTCCAGGGAATTCGACGAATCAGGTTATGCCGTCTATGTACTCACTGGATGAAACGCAACCAACGCAACGGACCCAATTTCGAAGCGAACAGCACATTTAGAAGGCAGGGTCGAAACGGAAGATGAGAAAGGAAGCAAATACGTGGCGCGCATTGTTATTTCTTAACGGCTTTTACTGCTAAGCTTTTCGAACGTGTTCTTATAATGCAGGTTTTACGACTATACAGCTATACTCTAATCCAGAAGACGTACCAGAACCTGCGATTGTATTCAATAGCCTTCAATACCTTCAATTTACCCCGGACGCGGATAATAATTAACTTCTTTTTTTCCTTTACACATCTGCTTACCAAATTTCGCTGGGAAAGCAGCATTTCGTCTTATAAAACTCATAAAATATGGTCTTCACTTTCAATAATTACCGCTGTTGAAGAAAAATACAAAAACTCGGGTTGAGAAAATCCAGGAACCAATAAAGCCATCAAATTTCGTTAGGAGTCGGTCCCCAATCCTTAGGACGAAGTAACCGATGTAGTTAGGAAACGTGCTTCGACCACCGTCCAAAAGTCTTGAATTAAATTTACCGTAATCCCTCCAACTGCATAGCTAATTGTAAGTAAGTTTGAACATTCCCGCGCAACCTCACGAACATTAAATGCATCGAAAACCGTTCCGTTTCGTTACTGCGGTTCATGCGCTGTTGGAAACGGAACGCTATGAATGCGCGCAGCGACTACGCTGCGGTCTATGCGCACTATACGTGAATCGGAACGCACCCTTCGTCGCTTCAATGTCTCTGCTGGTTCTATCAGGGTGCGGCCCCTACCGTCGGGAGGCACCTCGTGACTCACCGCTGTTTTTGTGCTGTCTACGGGAACATAGCCGTTCCAGGAATTCAAATTGGATCAGTTTCGACCTGTTCGGTAAAACCTCAATATCATCGGCAATCTCTCTGTATTTAATAAACGTTATTACAACTCAAACTCTGAGATGTGATCTCGCTCGATTTACTGACTATCTCGCAGAACATCCTCTATCTCACTAAACATGTAACGATGTGTTTTCGCGCTTTGTCAGCGAGTACGTTATCTGCCGCGTGTCTTTCGCCAAGGTCGTTGCTACGCGAATCTGCAATATCGTGTTCGCGACATTCTGTGTAAATTCCTCTTTAATCCGTTCACAGATTCATGAATAAAATCAATTGCATCAGCGTATTAGTTTGCTTGGTATAGTAGTCGGTTAATCGGATCAGAAGATCCATGTTTCGTTTTGTAGATGCTATAATACAATAAGGGTTTTTCCGTGACCGATCTGGGTGGAGCATACAATTTTATGAGTTTCAACAGGCATGGACAATCAGCTTGGCCTTTTATTATTCGAGATAAAATTTCAAGCCTGCGACCAGCCTGCATGTACGTAGCGATGTTATACTAATCTTATCCATTATGAGGGTGTAATGATCGAAAAATGACATCGGTTGGCCCAGCTTGTAAGCTGGGTATCTCGAAAATCTATGTTGCAACTTTTCCAAGATTTGTTGGTATTTTATGTGTGTTGGAGACCAAATTATGGATGCATATTCCATGTGAGACCTAATCAAGGTAACATTCTGAAGGTGGCGACATTCTTGAAGTCGCATGCCGATCGTTTGATGAAACCAAGAGTTCTGGCAGTAGTATTGGCAACTTTCGTACAATGCTTAGAGAAATCCTGTCCAGGTGTAATACAAACGCCAAGGTCCATTGCTTCGTTTGTAACCAAGAGTGGTGTGTCGTTAAGTATTAGTAGTAGTAGTAGTAGTATATTAGTCTCCCCCCCCCCCCTCCGAGATCCGGGACTTCTTCCTTTACAAACTCCCTCTCGCCTTACCACTCTTAACCTAACTTATTTTAACTTAACCTATCTTACAACTATCTTATATTATTCCCTATCTCTCCTCGCCCTTGCTCCGTTCGCCTGAAGGTGCGATTAAACCAAACAAACGAATGCTCGTTCGCCCCTCATTTCGACAAAATACATGCTCGTTTAGTGTAAACGGCAATCTTCACTTGTAACTTTTCATTGTCGATGTGGGGGGGGGGGGGGGCGAACGAACGTTCGTTCGTTTGGTTTAAACGCACCTTCACTCGTTTCGCCACACTCGTTTCGCCGCACCCGCTCCACCACGCTCGCCTCGTCCCCGCCTCTCCATCTCTCTTCCCCGTCCATGCCCGCTTATTCCTCTTGCTATTTACATTATTTATACGCTTATGTACAATATATACATTTACATTTACCTCCTCCCTTTTCCCTTCTTATCTCCACACACCTCACACTCTTCTCTGCCTTCCCCTCTTCCCCTCCCCAACCTTCCTCCCTTTCCACCCTGTACCTTCCTTCCATTCCCCCTTCTTCATACCTCCCCAGCCCTTCCCCCTCCTTCTCCCCATCCTCTATTCCTCTTCTTTCCGCCTCTCTCCTTCGCTTATCCATTCTGCCCACCCATCCTTCCCCCACCCTCCTTCCCCCAATATTTTCCTAACCCTTTCTTCCTCCCCGTCCCTTCCCCCATCTCCACACCTCTCCAAATCATGCCCCCATGTCTCCGGCTGCCATCCACACACCCTGCAGACGTTTTCCCTTCTTCCACCCAGTACCGTTCCCCTCTCATTTCATTTCCCATCCTATATCTTGCCACCCTAACCATCTTCTCCTCCTTCGCCTGTTCCGCCAAATACCTTAGCACCACTTCCGTCCTCACCACCCTCTACCACCTATTATACCTCCCTTCTCTCACTCTTCTCTCTTCTTCCTGCTTCTGCAGTTCCCTGTCGCTTTGCTCTAATTCCTGCCTCATATCCCACCCCTGCCCTTGCCGCCTCTCTATCTCCTCCGGCGTAAATCTTCTCTCCTCAAAGAACCTTCTTCTTTCTTCCACCCACTCTCAGGGATCGGCGGTCTCCAGCTATCGCTGAACACCAACAGGAGCGGTGGTAATGTGTGCGTGAACTGACGCCAGCACCAAGCCAGCCAAGTGGCCGCAACGCGCGGCCAACCACGGTCAACCAGCGCCGCCGGGAAATAAATTGTCGACTCTGGTTGGCCGTGGTTGGCTTCGCGTTGGGGCCACTTGGCTGGCTTCGCGCTGGCGTCAATTCACGCACACATTACCACCGCTCCTGTAGGTGTAGCGATAGCTAGAGACCGCCGATCCCTGCCCACACTACTCCACTGTCTCCTCTTCTTTCTTCTAACCTCCTCTAAGCACCATCTCGCTATTACCCCGGCTTTTCCGCTCCATACCCTCCCTTCCATTCCTAGCGTTCTTCTTCCCGCCCTTGTGCTCATTTTCTATCTCTTCGTTTCATCCATTACCATATACCCGGGGGGTGCACCTCTCCAGCCCTAACGTCCATCTAATAAATCTTTCTTGCACTCTTTCCACATCCATTCTTTCCATCCATCCCCATACTTCCGCTCCATACAACAACACCGTGCTCCCCAGCCTATCAAACAACCACATCCTCATCGTCCAGTCACCCCCAAATCTTCTTTTACCTATACCCCCCCCCCCCCCCCCACACACACTTCCCTCATCACAGTCATTGCTTTCCTCACTCTTTCCTTCACATGTGCTCCTTGCAATCCATTCCTTGCCACCTTGTACCCCAAGTATGTAAATTCACTCACTTCTTCCACTCTTCCTCCTTTCCAGTTCCATTCACTCTTCTTCATTCTCCCCTATCCTACCCTAAACCTCACCACCTTCGACTTGTCCGCATTCACTCTCAGCTCTTTCTCGTCCACATACCTCTCTAACACTCTCATCATCATCTTCATCCCCACTTCCTCCTCCGCCATCAACACTATGTCGTCCGCATATGCCAGCTCATACACTTTTTCTCCCCCTACTTTCACTCCCCCTACCTCTCTTTTCGAAAACAATCCTCCAAATCCGCCATGCATACATTAAACACAATTGGACTTAGCGGGCACCCCTGTCTCACCCCTCTCTCCGTCCAGAAACTCGCTCATTCTCTCCCCCCACTCTCACACAACATTTGGTCTCATACGCTTCCAGAATTCTCTCACTCAGTCATTCTCTCACCACTCTATTCCTCCACGCCTCTTCCATTTTCCTTCTCTCCACCGTATCGAAGGCTGCCTGAAGGACCACATAGAACGCCACCATCCTCTTCTTACCCTCCTTCATCTCCCTACCTATCAAGTAGTTCAGTACATATATCTGATCCATCACCCCCTTCCCCTCCTAAACCCCGCCTGGTTGTCCGGCACCATGCCCTTCTCCTCCATTTCGCTCTCCAGCCTTTTTGCCAGCAACTTCTTATATATTTTATATATAGTCGGCATCAGTGTCACTCCTCTGTCGTCCCCGGTAGCCTCCCCCTCCTCCTTTTTCTTTATTGGCACGATCACTCGTTCCTTCCATTCCTCCGGCCACCCTTCACCCATCCAGACTCCATTGCATACTTTCAATATAGCTCTTGCCACATTCTCTCCGCCATACATCCACGCCTCGTCCGGTATCCCATTCACTTCCGCCGCTTTCCCCTTTCTCAACTTCCTTATTACCTCCCCTACTTCCTCTACCCCTAATCCCTGCTCTTCCTGAATCCCCCTCTCCCCCTTCTCCCACCTTCCCCTTACACTCTCCTCTCACCCCCCCCCCCCCAGCACCTTCATGAAATGCGTCCTCCATTCCTATGTCCTCATTCATTTCCCACCTCCTTCCCCTCTCCCTTCTTATAATCTCCCAGACCTTTCCTTCTCCATCAACTTTCTCTACTTCCTCTACAAACCTTTTTCTTTCCTCTTCCTTCTCCTCACACGCTCTTCTGAACTCTTTCTTCCTTTCCCTGTACTCCTCCCCTTCTCCCTCCCTCCACCTTCTCAGTGCAACTCTGGCCTCCCTCTTTCTGTCCCTGCACTCCCCATCCTACCATCTGTTCTCTTCTCTTCTCTGCCCGATCTTTCTCCACCCTGCCTCCCTCCTTACCGCTTCGTTGAGGTTCCTCAGCACCGCCTCCACCGTTCCTCCTTTAATCTCGTTCCTGCTCATTCCTCTTTTATATTTTTCCATTCCTTCTTCCGACCAGTCCATTACCCACCTTGTCCCTTATTTTTCTTTCCTCCTCCACTCTCTCCCCTTCTTCCCCATCCGCACTACTAACGGGTGATGGTCCGATTCTATATTTAACCATACCTTCAACTCCGTCACCGGTTCCTACGCCTTTTGGTCCCCTATCACATAATCTATGACCGATTCTCCCCTTCCTCCTGTGTACGTGAATTCTCCTCTTTCATCCCTCTCTTTTGCCCCGTTCATTATACCCCCCCCCCCCCCCTCAACCATTATTTGAATCAGCTTCTTTCCCTACCTGTTAATTACCTTGTCTTTCGAAGTCCTTCTGCTCTCCTCCCCCTCCTCTTCGCCGGTCCACAGTAGAGCTGTTACTTTTCTACCCGTCGGGTACCCGGGTACCCGGACATTACCCGGGATAACTTCAAGCAATTGAATGTAGTATTGTTTGTGATTGTCTGTGGTGTAGTCTGTTAGCCAAATATGATCGAACAATACCACTTTCAATAGCTTGAAGTTGTTTCGGGTAGACGGGTACCCGACGGGTAGAAAAGTAACAGCTCTAGTCCACAGTCTCCCTTCCACCCCCTGTCCTCGCATTAAAGTCCCCACCTATTAGTACATTCTCCCCCGTATCCGTTCTGTCCGCTTTCCTTCTCAGTTTCTCCATCATATCTTCAAACTGCTGATTCACGTACACTGTTATAATCATCCACGTCTCCCCTTCCCACCGCACCCTCCTCTCCATTACTCCTTCTGTGTTCTCTTCACTTTTCTCCTCCACCTCCTTTATACCCTCCCTTACGTCCGTCACCATTCCCCCTATTCCCCCCCTTTTTTCCTCCGTATAATCTCCCATCCTTTCTCCTCCACCCACGTTTCCGTCATCCCTATTACGTCCCAACCTTGTATTTCCCTCCAAAACTCCTCATCTTTCCCCTTCAGTCCGTTCACGTTTCAGAATGCGATTTTCATTTCCTTTCCCTCACCCCTCTCTTTTTTGCTTCCGCCCCTACGTCCCTACTCCCCCTCCCCTTTGGGTCATCTTCCCTCTTCGCCCTTTGCCTTCTTCTTCATCTCTTATTTCCTGTCCCTTATTCCATAATACTTCCTCCTGCTCAACCCACAACCGCCACTCCCCCTCTATCCAAGCCCCCTCCCCTGTACACTACCCTTACCCTCCTTCTTTTTGCCTTCTCCTGTTCCACTAACCTCCTTATTTTCCACTGCATCCTTCTCTTTCCTCAAACGTCATATCGTCCTTAATTACTTCTCCCCTTCCCCTTAATTGACTCTTCTTCTCCATTACTTCCCTTTTCCCTTTCCATTCCTTCATCCTTACCACTGCCATTCCTTCCTTTTTTTCTTTCCTCCTTCCCACCTCTTTCACCCATTCCACTTCTCTCTTTACTCCAATCTCGCTCAGCAGCCCTTGCACTATCTCCTCCATCTCTTTTCCCTCCACTTTGATCCCCGTTATCACAACATTCATCCTTCTCTCCTCCCTTTCCTTCTTCTCCCACCTCCTTTCTAATCCTCCCAGTCTAATCTCCAATGCTCCTCGCCTTCCTCCTTTGTTTCCTTCGCCTCCTCTCTCCGCTCCAACTTTTCCAACCTCTGTTCTACTCCCCCAGTCCCTCTTTCAGTTTCTCCAGTTCCCCCGCCTGCTTCTCCACCTCGCCCAACTTTCTATCCATCCTTCCCCGTTTCATTTTCTATCTCTCCTCTTTCTCTTTGAATTCCCGCTTCATCTCCTCCATCTTCTCTCTAATTGCCTCCTCTCTTTTGTTCACCTCTTCCAACCCCTTATTCATTTCCTCTCTTATCTTCCTGAGCACCTCGATCCCTCTTATCCTATTCTCTACTGGCAGCGATCCTTCCTACCTTCGTACTTTTCCTGAAAGCAAACTCTTCTTCGTCCCTCTCTTCCCCCCCCCCCCTTTGAAATACTCCTCTATACCTTGGCTGCCTTCCTTACACGCACCTCCTTCCTTGCACACTTTCTCCCCCTTCCCGCGCCCTCCCCCTTTAATCACATCCATTGCGGCCTTCCTCACTCGCTCCTTAAAGCTCCTTCAAATTTCCCACCTTTGCCTATCCTCCTCAGTATCTCCTTCTCTTCCTAGACGTCGCTGCGCCCCGTCCCTCGTGCTACCTCTCCCGCCCAAAACTTCGTAACCTCACTCTTTTTTCGCCTCCCAAACCCTGCCTTCTTTCCTCTACCTTCTACCCTCTTTACCGCTTCTTATATCTCCTTCTTCCACGCCCTTCTCCATTTATCCACTCTCAACTTCTTCTCTTCACTTATTCTTTTCTTTTCTACCTCTTTTCTCCGCAGTCTGTCACTACCTCTCTCTCCTACCACTTTCCTACCGGAACTCTGGTGTGTCGTTAAGCTTATACGAATAGATGATAGGATGATTATTGCCGAGTGATCTCATAACATAGCATTTTGAGATATTTATGGTCATTCGATTGACTTTACACCACTCATTTAGGTCATTAAGGTCGTGCTGCATTTGCTGACAATCATTAAATTCTGTTATTGTTTTAAATATCTTAAGGGGGTAGACACGGGTAATGCAGCGCGCCGTAATACCCACATAATGTGGCCCGAAACATGGGTTTGGGGGGATCCGTTTTTCGTCCTTATATGAGCAGATTTTGGACTGGGTCAGGTCTCAATCGAAAGAGGAAGGTTCGATGCAGCCCGCTCTGGTCATGGTTCGACGAGATTGTGTTGATACCTAATAATATGAGTGTTCAAAGTAGAGCAAAAGTCGACAAAATACACCCGCAAGAATTCAAGTATTTTTAGGTCACTAAAAGAGTTTTGTGGCTCAAACGATGACCAGAGCGGGCTGCCTCGCCCCTTCCTGTTTCGAATGAGACCTCACCCAGCCTAAAATCTGTTCATATAAGGACGAAAAACGTATCCCCGTGATTGCATTCCCAAATACGAGTTCCGCCATATTGGCGATAATACAGAGCAAGTCACGTGACAAATTTAGTTCAGGTAGTGGATGCGAGATGGCGTCTACTCGGGAGGTCTGCCAACGTGGAATCATAGCAAAACTGAAGCGTTAGCTGGATACATGTGCCACAGTAAAAGCGTGATACAGTCAATGTATGTATTTTTGGACGATTGTAGGTTAGGTTATATGCATTTTAGGCATACATTGACTAGAAACTGCTGGAAACTATGTAGATTTACTAAATTCACGCTTTTACTGTAACACATACATCACCGCTGCCGAATATATGTTATAATTATATGCCCACATTATTTCAAATAAAAAAAGAGATTGGAATTTTTTAATAACACTGGAAGTAGTGATTTACTGATATCATATTTTCAGAATGTGGAAGTTACAGCAATTATTTGCAATTATTGCTCTTATTATTATTCTTCCGACTATTGTATATAACATATAACAAGGAAAAGTCTCCAAATCAGTCAACAATTGACTCCCTGATTTTTTTTGTAATTCTTTACGGTCCTATGCAGAGATGGGCATTATTTAAATAAAAGAATATACTTCCGAATGGCCCCAGTGGCCGATCGACACGAGGTTTGGGGGAGGGTGTGTGTACCCTAAATCTAAAATTCTATTTAGCTTCGGGTATTTATTAGTTTCCTTTATTTATTCGAAGGCCTTTCATCTTGGGTTTCGAATCATTTTTCATCTTTCATTATATCTTTATCCTAAGGTCGTATTCAGATATATTGGCCGGTCGATTCGTTTTCGCGAACAGCGATCGAGGAGAAATCAGCCACCACCATCTGACGATCGTGGATTTGTCAGTTGGAGTTACGTGGCCACCCAAGGTATGGTGGGGTAACGGGAATGCTGCTCGGCTCCGTCTGAACGTAGCCGTGTGGCTGTTATGACCAATACGAGATGAAGCTATCGAGAAAGAATCAATGTTCTGAACAATAAAGCTCCTGAATTTTTTCGGAGCTAAGGCACACCTATTCTGACGTGTGTATTTCTACGCTTGAGCTCGGTTTGGCCTATACACAACAGAAGCTTGGCGCTATCCCCACCACTTCTGGCTCACTCTTGTTCTGCGAAGACGAGAGTGAGATGGAACGAGAGCGAGTCAGAAAACGTTGCGAACAGGAGCACTGAGGCAGCTAAGCGGTACCTATGGTGGGAGTATACGCGTTACGAAACTCACCGGCCAATATATCTGAATGTAAAGTCTCGTTAGCCGCTCGCATTTTTGGGGCCAATTTGATCGAGAAAACATGACGAATCGATTCACGTCACTTTCGTAAAGATCTGATTAGAAATGCAGAACTGAAGATTTGTCACTGCTTAGTGCGCAACATTGTATGGCCCCGCTGGATTCGAGCGTCGAAACCCACGAAACTCAGCGAGTTGCATGATTGCCAGCGTGAAGGACAAGAGAGGACTTTGCATGGCGAAGGAAAGTCAGTCTTCTATAGAACTCAAATCGAGAAAGAATTTTCTGACAAACTTTACATATGTATATTCGCGTCAAATAAATACTTTAATTGTAAAATTTAGACGACAAACTATTGTTGAATTTCGCCAGTTCTTACATATGCATCACTTGGTTGGGAATTCCTGATCCCAGAGTTTCATGCATTTACCTATTGAAATGTTGCTTCAAGTCATTGGGAAATTGCATTGCTTCTTCTCGTACATACATATATGTATCTGTTCGCAAGTAGGTGTCACGAGTGACGCGGCTTTGGTTTCTCAAATAAATGTACATTTATTAGGGCCCTCGGTTGACGGCGACTTGAGTCATCCAGTACTGAATATGAAATTGTTCATATTTCTCATTACACCTTGATAAGAGTGTTACCACCGATGGATTGGTGAGTTTATGTCCACGAAAATGACTCGAGACGCGAAGCAATTCGGTCTATTTTTTCTTATGAATACATGATTAGGACACACACACACTACGTTCACTAAAAATAGACCGAATTGGCATCCATGTTTGGCATCATTTTCATCAGTTATGCAGTGCTCTGGTGAAGAACATCGTAACACGGAGATAATATTCTAGGCCCTAGAATCTACGATATTGTCAATGTGCAGTTGAAACGCACGCCGCTTCACACTATCGTTTCTTATCGTTTCTAAATACGGGGTGATTCTCAAGCAGTCGTCAAACGCGATGCTCGCCAACAATCATGTGTCTCGCTGAGTTTCGTGGGCTTCGACGCTCGAAACCAGCGGGACTATACAATGTTGCACGCTAAGCAGTGACGAATCTGAAGTTCTGCAATTTCTAATCAGATCTTTACAACAGTGACGTCAATCAATTCCTTACAATTTTATATATAATGTTTGTTCATAACTGCTTTCTGCATAGGACGTGTAATAAGTGTATTTCATGATCTGTTTCGGTACTTTGCTAGTAAAAAAATGTCTAACCTAACAAACTTCATTTTCTGGGGACATCCCCTCATCTATTTTCCCTTTTCACTTATAATTCCTTACTGCTAACGTAGAATATTGTAGCATAAGCACATTTCAAGTAATTAAAATGTACAATGAATTTTCTACGTTTGCAGTACCAGCCGACTTTCCGTTTAAATTTTTATAAGTACAACGCAACAGCTGAGAATTTCTTTCCTTATTCACAATAGAATACGAAAATAGCAAACAGCTCCCTCTCGCGTTTACCGGGCAATCGTCGATCTATCGGTATTACCATTTCTGTGCAGAAACAACCTGCTGTAATACCAACCTGCCGAATCGGCCAGGTCACGTGACGTGTCTACCCCCTTAAGATGATCCGCGAATAATAGAAATTTGTTATACAAAACGACGTCAGATAGATCATTTATAAATATATTAAACAACAGTGGACTCAAGTAAGATCCCTGTGGTACACCCGAGGATATAGCAATGCGAGATGACTAAGCATTTCGCACACGAACAATTTGTCATCTATCAGATAGACAACCTTCACATCATGCATGAATGTTTCCAACACATCCAGATTTAAAAAGTTTGGGTAAATGAATTCTGTGATCTACTGCATCGAAGGCTTTCCTAAAGTCAATATATTTTGTATCAACTTGCAATTTGCGTTCTAGTGATCTAGATATGTAATTACAGAAAACTGATAAGTTGCTAATGGTCGATCGCCCAGGTTTAAACCCGTGTTGTTCATAACAAATCATATTCGAAAAAGCTGAACTTAGTTTTTCGGTAACGATGTTCTAGAACAGTTTAGGTATAACGCTACTAACAGAAATATGTCTGTAGTTCATTACATCTTGTTGGCTTCCCGAGAGAATAGGTGTTACTAAATTAGCTTTCCAGCAGGAAGGAAAAATTCCAGCTGAGAGAGATCTATTAAAGATGATCCATAGGGGACGAGCTAATACAAAGCTACATGATGAAAAAAAATATGTGGAATACCGTCAATGCCAGGCCCTTTATTTAGATGCAAGGAAAAGCTTTGAAAATACCTCACTAATATTAATGGTCAAGTCGGAAATGGAAACAGAGTTATCAGAATTGATCATAGAGTAATTAGTCAGTTTTGGAACGTAAACAGACCCGAAATATGCGGCATAGAGGTTAGCAATATTGGTGTCATCAGGAGTTTGGAAGACCGTGGTAATGGCGTCTAGCGTTTACAAAACTCCAAAAGGATTTGTTATTAATTTGCATTGAAGATTCGATGTTTTGAACATATTTCATATGGCACTGTTTGGAAACCTTCGTGCACTCTGAGCGCAAGCTAGAGAAGTTAAAATAGTCATTGCAAGAATTTCTTCTTTTGTAATCCCGATGGGCATATTTTTTCCTTTTGATTAGACTGATCAATTCTGGAGAAAACTACTTAGAAAAATTTTATGGTCTTGTGAAACATTTCGGGATGAACACTTGAATGTTCACATTCACATGAATGTTCAACATATAAGTGATTATACAGGAGTTCAACAGCCTCATTAAGGCCAAGGTTTTGGTTTGCATAAATGTCATCCCACAATATTCCGCCTAGGTAATCACGAATTTCTTGGTATTTTTCGCATTTAAAATTATGATACCAGCGATGCTCACGTGACGGATTTTTTATACAATTAACCATCCTGTAAATATTAAGCGGAGGCTGATGTACATCACAAGCGAGCACTGAATCCGAGGAGACAAATACCTTTGTGTTATTGTGATTCGCGAAGATTAGATCTAGCATAGCGCCGTTCTGATTATATACTATGTTCTTTTGAAGTAAATTATAATAGTTAAAATAGAAAGTACAGTGTCAATTATTAGCTTCATTCGATGATGATTGTAGGGGAGTGCTGCATGTTAAATCAGAATGAAGACTAATTCAGTTGGCATGAGGCAGGTTATAGTCTCCAAGTAAATATACAAGACTCTCTAGATCAGGCCTGTCCAGGGATTTGCTCGTAGGAGCAGCCGCGAGTTGCTCTTCGCTCTCGAAGGCACCGAGCCAGGCCCAAGAGCGAAAGGTCTTCTTGGTGAGGGAATCTGTGAACGCCACTATCCCCACTCTTTTACGGCTGTCGTTCTTTCCGTCGTTCTTGCCTTCGCTCGCGACCACCCGCGGCTGCTCTTCGAGGGCAAGAGCAAAAGTTGGACAGGCTTGCTGTAGATGTAGGTCCATGACTTCAGATACACTTTTGCAGTGATCTTCATATAAGGAAACCGCCGAGGCAAGGGGAATGTAAACCGTTCCAAATATTGCTGATGATGACCCAAATTTAACCTTAATACATAATTGCTCGACGTTCAGTAGGCTTGGTGTCACCATACAACAACGTAATGCAGTATTTATTGCTGAGGACACTGCCGCCTCTACGGAATGTACTTGTTTCGTGCGATCTGTCCAGGCGAAAAATGTTATAACCACGTAGTCCCAGTTCCGCTTTGGATATACTCGATTCAAGCCAGATCTCCGTCAGTACGACGATATCATAAGAATAGGATGAGCACGATACTGAGTGCTGTAAATCTACCTGTTCGGTTCGAAGTCCGCGGACATTCTTGGTAATATATTAAGAGCGAACATGATCCTTTTTTGACTCCTTACGTGTAGAAACAATCTTGGGATGCCTTTAACGTATTTAATTGTTTTATTGGCGTCGTTCATTTCACGCAATTCAGATCGCAGATTATTACGGTGGGTTCTTTGTTTTATCGTCTGCTCAAGAAGGATCCTTATGGGGCGGAGCTACTGTACTTCCTTTTGTTTTTCAATATTGCCAGTGGAACACACGGTGACTTAAAGGAGACGCATAAGGGACGATTATAATGTTCCAGACACCAACGATACTGGTGAACCTCGGGATCGACTTTTATATGCTCGGGCAGTCTGTCCCACAAATTGTCTATGTGCCTGCGAAACTCGCACAGTAGAATAATCTTTGGTAGGGTAAATAAATTTCGTCCCCCATTTGTATTTGACCCTGTAGAGGGTGTATAAAATGTTAGAATGTCCTGGCACTCTGGCACTTGGCATGAATTTTCTTTGAACGTTTCTCTATTTATCCACGAATCGCAAAATGTAATTATGTCATGTTATTACGAGATAATAGACAATATGTGAAAACGTGCAAAATGTGAGATCTGCAAAAAGTGTTCCTAATTTCGTGCCCCAAGAAAATCTTTATAAAACGGGAGATAAATTGAAAAATTAAGTTTTTTTAATGATTTAAGTGATCTTACAGTTTATGTGTGCAAGCAATCACGGCAAATAAACGTCTTCTTTTCGCATGGACTACTTATTCCACTGTTTTTGTTTCGCATTTACAAAACGTTAAACATTTCTACTAAAATTGCTTGAAAACCGATAAAAGATAATTCACTCCTGTAACTGTTCATGTTTCAGCGCTTTTTATCTCAAATAACAATTTTTTTTGGAAATCGATCTGAATTTCCTTTAGTGTTCCGAGGAAGAAGTTAGGACACCTCCGGGGGACAAAATTTGGAATTCGCGCAGTTTTAATATGGTGATCGCTCTAACAGACCACGCGAGTGATAGCCATAACAATTATTGCGTATAAGAAACTACAAGATATGCCCGATAAAGCGCTACAACTTTGAATTCGAAATAATATTCACTTCTACCTGTAACGTGCTATTATACTGAAGTTTGTAAAAACTCGCCATGCTCGAAAATCTTCTTCTCCTTCGCAAACGCACAAACACCTAACCTGTTACTTGCAAGTCTGTCAGAATACTGGCGTATACTAATGCAACATTTACCACCAGATGACACTGAAAATGCAACCAAAGGAATCGAGAAATGCAGGGGAACGAAATTAATAATAATAACAATAATATTTACGGGACAAGCCCATTAAGACAAAGTATATCAATACAATAATTAGCTCAGACAAAACAACCAACATCGTGTATAACTCAAGCAATAGAGATTAAGTAAAAGTAGCAAATGATTAGGATTAGGAAAACTTTGTAACGAGTTATATCGGTGGGACGCTCATCTTTCCCACCACTACGCGTCGGACCGAGGTAGCGAGACCGCGCTACGCCAACGGTCTTGCCACCCACCACTCGTCCGCGGGTACCGAGAATAGGCGTGAGAGGCTTACACGACGAGTGTCTCTCTCGCTGTCGAAATCCGCGGACGAGGACATATAGGCCGGAGGCATAGGCCTATTTGGCAGAGTCTACCATGAGCGTTACAGGCGAACGGTCAGAGCTCTCCCAGTAATCGCTTGTATAATCAAGGTGTATTACTGCGTACTTTTGAATTCCCCAACCTTCACGGCTCCTAGAGAAACGCGAGTTCGCCGATCTCTAGACGCAGGTCGACATCCACCGTCAATCTTAGGGTCAGACTTTGTCTACCCTAGAGGACATCCTACAGTCTCCGTTTCTCCCGCGGGTTTTACCCACTGGGTGAACGGACCCAAGACTCCCCGGTCAGGGCCATTGGTGGAGACCACAGCCAAGCCATCAGAAAGACCACTCCCCACTTCTACCTCTACCGCCGAAACGCACCGAACCGCACATCGTGACCGCGACGCGCACCACCCCCGAACCGTACACCTTTACCGCGACGCGCACCGCCACCGAACCGGGCACAGCGACCGCGACCGATCCGGGATTCGCCGCGCTAGTTTAAGCCGTAGACCTAAGTTTAGTACCGCACTCACTGTTAGTCAGCACAGACCTGGCCGGGTAAGCTTGTACTCTAGTCAGAATAAATACCCCCTACCAAGTTCACCTTGTCTCGTTCACTCGGCTACCCCGGACACCCGTCCGTTAAGTAACCTCCTCGGAACGCGGTTACACTTAGTATACGAAGAAATCGCCGTGTATGACTAGGTTACTTCTATATAATGCCATCAGAAAACAGGGCTCTCTGAACGTTAGTCTTAAAACTTGAGAGGGGATCGGCAAAGAAATCAATATTTCCATGATATTTATTAGCGAGACCGCATATTCTGTGCAGGGGATCAGCGTTCCCAACCCAGGAGGAGTAGTCTGGAGATTTAAAAAGGGGTGTTTGCATAGTAGCACGTACAGGTACGTTGAAATTGACTAGCGCCAGAACACAAGGGTTATCAACCATCCCGTTCAATATTCTGTACAAAAAGGCCAGGTTCGTGACTCTCCTCCTATGCTCCAGGATCCGGATACTCGCTCTGCTCATAATAGGGCCATAGATGTGGTCAAAACGAGTAAGAGGCCGACCAGCTTTATATGCTAAAAGGCGCAAGAATCTGTGCTGAACCCTCTCAAGTTGAACTCTGTATTTATCCCAACGCGGCGCCCAAATAACAGATGCGTATTCGAGATGAGGCAGCACTAGGGTAATGTATAGGTAACGCAGCGTGGAAGGATTCGCGAAGTCAGCGCTGTTTCTGGTAATAAACCCAAAGGCTTTATTTGAAACCGCAATGATATGTTGAATGTGCTAAATGAATGAGAACGATGAGTCGATAAGGACTCCGGGGTCGCGAGCACTATCTACGCTTGAAAGCTGGACTCCAGCGATTTGGTACGGGTAACGCAACGGATTTTTACAACGAGACAGTCTTAAGATGTGACACTTGCTAATATTTAGCTCCATGTGGTTCGAAAGGCACCACTCAGAGACCCTATCCAGGTCCGATTGAAGACTTAAGGAGTCTGAAGGGCACGAGATGCAGTTGTAAATTTTGAGGTCCTAGGCGAACATTAGAAACTCGCTACCTAAGATGACCTGGCGAATATCATCGATGAACAGTAGAAATAGTAAAGGCCCGAGATGGAATCCCTGGGGAACCCCTGACGTGACGAAAATCTTCCAAGAAAGAACCTCCCCGACTCTAACCCACTGGACACGCCCAGTTAAATACGAGAAGAGTCACCTTAACAGTTGACCCTTAAGCCCGAGGGCGGAGAGTTTGTCGATGAGTAAAAAATGATCCACCCTATCAAAGGCCTTCTTGAAGTCCGTGTAGATGGCATCAATCTGCAACTTCCTGTCCAGTCCCTTGGCTACGAAGTTGCAGAAGACGGCCAAGTTGGTGACGGTGGACCTACCCGATAAAAAACCGTGCTGCTCGACGGATAAAATGTTCCTGGTCAGGAAACTAATTTTCTTGGTGACGATAGCTTCGAGCAGCTTGCTCATAACATTGAGCATCGAAATAGGCCTATAGTTCGAGATATCAGACTTCGCGCCAGCCTTGTGGATCGGAATGATAGTGCTGAGTTTCCAGGCTGAGGTGAAGTGTCCATCGGTTAGAGATCGGTTGAAAATTAACCAGAGCGGTCGGGACAAAATAAATTTACAATTCTTTAGGAAGATAGGAGGGATTCCGTCATCGCCGGGACCTTTATGAATGTTCCGGTTATCAATTTCATCAAGTACTTCGCCTGTGCTGATACTCAGGCCAGACAGATCAAGCAGCGAATTTGTACAGGCGGAAGCAACGTAAGTAGGATGTGTTGACGAATAAACCGACTCGAAAAGTCTCGCAAACAGATTCGCAATCTTTGAGTTATCGGGTGAGGTCGTGTTATCTAGGAACATACAAGGTGTCCCACCTAAGAGTGGACAGCCGGTTTTCTCCTAAAGTATTGTCGATAAAAATATACAAAAAATAGGGAATTGCATGGTTCGAGGGGGGCAATTTATTAGCGTGAACGAATTTTGTTTTCGATTATTATTTTAAAAGATACGATGGTCAAGTTCGGTTTTTCAAATGGAACTATTTTTTTTGAAGACCTGAGTTGATAGTGCGTTCCAAGGCAAATCCAATAAGCTAAAATGTATACACTTTATTTCCACTGGTTTTTAAAATATTGCGCTTGCAAATTTACTGATTTTCACTGGAAGAAAACCCTCTGGAATAGCAAGGACCGGGGCGGTCTTACTGGCGCCACGGGTGGCACTGCCTGTTGAAATAGATACTTACCTGCCAAAGGTCTACGCCAGGAATGGCAGGCCCAAAGGCTGGACAATTCTTTTCTGACGAAAATCATACCAAATATCATGCAAATCGGACTACTTTGACACAAGCTATTTCTATTCCCTATGTAAAAGTTGTCCCATTTACACGACATTTGGTATGATTTTAATCGACGGAACGCCAGAAATCCATTGGCATCACTTTCCCCTTCGATACAATGAAGAAAAGAAGCAAACATTTGAAATCCTGAACATTTCTCACTTCTTAATGATATTGCAAACCCTTCGAGGGTCGAAAGCCATAAAATTCTATGGGCACTGCGGGGTGTTGTCCTCGCCACGGGGTGACGGGCGCAGCTCCAGAATTACCCTGTATCTGTTTAGGAAATAAAATAATTCTTTATTCCTTATCGTATGGATATGGAAGTGTCGCCGATGGATTCCTTGGAGTTTTCTGATGAAAATCATACCAAATGTCGTGTAAATGGGACAACTTTTACATAAGGAATAGAAATAGCTTGTGTCAAAGTAGTCCGATTTGCATGATATTTGGTATGATTTTCATTAGAAAAACATAAAGAATCCATTGGCGTCACTTCCCTTTCGACACGATGAAGAAAAGAATTTCTTAATACGCTGTAATGGATATTTCACCAATCCAGCTTGCATCCCTCCCAAAAGAACCGGCCATCCGAGCCTAGAAGCAAGTGCGAAATAAAAGTAACGGTGCGCTTCTCGATTCCGCAGATGTACCTACCTAAGTAGCATTTCTGACGGAAAAGAATTGTCCAGCCTTTGGGCCTGCCATTCCTGGCGTAGACCTTTGGCAGGTAAGTATCTATTTCAACAGGCAGTGCCACCCGTGGCGCCAGTAAGACCGCCCCGGTCCTTGCTATTCCAGAGGGTTTTCTTCCAGTGAAAATCAGTAAATTTGCAAGCGCAATATCTTAAAAACCAGTGGAACTGAAGTATATACATTATAGCTTATTGGATTTGTCTTGGAACGCACTATCAACTCAGGTCTTCAAAAAAAATAGTTCCATTTGAAAAACCAAACTTGACCATAGTATCTTTTAAAATAATAATCGAAAACAAAATTCGTTCGCACTAATAAATTGCCCCCCCTCGAACCATGCAATTCTCTATTTTTTTTATATTTTTATCGACAATACTTTAAGAGAAAACCGGCTGTCCAGACTTAGGTGGGACACCCTGTAGATCCGGGAAGAACATGGGCGGCTCGCTTAGAATTAATAAATTTCCAGAAAACTTTAATATTTAGTGGGATAGAAGCTTCCGTGGATGCAACGTATCCCCGATAACACGATCTGGAAAGAGATTTACAATCGGACCTCAGATGGCAAAAAGTTAGGTAATCGTGCCAGTCGATGCTTCTCTTATAGGCAAGGTGTGGGCTACCTTTTTGGTCGTGATACGCGAAATTAGCTCCTTAGAGAACTAGCTCGAATGTTTAGAAAAGTAGGCTCTCGTTACTGGTACGAAGGATTGTATCGCGTGGATAATATGATCGTAGAGGAAGGAGACAGACTGCTCCGTTGACAAGCCATTCAGGCAGCCATTCCAGTCTACCGCATTAAGGTACTCTACGATTCACGGGTAGTCCCCTTTTCCAAAGTTAAATCTACTGGACACGGAACGGCCGGCAGCCTGAGTAGCAGTGAGCTGGAGATTCGCAAGAAGAGCAGGATGGTAGGGATCCAGTGGTAAGAGGTGATCGGAAGCCAATGCCAGAGAGACTTCATTAAAATTAGAGAAAATAATATCAACAAAATCCCCGCGGGAATTTGGACACGAGTTGATTTGTCGGAGATTATGTAAACAGCAGATTTCCTTGATATATTCGTGAGCCGACAATTCATCGCCAGATGCAACGCGCGGAAGACCAAAATACGCTACTACCGGGGATAGGTCACCCCAGACACACCTGAGAAGGTTATAATCACCAAACAATAGTGTGTTTTCAAGCGGAAATTGCCTTAGCACCTCATCGACGCTGGCGCAGTGCTCGGAGTACTTAAATGGTCTAGATGCCGAGGGAATGTAAACAGCCCCCTATATAATAGAAAGAGGCAATGGACTGATTCTGACAAATAACTGTTCAACAAGATCGCAAGAAATATAAATACGTGAGCACTGAAAGGACTTCCTGATAGCAATCAGCACCCCGCCTCCCCTAGAGTAATCGCTGGATCGCAGGTTTCTGTCAAAGCGAAAGACTGAATAATCAGATAATCCATGTTCATCGGATGGAATATCGTTGTTTAACCACGTATCGACTAAGATTATTACGTCATACTAGGTGCTGCTGCACGCCACAGCCTGAGATAGGTCGTTCAATTTAGTACGGAGACCACGCACATTCTGGTAATAAATCCTGAGGTTATGTAAGAGTATTAGTTTTTTGAGCGACGTGTAGAGGAGACCGAGACAATCCTGGGAACGCCGTTAACATATCGGATTGTCTTATTTCTATCGCCATCTGCATGGAGTACGCTGAGTTGCTCTCTAAGCCGCTTCAAGCTAGACTGTTGCAGGGGGGTCTTATCATTCGTAATTTTTAGCGGACCAGAGTAGGGGGATTTCTTCCTCAGAACTTCTTTCACAGAATCAGCTGATTTGACAGTCACGCACAGCGGTCTAGGAGATGGGCCTTCCATTGGGCCTTTCAATCCTGCGTGTCCTGATGCCCTCGTAATCCGAGGGATGTATCTGGATGACGACCACACGAACGGCGTCCAGCTCCTTTGGAGCTGCTAACTGCGCCGGTGAACTCGGGTCTTCGACCAGCCCATAAACAATTAGGTTGACGGACCTTCTCTCTCTTTCGACTAACTCCGCCATAACGTCATCTGTGCAGGGGCCCGCGTCCGATGGCATATTGGCCGAGGATGTGAAACGATCCTCGATACTCCGCACGCGCTCCGCTAAAATGGATACCGAGTTCCAAACCTCATTAATATCGGATCTGATTTTGGTCAACATTTCCTTGCGAAAGTCAGCAAATTAGGCGTGGGAACGAAATTTGGGCCCTTTACCCTATATATTTCAGCTGTTTAGAGGTTATGTCCCTAATATCGCAATTATTCGACAGTCTGAGAAGCATTTCAAATACTGAGCTGTGTTGCTTCGGCGCGGGCCTATAAATAGAGCGTGTCGCAGCTTCGATGTATCAAAATCAATGTCGCGGTTCACAGAAAGAAGGAGCATGCGATACGTGTGACAATCTGTGACGATACGCGTAACAAATTTTAATGATAAATCGCAAATGATGTCTACCAAGAACAAAAATCGCAAATATGGTGACATGCTGCCGAACACTATACGCTGCGTCATTTGCGGTCCATCAAATTGTGGAACGACCAACGTGCTCTTGAGCTTGTTGCAGAGTCCTCACAGCGTACGCTTCGAGAACATGTACATGTATTCCAAGTCGGTGCAACAGCCGAAATATCAGTATTTGGAGAATTTATTAGCTCTGATAGACGAAATTGGCTACTTTACGTTTTCGAATAACAGTGACGTTATCGCGTCGACCGAATCGCTTCTCAATTCCATTTTTATCTTTGATGACATGGCGTATGATAAGCACGATACGATATGGGAATACTTTGCAATTGGGTTGTCAAACCCTTAACACGTTGGTCGCCACGTCACTCATATCTGGGTGACGGCTATGTTTCCGCGGGGTCCCCGTCACCAGTTTACGGGTGACGCTCTTTTTCGTCCAATTAAAACAGGATTTTGGAGGTAATTTATAGTAATTTTATTTGTAACACAATTATGACGAGAATACACAATATAAATCAAACAAATTAAAAATATACTTATACTATATTTAAATATGATTTTAAAATATTATATAACATTTTATTAAGGTCGGTATCAGATATATTGGCCGGTGAGTTTCGTGAGGGGTCTTCTCCCACTACACAGTTTGTTTGCCTCGGTGCTTCTTTCCTCAACGTTTTCTGACTCGCTCTCGTTCCACCTCGCTCTCGCCTTCGCAAAACAAGAGTGAGCCAGAAGTGGTGGGGATAGCGCTAAGCTCCTGACGTGTAGGCCAATCCGAGTTCTTAGCGTAGAAATACATCAGAATATGTGTGCGTTAGCTCCGAAAAAATTCAGGAGTTTTATTGGTCAGAACATTGATTCTTTCTCCATAGTTTCATCTTGTATTGGTCTACACATATCTTCGTAACGCACACAACTACACTCCTCACATTAATTAGAGGATCACCTCTAGGAGCCCGAAAAATAGGAGCAAGTTCACAGGGTCATAACTCCGGTAAAAATAGTCGTATCCATATTTTGAAAATATGGCTTGAAAGCGTGGAATCTTCGCTTTCAGCTGTTTTTTTCTTCAAATTTTAGATGTATGGCTTTTCGGTAAAGTCATAGCAATATAAAGAGCACTTGGTCAATTAAAATTTTTTTTTTCAACTTTGCGATGTTCTACGGCATGCATCAAATTTTTTACACACATTCCATTTACACCACTCGAATCCGACCACTTTCCTGTGTAAAAAGAGATTAATAAATTTCTTGTGCGATTATTTTTGGCCAAGTTATTTAACTTTGAAGTAAAAGCCGTTTTTTTTATATTTTAGTTGAAATCTAGCAAGCGAACGAATCATCGTAGAACGTTCATGAAAAAAAACAATAGAAAGATCAGTCTTTTCTCTTTAAGACGCATCTACGAATTTTTTGAGTCGATTTAAATTTCGGTTTCTGATGTCCTTTCCAAAATATGCTTAAAAATTGCACAAATTCCATTTTCCCTTCAACTTGCTGTATTTCCACGAGAGATTACTGGAACATCATTGTCTTCAGCTCATTTGACAGCGGAGAGTCTGCCGATTCATTTGAACTCCTCCGGAACCCGCTGCGATAATTTCTTACATGTGGCCTTTAAGTTTGAAGTTACCGTTTTGGAAAAACTTACGCGGTGGCTTCAGCTACCGCGTGGCTGCCGTACCGCCGGCATTGGCACCACTGATGGCATATCGCATGGAGGTATGTGTCATATGTGTGTGCATACACAGGAACCTTCGGTAGCGTCGACGTAACTCGGCTCGCTTTCGGCTGGTATCGTCACTTATGTCGACGGGTGGGGATACGAAAAAGAGCGCTCGCTTCCGCGGGGACGACCGACAGTGCGACACATTTTGTAGTCTTATTTTTCCGAAACGGTAACTTCAAAAGGCCACATATAAGAAATTATCGCAGCGGGTTCCGGTGGAGCTCAAACTAATCGGCAGACTCTCCGCTTTAAAACGAGCTTAAGAAAACGATGTTCCGGTGATCCCTCGTGGGGATACAGCAAGTTGAAGAGAAAATGGAATTTGTGCAATTTTTAAGCATATTTTGGAAAGGACATCAGGGACCAAAATTTTAACGGAAACAAAAAAGTCGTAGATGCGTCTTAAAGAGAAAAGATTGATTTTTCTATTAGGTTTTTCATGCACGTTCTACGATGATTCGTTCGCTTGCTACAAGCAACTAAATTGAAAAAAAAATCGATTTTTACTTCAAAGTTGAATAACTTGGCCAAAAAAAAATTGCAGAAGAAATTTATTACTCTCTCTTTTTACACAGGAAAGTGGTCGCCTTCGAGTGGTGTAAATGGAACGTGTGTAAAAAATTTCATGCGCGCCGTGGAACATCGCAAAATTGAAATTTTTTTTTAAATTGACCATTATATTGCTCTTTATATTGTTATAACTTTACCGAAAAGCAATGCATCTAAAATTTGAAAAAAAACAGCTGAAAGTAGAGATTCTACGCTTTCAAACCATATTTTCAAAATATCGATACGACAATTTTTACCGGAGTTATGACCATATGAACTTGCCCCCATTTTTCGGGCTCCTAGAGGTGATCCTCTAATTAATGTGAGCAGTGTATTACGTTAAGAATAAATAACAGCCAAACGGCTAGGTTCAGGCGGAGCTGAGCAGCGTTCCCGTTACCCCACCATACCCTGCAAGAGCCCCGCAACTTCAATTGATAAATCCACGATCGTCAGATGGTGGTGCCTGATTTCTCCTCGATCGCTGGTCGCAAAAACAAACTCACCGGCCAATATATCTGAACCCGACCTTAGCCGTAGTTACTTGGCGATTTTAAAGATATTAACAATTAAAGTTACGCATCTGTTTACATACTATGGTTATAAAAGCTATAATAGATGCTGCGGCGGCGAAGTGGGTTGGTGCGTGGATTGCGAATCCGACAGTCCTGCGCTCGAGATGCCCCCATTAGACGAAGTTTTTTTTTCATTTTTATGATGCAAATGATAATTTTATGATTGCATTTTTATCGTGTCACGATGCAGGATGATAATTATCATACATGCAGGAAAAGCATAACACAGCCCGACACCATGAACATATAATAAAAGCTTGTTTCATGCACTGACATTTTTTAGTTTTTACTGCATCCGGAAAAGCAACTTAATTTACGTTAAGAAATATTTCCCTTGAGGAAGTTAATTTGGATGCAAACCTTGCGTATCTAATCATTTCGGAATAAATAGGTGCTTGTAATTGTTGATGTACAAGTGCACGACTTTTAATGCAATCAGCTCTTGTTTTAATGTCGCGACCGGTTGTGAAAAGTTCATAGTAGTTTTGGAATCGTGCTATGTACTTTTTTAATTGCCTATAGAAGTATACATCACAGGATTGGCAAAGTAGTGTGCATTTTGGTGGTATGATTTTTAATGTACACGTGGGTAAATTATGTTCGTCAATAAATTTTTGGTCGTGTATTGCAGGGCTTGTTTGACCTCCTCAAGAATCAACAATCATTAAAAATTTGTTATTGTTCACATATGGATGGATTATGTGGTCTAAAAA
This sequence comes from Andrena bucephala, assembly GCA_947577245.1. Lineage (NCBI taxonomy): Eukaryota > Metazoa > Arthropoda > Insecta > Hymenoptera > Andrenidae > Andrena > Andrena bucephala. The sequence goes on along the minus strand of OX387716.1, from coordinate 88,283,918 downwards.
CAATTCATATGTGTCTTTCTGCAATTTACCCGATTTTGTGGCGGCTATGTAAACATTATTAAATTTGGTGTTTAACCTTTGGACTTCTTTGACAACCGGTCCAGACTGCATCTTTGGTCCAAACGTTCCATTTTTTCTTGTAGGCATATAAAAACTTTTGGTAGCAGTTTCCCGGATGCTGTTATAGAATACTGTGCAGTATAGGAATGCGTTGCTATATTTATGTCTTTAATATGGACTTCCGTTGATTTTTCGCCTTTGTGTGATAATGTTCGATTTATGTTTATACCGTATTCGCAACCGGTTTGATCTGTATTAATTACAAAATATGGGTCATATTTTTTAACAATGTCTGATGTTTGCTCTTGGAAAAGAGTTGCTGCTTTGGAGGTATTTTCGCAACAGTCGCGGTCACTAATGCTTACATATTTTGTAACATGACTGTGTCTTATTCTATGTTCTTTTTTAAATCATGTTACCCAATGTTTGGATGCCATAAATGAAAATTCGGGTGATATAAATTGAAATGCTGCTGCCATGGCCCACTGTTGTAGTGTTTGTGTGGTAACGAGATGTTTTGCTACACGAGCTTCAACAAATCTGCCGTACACCCATTAATTAATAAATCCGTATTTGTCGATTCGGCTTCCAGCTTTCTTGACTTGTTCCGTCCATCGTATTAGTTGCCGGTTATTAGACAGAGCTTTTGTTGTCTTACTTCGTAATGTAGATATCGAACACTTGGGATGTAACTCTGTTGACGCAACCACATTTTTCCTCATTTCGAAGGGCACTTTACTTATTGCTACTGACTCCTGGAGAGATGGTGATTGAGATCGTGATTCTTCAGGAGATGATGTTATTTCATCACTCCATGTGCCAACATGTTCTTCGTATGTTTCACCTTGAATATAATTTATTTCATGTTCCGGGACCAATTCGTCGTCAGTGACCAATTCATAATAGGAAATAATCGAAATGAGGACTTTGCTATTTCATTTCCCATTACTTTTGAACGGTCCGATGGATTTGTACTTTTTTCGATACTAATAACTGCTTGTGAACGCAACATATCCATTGCATAGTATAATGCATCGGTAACTTCCTGCATTTTTGCACAATTTTTTCACTTAAAAAGTAAATTCACTTTGAATGAAGACCGAATGGAAAAAATTAAATACTGTATCGCTTCATTCGACTGCTTGAAACTAGCTAAACTCTGTTATACGGCTAGCTATGCATCTTAGACTGTCTTCGAGAATACCGATGCATAAACATCGTGCGTGCAACGTTTGTTGGTCTACGCGTGAAAGATAAACATCAATCCTGCTATCTGCATTTCGACGGATTCCATTTTGGACCGTAGCGAATAGAAAATACTATAAAGGAATACTGTATCGAAATTGTTATTAATTGAAAGAAAATTCAATACTATACTAATAGTATCTTTTTCAAACCATTATCTAAAAAAAAATGAGAAGTATTTTTATTGTTATTATTTTTTATTTGTGCTTTTCCCGCGTGTATGATAATTATCACCCTGCATCGTGCACGATGATAGTACCATAAAAATGCAAAAAAAACTTCTAGCGGCGGAATCGATCGCAGGACTGTCGGATTCGCAATTCACGCACCAACTCACTTCGCCGCCGCAGCTTCTGTAATAAGGTTTATATCCATAGTATGTAAATAGGTACATAACTTTAATTGTTAATATCTTTAAAACCGCCAAGTAACTACGGCTAGTATTCCATATATATCATCAAGGACCTGCATGCTATCATCTTACAAAAGCTCGTTAAAATCGAAGCCGACCACTTGGGGTCCTTCCCTTGTCAGTTACACAGAGCAGTAGTATCTCGACAACATTCGCCGAAATCGTCACCTCTATTGTATCACCTCATTATCTATTCTCAATCTCAAATAAACCGCACTATTCTCAACATTTTTGAGTTCTCTCTATACAAATAGCCATTGTGATAATTGGCGCAATTTGTGTATATCATTAGTTTTGTAAAGCTATTAATTTACGACAATGTTTTTAAATGGGATTCATTTTGATGAGATATTAGTTTACAACAATGTTTTTAAATGGGATTCTTTTTGATGGGGTATTAATTTACGACAATGTTTTTAAATGGGATTTTTTTTGATCGGATTATATACTGGCGCACTTTTTGTACCTTTTTTATAAAAAAAAGGTAATTTTGTTGGGTTTCTTATTTACGAAAACAATAAGTTTAGTATTCTACATCCCGAAACCACGAAAGTGTATTGTACTACTTTCTACACTTCACCCCGAACACAGTATATCTACTGCAGCAGAAAAGTTCAAACCGGAAATAATAAAATATTATAATTCCACAAGAAGTAGTGTAGATGTTGTAGATAAGTTAGTAAGGGAATACTCTTGTAGGCGTTGCACCCGCCGTTGGACATTATCACTATTTATGCACTATATCGACATCGCCGCATACTAAGTATCCTACATGGGAACTTAAACATTCGTAAAAAATGAGGAGAAAGTTATTTTTACAAGAATTATCAAAACTGCTGAAGATATTGATAGACGGGTTACTAAATTTGAAAGCAAAGAAGGAGCTCTCCAAGCGAATATTGCAATCGCGACAGAAGCGACGGGAAGAAAAATTGTAAAAAAAACAAAGTAGCAGATCACAAGCGTGGTAGATGTTGTTTCTGTGTAGGGAACAATAACAAATATCACACTGTATGCGATTCGTGTAAAAAACATGTCTGTAAAAACCACTTTACAGAAAACCGCACACTTTTATGTAATATATGTAGTAATATAAATGTTGAATAAACATAATTTTTTTTATAATTCACAAATCGCAACCCTATTATTGTTTCGTATATGTAGAACAAATATTCAAACGTAATCCGAAACCTTCTTCCACCACGTTCCGTAGTATTTCGGCGAGGATCTCGAGGTTGAGCGACCATCCCTACCTGAGTACTGTATCGGTGAGGGTCTCGAGAGACCGTGAATATGCATTAGTGAACTATCGGTGTGGGTCTGCAAGGACCGAAACTCAGGACCCGATGTCCCGTACTCGGAGGGTTAAACTACGGATTTTTACCTCAAGAACAAATTACGATCACTTGTCGTACATTTTCTGTTACATTACCTTTTCGTTTATGCGTTATTGGACAACGTAATTTACGTATTTCTGGTCCTCTCTCTTCAAACAATTATTATTTAAGATTCTGCTTTAAAAGAAAAAATTGTAAAGCCGTTTCCTTCGATGCATGCCGACTTGCTTCTTCTTACGTTCGTAGTACAAGCGCAGCCGCCTACCGCGTAGCCAACGCTACCACGGGAGCTCGGGCTGAATGCGCGCGCTCTTATTTGTCGGGGTTTTTTGTTAATATGTCGTTAACGAAGCTTCGGACAATATTTTGGCTAAGGAAAAAGTTGTTTCAAATCACCCCCTGAGTCAGTCATTACAAGGAACTCCACCATTTGTGGGACACTCTGTATTACCTTGTCCAAAGGACCGTTGTTTGAGAATTCGGGATGGTTGAGCGGGAACGTGGTTCGCGATTCAGGTTAGGGTCACGTGGAAGAACTGCAGCGAGTGCGGTGAGCTGAACCTCCATCACTATATTAAACCACAGTTGAGTTACAACGAACGTGATTCAATGCCGAGGCAGAGTTGTACTAATTTCTGCCCCTCACTGATAAGGATGAGACGAGATTGATCCCCACGTGCGGTGAACCACGCGGGGTCCCCACGATTATCTTAATACGCGGGGCTTGATCACTTTATTTTGAGCGTTCTGAATGATTGACACAACAATTGCAATTGAGAGTAAGCGATGAGAGTCTGTTTCACCAGATAGACGCGATTACATGAGTATAATTCGAGACCAAGCTGGCTGAGCAAGACGCATGTTACACTGAGTGCAGAGAAACCGAGAGAGCATACAAGATGGATGCGCACTGCCGTTAGCGCGTCGTCTCGAACGATCGCGAAGTCCATCAGGGATCGAGAGAGCCTCCTTAAACGAGCTTGGTGTATCATTTTCTATGAACTTTGCCTCATACCTGACTGGTTTGAGGCAACTCGGTCCCTCAGGTGCATCCTGCCAGCTGCTTGTTGTTGGTCTTCGCTGACATCTTCTTACTCCTTGGCCTCTGAAGTGTTGTGCAATTGGTCCTCTTCCCTCTCGATCTCTGCGCCGACTGGTATTTTCAGATCAGCGGTGACAGTAGCTGGTGGAGTCAGGAAACCGCTCCTCTCGTTAAAGGATCCTGGATCCTGTCACCTTCCTCTTGGCTGAATCGAAGAGACGGGACTTCGCTCTTATGTCAAGTTTGTTTCTGAACTGACGAGGTACATGAACGTATGCTTCAGAACCAAATATTTTCACGTGTGATATGCTTTATCTTTTGCCGACACTGTTCTGTTGAGAATATACACTGCCGTGTTTACTGCTTCTGTCCACAGGTATTTGGGGAACGTGCCGTACTTAGCATTGTCCCTGCACTTTCTACGATTGTTCGATTGTCTCTCTCGGCTTTCCCGTTCTGCTCTGGCGTATACGGAGCAGTGTTTTCCACGACTATCCCTGGGACCCTGAAGTATTTCATCAGCCGCTCACCAATGTACTTCCCTCCGTTGTCTGTCCTCAGGATTGTCATTGGTCTTCGAAAGGACAATGTTAAGTCGCAGAGGGTATTAGTGACCCACTGGCCTACAGCGTATGCTATATACCGTTAGAAATTTCGCCAAGACGAATCTCCTCTAAGTAGATATATAAGCGGCATTCTAGACCAAGTTGGAGCGAGGGGGTGAAGCGGGGCTAGGTGTACCGCACCGAGGGCGAGGGGACCGGTGAAGGGAACGCGGCCTGTCGACGCGGGGATGAGCCGGTGGAGGGGAAACGCGCGCGCGTACGCCCTCACACACACACACGGGGATGAGGCGGGGATGAGATACCGCTGATGACATCACGCGTTGTCGGAAGCGCGAAAATTCGAAGCGATCCGCAACCCTCTTATCGCTCTAAGGTCAGATTGCACTCCGATAGCAGCGACGTTCGAACAAGGGGTGCGAGAGGGAGGCACGATATGCATCTATCCTGCTCTAGGTCCGCGTAGACAAAACACGCGGATGTATTACGCGTAGAAAATGCAGATCGAAACCTGCATGGCTATCGCGTGATAACTGCGCCAAAAACATATAACGATGGAAGATCCACTCTCGAGAATAACACGCATACGCTACCGAGATAATAGGATGAGTAAAAGCGTGACATGACTTAAGGTAGAATTCTATGCATCCCAGTGGGGTGCAAGTGTAAGGGGGTGGGGAGATTTTACGTAGGGATGTTCGTATATTTAAAGCAGCTCGCATCTTCGACAGGGCAAAATCGTGAATGGTAACGCGGCGGAAGACTTTTTTGATACAATCGTTGCGAGTATCGTCTTTTTTATGAAAAAGTGGTGATTTAGCGCGTTACGAACGCCATTACGGAACATCGCAGTGAATGCGTGAACACCGTTCTCAACGCTGAATTGATGTTGCGGGACGAGACGGATGTGAAGAGTTTCCCCACGCGTAACCAAGTACTGTTTATGTCGTCGAATGTTCGCGAGTGGTACGCGAATCAAGTGGTTGCTCCGACGTTGGTCGCGATGGAAGAGTTTCAAGAGCGCAAGAGCGGATGGACCTTACGGGCAGTGCAGAATCTCCTGATAAACATTAGCAAACACAATCCACTGCGTGCCGGTTGCGGAGGGCCGCTTCCGCGCGTGGTCATGACTAAAAAAGCGATGGTGAACGTGCAGTGTAAGGAGAACACGTGTTTTTTGTGGTCGGTCGTCGCCAGTCTGTTTCCGGCTACTACACACGGGGACAGCATAGCGTCGTATCCGCACTATTTGACGGTGCTCCGTACGGATGGTGTGACTTCCGATGTCGATGGACCAGGTGCAGAAGTTCGAGACAGCGAACAATGTTTCCGTGAACGTCTACTTATGGTCCGATAACGATGGTTGCGTGCCTCTACGCGTGACCGGCAACAAGCGAGAAGGGAGACTCGCGAGCGTGCAGCTGATACAAGATCCCAAGGATTCGCAAGCGGTATCATTTCACATGTATTTGCAGTCTCTCTCGCTTAATTTCCAGACAATAAACCAAAAAAAAAAATTCGAGCGATACGCAACGGACGAAGAAACGTTTACATTGTTTTTTCCGTATAAGTTTCAGATGCCTGAACTTTTTCTCGTCGGCAGAGCGAATAACGCAGCACACTGTGGATTGTCTGCAATTGAACGAGTGTGTAGTACAATTGCCGTCCGAAGAGGAGAAAGTGTTACGTTTCCAACATCACGAACGTAAGGAACGCGTTCCGTTCGTCATCTATGCGGACTTTGAGTGTTTGCTGGAGGACATGAAGCAGCCATTCATGGATCATCGTCGCACGTACGCATATCAACGGCACAGAGCGCATAGTGTAGGATATTACGTGTATTGTTCTGATGACGAGTCGCTGTGCGGATATCGAGCGTATATCAGTGATACCGATTGCGTGCAGTGGTTCGTGCGTGAACTGCGCCAATTTGCGAACGTTGCGTACTCGTGGTTGTGCGCCATGAAGCCCATGACGCCGTTAACGACGCAACGGGACGACCGCGTGCCACGTGTGCGGAGGACCCTTCGACAGAGGTGAGGACGATGTGAAAGTGCGCGATCATTGTCACTCGACAAGCGAGTACAGGGGCGCGGCGCATAGATCGTGCAACTTGCGATATCAACGTTCGTACACGATACCTGTGGTGTTCCAAGGAGTTGGCAGACGCGTTCGAGGGGAAGATCCACCTGCTACCGTTAACTAAAGAATGCTACATCTCGTTTACGACGGACGTGGAGAACCTGAAGGGTGAACACAAGGGCTGGCGAAGAATGGTGAAGTTACGATTCTTCGATTCTTTCAATTTCTTGGCCACGAGTCTGCAGAAACTCGCGTCGGATCTCGGGAAAGAGAGACTGACGATTCTACGACGCGAGTTTCAACATCTGCCGGACGAGCAATTCGATCTCCTAACCAGAAAGAGATTCTTCCCGTACGATTACGTAACCACGTACGACAAGCTGAACGACACGCGACTACCGCCTCCCGACGCGTTCTATAATCGATTGAAAGATAGCGACGCATCGGAAGCTGATTACGCGCACGCAACGAAAGTGGGGAACTGTATTCGGACACAGACATTAGGCGAGTACAGTGATTTGTACTTGAAACGGACGTGCCGATGCTCGCGGACGTGTTCGAGAACTTTCGTATCGACTCTATCACGATCTACGAACTGGACCCCGTACATTACTGTACGTTGCCAGCGTTCACGTGGGACGCGATGCTGAAATACACGAGCGTCGAATTGGAACTGTTCATTGACGTGGATATGCTGTTGTTCGTGGAGCGTGGTATACGCGGTGGCCTGAGTCAGTGCTCGCACAGGTATGCGTGCGCCAATAACAAGTACCTGCCGACGTCGATGTACGACGCGTCGAAACCGTCAACATACTTGATGTACTTCGGCGTGAACAACCTGTACGGATGGGCATGTCTCGGGCGATGCCGTACGGAGGATTTCGATGGCTGGACGAGACGTCGGTGGCTAATTTGGACGTGAACACCTTGCCGGATGACAATGGATCCGAGGGCTACGTGCTGGAAGTGGATCTGGAGTATCCGCAGGAGATTCACGACGCGCACGAGGACCTTTCGTGCTGTCCTGTGCGCGATCACGCGTCCATCGGTAAACAAACTAAGTTGATCGCCATGCTCCGCAATAAGGAACGATACGTCATTCACTATCGCTACCTGAAGCAGTGCATTCGGTTCGGACTCCGCGTATCGCGAATTCACCGCGTTCTGCGATTTGATTAATCGCCTTGGTTGCGCGACTACATCACCTTGAACACGGAGTTGAGGACGCGCGCCACCAGCAATTTTCAGAAATCACTGTACAAACTCATGAACAATGGGATGTGTACTGCAAGACGCTGGAGAACTTTCGAAATCGCGTGGATTTGCGACTGGTGACGCGAGGGCACAGTCGTTACGGTGCCGAAACGTTGATCGCGAAACCAAATTTCCATAGTAGAGCGATATTTTCGGAACATTTAGTCGCTATCGAGATGCGAAAATTGAAAATGAAATTCGATAAACCCATATACGCGGGTATAAGTGTGCTGGATGTGTCTAAGGTGTGCCTATACGAATTTCATTATGAGTATATGCGTGCAAAGTTTGGCGATGGGTGCAACCTTTTGTATACGGACACCGACTACCTTCTGCATCAGCTGCAGTGCGATGACGCGTACAAGGAGATAAAAAGTTACGTCGTCGCGTGATTCGACACGAGCGAATACGGGACGGAGAATCCGTACGGTATGCCGCGCGTAAACAAGAAGGTGCCGGGACTCCTGAAAGACGAGAATAACGGCACCTTAAATACAGAGTTCGTGGGACTGCGGTCCAGGATGTACGCGAGTCGTGTATGCAACGCGGCGACGGCGAGTGGAGTGACCGAGACGAAGAAAGTGAAGGGTGTGGAGAGTAGCGTGGTCGCGAACGAGACACGGTTCGAAGACTACGTTCGGTGTCTTCGCGAGCACGCGGAAACGACGATTCGATAGAATCATATCCGTGCGCGATAACATGATGTCTTTTCCGTGAACGAGCTGAAGACCGCGCTCAGTCCGTACGACGATAAACTATACATACTACCCGATCAGTTCAACACCTTTCCGTGGGGCCACTATCGAATTTCCGAGTGCGATGACATCAACAACGATAACGACAGCGATACGTGTATGAATATCTCGTAGTGTGTGCTTGTATGCATGAACATATATATACGTTTCAATAATCTAGCGTACTATGTTTTTCACGTATACAAGTATGCAATGTATGTACGTAGCATAGGTAATGACAAACTGTATTGTAAGTGCTTCAAGCAGATAAGTTAGGAAATACATTAGACATACCTAACTATATATATATATATATATATATATATATGTGTGTATATGTCAGCAATTACTTTTAGGCGCGGCAAAGATTGCAGTGAAGCTCGTCCCAGGACAGTTCTGGGGTAAGTGCCGTGGGGTTCATCACAGTCCTCTCACCAAAAGGCATAGCCTTCCCCACTCCGTGGCCAGATCCTCCAGGAACAGAGTCCCTATTCATTAGCAATACGGCGTCGGGCCGCTTGCCATTCCTATATTCTCTATCTCGCTCTAAACAACCAATCCTTCGACACCCGATAGCTGGGAGACCCAACGTGGTCACCTGCCGTCGCCGGTCGCCAGGACTGTTTAGTCTCGCGTACTCTCTACAATCAGGACCGCACATAGCCTAAGTCCCTGCCATAAAATCGTCGAAGGCAGGTCAGCATGGGGCCATCCGCCCTCAGCTGCCGCCTTAAACTTGGTGACGCTAACATATATAACTTATATATACAGGGTGTCCGCGGGAAGACTGGACAGCCGGCTTTCTCCTAAAGTATTGGAGATAAAAATATATAAAAAAATTGGGAATTGCATGGTTCGAGGGGGTCAATTTATTAGGGCGAACGAATTTTGTTTTCGATTATTATTCTAAAAGATGGTCAAGTTCGGTTTTTCAAACGGAACTATTTTTTTTGAAGGCCTGAGTTGATAGTGCGTTCCAAGACAAATTCAATAAGCTTGAATGTATACACTTTGTTTCCACTGGTTTTTAAGATATTGCGCTTGCAAATTTACTGATGTTCACTGGAAGAAAACCCTCTCGAATAGGAAGGACCTGGGACGGTCTTACTAGCGCCACGGGTGGCACTGCCTGTTGAAATAGATACCAACCTGCCAAAGGTCTACGCCGGGAATGGCAGGCCCAAAGGCTGGACAATTCTTTTCCGTCAGAAATGCTACTTAGGTAGGTAGGGAAAGTAGGGACATGATGGGGAAGCTAAGGAAAAATGCAAATAAAGTGATGATTGTACATATTAATTAAGTCTTTATTACTCCAAATACAACTATAAGTTAATGATTTAACATTTTTTACACACTTTGGACTATCTGAGGTCAGGCGTCTAAGTTATTAAACTTTACAAAACAGATGGGAAAAAACCGTCCTCCCTTTTGCCAGCGACCACACTATTATAACACAGTGGCTTCCTAATGATGTATTTGGTACGTGCCTAGCATTTTTTAATTAGGGATTAGGGAGATGCCCCATCTTATCTCGCTACCCCGTCATGTCCCCTCCTCCCCTACATCAGCGGTATCGAGAAGCGCACCGTTACCTTTATTTCGCACTTGCTTCTATGCTCGGATGACCAGTTCTTTTGGGGAGGGATGCAAGTTCGATTGGTTAGGTTAGGAGGTGTGAAAGTTGCTAAGGTCGGTATCATATATATTGGCCGGTGACTTTCGTGAGGGGTATTCTTCCACCACACAGTTTGCCTGCCTCGGTGCTCCTTTTCTCAACGTTTTCTGACTCACTCTCGTTCCATCTCGCTCTCGCCTTCGCAGAACAAGAGTGACCCAGAAACGGTGGGGATAGTGCCAAGCTTCTGGGGTGTAGACCAAACCGAGCTGTCAGCGTAGAAATACACACATCAGAATAGGTGTGCGTTAGCTGCGCAAAAATTCAGGAGCTTTATTGGTTAGAACATTGATACTTTCGCGATAGCTTCATCTCGTAATGGTCTACGCATAGCCTCGTAACGCACACAACTATTACGCTAAGAATAAATAACAGCCAAACGGCTAGGTTCAGGCGGAGCAGAGCAGCGTTCCCGTTACCCCACCATACCCTGCGAGGACCACGCAACTCCAACTGACAAATCCACGATCGTCAGATGGTGGTGGCTGATTTCTCCTCGATCGCTGTTCCCGAAAAAGAATTCACCGGCCAATATATTTGATACCGACCTTATACTAAATTTCAACCATAGGGAGCAGATTGTATCAGAACCAATCGGATTTGCATCCCTCACAAACGGCTGCTCTCTTGAAGAGGCCCTCTTCACAGCAATACCTCCTCCCCAATGCCTTCTCTCGCACAGAATACGTCAACGCATGCTTTTGTTTTGATATCGGAGCTCGTGTTTATACTCGAGAGATAAGGGATCTGTTCGAATTTTTATGGAGGACCACGCGTCGACAGCGGGCAACCCCTTTTCTTCCTGTGTCTCTCCACGAGGCGTATTGACGGTGGATTGTAGGAGCGTAAATGTCTGGATGCCAGTTATTGAATTTAGGAGACGATAGAAACACTTTATTACAAAACGTACATGCACTATAATATTAAAGTAAATCGTATTCCTCACGGGCAGGAGTACTATTAATGATCGAACTTGCGCGCTACTTCGCGCAGACCGATTAAACGGAGAGTAGTCGGGTCACAATGCACAAATGATACAGGGTAATTCTGGAGCTACGCTCGTCGATGGATGCGGCCTGGTACCCGGTGGCGAGGACAACCCGCCCGCAGTGCCTCACCGAATTTTATGGCTTTTTACGGAAAAAGGTACGAATCCTTGGCCGAAAGTAGCGACGCCTGACACTCCGTCCTTTGTGTGCGCGACGGGCGTGCGCGATGGCCGCAAGCGCTTACGCATAACTCTTTTATGCGCCCTAGGCGTAATTGTCAAATTGCGCCCTTTAGTATATTAAATTTATTTGAGGTTATTTGTGACTTTACTTTGCAAAATTAGGCAACTGCTAGGGCGTAAGGTTGACAAGAGGCGCAAAATGGCCTTTTCATTGTTGGCATTGTTGAAAATAAATTTTTAAATGAAATACTACAAATTATACTACAACGGTTTTAAACTACGAGTAAAAGTTAAGAGTAAGGTCATGAAGAGGCTCAATTAAATGTATTATAATAAATGGCGGAATTTGGCAAGTTCGCCTGCGGCCCAAAAAAGACTCGTGCCGTGCCTGGCTATCTGACCGTCGCGCGCATGCATCGAGCAGTCATGATTCCATCTGAGCTCTCGCACCTGTCGCGCACGCCCGCCGCGCACGCAAAGCGTTCCATCTCGCTCCCCCCCTCCGATCAGAAAGAAGCGAGAAACGAACACTCGGAATTAGGGCTCTTGTCTCCATGAGGGCTCATCGCCGGTCCCGACCAGCGAGCCCTCAGGCAGACAATCCTGTATTTTCTGTCACTTTGAGGCGTCAACCATATAATAATCACGCGCATCCAGCCTGTGCATTTTCCCTAGCCTGGGCGGCAGAGTTGGGCAAAAGGTAATCTAATTACAAATTGCAAATTACGATTAAACTGTAATTGTGTAATTGATTACACATTATTTTCTGTAATTGTTAATTTGGGAAGCTTGACCATTTGGTTTTGTCAACTATCTAAATGCACGATTACAGAAGATAATCTGTAATAAATTACACAATTTCAGTTTAATCGTAATTTGCAATTTGTAATTAGATTACATTTTGCCCAACTCTGCAGGAGACTGTCTTCGTCGGCCGCCGATCGTCTCGTTCTTTTGTCGATGTCGACGGGCTCGACGTTCGGTTTCGGCCACGTCCAACAATGCCTTCGCCGAAGGTCACTCGGCGCGAGGCCCACACATTAGGGATACATACATTAGTGCCCTTTACACGGGCGGTCCGGCACGCGGTCCGGCACGCGTTCCGGCGCGCGTTCAGCAAAAGTACGTGAAGCCGGATCGCGGCGGTCCTTCGCGCAGGCCAGGAGGTCGTACCCGTCACTACTTAGAGACAGCGGGTTCGGGCTCCCATTTCTACGACGACTCCACATGCTTTTTACACGATCCACCGCAGTGGTGTATTGTGTACTACCTGTTCGATGTATATCATCGATCTGCGAAACGATCGGCAAGACACGATCGCGATATACGTTCGCGAAAAGTATACAAATTCCTCGATATACTTGGCTTATAGAGGATATCATAAATGCTGTTACTGTAGGGTACACTGAAACATCTGTTTTTACGAAGCTATATTTGGTTGACCTGAAGGTGCTACAAATTTTGGAAATGGTTTATGACTCAGTTATAACGAGTGTAAAATTTTACAAGGGTACATTAAAAAATGTCCAAATGTTTCCCCGGCAATGTGTTGGCAAATGAAATTGCAGGTAACACATTCACTGTTGTGACGATCATAATTATTACTATTGACGGCAATAATTACCATGTCATTGTTTTAATATAAAAACTAATATTGATAGACAATAAATACACATAGGTATGCAAATGATCTTATATGTAAGATAAATGCTGAAGAGATGTAATATGCAAGATGTTTAGAAAAAAGGGTGGAGTCTTCGGATTGCGCGTGATGCAGGTCAAATTTTTCACCCACGCTCTTGCGTGGCGCGCAAGAAAGCGCCACGGTCCTGCCCGCGCGCCAGAAAACACCACGGTCCTGCCCGCGCTCCAACCTCGAGTCCAGAAGAGTTTACATAAGAGACAGAAAAGGTAGTTGGAAAAGGAAAACGGCACTTGAAACCACGGGCCCGGCACGCGCATCAGGATTTCTAACAGTGCAGAAATCCTGAGGCGCGCGACGATCCTGGCAGCCGATTCTGGCAGCCAAGACTCCAGAGGGAACGTCGTGCCTCGATGGGTTTCGAGGACTTCGACCCTCGAGACCAGGGGGGCCGACAATCTTGCCCCCTAAGACGTGGCGAATAGAAAATTCTACATTTCTCACCGGATCTTGGCGAAAGTGACGTGAATCGTTTCCTTATGTTTTCCCGATGAAAATGGTCCAAAAACGACACAAATCGGATTGTAATTAAGGAATCTTTGTAATAAATTGATTTCCATAACTTCGTTAAAAATAGTTCGATTTATATGAAAGTTGGTAGGCATAATTTTCATTTGAAAAACATGAGAAATCCATCGGTATCACTTCCATATCGATACAATAAAGAATAAAGTATACAGTTTTTCTGAAACAGGTACGAATCCTTGGCCGACCGCAGCGAATCGAGGCCGGCGACTCACAGTGGAGGGTGAAATATTCATTACAGCGTATTAAGAAATTCTTTACTCTTTATCGTATCGATATGAAAGTAACACCAATCTATTCCTGGCGTTCTCCCCATTAAAATTATCCAAAATGTCGTGCAAATCGGACTACTTTTACACAAACAATACAATTCATAAAAGGAGTAGGGCATTTCTTAAACGCACTCTCTTATCGTATCGATATGGACGTGACAAATGGATTCCTGGCTCACCCTGGAGTCCGACGAGAGTGTAACTGATCCAAAAGCATGATTGATCGATGTAGACTCTGTGATCCGTACGGTGATCAAAATAATTGTGAAAACTTTGTTTTATGATGGCTGCTCGGTTTCCGTGGTCCGTACGATAACTAGAACGAACAACATAGAGAGAGTGGAGAGAAAGGGTGGGATAAGAAAACTGTCCATCGGCGCGCAAAGGTCTGGTCGCCAAATGTTCCTGACGGTGACCAGGCCTGTGCGAACCCTTGAAACTTAGTAGGTATATGTAAGTAGAAACGGCAGGAAGAGGTAGGTACATACATATAAAGGGGTAAAAGTGAAAGTTAGAAATAGCTGCAGAAACAGAAAAAAAAAATATAGCAAAGACGTAGTTTAGTATGAAAGTTGTATTTTTGTGTATCCATCACTCTATTCTGATAGCTAATAGACAAAGTATGTAACCATGCAAACAAATATGTCGTATTCATGTCAATTACAAAAAAATTGATCTGAAGTTGACCTTTCATATTCGAACGACCCTCGACTGTGTGAGCCAGGGTGAGTCAGGAATCCATTTGTCACGTCCATATCGATACGATAAGAGAGTGCGTTTAAGAAATGCCCTACTCCTTTTATGAATTGTATTGTTTGTGTAAAAGTAGTCCGATTTGCACGACATTTTGGATAATTTTAATGGGGAGAACGCCAGGAATCCATTAGTGTTACTTTCATATCGATACGATGAAGAATAAAGAATTTCTTAATACGCTGTAATAAATATTTCACCCTCGACTGTGGGTCGCCGACCTCGATTCGCTGCGGTCGGCCAAGGATTCGTACCTGTTTCAGAAAAACTGTATACTTTATTCTTTATCCTATCGATATGGAAGTGATACCGATGGATTTCTCATGTTTTTCAAATGAAAATTATGCCTACCAACTTTCATATAAATCGAACTATTTTTAACGAAGTTATGGAAATCAATTTATTACAAAGATTCCTTAATTACAATCCGATTTGTGTCGTTTTTGGACTATTATCATCGGGAAAACATAAGGAAACGATTCACGTCACTTTCGCCAAGATCCGGTGAGAAATGTAGAATTTTCTGTTCGCCACGTCTTAGGGGGCAAGATTGTACGGCCCCCCTGGTCTCGAGGGTTGAAGTCCTCGAAACCCATCGAGGCACGGCTTATCGACGGCGTTCCCTCTGGAGTCTTGGCTGCCAGGAGCGGCTGCCAGGATTGTCGCGCGCCTCAGGATTTCTGCACTGTTAGAAATCCTGATGCGCGTGCCGGGCCCGTGGTTTCAAGTGCCGTTTTCCTTTTCCAACTACCTTTTCTGTCTCTTATGTAAACTCTTCTGGACTCGAGGTTGGAGCGCGGGCAGGACCGTGGTGTTTTCTGGCGCGCGGGCAGGACCGTGGCGCTTTCTTGCGCGCCACGCAAGAGCGTGGGTGAAAAATTTGACCTGCATCACGCGCAATCCGAAGACTCCACCCTTTTTTCAAAACATCTTGCATATTACATCTCTTCAGCATTTATCTTACATATAAGATCATTCGCATACCTATGTGTATTTATTGTCTATCAATATTAGTTTTTATATTAAAACAATGACATGGTAATTATTGCCGTCAATAGTAATAATTATGATCGTCACAACAGTGAATGTGTTACCTGCAATTTTATTTGCCAACACATTGCCGGGGAAACATTTGGACATTTTTTAATGTACCCTTGTAAAATTTTACACTCGTTATAACTGAGTCATAAACCATTTCCATAATTTGTAGCACCTTCAGGTCAACCAAATATAGCTTCGTAAAAACAGATGTTTCAGTGCACCCTACAGTAACAGCATTTATGATATCCTCTATAAGCCAGGTATATCGAGGAATTTGTATACTTTTCGCGAACGTATATCGCGATCGTGTCTTGCCGATCGTTTCGCAGATCGATGATATACATCGAACAGGTAGTACACAATACACCACTGCGATGGATCGTGTAAAAAGCATGTGGAGTCGACGTAGAAATGGTAGCCCGAACCCGCTGTCTCTAAGTAGTGACGGGTACGACCTCCTGGCCTGCGCGAAGGACCGCCGCGATCCGGCTGCACGTACTTTTGCGGAACGCGCGGCGGAACGCGCGCCGGAACGCGTGCCGGACCGCCCGTGTAAAGGGCACTATTGTATCTCGTACGGCCGTCGCGTCGCACGGCTTATAATAGAATATTAAGATTTGCGTTTAAGCTATTATTTACAGAAACTTCATTAATATCAACATAATTTTTTTAAATAGAACTATTGTATATTTTTGTTATGTAGTTCAAAACGTGCTCAACGATGTGTATGGAGCGCATGTTTGAACAATAATTTATCCGGATATTTTTGTGAACATTGGTGGCAAATTTCAAGTAATCTACGTTCCATTTTTATTTGTAACTTTATTCGAACGGTTATTCGAAGCTCGAATAATTTCGGCGAGGGCCTTTATCCCAAGGCGCGTCTCGGGGGTCATAAACGCTAGACTAATAGCATAAGGACAAAGTCAGCAATAGGCCATTCAGTAATGAGTATGGCAATTTCTATCATATAAGTATCACTAATAGATTACTAGTGCTTTTCTGATGAAAATGGCACCAAACATGATATAATTCGGATTATTTTTAATGGCTGTAATGAAAAGTACTTTGAGTAATGTAATTGAGGAAATTAATGGAGAGTACTTGAATTCTACGTGAACTGACACGGAACTGATATGTGTGCCCAGTAAGCGTAACGTAAGCGATACCTATGCTCGTGTACTTACATCGTAGATGGTTTTTATAATTTTTAAATCCATTCAATATTTAATAAGGACAGAGTCAATCAATTTGTAATGAAACGTAGGGATTTAGGGGCCTCGGGTCCCAAAACCTACAATATAAATTTTACAAAAACGTTTCAATTCATTATTTTCAATGATTTTTACGTGTCGAAGGATGGGCACCGTCTATTTAGACACACGCGGAGAGCAAAGATTTGCGAGAATGCCAGTAACAGCGTCAATTTTTAATATTTTTCAGCGTGCGACACGTGAAAATATTAGTTAAATGTTCCACTACACGAAAAATGCTAAAATCAATTTCATCTTGCAATATATAGGTTGTATAATCTCTCAAGAAGCGCCATATAGGCTCTTGATCTTCGAAATAGGTTTTCAGAGAGAAATCCGCGTGGGTCGTTGACAAACCGAGCCAAAGCGTAACTTATTGTTAGCGAAAGCCCGCCCTCTATGTTAAACTTTCGCTCTAAACAAGTCACACGTATACAAGCACGCACACATCTTTCAGTATTTCAACACATTTCAGAGTAGTTCTTGCGTTGAACGCTGTTCATGAGCAGAGGTCGCTAAATCCAGTCCTCAAATCGGACACCTTTTACATAAGGAATACAAATTGCTTGTGTCAAAGTAGTGCGATTTGTATGACATTTGGTATGATTTTCGTCAGAAAAACATAAGGAATCCATTGGCGTCACTTCCCTTTCGATACGATGAAGAAAAGGGTCTCTTAATACGCTGTAATGGATAATTCACCCTCGACTGCGGAGAGTCGACTTCAATTCGCTACGTTCGGCCCAGCATTCGTACCTTTTTCCGAAAAAAGCCATAAAATTCTATGGTCACTGCGGGGTGTTGTCCTCGCCACGGGGTGACGGGCGCAGCACCAGAATCAGCCTGTACCTACCTTTTTAAGAAATAAAATAATTCGTTATTCCCTATCGTATGGATATGGAAGTGTCGCCGATGGATTCCTTGGGGTTTTCCGATGAAAATCATTACAAATGTCGTGTAAAGCGGACAACTTTTACATAGGGAGTACAAATAGCTTGTGTCAAAGTAGTCCGATTTGCATGATATTTGGTATGATTTTCGTCAGAAAAACATGAGGAATCCATTGGCGTCACTTCCCTTTCGATACGATGAAGAAAAGGGTTTCTTAATACGCTGTAATGGATAATTCACCCTCGACTGCGGAGGGTCGACTTCAATTCGCTACATTCGGCCCAGGATTCGTACCCTTTTCCGAAAAAAACCATAAAAATCGGGTGAGGCAATGCGAAGGTCTGTCCTCGCCACGGGGTACCAGCGCATCTCCTTGACGGGCGTTGCTCCAGAATTACCCTGTATCATTTGGGCAGTGTGTGACCCGACTACCCTCCGTGTAATTGGTCTGCGCGAAGTGGGGCGCAAGTTCGATCATTATCAGTACTCCTGCCCGAGAGGAATACGATTTACTTTAATTATAGTACATGTGTGTTTTGTAATAAAATGTTTCTATCGTCTCCTGAATTCATTAACTGGCATCCAGATATCTACGCTCCTACAATCCACCGTCAACACGGCTCGTGGAGAGACACAGGAAGAAAAGGGGTAGCCCGCTGTCGACGCGTGGTCCTCTCGAGTATAAACACGAGCTTCAATATCAGAACAAAAGCAAGCGTTAACGTATTCCGTGCGAGAGAAGGTGGGCATTGCTGTGAAGAGGGCCTCTTCAAGAGAGCAGCCGTTTGTGAGGAATGCAAATCCGAATGGTTCTGATACAATCTGCTCCCTATGATTGAAATTTAGTCTAGCAACTTTCACTCCTCCTAACCTAACCAATCGAACTTGCATCCCTCCCAAAAGAACCGGCCATCCGAGCGTAGAAGCAAGTGCGAAATAAAAGTAACGGTGCGCCTCTCGATACCGCAGATGTACCTACCTAAGTAGCATTTCTGACGGAAAAAAATTGTCCAGCCTTTGGGCCTGGCGTAGACCTTTGGCAGGTAGGTATCTATTTCAAAAGGCAGTGCCACCCGTGGAGCCAGTAAGACCGTCCCCGGTCCGTGCTATACCAGACAGTTTTCTTCCAGTGAAAAGCAGTAAATTTGCAAGCGCAATATCTTAAAAACCAGTGAAAATAAAGTGTACACATTAAAGCTTATTGAATTTGTCTTGGAACGCACTATCAACTCAGGTGTTCAAAAAAAATAGTTCCATTTGAAAAACCGAACTTGACCATCGTATCTTTTAAAATAATAATCGATAAAAAAAATTCGTTCGCGCTAATTAATTGGCCCCCTCGAACCATGCAATTCCCTTTTTTTTTTATATTTTTATCTCCTATAGTTTAGGAGAAAACCGGCTGTCTCGTCTTAGATGGAACACCCTGTATGTATACAGGGTGTCCCACAAATGTCGGAGTTCCTTGAAGGGGGTGATTCAGGGGGTGATTGCAAACAACTTTTTCCTTTGCGAAAATTCTCTCCGAGGTTTCGTTAACGAGATAATAGCAAAAAGCACCGACCAATCAGAGCGCGCGCCTTCCGCCCGAGCTCCCGCGGTAGCGTTGGCTACGCGGTAGGCGGCCGCGCTTGTACTACGGACGTACGAACAAGCAAGTCGACATGCATCGAAGGAAATAATAATTATTTGAAGCGAGAGGACAAGAAATACGTACATTTCGTTTTCAAATAAAGCATAAAAGAAAAGGTAATGTAGCAGAAAATGTACGACATGTGATCGTAATTCGTTATTGAGGTAAAAATCCGTAGTTTAATAACGGCCAACCCAACTAAATTTAAACAATAATATTAGGTGTATGAATAAATTCTTTCCGACTGGATTTACATAATCAGTACAAAGCTACTGAATTTCTATCGCGGTGGTATTTTTCATATTTTTTAAATCGAACTTTTATTGTACCCTAAAATCGGAAAGAATTTATTTCTACACCTAATAATCACCAATAAATTAAATAAAACTCACCCATTCGGACATTCCTTTCCTTCTTTTTCGGAAACCTTTTTTTGTGTCACTGGGTCACTGTACCGATCCTGGTCATCGGTGGACGAAAAGATTTATGGTAGGGTAGCGCCCAGTGCTCAGCTGATCGCAGGTATTCGCAGGACACCACCCGAAGGTAAGGGTCGCAACGTCAAGTGCGTCCGGGTTAATGTACCGAATATTCATTTCACTGCACTGATACTAACACTGATCACTTAATTTATTTTCTACGGAACGTGTTGTTCCTACGTTATAAAAATTGGTGGCCCCGAAAGGGGCCGATTACTGTTAATTGAACAGTTGCTCAATGTGGGCACCCTCAGCGTCTATGCACGCCTCCGCCGAGTATAATCGAGACGCCAAACGTCTGATCGTTCCCTCGTTCGGGGTTTCGATGCGCGGGTACTCCACTGCCAACGCTCGCACGGTAGCACTCGCGTTCCCGTCGTTCCGCGCGTACACCCAGAACATAGCGTAATACTCTTCGGCGGAGTACATTTCTGGGCCGAGATTACTAGCTGACTGACAGGATTTTTTCCCAAGTAACTTCCTCTACCCCCCAAGTAGTTTCTCTCATTCCATTATGAGTTTACTCCCACCAGGACAAGAGGCTTTAGGTAAAAAGAAGCCAGCACATTTTCGGAACACACGTGTTTTGCAGAAGTGCAACGAAAACTTTCACAAAAGCCCGCGCTCCGTCCTTCCACTGCCAATGTACCCATTGCTTCGAGATAGAAAACAGACACCACGTGTATCGGTTCGAAAGGGTCCGAAGGGAAGAGACGCAGAAAGTCTTCGAGTTGCTATAAAGAAGAAAATACATACCATTCCTGTTTCCCCTTTCTGACACCCTGAGTTCACGTCTGCTACGAGGCGGAACCAATTAAGTCATAAATTATCCGAAACTGTAGGAAACCGTTCTCTACCGCCGACTTGCGGGATAATACGGTCATACCCCGCGACCCTGGCGAAATGCTCTGGCTGATGAGCCTGATTAATTTTGGAGAACTAGAAATTACAGAGTATTATCCAGCATCAATACGTCTCGCGGAGAGACACAGGAAAAGAAGGGTAGTCCGCTGACTGCGCGTAGTCCCGCCTGCTTCGTCCTACCCTCAAATTAAAGACGGATCTCTTATCTCTCGAGTATAAGCACGCGCTCGAATTTCAAAACACAAGCACGCGTCGACGTATTCGGTGCGAGAGACTGTGGGCTTGAAGTCCCATTGGCCGCAAACTAACCAATCGGGCCTGCTTGTCTCTCGTGTCTAAACACGCGCTCGGATTTCAAAACAAAAGCACGCGTCGACGTATTCGGTGCGAGAGACTGTGGGCTTGAGGTCCGATTGGCCCTGCATCCCTCGCAAATGGCCACTGTCCTGAAGAGGCCCTCTTCACAGCAATATCTCCTCCCCAAAGCCCACCTTCTCTCGCACCGAATACGTCGACGCGTGCTTTTGTTTTGAAATTCGAGCGCGTGTTTAGACACGAGAGATAAGCAGGCCCGATTGGCTAGTTTGGGACCAATCGAACCTCAAGCCCACCTTCTCTCGCACGGAATACGTTCTTGACCGTCGACTCAAGGAACAATACGGTCATAAACCGCGACCTTCTTTAGACTACGTTGACGATCAACGCAGTTAGTTTTTACGATTGATCAGAAGTAATACGAAACGTGGGAAGTCTGGCAATCGAAAGAATTAAAGTACATGGCCGATCACGGGTGTTTAAAATTTATGACCGGGCCTTCTTACTTCCATCCTCCTGACCCATCCATAACCTCTTCTAATGAAAAAAGCCCACCACCTTCTCGTGGCTTCCATTGAGCAATGACACTTTTTCAACAAACAATCAAGATAAGGACAAGCTGGAACTTACACATCTGATTATTATAAAAGCAGTGTCATTGGCCAAGAGTGGGTTAGTAAAATTCTCCTGCAATTCTTCTGTCGACCTGTTATTTGATCTCACTGAAGAAATATGGGGTTGTAGCGGTACGGTCAGGTGACTGTAATCGCGCGCGGTTGCTTTACCTGAGACGGGGCGCAGGACTTTTCGATGTCATTGACGTATTCCGTGCGAGAGAAGGTGGGCTTGAGGTTCGATTGGTCCCAAACTAGCCAATCGGGCCTGCTTATCTCTCGTGTCTAAACACGCGCTCGAATTTCAAAACAAAAGCACGCGTCGACGTATTCGGTGCGAGAGAAGGTGGGCCTTGGGGAGGAGATATTGCTGTGAAGAGGGCCTCTTCAGGACAGTGGCCATTTACGAGGGATGCAGGGCCAATCGGACCTCAAGCCCACAGTCTCTCGCACCGAATACGTCGACGCGTGCTTTCGTTTTGAAATCCGAGCGCGTGTTTAGACACGAGAGACAAGCAGGCCCGATTGGTTAGATTGCGGACAATGGGATTTCAAGCCCACAGTCTCTCGCACCGAATACGTCGACGCGTGCTTGTGTTTTGAAATTCGAGCGCGTGTTTATACTCGAGAGATAAGAGATCCGTCTTTAATTTGAGGGTAGGACGAAGCAGGCGGGACTACGCGCAGTCAGCGGACTACCCTTCTTTTCCTGTGTCTCTCCGCGAGACATATTGATGCTAGATAATACTCTGTAATTTCTAGTTCTCCAAAATTAATCAGGCTCATCAGCCAGAGCATTTCGCCAGGGTCGCGGGGTATGACCGTATTGTCCCGCAAGTCGGCGGTAGAGAACGGTTTCCTACAGTTTCGGATAATTTATGACTTAATTGGTTCCGCCTCGTAGCAGACGTGAACTCAGGGTGTCAGAAAGGGGAAACAGGAATGGTATGTATTTTCTTCTTTATAGCAACTCCAAGCCTTTCTGCGTCTCTTCCCTTCGAACCCTTTCGAACCGATACACGTGGTGTCTGTTTTCTATCTCGAAGCAATGGGTACATTGGCAGTGGAAGGACGGAGCGCGGGCTTTTGTGAAAGTTTTCGTTGCACTTCTGCAAAACACGTGTTTTCCGAAAATGTGCTGGCTTCTTTTCACCTAAAGTCTCTTGTCCTGGTGGGAGTAAACTCATAATGGAATGAGAGAAACTACTTGGGGGTAGAGGAAGTTACTTGGGAAAAAATCCTGTCAGTCAGCTAGTAATCTCGGCCCAGAAATGTACTCCGCCGAAGAGTATTACGCTATGTTCTGGGTGTACGCGCGGAACGACGGGAACGCGAGTGCTACCGTGCGAGCGTTGGCAGTGGAGTACCCGCGCATCGAAACCCCGAACGAGGGAACGATCAGACGTTTGGCGTCTCGATTATACTCGGCGGAGGCGTGCATAGACGCTGAGGGTGCCCACATTGAGCAACTGTTCAATTAACAGTAATCGGCCCCTTTCGGGGCCACCAATTTTTATAACGTAGGAACAACACGTTCCGTAGAAAATAAATTAAGTGATCAGTGTTAGTATCAGTGGAGTGAAATGAATATTCGGTACATTAACCCGGACGCACTTGACGTTGCGACCCTTACCTTCGGGTGGTGTCCTGCGAATACCTGCGATCAGCTGAGCACTGGGCGCTACCCTACCATAAATCTTTTCGTCCACCGATGACCAGGATCGGTACAGTGACCCAGTGACACAAAAAAAGGTTTCCGAAAAAGAAGGAAAGGAATGTCCGAATGGGTGAGTTTTATTTAATTTATTGGTGATTATTAGGTGTAGAAATAAATTCTTTCCGATTTTAGGGTACAATAAAAGTTCGATTTAAAAAATATGAAAAATACCACCGCGATAGAAATTCAGTAGCTTTGTACTGATTATGTAAATCCAGTCGGAAAGAATTTATTCATACACCTAATATTATTGTTTAAATTTAGTTGGGTTGGCCGTTATTAAACTACGGATTTTTACCTCAATAACGAATTACGATCACATGTCGTACATTTTCTGCTACATTACCTTTTCCTTTATGCTTTATTTGAAAACGAAATGTACGTATTTCTTGTCCTCTCGCTTCAAATAATTATTATTTCCTTCGATGCATGTCGACTTGCTTGTTCGTACGTCCGTAGTACAAGCGCGGCCGCCTACCGCGTAGCCAACGCTACCGCGGGAGCTCGGGCGGAAGGCGCGCGCTCTGATTGGTCGGTGCTTTTTGCTATTATCTCGTTAACGAAACCTCGGAGAGAATTTTCGCAAAGGAAAAAGTTGTTTGCAATCACCCCCTGAATCACCCCCTTCAAGGAACTTCGACATTTTTGGGACACCCTGTATATAAACTCCGGAAGTGTATGTAAATATGTTACAAATGTGCGCAAATTATTAATTTTTCTTAATACACTTATATAATATTAAACAGTAAAAGAAATAGTGTAACAGTATCGGAATATATTGTTCTTTATTTTTTGAAATACAAAGAATCGAATAAAAGTATAACGATATAAATGTAAACTGTGTGTAATGTATATGTATTTAATAATAAGGACCTGCTGCTGTTGCGTCACAAAACATCCTTTTCCTGTATCCACGAATTCTTGGACGAGTCGAATCCTAATCATTTCACGTACACTCGATTCCCCTTGCGACAAATAATCTTCCCGACCAGATAGATGTCCTGATTCGCGACCGAATGCAGTTCGTCCTCGTAGAATCCGCCGGAGATCGGTTGTCCCGCGGAATCGCGTAGAATGTACGTTACAGGGAGCGTTCGTTGTACCGTGGTGATTTCGAACATCTCAGTTGACCAATTCGACGTGTATTCCTTCTCGAAGATCGTCTTAAATTTGTTCACGCGTACTTTGTCGTCGACGTGGAATTTTGCGGGTCGTCGTTTCTCGACACCCGACGACGCACAGTGGGGTATTTTGCCCCAAAACCCGGACATGGCTATTTTAAAATTTTCAAACTCCCATAAGTTTGTTAAAATTCATCCAAAGTGGATGAAACAAAACCATTTTAATGTTTAAACTTTCTACTTTTTGACTCATTAAATCAATTTGATCGAAATCGGTATCCAGGGGGTAAAATCCGCCATTAAAGGAGAATGTGCCAAACTGGCAAAGTTTCTTGATGTTTGTCAAGTACTACAGAGTGCAAACAATATTTTTTGTAATTTTTATGTATACTATCGGAAAGTATGATCCTTTGCCTTTAAGATAAGCTGAACCCCATAAAAAACGATATTTTTTTAACAAAGATACAGCCATTTAAAGAAAAGCTGCATTTTTAAATGTTTTTACAGAAATTCTTCGTTTACACAAATTGTGAGCTCAGGGGGAAGAAGTAAATCTATTGTTTTATTTAGGAATTGCATCTTGACAGCTTTTTTTTGTATACATTTTATGTTTTCTCGCGTCATCAGTTTAATTTCAGATGGACCGGCAGCTTGCACCGAACAATTTGCTGACATTTTAATACCTACACGTATATATATTCTCATTAAATAAGTAACATCTGAATAACAATAGCGGAAAATATCTAGTTCATGTGACAATTGTTTAAGCATATTTACCAAGTACAAGTAAAATGAAATTTAATATAAAAGTAAAATCAAAACAGTCCTTAAATATGAGCTTAAGGCTGCCGTCTCCGCGGGCCTTGAATGTGTGCGTACGCTCACACAAGCTAAGTTAAGCGTGTACGTATACGCGTGTAGTAAACAAACCGTAGTTTTCATCTTTCGTCCTGGAATCGGCAAGAAGGAAGTTTTTGCGGGTATAGTTGCCTCCAGTAGACATCCGTGCAAACGGGTACGGTGCGTTTGAACGCTAATAAGCAGCGTACGTTGAAATAATAATGAATTTAGGGTTCGTGTACTGAGACAGACTCGAGAAATGACAGAATGAAGCTTGAAGGATTCTCCGTCACCGGCGTTGATGGTATATTCGTGCATTGTACCATCAAAACCGGTGGAAGTCCAATCTAGCCGATAAATGTAGGAAAGACATAGTTGCCGAGATGTATCGAGAGTCGAATCGTGCTGTTGCCGCATTTCCCCTATTACTATTTTGTCGTAAGGGAGGCTTGAATGAATCACGGCGAAGCGGCTGGAGAACAGAAATGGGCAAAGATATTATCTGGATAAACTCAAATAAAAGATACTACAGTACTGTCTCGTTACGGGCTCGGTTTGGTGTAAACCAGCGCTGGCCAGCGGTGGGGCCCCTCACGCGCCAGCTTCCCCTTCCAATCTTCGCTAGCGTCTTCGCGGTTAGGGGGGCTCGAGCGCTACGCACGTCGTATTTAAGTATGTGTTAGCGTCGCGCGGTATCCCTGACAACGCGGACGAGAGTGGGAGAACCCCGAGCTTACGCGTAAGCGACCTTGACCAGCGCTGGTGTAAACGATGTGGACTTTTCGCTATTCCCACCACTTCTCTCTCACTCTTGTCCGGCGAAGGCGAGAGCGAGCGAGAGGCACTGAAAGCGAGCGAGGGCGGTACGAGATAGACGACGGGATGATGTTTTGTCTCGCTCCGTCTTTCGGACGCCTGACAACTCCGTCCTTTGCGTTCGCGGCCGTCGCGCAGGCAAAGCGTTCCATCTCGCTCCCCCCTTTGGCCAGAAAGAAGCGAGAAACGAACACTGGGAATTAGGGCTCTGTTCGCGATACGGGCTCAACGCCGCGCCGCACAGTGGGGCAAAGTGACGAAGTTTGTTTCATAATCAAAGAACTTTTGATGGAAATGAGATAGAGTGATGACTTTTTTTTAAAATTAAGTTAAAAGATTGCATTACAGTTGAAAAATTGCAGAATAAGGGAAAATTAATAAAATTATGATACGAACGTTTTTTACCTTTGAAAATCTGTGTTAAACTTTAAATCGTTTTTTTTCAAAATCCTGAGGTAGTGGACAAATTTTGCGAACGGATTTGAAATCAGCGCGACAAAATCTATAGGAAATGATGTACAACATGTCCAGAAAAAATTCTAACCGAACATGGTATTGGACAAAACATATTTTTGTTGTAAAATTTCAAGTTTAACACAGATTTTCAATGGTAAAAAACGTTCGTACCATAATTTCATTAATTTTCCCTTATTCTGCAATCTTTCAGCTTTAATTTAAAAAAAAATCATCACTCTATCTCATTTCTATCAAAAGTTCTTTGATTTTGAAACAAACTTCGCCACTTTGCCCCACTGTGCGCCGGTCCCGACCAGCGAGGACTTGGGCTGTTCGGCGGTGGCTTCTGATCCCAGTTCGAGTCTCTGTACTACAATTTTTTCCTATTCGAACGTAACGAATCTCTTCTCGATTTGTGTATTTACTACGGAAATCGCGATTCCACTAGCGTTCAGAACGAAGCGGTTTTTCGTCGTTTTCGCAAAGAACGCAAGTGGCTGATTTCAAGTCGTTTTGTGGTTATGGCTTATATTTATTGATGAGTGGGTAATTTTTCCACCCCTTCGGGGTTAATTTTTTTATAAATATTGTATTGTCCTCCAAACTACGCACGCCTGCAAAGTTTCAAGACAACTCGATAGTTGGAAGTTGGTTAAATTTCAGTTGCCAGATTTCTACGATGCATATATCAAACATACAAAAAATATACAAACAAACCGAGGGTCGAAGCTGAATAAAATCGTTTAAAAATAATCTGATTTATACCGTGTTTAAATTCATTTTCATTTGGGAAATCACAGCAGTATGTTACTGAAACATTCATGCCGATACGATAGAAAGTTTTACATTCTATTAAAACACACAAAATATACAAATCATTGAACAATCATATCATTATATTTTTTCACAAGTAAACATAAATATTGTACCGAATGAGAGAAGATAATAAGAATTGTGAAGTTTAGAAGGGATATTGATACCCAAATTAGTATTCTTTCATAAATTATTGAAATAAACTATCAAATTAAAGAGACTTTATATTTATTTGTCGTCGAATAAAAATAACCCAGAGTTAGTTTTATTTGAAATGCCACGGATGAATCAGTTTATTCGACGGGAATTCATCCGTCGGCCACAAATAATTTTTTTAATCGAGGGCCTCTATTCTTGAGGTCCCCCGAAGCTCGAGCCGAGCGACATTGTATCGCTCACCCGTCTAATCTGTTGCCTGGAGTTGCTCGGCGATGTACATATCATTGATTATGCAGAAACAGAATTTCTTTATTTTTCATCGTATCAATATGAAAGTGATTCTGCCGATTAAATTGACAGGAAATAATTTGAATCGGACTAAGTACTTTGAACGAAACCGGCTTTCAATTCTGCAAATAAATTTTATGTGTAATATCGTTATTCGTTAATAATGATAGTTCAAATTGTGTCAGGTTATCTTTCCATCTTTCCTTCTTACACTCCCGGACCTCTCTATCTTTCATTATTGCTACATTCAGGGAGGCTCTAACGCTAGACGCAGCTCTCGTGCTGTATTCCTTCAAGACTTCTCGATGAAAAGAGAGAACTCTGTGGCAACAGCGCGGCAGAGACAGAGAGTACAGAACATGTGGCAACTATGCGTAAAAAATTCGTCTACCCAGAGTACCTGAAGATGTCATTGCTGTACAAATTCTTTTTATCGATCGGAGTAATTTCATTAGGGTCCGTTTGTTTACTGGGGACGCTTCGATCGATTCGGACCAAAACAAACTTGAGACGGCAGCCTTAACTAATGAACTTAATAAACGCAGGATAAATATATATAACGCACACTAAATATAGGCTATACAAAACAAAACTTTAACTGAATAAAATGTAGAAAAAACTAAAATATAACATATAAGTACGTAAAAAGAGCTTTGAATATTTTGCCGTGTAGTCTTTGATGGCACTGTTTCATCTGAATACAGACAGAATTTCATAAAATGGTTATGTTATGCTGTAGATAAATCTTTCACTAATTGTAAGTCGTCTACTTTATGTCTGCATTCAGTTGAAACAGTGCCATCAGAGACTACACGGCGAAATATTCAAAGTATTTTTTACGTACTTATATAATATATTTTAGTTTTTCCTTCATTTTATTCAGTTAATACATATATGTTCATAATTTAAATAGTTCCATTGAAGAGAGTTCCTTAATACCTCACAAAGGCCTGGCGAGCGCGACCGTACAGGCGTACGTGAAACGCAGCAGCTCTTTATTGCCATTTTTACCTAAATTAGCTATAAAACTTAAATCCGGACGAATCCGGAACCAATCTTTTTTGCACTGTCTTCACAAACCTTTATCAAATGTAATGGCACCAACAAAAGCAGGGAGCAGGGCGGAGCAGTATAACAAAATCGTTAATGAAATCTTATAATCGTAGAGAAAATTTACTGAATTCTCGATTATCTTCAAATGTTAATAACTATGCAAATATATATGATGAAAAAGTAAAACCTTTTGGATATACCTACCTGAAAAGCTTCCATAATGCAAGAATTCACCAAATTTCTTTACAACATGTAGAAAACTCTAATAAGCCAACGATGTTTCAGAGGACGGTTAAGAAAGAATTGCGAGCTCTAAAATCTCTTAACTTTCGACGAAGCTTATTGCTTTATGAGTGCACAAATGAAAAAAAACAATATTCCTACATTGTTCCTCAGATATTCAACTGCCTCGAGCACCAAAAATTTTACGGTTTACGCAAAATTTTTTAAATCGATTTATGTCCGGGTTTTGGGGCCAAATACCCCACTGTGCGTCGTCTCGAACATTCTCGAAGATCTACGGACGTGGGGAAATCTGATTGATTGAGCAATAGATGTGGTGAATGTGATTTGCTACGCGTATTCTACAACCGACCGAAACCGTTTCAAACGATGCGCTGATTGGATGATTGTCGGTTGAGGAGTGTCGATGATTGGTGATCGACCGTCGTTCAGCGTCTTTGATTGGCGGATCGACCGTCGATCTGTGATTCTGAGCTGAATCCGTGAGGTGCTGCGCCGAGAATGAGAGTGGCGGCTTTGGGAATGAATGCATTCCCGAACAAATAGGTAAACAACATACTTTAATAATCCAAAAAGTTAATTTACCACTTTTTGCCACTTTCATAGATATTACATTTTTTCTTCGCGTAGGTTATGCTTAGGTTGTGCATGATGCAGCATTTAAATGGAAACACCTAAATACCTCCGTTATTAGTGGTCTTATGAAAAAGCTCCAGAAGACAAAGTTGAACTGCTTGGAGGGACACGTACAATGGCAGACAATTTTTTTTTGAAAAACATTTATTTATCAGTTTCAAGGTCAGCGTTGTTTTTCTAAACGGCACCATATATTTTGTAATACATAATTCGATACATTTTGGCATTCCATATAAAAAAAGGATTAACCTATTTATGTAAAAAAAAAACATTAATTTCGCAGATATTATAACTTTAATATTGGAAAACCTATCGTACAAAAGACACGGAAAGAAGCAATATAATTTTTGTCCTAAGTTTTTGAATATTTTGCAATGATTTATATTGAACATTGATTACAATAAGTTTTTTTTTTTAAATTGTAATAAGGACTTAGTGACATGTTTTTGTGACTTCAAACCAGAGGTCTTATTTTTAAATGGCACAATATATTTTTTAATACATAAATCGACCTATCTTGATCAGGGAGTCGAGACCGAAGCAGAAACCGAAATTCAGACCGGTCGCGACCGGTCAAGCGACCAGTAACCGAAGCGAAAAGGGACCGATATTGCGACCGTAACAGTGAGAGGTTGTGAAAGGGAACCGAAACTCCAGACCGATTGCCTCTCGGTCGGGAATCTCAGACCGAAGGCCTGACCGCTGTGCCGACTGGTCGGAGTGTTCGGTTGACCGGTCGCGTTAATTTATGGAGAGGTTTCTGTTCCTCTCCATAAATTACGAGTCGGAGCGGTTCGGTTCTGTTTGGATCGGTTCAACCTAGCTGAATAAGCCGGGAAGGTATGGATGCTGTTCCTGTCGCTCACACTGTTTGTAACTCTCGTGACGGGTTTGTTGATAGCAGACTTTTGCAGTTATTTGTTACTGTAACACTGTCCATTCCAAACTATGTCGATCTGCCGAGATATTATTGTATTTCAAACACTAGTTATGTATTATTTTAATAGAAGTAGTTAATATAAATAAATTATTGTTAATATACAAATAACAAGAAAATGATTGAAAATATAATTCTTCATGTGATTATTTTAAAAGTATGTCCAAGTGTGGAAAAAAAACAGAAGATAGTAATGTAATAAAATGTAAATATATTTAACAATGGCATAAATAACAAATTTCACAGCAAAATTTATTACAATGTTTCAATTTTTATCTCTCGGAGTAACATATGAAAATATTATTTAACATCTTATGAAACAGTTGTATAAGCGTTACTTCTTCAACTTTTAATGCGATATACATGTATAAGAAAAGAGAGTCGTACATCGAAAAATACTCCTGTGATGCGAGTAGTACATCTAAAGCCGGGTCCAGACCTGAATGAGTATACGTTGAGCAGGCTGAGCGCGCACGAATATTATAATAATAATAATAATAATAATTCGTCTTTATTCACCGCAAATTACAAAAATTGTGTGATAAATGGGCGAGGTTCAGCATAACTGCTGCTTTGCAACCTAACCCCAAAGTTTATTTAACAGAAATAAAGCTAGTGAAACAACAGAAAAGCAAGAGAAAGAACCAAACAAACAACAGGGGAGTTACAGATAGTGGACGAGAATAAAAGAACGGGCAGCATATTTAAAAGCAGGGAAAGAGGACAGAGAGCGAATTTCCAAAGGAAGGGAATTAAAGTATAAACAGGATAAATAAGAGAAAGATGCCGTAAATTTGACCGTACGATAAACCGGCACAGCCAGATCAGCACCACGCCTAGTAGAAGGTGCATAAACAGAGTGCAGAGAAGAGTTACTTTAGAGTAATTCACGCAGATAGATAGGTGTCTCATTTTCCAGAGCCTTGTGTACGATGCAGCACAGCTGGAGGATCCACCGCTGTCTGACATTGAGCCAGCCGGAGCGAAGAAAAAACGGCGAAATATGGTCAAACTTGCGGACATTATAGGAATATTGAAGACACGAGTTCTGGATACGTTGGATAATAGACGAGAGACGAGTAGAGAGACAAGGACCATACACAACATCGGCGTAGTCAAAAAGGGAAACAACAAGTGACTGACATAGCGAGAGCTTAGTGTGGGTAGACAGAATACGACGAAAAGGATACAGGAACCGTAGACGAGCAAAAGCAGAACGACACAAGACAGCTACGTGATGATCAAAACACCACTGAGGATCCAGGGTAACACCAAGGATTTTTACAGTAGGTTGCATAGAAAGGGATGCGGAGCCCCAGGAAATAACGAAAGAAGACAGCTGTTGACGAAGAGCGGGAGAGCCCACCACTAACAAAGATGATTTAGCGGGAATTAATTGCAAACCATGAGAGTCGGCCCAAACCGTGAGGCGCTGCAGGTCGGCAGCCATCTCAAGCTTAGCAGAATCAACCCCGCCAATATCAAAATCCTTAACCAGCTGTGTATCATCAGCGTACATATAAACCCGGCAATCGCGACAGACTGAGGGCAGATCCCTTACATAGAGACTAAATAGCAGTGGACCAAGTACTGAGCCTTGAGGTACTCCACGACTAATCGCACGAATAGATGATACCGTAGGCATGAGCTCGTTAAGCATAACCTGCTGAGTGCGAGAAGAAAGATACGATTCTAGGAAAGACAGGACCTTAGAGGACAAACCAGTATGTCGAAGTTTAGCAATCAGCAAGTCATGATCAATCGTATCAAATGCCTTAGAAAAGTCCAAAGAGATGATGGCAGATAAACGTTTAGAATCAAAGCCACGCAGTACGGTATCGGACAAATGCAGCAGGGATGTAGTAGTGCTGTGACCACGCCGGAAACCAGACTGAAAGACTGGAACAGCATTAGTGTAGGTGAAAAACCTTTGAAGCTGGGTGATGCAAAGCTTCTCAAGCACTTTAGATAAAAAGGGAGTAAGAGAGATAGGACGAAGGAAATTAAGAGCAGTTGCATGAGGTGTTTTGGGAATAGGAACAACAAAGGAGTGCTTCAAGGCATGAGGAAATACACCAGCGGAGATAGCAGCGTTGAAGATATTGTTGCGCCGGGGTGTTTCCATCGCCGACCACCCCGACGCAAAGGAATAGAGTAACACGGGGGTGCACGACACAACTATATTTGGTACAGGGCAATTAGTATATGGCAGTACAACCCGCGCGTCCGAACGCTATGGCGTTCGGTACAAGACTCTCTAATGACAGCTTGACAGGTGATCGATCCGATCACCTTCTTCTCGCTGTCCTCTTGTCATCGACGCGAGCACCAGCGGGCCATGGATTCCCATCTATGGAGTGCTCGCAACAATATGTAGGAGTGAGTCAAGACAGTACGGAAGGCAATTAAGGACCATACAGCCGGAAATATCATAGGGATTAGAGGACGTAAGATTAATGGTTTTAAAGATAGCAAGGAGATCCTCAGGAGTGAAGGGCTCAAAAGAAAAGCTAGGAGAGTTATCAGCGGTAACCGAAGATGCATAATTACGAATAAGGTTAGGAGAAGCAGTACAAGTTGGAAGCCAGTCAATAAAGTGATTATTCTGATGTGTGGACGGGTGAAACGGTAGCCAGGGCCGCATGCTTCAACGTCAGAAAGGGTGAGCGTGAACGCATATGCTAGTGTGGATGGGTCATTCGTGGTGACTCGGCGCATGCGACCCGACTCGCGAATGCCGGCGAAGGCACATGGCCTGAGCCGACCGTTGTCGGTTTTCTTCCACACATCAAAGGGAGTTTGGAGTGCATTGCGTTCAGCGTGGAAGATAGAGGCAGATGTGATACTTTTCTAAAATCCTCGATGTCTCGGATTTTCATGATATTGAAATACATATATGGTAGTCCATATGAAATTAGGGAGGGTTAAGTCCTCATTTTTGCAGATTCGAAATTGTTTAAAAAATACAAATCTTCAAAGTTCCCTGCTTTCGGTGATTTTTACGAAACGCCTACAGAAATTAATTTTAATGACTTAAATTATTGAAGGCATAGACTAAATAATTTTAATCCATTGCTAATATTGACATAAACAGATAATCAAAAATTTAAAAATTACATTTTGAATAATAATAATGCTGTTTGAGAAGATGATTGAGGGTGAGAGTTGAGAGGAGCCTAAGACAGGTTATGTTATACTAAACACTGCTTTCGTTGAAAACTTCGTCAAGGTTTATTTTTGAACGTACAATATTTACAAAAACGAAATGATGAGAGGCTTAGATAGTATTTATCGCGGCACTGAAGTGAGAATGTGAATTCTTCGCGACCACGCGTTGCGCCACGTGGTATCCACACAATTATATTAATTGTGTGGAATTATGAGTGTTCAATTGAGCAAAGACTGTGTGAAATATGGTGACTTGAGATCTGTACCCTTTTACAGAGAAATGAGTGTGAGATAAACTACTTAATATTAGAATATTCGAGACGCGATACTGCACGTGGTAGTCTTTCGCAGAGCACACAAAAGAGTGATAATGTAGCGGACTTTTGCTGCCGCGTCTTCTCGCTTCTCTTGGAGCCAAGACGCGGCACGCTGATTGGTGCATCGATCAAGGCGACGGTTGATCGATCACCGCTGATTGGCGGCTCGCCCAAGGATCAGCGCCGCTGAATCGTAGTCCGTGAGGTGCTGCTGTGAGAATGAGTGTGGCAGAGTGGGGAACTAATTTCATTCCCAAACATTCCTCCCGCCTTCAGCAACAGCGTTGATGATGCTAGCCTGAAACAGTTATAATTGCCAATTTTGCGATTGGCCTCATTAGTGTAGTGGTTGCGGTCTTGACGGTCACAACCCTGGTGAGACCATCCTTACCAGGATGCAGCGTGGGAACCCGAGCAAGTGGCCACTTGCTCGGAGGAAACCTTTCGTCGGTGATGAGCACCAATGATCCGACCTTAATGTCATTGGAGGGGTGATGCCATTTGGAAATGGATTGTTGGCGTTGAAGATAATGAGATGACCATTGAGACCAGAATTGCTGCATTTTCTTTTGAATGAATTGCTATCTTGCTGATGGTGAGATTGCTGAATGTTCCACAGATGGTTCAGGCAACGTTGAGAGCGGTTTTCCAATGAGAAAATGAGCTGGAGTTAGTGTAGAAATGTCCTCAGGGTCATCACTGAGAGGCTCGAGAGGTCGTGAGTTGAGCATGGCTTCAATTTGAGTGAGAAGCGTGCTGCATTCTTCATATGTGAGTACAGTTTCGCGAACAGTCCGTCGTAGATGATACTTGATGGATTTAACGACAGCTTCCCATTTTCCGCCCATGTGAGGAGCTGCTGGTGAGTTGAAACACCACGTTGTATTATCGTTGACAAATAAAGAAGCCAATTCTTGATGGTGCTGTGAGCCCTGAGTGAACATGCTCTTGAGATGTGCGTCTGCGCCAACGAAGTTTGTTCCACAATCCGAATAAATGGTGTGTGGAATCCCTCGTCTCGATGAGAACCGTCTGTATGTTGCTATGAACCCTTCTGTTGAGTAGTCTGTCACCAGCTCGAGATGAACAGCTGACGTTGTCATGCACACAAAAACACAGATCCAGCCCTTTTGTGTTTTTGCTCCTAGCCCCTTCCATGTTTTGAGAGTGATCGGACCAGCGTAGTCAATTCCAGTGTGGGTGAATGGTTGTGAAGGTGTGACTCTAGAAAGAGGTAGTTGGCCCATCAGCTGATGGGCACGGATCCCCCTTTGTCGAGCACACACAACACACCGCAGTATATGAGACTTTACCGGAGCTCGACCTCCGATGATCCAGTAGGTCTGTCTGATGTGAGCGAGAGTGAGCTGAGTGCCTCCATGAAGAGTTCGCTTGTGAGAGTGGTCTACAATCAGATCGGACAGACGTGAGTTGCGAGGTAAGATTGCAGGATGTTTACCTTCATAATCAATGTGAGCGTTACGAAGTCTGCCTCCAACTCGTATGACTCCTTGTTCATCGTTGAACGCAGTGAGTCGACTGAAGGCATGAGATGAGGGCAATGTTGCGTTCGAGCTGATAACTTTGAATTCGTGGTTGAAGTAGATTGCCTGAGTCATCTTGATCCAGAAAATGCGGGCCTTTTCTAAATCCTTTGGTGTGTGTGAGCTGAGTGGCAATGAGACAGGCAATTTCCTTAACCTTGAGATGAATCTGAAACAAGCTGAAGTAATGCGAATCAGTTTGTTGAGAGTTGAAAAACTGTATACGAGATCCCAGTGATATTTAATTTCTTGAGTGTTGAGTAAGGTCGAGAATCCTGGACGAGCCTCAAGTGCACTCGAGTCGTCCTGATGCAATGATTGTGATGGCCATGAATCACTGGGTTGAGAAAACCATGATGGTCCCGTTCACCACAGCTGATGATGTTCAAGCTGAAATGTTGTGAGGCCTCGAGAAGCGCAGTCAGCTGGATTCGAAGTGCCTGGAACGTGTCTCCAATGTGTGTGAGAAGAGAGCTCTTGAATTTGAGCTACAGGATTCCTGACGTACTCCTTCCAGCGGGAGGCGTGAGAATTGATCCATGTAAGTGCCACTTGAGAGTCCGTCCACAGATGAGTAGATTCAATGTTGAGCTGAAGAGTTGCTTGAACATACTTGGCAAGCTTTGCCAGCATCAATGCTGCTGTGAGTTCGAGCCTCGGGATTGTAAGTTTCTTGAGAGGTGCTACCTTAGTTTTGGCGCACACCAGTGTCGACACTTTGAGATTTGTGGACGGTGAGATCACGGTAATGTACACTACCAGTAGTAAGACTATAAGAGTTCTAATTCACATTTTTGGAGCATGACAGGAGCATGACAATTCAAGAGCGGAGGAAATTTGTAGCCAAAAATATGTTGTGTTACAATTGCTGCGGTCGACACTCCTCGGCGAACTGTAAATCACCGCACAAATGCAAGCAGTGTGGCATACAGCACCACACCATGCTGCACGTGACTCCAGTTAACTCAGCTCAAACCCAACCTCAAACTGAGGCCCCACAGCAATCGACCCAGCCCTGCTGAAGTCTCAACGCAGTCGTCGAATCTCAAGCTCAACTCACTCCTGCACACTCATCTCAAGGCCAATCATCATGCAGCCATCTCACGCTTCTAGCAACCGCTCAAGTTCATCTCTGCTCACCAGTGTCAACTCATCTGGTTCGTATACTCATAGATTCAGGATCAGAGCTCACCTTCGTCAAGGAGGAGCTCCTCACTCAACTCAATCTCCAGCGATCTCGATCGTCCATCTCAATCATTGGCATTGGAGAGAAGAAGTCAACACAGACAAGAGGTGTCGCCTCATTAACGCTGCGATCAATTCATAGACCGGCAACAATTTCCCTTCAAGCTCATGTTCTTAAATCACTATCTTCAAGGGTGCCCTCTACCGAGGTACCCAACCAAGAGTGGCCACATTTGATGGGACTCACGTTGGCAGATCCTGACTTTTTGAAACCACGACCGGTCGACATTCTCATCGGAGCAGATACATATGGACAAATCATAAAACCCAACGTCATAAAGGGATCCCCATCCATGCCGATCGCTCAGCTATAAATTTTAGGATGGCTCGTACTTGGACCAGTTGCTTCCTCCAATATTCTCACCCAGTCATCATATCACACATCACTTGTACAATAGGGCGAACCGTCCGTGCGTGATCTATTGGAGAAGATCTGGATTCAAGAGAAGCTTCCGAGCGACATTCCATCTCAACTCAATCCTGAAGAGCAGGAGTGCGAAGATCACTTTCGAACAACACACACAAGAGAGTCTACAGGACGATACATCGTACGCATCCCTCTCAAGTCTCCACCAAGTGTCTTAGGCAACTCATATCAAGCAGCTCATGCATGCCTGAAACGCCCTCTAATCAAGCTCAACAGGAACGATGGGTATCGTAAACTCTACAAAGAATTCATGTTAGAGTATGAACATCTCAACCATATGGTAAGAGCTCCATCACTCTCATCTCATAACAATTCAATGTTTTACCTTC
Organism: Andrena bucephala; assembly: GCA_947577245.1. Classification (NCBI taxonomy): domain Eukaryota; kingdom Metazoa; phylum Arthropoda; class Insecta; order Hymenoptera; family Andrenidae; genus Andrena; species Andrena bucephala. The sequence goes on along the minus strand of OX387716.1, from coordinate 88,245,892 downwards.
CTCATCATGGAGTGCTCAAGCCCGACAGCAAAACCACCAAGCTGAGGGTTGTCTTCAATGGCTCGTGTGCAACGTCGTCTGGGTATTCTCTTAACGATCTCATGCACACAGGGCGTAACCTTCTGCTCAATATTTCAGACGTGCTGCTGTGGATTCGACAGCACAGGTTCATTTTTGCTACAGACATCACAAAAATGTACCGACAAGTCCGAGTTCATGAAGACGATCAAGATCTCCAACGCATACTGTGGGTGGACGAGGAAGGGGAAGAAATATCATTCAGGTTCACGACAGTCACTTACGGCACCAAGGCTGCGCCGTTTCTGGCTGTTCGAGCACTGCTTCAACTGGTGGAGGACGAAGGGCACCGCTTCCCATTGGCTGTACGCTCCATAACTCACGCACGATATGTCGACGACATCTTTGCCGGCGCTGACACAGGTGAGCAACTCGTTAAAATTGCACAAGAACTGAAAGGCCTGTGTCACGCGGGAGGTTTTCCACTCGCCAAATGGCATTCAACGCATCCTGCACTACTCGAAGAAACATCCTCCATCTCAAGAGCCCAAAGCTCAACCATCTCACTCGACGACTGCCATACTAAAATTCTGGGGTTGCAATGGAATAGTTTCCAAGACAACTTCACATTCTCATCGAAGCCTCTCAACTCAGTCTCCATCCCAACGAAACGCATCATTCTATCAGAAGTTTCTCAAATATTTGATCTTCTCGGTTTCCTATCACCAGTCATCATTCGAGCAAAAATGATCCTGCAAGAGTTATGGCTGCATAAACTTCGTTGGGACGATCCACTGCCACCTCAAATCACATCTCATTGGTATTCCATCAGAGAAGATCTCATAAGCCTGGCCAGGCTCTCAATTCCCAGGTGGTTGAACACCTACTCCAATTCAATCGTGGAACTCCACGGCTTCTCTGATGCCTCTCAGCTCGCCATGGCAGCGGTAGTAGTAGTAAGACTATAAGAGTTCTAATTCACATTTTCGTATCAAATGTCATTTTCCCCCCACCACTCCCCTCTCGGCGGGCGGGCGGCGGCGGCGGATGACGTCATAGAGATGGCGGAGTGGTGAGAGGTGGCGGATGACGTCATAGAGATGGCGGAGTGGTGAGAGGTGGCGGATGACGTCATAGAGATGGCGGAGTGGTGAGAGGGTATAGCGCGAGAACCGATACCGAATCGATACCGAACAAATGTTTTGATCGAACATTTCATATGATCTTAACATTAAGAAAACTTGATGATTTTTATACCTTATCTTTAAAAGCTCGCCATTTTTTTGTGGGGATATAGCGCGAGAACCGATACCGAATCGATATCGAACCGATACCGAAGTGCTAGTCTCTCGGGTGTGGTACAGACTGTCGGTAAGGAAAGAAATATTAATTTAAGATATTAATATAAATGAAAAAAACAGAATCTCGGGCGATGGGCTCGAACCCAAGACCTCCGCGTTACGAGTCAGACGCCTAACCAACTCCCCCCACGCCAGCTCTCCGACATTAGTCTTTCCCGAATGGTATATATGCCGAGCGTAATAATTAATTTTTTATCGGACGAAGTCGGGAAAGATCGGCTTTTTGCAAACCACGTATTTGGAGGAGGGAAAGAGAGAGCAATACTTTAAAAGCTAAAATTCGGAGGAGGGAAAGAGAGAGCAATACTTAGTGACACAATCACTTGTAATTTGAGCCCCACCTTCAAGGATAAATGTCTCGACACGTGTTGAATGTAATATAATATCTGTGGGAACGTTGAATCTTAGAATTCTGCAGTGACAGCAGAAACTTTGTTGGATGATCTCCCGCGCTAATTCGTCATACGTGTGAATCATAGAAAGAATTATGCTGTATCAGCGGAAATTGGTGGGTATAAATATGCGCTCTAACTGCACAAAGCTTCAAATCGTTGCAACCTGTTGCACTGAAAAAAGACACACTACATTTACATTCCATTTACGATCATGGAAGAATTCCCAGAAGTAACCCGCCAATTGTTGGATCAATCTGCACGATTGATTTCCCGGGAAGAATATCTCGCGTGGGAAGAACGATGCAACCAGTGCATCGAATCTTTAGAAGAACACAGCCGCGTAAAACGCCCGCGATTATCGATCGGTGTTCAACAATCGTTGGTTGTTCGAATCGCGCGGCTCGAAGGACTGAAACATTCGTTGCGCGGACGTTTCGTGCATGAAGGTGCCGGACATTCGAGTACGGGACTTTTGTGGCGTGAAATAGACACTGCTTTCGATAGCCGCGTGTTAACTGGTGCAGTGCTAAATTCAAACTATATCGAACCGCGCAACTTCCTTCAAGATGCGGGGACCATTGTGTTGGAGCATGTGCGGGGCGCTTTGAGGAAACGTCGAAACGTCAAAGTGAACACAGTGTTCAACGGCGAATTTGCGGCAGGTGACAAGCATGCTTGTAAAAGCATCAACACCCGAAACTGCGAAGTCTTTGGCACATCCGATCTGCAGGAGTGGTACCAGCGATGCGTCATCGAACCTACCCTGGCTTCGCTGGAAGAGTTCCAAGAACGCGACAGCGGATGGACATTGACGGGAATCATGAATCTGACCGTTAATGTCAACAAGTACAATCCACTGTGCGCAGGGTGCTGCTACAAGTTGCCGCAGGATTTATTGTTGAAGAAAGCTACGTTTAGCGTGCAATCTGAGGACAATGCATGTTTCGCGTGGGCAGTGGTCGCAAGTCTACATTCCGCGGAAACAAACCCTCATCGTCCAAGCTCATATCCGCACTATACATTGGTGCTAAATCTGCAAGGCATTAATTTCCCAATGTCTCTGGAGCAAATTGCAAAGTTTGAACGACTGAACGGCATCTCCATCAATGTCTACAGCTTCGAGGAGAAAACGAAGAAAGGTTCTACAGTCTTTCCACTGCGTCTCACCAGTCAAAAGAGGGATCGGCACGTCAACCTGCTCTACACGCCCAATCAAGAGCATGATGATGTAGGGCACTTTGTGTGGATCAAGAACTTGTCCCGGCTGGTGAGCATGCAGCTGAGCAGGTACAATGGAAAGAAATTCATCTGCGACTGGTACGTGTATATAAACTTATGAAATATTGAAATGTCTCGCGAAAAAAAAGAAATAAAAATAAATTTTTTTTTATAGATGCATGCACTACTTCGGATCTACCCAGAAGTTGGAGCTTCATACAGTGGACTGCGGCAAGATGAACGATTGCGCCATCCTGCTGCCCAGCGAAGGCAACAATCTCCTCCGCTTCGGCAACCACGGTATGAAGGACCGGCTCCCCTTCGTGGTATATGCAGATCTGGAGTGCATCATCGCAAAAACAGAGGACAACCGAGTGGGTGATGATAATAAATTACACACATATCAACACCACAATGCACACACCATTGCATATTATATGCATTGTTCGTATGATACATCGCTATCGACGTATCGATGTCGCCGCGACGCGGATTGTGTTTCATGGTTCGTCGAAGAACTGAAAAAATTTGCAAACTTCGCCAAACTCATTCTGGCAAGTAATGTTCCAATGCTGGATTTAACTACCGAACAGTTGACTGCATTTCGTAATGCAACACACTGTCATATTTGCGAAGAGCCATTCAAGGCTAGCGATGTACGAGTTCGCGATCATTGCCATCTATCCGGACGGTTCAGAGGTCCAGCACATTCGGAGTGCAATTTAAATTATAAAAATGCATTTTACATCCCCATAGTTTTCTATAATTTATCCGGCTACGATTCGCATTTCATTATCGAGGAAATAGCTACCGCTTTTGAAGGTCACGTTGACGTATTGCCTATAACGAAAGAAAAGTATATTTCATTCACAAAAAATGTCGAAGATACGGCAGAATCAGACTCGCGAAATTATATTAAATTACGATTCATCGATTCGTACAAATTTCTCAATACCAGTCTCGACAAATTAGCATCTTTTCTGAGCATAGATCAATTAAAAATTTTACGATCCAAATTTGAAACATTATCCACCGAAGATTTCAATTTATTGACGCGAAAAGGTGTCTTTCCGTATGAATACCTTGATTGCGCGAACAAGCTGCAGGATCCATGCTTACCGCCGCGCGAATCATTCTACAGTTCGTTAACGGGTGAAACTGTATCAGAGACCGATTACGCGCACGCCAAGACTGTCTGGCAGCGTTTCGGGATTAGAACCTTGGGCGAATACAGCGACTTGTATTTGAAAACAGATGTCTTGTTATTGGCAGATATTTTTGAAAATTTTCGCGAAAGTTGTATCAAGAGCTACGGATTAGATTCGGCACATTATTATACTCTACCTGGTTTCACATGGGATGCAATGCTAAAATACACCAAAATTACATTCGAATTGCTCACAGACGTCGATATGGTCATGTTTATCGAACGCGGTATACGTGGTGGTTTAAGCCAATATTCCGGAAGATACGCACATGCCAATAACAAGTACATGTCATCTTACGACGCATCGGAAGAGTCGTCGTACTTGATGTACTTTGACGTGAACAATTTGTATGGATGGGCAATGTGTCAGCCCCTGCCATACGCCAAATTTCAATGAGTCGAAGATGCCGCAAATTTTTACGTATCTTCAATCGCTTACGATTCGCCCACGGGATACATTCTCGAGGTAGATCTGGAATATCCGCAACGTCTGCACAACATTCATGCCGATCTACCGTTCTGCCCGACGCGTGCCAAACCACCTGGCAGCAGGCAGGACAAGTTACTCGCGACGGTATATGATAAGCAGCGTTACGTTATTCATTATCGCAACCTGCAGCAGTGCACGCGTCACGGTCTTCGTATTACAAAGATACACCGCGTGCTTCAATTCGCTCAATCTCCCTGGCTCCGCGATTACAACGAACTCAATACACGGTTTAGAACAGCCGCGACAAATGATTTTGAAAAAAATTTGTACAAATTGATGAACAACGCGGTATTCGGTAAAACTATGGAAAATGTGCGAAACCATGTGGATGTAAAACTTTTGACACATTGGGAAGGGCGATATGGCGCGGAGGCAATGATCGCGAAACCGAATTTCCACAGCAGAAGTGTTTTTTCGGAAAAATTTAATAGCTGTTGAATTGCGAAAACTCGAGGTGAAATTCAACAAACCGATATACGTGGGTATGTGCATTCTGGACATATAAAAAATTTGTTTGTATGAATTTCACCACGAGTACATGTCTCCCCTGCACGCTCAAAATTGTAAAATTCTATACACCGATACTGACAGCCTCATTTATCACATTCGATGCGACGATATCTACGAGACCATGAAACATAATATCGATAGATTCGACACAAGCGATTATCCCATCAACAATGCATATAATATGCCGCGTGTAAATAAGAAGGTTCCAGGGCTGATGAAGGACGAAAATAACGGTGCGATAATGACCGATTTCATAGGTCTTAGAGCGAAAATGTATGCACTTCGCGTAGACGGCAAAAAAGATACGAAAAAGGCGAAGGTTTGCATAGGGAGATCGAAATGGTTCGCAGACAATCATGCATACGGTCTAAATTGCATAAAGTGAAATCGCGAGTATGGACGCATTTCTACAATGTCAGCTTGCCACAGATCATCGTATCCATGCACTATGACGCGCCTCCGTGGGAAATGTCTTCGAGCTGGAGCGTGCAATTCCTCAACGAGTTGTCGCTTTTTGTGGCTATGGTTTTCTTTACTCCTGGATTTCGATAATGGCTGCATGTTTGATCGCAGAGATGTCTTGGACACGAATGATGCGATAATTATCGTGTACGTGCATTATGTGCTTCCCGTCGGTCCCAGAAAATTCTGGACAAGTTGCTGCTCCGTAGCAAAAGCGGTTATAGCCTCTTTAACTTTACGAATTTCGTTGTCCGGCTGTGGGATAGAATTCAACGCCTGCGATATCTTTTGAACGCTGTTTTGCAACGCCAGCATATCTGTCTGAAACACGACCAGCTTCCTCTCTAATTCTTCCTGCTGCTCTCTCAAAAATTTAATGCTCTTTTCCACGTATAGTTTATTGACGGCATCGGTGTCAGCCACCGGCTGAGCTACGCGTCGTATCTTGCGTTATTTTGCATCAAAGTCGGCACCAACCACGCAAAGAGCGTTATCTCGCATGTAATTTCGAAGCACACCGTTCCATTTGTAATAGTCCATTCTAGCTGCTCCACTCTTCTCGAGCGATACCCCAAATGTGTTGATCGGCATCTCGACGCATACTATGCACATCATCGGTGTGCGGTTTAATTTATATAATGAGGCCTATCTCGCGGAGTTCCTCGTGAATAGATAGAATTTCAGGATCATGAGAGTTGTTACCCGCCTGACGCGATTCTTCCAGCAAACGCAACCGATCCACCAGCTCGTTGGGATCGTCCCAGTGCACGTAATCGATCTTGTTATCGTTTACCACCATGGCTCGCGGTGTCCTTAGACCTTTCCCTGCTCTACTAGCCGATGCGCTAGGGAGTGGCGGTGCAATTACATGTTTGTACTTGTATCCCATGTTGCTCAATGGGGGCTTTTTAGCGACATGATCGCGTCTGTGGGCGTTTGTCGCCAGCAGTATACTTTTGTATATTTGTTTATCGGCATCGGTGCATACAGTATCATCAGGAATTCTCTTGAAAATCAGTTCGTAAAGGCCGACTGTTCCTCTGTATTTTACACCATCTATGCTTATATTGTCATCCTTGTCCATATCGAAAGCCTTATCCCCAAGCATGGGTCTACTATCGTCAAAGTATACGCCGTACACATAGTCATTTGATGTATTCTTATCACCACTTAGGATTGCGCTCATGTATTTTTGCCCCAGCGGACCGAAATGGCTGCGAAACATTTCTTGTCCCTCGGGTGTTTGGAGTTGTTGCCTAACAGATGTTGCCAACGGCTCGTTGGGACCAGTTTCGAAAACGTCATCATCAATGGTTGAGAGCGATTGTACACGAGGAAATGTATTTAGTGGCGCGGGAGGAACGGGAGATATGCCGTTTCCGCTTCGATTGAACCGGTGTGGAGGTTACGGGTGAATATTCCGATAACGTGTGTCGTTTCCTCTTTGCCTTACGCGATATGTTCCCTTTCGATGGGATTTTTGTTTTAGGCGTTAATGTTTCATTCTCTTCAACGTCTGTGCTCATCAGCGGTGATGTGTCAGCTTCTGTCGCTGCGGTATTTTCCGCAATATGCTTTAAGGGTTCGACGATAGGTTTGAAGTATCTCTCCAACGCGACATCTTCCTCCATCTTGCCAGTCTTCAAAGCCTGATATTTCCGGCGAATGGCTTCGCTGGTTTTTGCAATTTCCTTCGCTATTTTCTCGCGATCCTTAATCTCCAGAGTATCGATATCAATCATCGTTGTACCGCAGATGTTGCTTTCCCACCGACGTGTTGATGACAATTGAACATCTCACGGTACGGCAAACTCGTTAAATCCCTTTCTATAACGTCCATTAGACATCGCGCTATCCTTGTCTATCACCGCGAAACCATACTCCCGTTGCCAACAATTACGACACAAAGCGCAGAAATCCTCGTAAGTCATGTCAGTGTTTACGTGAACGTTATACACATGTTTCAAGTTGGTACCATCCTGCTTAAACAGAATCAGCAGATTCGTATTGTCGCGTATAAGATGTTTAGGAATCTTTGCATACGTTTGACAGAGATAGAAACAGTCAACGTTCGAGTGGCGCCCCATTGCAAAGTACTCCCTTATCGTATTTTGCTTGTCGCATGCCACGTCATCAAAGATAAAAATAGAATTCGGAAGCGATTCGCTCGGTGGGATGATGTCACTGTTATTTGAACACGTAAAGCAGCCAATTTCATCTATCGGAGTCAATAAATTCTCCAAATACTGATATTTCGGCTGTTGCAACGACTTGGAATACACGTACACGTTCTCAAAGCGGACGCCGTGTGGACTTTCCAACAAGCTCACCAGCACGTTGGTCTTTCCACAATTTGATGGAACGCAAATTAGGCAGCGGATAGTGTTTGGTAGCATGCTACCATGTCTGCGTCTTGTTTTCGGGGACATCATTTGCGATTTATTGTTAAAATTTGTCACGCGTATCGTTACAGGTTGTCGCACGAATCGCATCCTCTCCGTGAACTGTGAAAAATGATTTTGCTACATCGAAGCGGCGACGTGCCCTATTTATAGGTCCGCGCCGAAACACGACAGCTCAGTATTCAAAATGCTTCTGATCCTGTCGGATAATTGCGATTTTCGGGACCGATGTGCAGAAGACCTAACCTCTGAGCAGTTGAAATATATACCAAAGATTATTCTATTGCGCGAGTTTGGCAGACACATTGACCAGTTGTGGGACCGACTCCCGGAGCATATAAAAGCCGATTCTGATGTTCAGCAGCATCGTCGGTGCTTGGAACATTATAACCGCCCTTGGCAGCGAACGCATATCGACGGTCCAGCACCATTGATTAAAAACTGTAGCGAATGTCACCGACGAGAGTAAAGAAAGGTTGTGGTCTGTTAAATCGGGCGATAAACGCGCTACCTATCGAATTACATATCCCGGAATACCAGTTTTGCGGTCCAGGAACTCATCTGATAAAACGATTGGCTAGAGGTGATCGAGGCATCAATCCGTTGGACGCAGCGTGTCGCGAACACGATATTGCGTATTCGCGTAGCAACGACCTCGGCGAAAGGCACGCGGCAGATAAAGTTCTCGCTGACAAAGCGCGAAAACGCATCGTTGCGCGAGACTCGACTCTGGGTGAAAGAGGTGCTGCTACAGCTATTTGGGCAACTATGAAGGCCAAGACGAAAATCGGAATGGGGATGAAAACAAAAACCCCCAAAAGGACTCCAAAGAGAGCATCGCAAAAGCGGATTATTCCGGTGGCAAAACGGGGTGGTATATTACCACTTCTGCCGCTGCTAGGTGCTCTCGGATCGTTAGCTGGTGGAGCGGCGGGGATCGCCAAGGCGGTAAACGATAATAAGGCGGCGCAGCATCAGTTGCAGGAAATGCAACGTCATAATCGCTCCATGGAAGGCCGTGGATTTTATCTCACGCCATACAAGCGTGGACAGGGAATATCGAAACGAAAAAAAAAAACGACGAAAAGAAAATAAAAATACCTGCGGGCCTAACTACCGATGCGCAATTGGAGGAGTTGGCAAAACGTATGCGTATTCCATTCTTTAGAGGTGTTTTTATGCGCAATGCACTACCAACCGGAGGAGTACGTCGAAAGGAGAGCGGTATCGCAAATTTGGACAATGTCGAGGGGCCGGGGACTCATTGGGTGGCATATGCGAAGAGAGGGTGTCGAGCTATATATTTCGACAGCTTTGGGAATCTTCGATCGCCTAAGGAATTGGTACAATATCTGGATAAAGATGCTGTGAAAATCGAATACAATCAAACGTCTTATCAGAAGTACAATCAGACCAATTGTGGACAACTATGTCTACGCTTTCTACAAACGCTCGACACCAAATTTAAGGATTGACTTCCCACCACTATGATTCAGTACTAGTCGAGCCGTGCAGCTCTGAATATGTCGCTAACATTCACTCTAACCGGCAAGAGTAGCACCCTCGCGGTGAGCTACTTTCCACCCATAGATTTGAGCGACAATGATTACGAGCTTGGCCTAACAACCTTTGAAACTTATCATACAATACCGAACATCGACTGGAGCAACGATAACTTCTACTTCATCGTAAACTATGGCATCAAAAACAGCAGTGTTGACACCACTCCTGAAACTATTAGGATTCCACACGGCTCCTACGAACTAGACGCCATTGCCAAGTATTTGAGACAGCGATTACTCGAGCGGTATCCTAAAAATTTCGATGACACCAGCAATAGTGACAACGATGTGTATCCTATAGTGTTGCGTCCCAACAACAACACCATGAAAAGCGAGCTGTACTGCTCGTTCGCCGTAGATTTTGCGAAGCGCAATAACATTGGATCGCTACTGGGCTTCTCGACGATTCGGATATTAGAACCAGGGCGGTGGCACGAATCAGACGGTCCAATTAATATCGTGAACGTAAACATTATCCGCATAGAATGTAACGTGACCGCTGGCGCGTACAATAATGGCAAACGTGTACATACGATACATGAATTTTCTCCGTGAGTTCCACCAGGATATAAGATATCGGAAACGCCCGCACAGATCATTTACCTTCCAATCACCGCACAGGTCATTACGGATCTAACGATACGCGTTGTGGATCAAGACGGACGGTTGCTAGATTTTCGAGGTGAAGAGATTACCATCAGACTGCACGTGCGACGACGACGATAATACGTGTGGTGCGAAAGAGATGCTTGTGTTGAACGACTCCAGAAACTCGTTTCTTTCAAGTGAAATTGTTTACAACAACAACAACAACAACAACTGCAACAGCTCTGATCACGCTAAAAAGAAGAGGCTCAGTGCTGCGAACATTGCATTTTTGAGATCATTGGGATTCATTGTGCGCATATAAGTTGAAAAATGGCCGACATTCTAAGCATTGGAGGGAAGCCGACGTTTGATGATCGCATCGTCAAGCTTGAGACTCACACATACAACCCATATGTCAACACAACGTTTGGATACAGCGATGAGATAAGAATACCCATACAACAGCAGGATTTGTACACATTACCGTGTGGAAGTTTCCTCTATGTGGAGGGAAAATTGAAGATAAATAAACAAAACGATGCGTTTACGGTGATGTTGGGAAATAATTGTGTGGCGTTCTTATTCGATGAGATTCGATACGAGCTGAACGGTGTGGAGATTGATCGTAACAGAAACGTTGGAATAACTAGCACGCTTAAGAACTATGTATCGCTGACATCTGACGAAGACAAAAATATGGAGAATGCCGGATGGGGCTTGAAACGTCGCGATGGGCTAATAGTGAAAAATCATTTCAATTTTTGCATCCCACTCAAATATTTGCTGGGATTTTGCGAGGACTACAAACGCATAATTATTAATGCACGTCACGAAATGATTTTAATACGATCGCGCAACGACAACAATGCTCTGATAGGATCACCGATGTTGGAACCACAAATTGAATTACTTGAAGTGCAATGGCGGATGCCTCATGTGACGCTGAACGACCTTAATAAGCTATCGTTGCTACGTGCTTTGGAAAGTGGACAAAACCTGAGCATTTGTTTTCAATCGTGGGATCTGTACGAGTATCCTCTCTTACAGAGCACGACCAAGCATTCGTGGGCCGTGAAGACATCTGCGCAACTGGAGAAGCCTCGATGTGTGATCCTTGTTCTACAGACTGGTCGAAAGAATGTGATGACTGAAGATGTTACTAAGTTCAACAACTGTAAATTGACCAATGTAAAACTTTTTCTCAACTCGGAATTTTACCCATATGATGACATGAACTTGGACTTTGACAAGAATAAGCACGCCATCTTGTATCACATGTATACGCAATTCCATAAATCGTATTATGGACATAGTTGCAACGAGACATTATTCACCGTGGCTGAATTTTTACAATTTGGTCCCCTCGTGGTAATTGATTGAATGGCCCCGTGGTCGTGCGCATAGAATTCGAATGTAAGGAGAATGTGCCGGTAAATACAACGGCCTACTGTCTAATTCTGCACAATCGGGTGGTTGAATACAATCCGCTGACAAACGTGGTGCGCAAGATCAATTAAATTGCCGCGCTACTTGCCTGCCCTCTCATGTGTCAAAATCATACCAGAATTTCATCGTGAAAATCGAGATGCTTTACGAGAAAGACTGCATTCTCCCATCAGTCTTGAAAGCGAGCGGACCTCTAAATTGTGCCGATAATGGCTGTACCAACAATTGTTGACCTGCAAGGGTTCATCGTTGATGGAAGATTTGTTGTGAAGGAAGTGGCTGTCCTACAAAAGGGAACAATTCTCTCGCACTATATTTTCGGGAGTTCGACGCCGCAATATCTTCTTACAAAATCCGACAAATCAAGCATCCGGTGGTTGGTGGCAAAACATCATGGACTACGGTGGGACGATGGAGACGTTCCGTACAGTATGGCTAAACAGCTAATGGTATGGCGAACCTGTAGCTGATGCAATCGACGAAGAAGATGACGCATCCCATATCGTATACGTTAAAGGGTTGCAGAAACGCGACTGGGTTGCGGATTTCCTCGATGAAAATACGAGAGCGGACGTGGTCATCGAGACGCTGGACATTGACTGCGAGGATATTAAATCTCTAAATAAGCTAAATGTAGTTGATACTCTGCGATGTAGCAGACACGCAAAGCAATGTGCCTTGCAAAATGTATTTAAAATATTCAACTGGTGGTCTAAACGCCGGAGGGTCGACGTCAATTCGTTACGTTCGGCCCAGGATTCGTACCTTTTTCCGGAAAAAAAGCCATAAAAATCGGGTGAGGCACGGCGAAGGTCTGTCCTCGCCACGGGGTGCCAGCGCATCTCCTTGACGGGCGTTGCTCCAGAATTACCCTGTGTAATTGGTCTGCGCGAAGTGGGGCGCAAGTTCGATCATTATCAGTACTCCTGCCCGAGAGGAATACGATTTACTTTAATTATAGTACATGTGTGTTTTGTAATAAAATGTTTCTATCGTCTCCTGAATTCAATAACTGGTATCCAGATATCTACGCTCCTACAATCCACCGTCAACACGGCTCGTGGAGAGACACAGAAAGAAAAGGGGTAGCCCGCTGTCGACGCGTGGTCCTCTCGAGTATAAACACGAGCTTCAATATCAGAAGAAAAGCAAGCGTTAACGTATTCCGTGCGAGAGAAGGTGGGCATTGCTGTGAAGAGGGCCTCTTCAAGAGAGCAGCCGTTTGTGAGGAATGCAAATCCGAATGGTTCTGATACAATCTACTCCCTATGATTGAAATTTAGTCTAGCAACTTTCACTCCTCCTAACCTAACCAATCGAACTTGCATCCCTCCCAAAAGAACCGGCCATCCGAGCGTAGAAGCAAGTGCGAAATAAAAGTAACGGTGCGCTTCTCGATACCGCAGATGTACCTACCTAAGTAGCACTTCTGACGGAAAAAAATTGTCCAGCCTTTGGGCCTGGCGTAGACCTTTGGCAGGTAGGTATCTATTTCAAAAGGCAGTGCCACCCGTGGAGCCAGTAAAACCGTCCCCGGTCCGTGCTATACCAGACAGTTTTCTTCCAGTGAAAATCAGTAAATTTGCAAGCGCAATATCTTAAAAACCAGTGAAAATAAAGTGTATACATTAAAGCTTATTGAATTTGTCTTGGAACGCACTATCAACTCAGGTGTTAACAAAAAAATAGTTCCATTTGAAAAACCGAACTTGACCATCGTATCTTTTAAAATAATAATCGATAAAAAAATTCGTTCGCGCTAATTAATTGGCCCCCTCGAACCATGCAATTCCCTTTTTTTTTTATATTTTTATCTCCAATAGTTTAGGAGAAAACCGGCTGTCCAGTCTTAGGTGGGACACCCTGTATACCATTCGGGAAAGACTAATGTCGGAGAGCTGGCGTGGGGGGAGTTGGTTAGGCGGCTGACTCGTAACGCGGAGGTCTTGGGTTTGAGCCCATCGCCCGAGATTCTGTTTTTTTCATTTATATTAATATCTTAAATTAATATTTCTTTCCTTACCGACAGTCTGTACCACACCCGAGAGACTAGCACTTCGGTATCGGTTCGATATCGATTCGGTATCGGTTCTCGCGCTATATCCCCACAAAAAAATGGCGAGCTTTTAAAGATAAGGTATAAAAATCATCAAGTTTTCTTAATGTTAAGATCATATGAAATGTTCGATCAAAACATTTGTTCGGTATCGATTCGGTATCGGTTCTCGCGCTATACCCTCTCACCACTCCGCCATCTCTATGACGTCATCCGCCACCTCTCACCACTTCGCCATCTCTATGACGTCATCCGCCGCCGCCGCCCGCCCGCCGAGGGGGGAGTGGTGGGGGGAAAATGACATTTGATACGAAAATGTGAATTAGAACTCTTATAGTCTTACTACTACTACCGCTGCCATGGCGAGCTGAGAGGCATCAGAGAAGCTGTGGAGTTCCACGATTGAACCGGAGTAGGTGTTCAACCACCTGGGAATTGAGAGCCTGGCCAGGCTTATGAGATCTTCTCTGATGGAATACCAATGAGATGTGATTTGAGGTGGCAGTGGATCGTCCCAACGAAGTTTATGCAGCCATAACTCTTGCAGGATCATTTTTGCTCGAATGATGACTGGTGATAGGAAACCGAGAAGATCAAATATTTGAGAAACTTCTGATAGAATGATGCGTTTCGTTGGGATGGAGACTGAGTTGAGAGGCTTCGATGAGAATGTGAAGTTGTCTTGGAAACTATTCCATTGCAACCCCAGAATTTTAGTATGGCAGTCGTCGAGTGAGATGGTTGAGCTTTGGGCTCTTGAGATGGAGGATGTTTCTTCGAGTAGTGCAGGATGCGTTGAATGCCATTTGGCGAGTGGAAAACCTCCCGCGTGACACAGGCCTTTCAGTTCTTGTGCAATTTTAACGAGTTGCTCACCTGTGTCAGCGCCGGCAAAGATGTCGTCGACATATCGTGCGTGAGTTATGGAGCGTACAGCCAATGGGAAGCGGTGCCCTTCGTCCTCCACCAGTTGAAGCAGTGCTCGAACAGCCAGAAACGGCGCAGCCTTGGTGCCGTAAGTGACTGTCGTGAACCTGAATGATATTTCTTCCCCTTCCTCGTCCACCCACAGTATGCGTTGGAGATCTTGATCGTCTTCATGAACTCGGACTTGTCGGTACATTTTTGTGATGTCTGTAGCAAAAATGAACCTGTGCTGTCGAATCCACAGCAGCACGTCTGAAATATTGAGCAGAAGGTTACGCCCTGTGTGCATGAGATCGTTAAGAGAATACCCAGACGACGTTGCACACGAGCCATTGAAGACAACCCTCAGCTTGGTGGTTTTGCTGTCGGGCTTGAGCACTCCATGATGAGGAAGGTAAAACATTGAATTGTTATGAGATGAGAGTGATGGAGCTCTTACCATATGGTTGAGATGTTCATACTCTAACATGAATTCTTTGTAGAGTTTACGATACCCATCGTTCCTGTTGAGCTTGATTAGAGGGCGTTTCAGGCATGCATGAGCTGCTTGATATGAGTTGCCTAAGACACTTGGTGGAGACTTGAGAGGGATGCGTACGATGTATCGTCCTGTAGACTCTCTTGTGTGTGTTGTTCGAAAGTGATCTTCGCACTCCTGCTCTTCAGGATTGAGTTGAGATGGAATGTCGCTCGGAAGCTTCTCTTGAATCCAGATCTTCTCCAATAGATCACGCACGGACGGTTCGCCCTATTGTACAAGTGATGTGTGATATGATGACTGGGTGAGAATATTGGAGGAAGCAACTGGTCCAAGTACGAGCCATCCTAAAATTTATAGCTGAGCGATCGGCATGGATGGGGATCCCTTTATGACGTTGGGTTTTATGATTTGTCCATATGTATCTGCTCCGATGAGAATGTCGACCGGTCGTGGTTTCAAAAAGTCAGGATCTGCCAACGTGAGTCCCATCAAATGTGGCCACTCTTGGTTGGGTACCTCGGTAGAGGGCACCCTTGAAGATAGTGATTTAAGAACATGAGCTTGAAGGGAAATTGTTGCCGGTCTATGAATTGATCGCAGCGTTAATGAGGCGACACCTCTTGTCTGTGTTGACTTCTTCTCTCCAATGCCAATGATTGAGATGGACGATCGAGATCGCTGGAGATTGAGTTGAGTGAGGAGCTCCTCCTTGACGAAGGTGAGCTCTGATCCTGAATCTATGAGTATACGAACCAGATGAGTTGACACTGGTGAGCAGAGATGAACTTGAGCGGTTGCTAGAAGCGTGAGATGGCTGCATGATGATTGGCCTTGAGATGAGTGTGCAGGAGTGAGTTGAGCTTGAGATTCGACGACTGCGTTGAGACTTCAGCAGGGCTGGGTCGATTGCTGTGGGGCCTCAGTTTGAGGTTGGGTTTGAGCTGAGTTAACTGGAGTCACGTGCAGCATGGTGTGGTGCTGTATGCCACACTGCTTGCATTTGTGCGGTGATTTACAGTTCGCCGAGGAGTGTCGACCGCAGCAATTGTAACACAACATATTTTTGGCTACAAATTTCCTCCGCTCTTGAACTGTCATGCTCCTGAACTGTGGACACATGACAATGAAATGTTCACCTCTGCAGACTTCGCACGGGAAACTTTTCTTCTTGTGAGAAGTTTGAGACGCCATGTGAGATGAGGCTCACTGAGCCATGGTTTTGGTGGAGGCCTTCACTTGAGATGAGCTGGTGGGGCCTTGGGAGGGCGGTGTCTCTGCCCTCTCCAGTGCCCTCACCCTGTGGGTCGCAAATTCCTTCATTTTTTGGAAGGTGGGATATTCGTGAGTTGATCCTATTGACGTCTCCCATGCTTCTCTTGAAGGCTTGTCGAGTTGACGTGCCACAAGATAAGTTAGGATGTTGTCACCCAAACTCGCGGCCACGCCAAGTGAGCAGAGTGATGTCTGGGCTCCCTCGATGCTTGAAATTACATGTTTCAGCGCAGCAGCGCCCTTGAGGTTTGCAGGCTTTTGGTCGAACAGTTTGTCCAACTGCGCCTGAATGAGAAGCCTCTTATTGGCATAGGTGCTTTTGAGCATCTCCCATGCTGGTGTGAAGGAGGCTCCCTTCAGGGGTAGAGCTTCTACCTTTTGTGCCGGTTCGCCTGTCAGGCTGGTGAGAAGATATTGTAACTTCTCTATCTCGGTGAGGTGTTTCCGATTGATAATGAGAGCTGAAAACAGCTCACAATAAGCTGGCCATTTTGCATAGTCACCTTTAAATGTGGGTAACGCCAGCTCAGGGAGCTTCCCTGTAGATGGCGCTGTGCTCGTTGAGCCAGCGGCACAAGATGGTTGAAAGGGGGCCAACTCCTCCGTGAGCTTGCCGATCAGCAGTCGTATATCTACTGCCAATTCCAACATTTGAAATAGCCACTTATCTTTATAGTAAGGGTGGTCACGGTGTGCCCTTGGCCAAGCAACGTCGAAATATGCATGCTCCTTTTGGAATGCCTTGAGAAGATCTTCCACCTGATGGGTGTACACCTTCAGCTCTGCCATGGAGGTGTTCGGGGCGCAGTCGGGGATCCTTTTCTTCAAGGCTGACATAGACTCCAGCCGGGTGAGCTGAGTTTCGGCCTTGGACAGTACCTCCGACGGTATGCCTGAAGGAGACGAGGCTCTCGTCTCCGGCCCTGTGAGCGTACAGCTGTTTGTTTGAGGCTCCGAGGGAACATTGAGTGTGACGGTGGGTGACGTAGGCCTAGACGCTGTCTGTGACCGAGTCGTGGATCCCGTTGATTCGTCACCTGTCATTTTATACCGACACTGAGAGTTCACACCGACACTGAGAGTTCACACCGACACTTCCTGTCTTAGATCCGGCTCGAAGGACCATAAAATGTTTGAGAAGATGATTGAGGGTGAGAGTTGAGAGGAGCCTTAGACAGGTTATGTTACACTAAACACTGCTTTCGTTGAAAACTTCGTCAAGATTTATTTTTGAACGTACAATATTTACAAAAACGAAATGATGAGAGGCTTAGATAGAATTTATCGCGGCACTGAAGTGAGAATGTGAATTCTTCGCGACCACGCGTTGCGCCACGTATCCACACAATTATATTAATTGTGTGGAATTATGAGTGTTCAATTGAGCAGAGACTGTGCGCAATATGGTGACTTGAGATCTGTACCCTTGTACAGAGAAATGAGTGTGAGATAAACTACTGAATATTAGAATATTCGAGACGCGATACTGCACGTGGTAGTCTTTCGCAGAGCACACAAGAGAGTGATAATATAGCGGACTTCTGCTGCCGCGTCTTCTCGCTTCTCCTGGAGCCAAGACGCGGCACGCTGATTGGTGCATCGATCAAGGCGACGGTTGATCGATCACCGCTGATTGGCGGATCGCCCAACGATCAGCGCCGCTGAATCGTAGTCCGTGAGGTGCTGCTGTGAGAATGAGTGTGGCATAGTGGGGAACTAATTTCATTCCCAAACAAATGCAGTTAACATATGATAGTCTTTAAAGCTCTATTTTACTGAATAATTTGTCTTTCCTTTCTTCACTACACCCTGCATTGTTCTTAAGGGGGTAGACACGGGTAATGCAGCGCTCTGTATACCGACATAATCTGGCCCGAAACATGGGTTTGCGCCCTGACGTTGTTTGTCCTTATATGATCGAATTTTGGGCTGGGCGAGGTCTCATTCGAAAGAGGAAGGTTCAGTGCAGCGCGCTCTACTCATGGTTCGACGAGATTGTGTTGATATCCAATAATACGAGTGTTCAAAGTAGAGCAAAAGTCGACAAAATACACCCGCAAGAATCCAAGTATTTTTAGGTCACTAAAAGAGTTTTGTGACTCAAACGATGAGCAGAGCGCGCTGCACTGAACTTTCCTCTTTCGAATGAGACCTCACCCAGCCCAAAATCTGGTCATATAAGGACAAACAACGTCAGGGCGTGATTGCGTTCCCAAATACGAGTTCCGCCATATTGGCGATAATACAGAGCAAGTCACGTGACAAATTTAGTTGAGCTAGTGGATACGAGATGGCGCCTACTCGGGAGGACTGCCAACGTGGAATCATAGCAAAACTGAAGCGTTAGCTGGATACATGTGCCACAGCAAAAGCGTGATACAGTCAATGTATGTATTTTTGGACGATTGTAGGTTAGATTATATGCATTTTAGGCATACATTGACTAGAAACTGCTGGAAACTGTGTACATTTACTAAATTCACGCTTTTACTGTAACACATACATCACCGCTGCCGAATATATGTTATAATTATATGGCCACATTATTTCAAATAAAAAAAGAGATTGGAATTTTTTAATAACACTGGAAGTAGTAATTTACTGATATCATATTTTCAGAATGTGGAAGTTACAGCAATTATTGCTTTTATTATTATTCTTCCGACTATTGTATATAACATATAGCAAGGAAAAGTCTCCAAATCGGTCAACACTTGACTCCTTGATTTTTTTTTGTAATTCTTTACGCTCCTATGCAGAGATGGGCATTATTTAATTAAAAGAATATACTTCCGAATGGCCCCAGTGGCCGATCGACACGATGTTTGGGGGAAGGGTGTGTGTACCCTAAATCTAAAATTCTATTTAGCTTCGGGTATTTATTAGTTTCCTTTGTTTATTCGAAGGCTTTTCATCTTTGGCTTCGAATAATTTTTCATCTTTCATTATATCTTTATCCTAAGGTCGTATTCAAATATATTGGCCGGTCGATTCGTTTTCGCGAACAGCGATCGAGGAGAAATCAGCCATCACCATCTGACGATCCTGGATTTGTCAGTTGGAGTTCCCTAGCCATCGAAGGGTATGGTGGGGTAACGGGAATGCTGCTCGGCCCCGTCTGAACGTAGCCGTGTGGCTGTTATTTATTCTTATTGTCAGCGTAGTACATATGTAGTTGTGTGCGTCACGAAGTTATGCGTAGACCAATACGAGATGAAGCTAACGAGAAAGAATCTATGTTCTCACCAATAAAGCTCCTGAATTTTTTCGGAGCTAAGGCCTAAGGCACACCTATTCTGATGCGTGTATTTCTACGCTGCAGCTCGGTTTGGCCTATACATGACAGAAGCTTGGCGCTATCCCCACCACTTCTGGCTCACTCGTGTTCTGCGATGACGAGAGAATACGCGTTACGAATAGGAGTGTGCGGATCGTCCCGCGGCTCGGATTCTCGGGACGGGTCGGAAAATTTCGGGCGGGATCGGGCGGGGTCCCGATACTTTCGTATTGCTCGAGATCCCGACGGTTTCGGGATCCCGAGACTCGATTCGGGCTACAAGCATGACCACCATGAGCAGGCAATTTGATTTTAGGTCGGCTTGGCAAAACTCGGACGCGATCGGCTCGAAAGTCAGCTATTACGAGGGGACTGAGACGAAAAGAATTATGTATATCATTTATATCGATACCAGAGTGATAAGTTTTTACCTTTCTGTCTCCTGTTGAATCATAATTTGTATCTTATTATTTATTTACATATATATGTATTTTCATTGCTACCAAATAGTCTTTGAATACTGAATACGTCCATATACGTACTTAAATAAATACCATGTTCAGAACTTGGGAAGAAGACTATTTTTATACCGACAATATTTTATAATCTGAATAAAATATACTTCACACTTAGTACTTTATGTAAAGGGAATATATAGGGTATTATCTTTTTTCCGGTTAGGTTCAGATTTAAAATAGAAAACGTACGAACTATAAGCATACAAAAAGGAATATTTCCTGGATGTTTCATAATAACAACAATATACAGGAGGCGAATATTTTATTATTTCAAATTAACGTGTAAGAAACATAATTTTTCTATGTTCTCAGGTAATAATTTTAATCTATTACTGGTAACGATATCGTCCGATCGCGTCCGAGTTTTGCCGAGCCGATCTGAAATCAAATTGTCCGCTCATGGCGGCTATGCTTGTAGCCCGAATCGAGTCTCGGGGTCCCGAAACTGTCGGGATCTCGAGCAATACGAAAGTATCGGGACCCCGCCCGATCCCGCGCGAAAGTTGCCGGCCCGTCCCGAGCCCGAAAAATCGGGTAACCGCACACCCCTTGTTATGAAACTCACCGGCCAATAAATCTGAATACGATCTTAGAAGTTCGAATAACCGACGAGAACCTTTGTGTCCCGAGCCGCGCGAGATCGCCGTGCTCGGCGATGTGTCATCGATTATAAAGAAACAGAATTTGTTCATTTTTCATCGTATCAATATGAAAGTGCCACAAATGGATTCCTGGCATTCTCCTGATTAAATTGACCGAAAAGAATTTAAATCGGACTATTTTCAAGGAAACGGGCTTTCAATTCTGCAAACAATTTTTCACGTAATTTCCTTAATTTTGGTCCGAATTGTATCATTTTTGGGGCCAATTTGATCGAGAAAACATGAGGAATCGACTGACGTCACTTTTGCAAAGATCTGATTAGAAATGCAGAACTGCAGATTTGTCACTGCTTAGCGCGCAACATTGTATGGCCCAGCTGGTTTCGAGCGTCGATTTCTTGCCAGCGTGCAGGATAAGAGGGGACTTTTCATGGCGAAGGAAAGTCAGCCTTATATAGAACTCAAATCGAGAAAGACTTTGCTGACAAACTTTATATTCATGTCAAACAAATACTTTAATTGTACAATTTAGACGTCAAACTATTGTTGAATATCGCCAGTTCTTTCATATGCATCACTTGGTTGGGAATTCCTGATCCTACCTTTTCATGCATTTACCTATTGAAATGTTGCTTTAAGTCATCGGGAAATTGAATTGCTTTTTCTTGTACATACATATATCTGTTCGCGAGTAGGTGTCACGAATGACGCGACTTTGGTTTCCCAAATAAATTCACATTTATCAGGGCCCTCATCTGAACCGCTTGTGAAATAGCGCACCAGCGAGAGACTCTCGGTCGACGACGACTTGAGTCATCTAGTACTGAATATGAAAATGTTCATATTTCTCATTACACCTTGATAAGAGTGTTACCACCGATGGATTGGTGAGTTTATGTCCACGAACATGAGTCGAGACGCAAAGCAATTTGGTTTATTTTTTTTATGAATACATTATTAGGACACTAAAAACTCCATTGGTAATACTTTCCTCAACACTTATCAAACATGAACATTTTATCTGGCCCGTCGGTTTCATTACTCTCGGCTGTCAATGGGTGGTCTACTGGGGCCCGAAGGTCCTCGCTCGCAGCGAGAAAGCAAAACGGTGGGATGGGTAGGTCTTTCCCGATAATCCGAGCCCAACCATTTGCGTGCGCAGCTTCATGTTGCACGTCAAAAAATTCTTTTAATTACAATTAGTAATTCAGTTTGTAAGTGCAATTAAATTAGGCGTCATTAAAATCATGCACAGTTCATTAATTTTAATTAATTGACCTATTCATTTATTTTTTTATTCATTAATGTAGTGCTCTGGTGAAGAACATCGTAATACGTAGCTAATATTCTAGGCCCTAGAATCTACGATATTGTCAATGTGCAATTGAAACGCACGCCACTTCACACTATCGTTTCTTAGCATTCATACGGCGTGATTTTCTAGCTAGAGTCGTCAAACGCGATGCTCGCCAACAATCATGTGTCTCGCTGAATTTCGTGGGCTTTGACGCTCGAAACCAGCGGGACTATACAATGTTGCACGCTAAGCAGTGACGAATCTGAAGTTCTGCAATTTCTAATCAGATCTTTGCAAAAGTGACGTCAATCGATTCCGTACAATTTTATATATAATGTTTGTTCATAACTGCTTTCTGTATAGGACGTGTAATAAGTGTATTTCATGTTCTGTTTCGATGCTTTGCTAGTAAAAAAATGTCTAACACAACAAACTTCATTTTCTGGGGACATCCCCTCATCTATTTTTCCTTTTCACTTATAATTCCTTACTGCTAACGTAGAATATTGTAGCATCAGCACATTTCAAGTAATTAAAATGTACAATGAATTTTCTACGTTTGTAGTACCAGCCGACTTTCCGTTTAAATTTTTATGTGTACAACGCAACAGCTGAGAATTTCTTTCCTTATTCAGAATAGAATACAGAAATAGCAAACAGCTCCCTCTCGCGTTTACCGGGCAATCGTTGATCTATCGGTATTACCATTTCTGTGCAGAAAAAACCTGCTGTAATACCGACCGGCCAAATGGGCCAGACCACGTGACGTGTCTACCCCCTTAATTCATACAGCCAGGCCGACTCGCTGTTGTGTTAAAAGGATCGTTTTAAGAATCGAAACCCATAAAATTCGGTGAGGCACTGCAGGGGGTTGTCCTAGCCACGGGGTACCAGGTGGCAACTCTTTGACAGGCGTCGGTGGACAATCACCCTTTATTGGTAAACAGGATGACTCGGAGGGTTGAAATGTGTGTTTATTTAGCTAACTATGTATCACACCATCTTTACGACTGCGGAGTGGGCTAAGTTAAGCACAGAAGTTGGTGAAGAGAGACACAATGGCACTTTCGACCCCTCCGCATGCGTCATTCGTGCGCGCTCAGCCTGCTCAACGTATACGCATTCAGGTCTGGACCCGGCTTAACGTAATACAAGGATGATCCCGTCATGATTGTACATTGCCATTCTTTAGTACCTGTAAAAGAATCAAAATTAGTTTCTTAGCAAAACAATTTGTGGGGAAAGTAAATCGAAGGATCGGATGCAATAAGAGGACTAGCGCTCGAAAATGGGAAAAATCATTGTCCAAACGCTAAGAAAGATTGGAAAATTAAATGTTATTATACTGAATTTTAAAAAATATAGTGTTGTAAAGCTCGTCACGACACACATTATTTCTATTTACAGTTTGTTTATCCAATCATTACTATTCGAGTTAAAAATTATGAACCAAAAATTTTTCATCGTCCAAAATCATTATTTCTTTAAACATAAATTGCGATAACTTGAATAAATATTAACGGATCGTTATGAGACTTAAAACATAACTTCAGAAAACTCTAGCGAAGCCGTAAAATGTATGCACAAAACCCTTATGTTGAAAAATGTAATAATATTTAATTAAAAAGTAATACTGGACATAACCCATGTTTTTCAACGTTCGCCGTTAAAAAGTATCGAGGCAATTTTGAGGTATATATAACATGCTGCGACAAAGTATTTCCTTAATATACAGTGTGTCCGCGGGAAAGCTAAACAGCCGGCTTCCTCCTAAACTATTGGAGATAAAAATATTAAAAAAATAGGGAATTGCATGGTTCGAGGGGGCCAATTAATTAGCGCGAACGAATTTTTCTATCGATTATTATTTTAAAAGATACGATGGTCAAGTTCGGTTTTTCAAATGGAACTATTTTTTTTGAACACCTGAGTTGATAGTGCGTTCCAAGACAAATTCAATAAGCTTTAATGTATACACTTTATTTTCACTGGTTTTTAAGATATTGCGCTTGCAAATTTACTGATTTTCACTGGAAGAAAACTGTCTGGTATAGCACGGACCGGGGACGGTCTTACTGGTTCCACGGGTGACACTGCCTTTTGAAATAGATACCTACCTGCCAAAGGTCTACGCCAGGCCCAAAGGCTGGACAATTTTTTTCCGTCAGAAATGCTACTTAGGTAGGTACATCTGCGGTATATTTATTTCGCACTTGCTTCTACGCTCGGATGGCCGGTTCTTTTGGGAGGGATGCAAGTTCGATTGGTTAGGTTAGGAGGAGTGAAAGTTGCTAGACTAAATTTCAATCATAGGGAGCAGATTGTATCAGAACCATTCGGATTTGCATTCCTCACAAACGGCTGCTCTCTTGAAGAGGCCCTCTTCACAGCAATGCCCACCTTCTCTCGCACGGAATACGTTAACGCTTGCTTTTCTTCTGATATTGAAGCTCGTGTTTATACTCGAGAGGACCACGCGTCGACAGCGGGCTACCCCTTTTCTTCCTGTGTCTCTCCACGAGCCGTGCTGACGGTGGATTGTAGGAGCGTAGATATCTGGATGCCAGTTATTGAATTCAGGAGACGATGGAAACATTTTATTACAAAACACACATGTACTATAATTAAAGTAAATCGTATTCCTCTCGGGCAGGAGTACTGATAATGATCGAACTTGCGCCCCACTTCGCGCAGACCAATTACACGGAGGGTAGTCGGGTCACACACTGCCCAAATGATACAGGGTAATTCTGGAGCAACGCCCGTCAAGGAGATGCGCTGGCACCCCGTGGCGAGGACAGACCTTCGCTGTGCCTCACCCGATTTTTATGGCTTTTTTTCCGGAAAAAGGTACGAATCCTGGGTCGAACGTAGCGAATTGAAGTTGACCCTCCGCAGTCGAGGGTGAATTATCCATTTGAGCGTATTAAGAAACCCCTTTCTTCATCGTATCGAAAGGGAAGTGGTGCCAATGGATTCCTTATGTTTTTCTGACGAAAATCATACCAAATGTCATGCAAATCGGACTACTTTGACACAAGCTATTTGTATTCCCTATGTAAAAGTTGTCCGATTTACACGACATTTGTAATGATTTTCATCGGAAAACCCCAAGGAATCCATCGGCGACACTTCCATATCCATACGATAGGGAATAACGAATTGTTTTATTTCTTAAAAAGGTAGGTACAGGCTGATTCTGGTGCTGCGCCCGTCACCCCGTGGCGAGGACAACACCCCGCAGTGACCATAGAATTTTATGGCTCTTTTCGGAAAAAGGTACGAATCCTGGGCCGAACGTAACGAATTGAAGTCGACACGATACGATGAAGAAAGGGGTTTCTTAATACGCTCAAATGGATAATTCACCCTCGACTGCGGAGGGTCGACTTCAATTCGTTACGTTCGGCCCAGGATTCGTACCTTTTTCCGAAAAGAGCCATAAAATTCTATGGTCACTGCGGGGTGTTGTCCTCGCCACGGGGTGACGGGCGCAGCACCAGAATCAGCCTGTACCTACCTTTTTAAGAAATAAAACAATTCGTTATTCCCTATCGTATGGATATGGAAGTGTCGCCGATGGATTCCTTGGGGTTTTCCGATGAAAATCATTACAAATGTCGTGTAAATCGGACAACTTTTACATAGGGAATACAAATAGCTTGTGTCAAAGTAGTCCGATTTGCATGACATTTGGTATGATTTTCGTCAGAAAAACATAAGGAATCCATTGGCGTCAGTTCCCTTTCGATACGATGAAGAAAGGGGTTTCTTAATACGCTCAAATGGATAATTCACCCTCGACTGCGGAGGGTCAACTTCAATTCGCTACGTTCGACCCAGGATTCGTACCTTTTTCCGGAAAAAAAGCCATAAAAATCGGGTGAGGCACAGCGAAGGTCTGTCCTCGCCACGGGGTGCCAGCGCATCTCCTTGACGGGCGTTGCTCCAGAATTACCCTGTATCATTTGGGCAGTGTGTGACCCGACTACCCTCCGTGTAATTGGTCTGCGCGAAGTGGGGCGCAAGTTCGATCATTATCAGTACTCCTGCCCGAGAGGAATACGATTTACTTTAATTATAGTACATGTGTGTTTTGTAATAAAATGTTTCCATCGTCTCCTGAATTCAATAACTGGCATCCAGATATCTACGCTCCTACAATCCACCGTCAGCACGGCTCGTGGAGAGACACAGGAAGAAAAGGGGTAGCCCGCTGTCGACGCGTGGTCCTCTCGAGTATAAACACGAGCTTCAATATCAGAAGAAAAGCAAGCGTTAACGTATTCCGTGCGAGAGAAGGTGGGCATTGCTGTAAAGAGGGCCTCTTCAAGAGAGCAGCCGTTTGTGAGGAATGCAAATCCGAATGGTTCTGATACAATCTGCTCCCTATGATTGAAATTTAGTCTAGCAACTTTCACTCCTCCTAACCTAACCAATCGAACTTGCATCCCTCCCAAAAGAACCGGCCATCCGAGCGTAGAAGCAAGTGCGAAATAAATATACCGCAGATGTACCTACCTAAGTAGCATTTCTGACGGAAAAAAATTGTCCAGCCTTTGGGCCTGGCGTAGACCTTTGGCAGGTAGGTATCTATTTCAAAAGGCAGTGCCACCCGTGGATCCAGTAAGACCGTCCCCGGTCCGTGCTATACCAGACAGTTTTCTTCCAGTGAAAATCAGTAAATTTGCAAGCGCAATATCTTAAAAACCAGTGAAAATAAAGTGTATACATTAAAGCTTATTGAATTTGTCTTGGAACGCACTATCAACTCAGGTGTTCAAAAAAAATAGTTCCATTTGAAAAACCGAACTTGACCATCGTATCTTTTAAAATAATAATCGATAAAAAAATTCGTTCGCGCTAAATAATTGGCCCCCTCGAAGCATGCAATTCCCTATTTTTTTTATATTTTTATCTCCAATAGTTTAGGAGGGAGCCGGCTGTTTAGCTTTCCCGCGGACACACTGTACAAGGAAGATTTTCACCAATTCTCACACTGGTTATTAAATAATTGTAGAAGATATGACGATATATACAGGGTGTCCCAAAAATGTCGGAGTTCCTTGAAGGGGGTGATTCAGGGGGTGATTGCAAACAACTTTTTCCTTTGCGAAAATTCTCTCCGAGGTTTCGTTAACGAGATAATAGCAAAAAGCACCGACCAATCAGAGCGCGCGCCTTCCGCCCGAGCTCCCGCGGTAGCGTTGGCTACGCGGTAGGCGGCCGCGCTTGTACTACGGACGTACGAACAAGCAAGTCGACATGCATCGAAGGAAATAATAATTATTTGAAGCGAGAGGACAAGAAATACGTACATTTCGTTTTCAAATAAAGCATAAAGGAAAAGGTAATGTAGCAGAAAATGTACGACATGTGATCGTAATTCGTTATTGAGGTAAAAATCCGTAGTTTAATAACGGCCAACCCAACTAAATTTGAACTATAATATTAGGTGTATGAATAAATTCTTTCCGACTGGATTTACATAATCAGTACAAAGCTACTGAATTTCTATCGCGGTGGTATTTTTCATATTTTTTAAATCGAACTGTTATTGTACCCTAAAATCGGAAAGAATTTATTTCTACACCTAATAATCACCAATAAATTAAATAAAACTCACCCATTCGGACATTCCTTTCCTTCTTTTTCGGAAACCTTTTTTTGTGTCACTGGGTCACTGTACCGATCCTGGTCATCGGTGGACGAAAAGATTTATGGTAGGGTAGCGCCCAGTGCTCAGCTGATCGCAGGTATTCGCAGGACACCACCCGAAGGTAAGGGTCGCAACGTCAAGTGCGTCCGGGTTAATGTAGCGAATATTCATTTCACTGCACTGATACTAACACTGATCACTTAATTTATTTTCTACGGAACGTGTTGTTCCTACGTTATAAAAATTGGTGGCCCCGAAAGGGGCCGATTACAGTTAATTGAACAGTTGCTCAATGTGGGCACCCTCAGCGTCTATGCACGCCTCCGCCGAGTATAATCGAGACGCCAAACGTCTGATCGTTCCCTCGTTAGGGGTTTCGATGCGCGGGTACTCCACTGCCAACGCTCGCACGGTAGCACTCGCGTTCCCGTCGTTCCGCGCGTACACCCAGAACATAGCGTAATACTCTTCGGCGGAGTACATTTCTGGGCCGAGATTACTAGCTGACTGACAGGATTTTTTCCCAAGTAACTTCCTCTACCCCCAAGTAGTTTCTCTCATTCCATTATGAGTTTACTCCCACCAGGACAAGAGGCTTTAGGTAAAAAGAAGCCAGCACATTTTCGGAACACACGTGTTTTGCAGAAGTGCAACGAAAACTTTCACAAAAGCCCGCGCTCCGTCCTTCCACTGCCAATGTACCCATTGCTTCGAGATAGAAAACAGACACCACGTGTATCGGTTCGAAAGGGTCCGAAGGGAAGAGACGCAGAAAGTCTTCGAGTTGCTATAAGGAAGAAAATACATACCATTCCTGTTTCCCCTTTCTGACACCCTGAGTTCACGTCTGCTACGAGGCGGAACCAATTAAGTCATAAATTATCCGAAACTGTAGGAAACCGTTCTCTACCGCCGACTTGCGGGAAAATACGGTCATACCCCGCGACCCTGGCGAAATGCTCTGGCTGATGAGCCTGATTAATTTTGGAGAACTAGAAATTACAGAGTATTATCCAGCATCAATACGTCTCGCGGAGAGACACAGGAAAAGAAGGGTAGTCCGCCGACTGCGCGTAGTCCCGCCTGCTTCGTCCTACCCTCAAATTAAAGACGGATCTCTTATCTCTCGAGTATAAACACGCGCTCGAATTTCAAAACACAAGCACGCGTCGACGTATTTAACGAAATAATGATTTTGGACGATGAAAAATTTTTGGCTCATAATTTTTAACTCGAATAGTAATGATTGGATAAACAAACTGTAAATAGAAATAGTGTGTGTCGTGACGAGCTTTACAACACTATATTTTTTAAAATACAATTTAACAACATTTAATTTTCCAATCTTTCTTAGCGTTTGGACAATAATTTTTCCCATTTTCGAGCGCTAGTCCTTTAATTGCACCCGAGACTTCAATTGTGCTTCATAAAAATGGAACTTATCTTTTGATGAGTGGTGAAGAAGCCATAATGCCCATATCACGGGCGTCGCTTGAAATCCTTCACGTGCCGGACAGCTGTTCCTCTTCCGTTTCGATCCAATGGGGAGGTGATGGCCATTCTGTATTATCTGTAAAAGAATCAATATTAGTGTCTTAGCAAAACGATTGGTGGCGAAAGTAAATTGTGCTTAATAAAAATGGAACTTATCTTTTGATGAGTGGTGAAGAAGCCATAATGCCCATATCACGGTCGTTGCTTGAAATCCTTTACGTGCTCTTCCGTTTTGATCCAATGGGGAGGTGATTGCAGTTGTCCGTAGTCGATACCCGTCGTCGAAGTCCCTCGATGACGATGTTGTTCCTTGTTGTTGTGATTGCAGTTGTTATATACTCTACACTACACTACACTACAATGCACTGCACTGCACTGCACTACACCACAGTACACTACACTACACGGCACTGCACTGCATTGCACTGCTTTACACAGCCACTCACGCTTACACTATTTGATAATATTACGACTTAAATAATGTATTACATCTAACAACCATTATGTCATCAATGACATGCATTTGTAAATTGTATCGCAGATTTGAAACTACATGCTTCACACCTGAAAACAATCTCTCCACGCTGACTTGTGTAGCAGGCACACTCTGAACTACACACGCTAATTTATAGAGTTCTGATTCCGCGGTTTTCATGGATTCCCAATATGACAACAAATCGGTATCTTTGGAAACACGCTTCCACGAAAGATGCGAACATAAAATATTCTTTATATTTATTGCAGTTTGGGCGGGGGAAGAATTTATTTCAGTTTCTGGTTTTAACAACAATTGCTCGATATCGTCACATTCATTCTCGCACTCGTTGACACTGCTCGCTGCCACATTCTCGCCATTCTCTCCTGTAAGATCATGCAATCTTTTCCATAATGAAACTAATTGTTCTTTCGCCGCTGTTTTATCAGACTCGCTCAATAGCACATTGTATCGTGGATCCATAAAAATCGCCGCACGAAACACATCATTCTGAAATAAGTCACGCTCGCGGTTTTCCATACTCACTACCAATGCTTTTGACGCGACCGTATCGAGCTTCTTAACACTAATTTTACAAGTGAGCCATGCTCGGAAAAAATCGCCCATTATGAGTTGCTCCTCTTGCAACTGTTTCGTCGCAATTTTCGCGGGTCCTAACGCATCTACAAATTCTTCTATTTGCTTCTAGGTCGCTTCGGTGAATTCGCCGAAATTGGAAGCAATTTCGCGGCACACATCTCGCTTATCATACACATACTTAAACATGTCGTAAGTCGAATTCCAACGCGTTGGGCAGTCAATCGGCGGTTTTAGTAGTCCCAGGGCCTTTATGGTCACCGACATTGAGGGGAGGCGCAATTGTTTGCAAAGTTCCCTAACCTTTTCGATGATCCCTACGTATGGATCCTTCTTAATTACGGCACACACTGCGAGTTGCAGAGTGTGCGCAGCGCATCTCACACCTTTAATTTCTAAATCGTCTTCCAAATCCCATAACGACAAGTTCTCCGTGGTATCCTCTTCGTCGCAATCCTCTTCCAATTCACTGGGTTGCTCCTCTTGAATTTCCTCGGCCATAAGTTGCACGCACTTAACCATGTTACTCGCATTGTCTGTTGTAACTGGATACACACTACGCAAAGTTAGTCCATACTTCCGATAATGCGCGCTTAATTTCTACTTTCAAATTTGCCGCTGTGTGAGACCCGAGTATCTCTTTCGCGCATAATGTACGCAACACTACTTTACTGTCCTTAATATACTGCATATTTAATCCGAGGAAGGATCGTCCAAGACGCGACGCGGTGTCAACTTTTAAACATACCAACCGGCCTTTAATTTCGCTCTGAATATCGCGCTGAATACACTGTGCCCGCACCGTTATTTCCGACCTAATGTTCTCCGCGTTTATAACAATTTTAGTTTCCAACCCTGCGAGGATTGGATTTAATAATTTTCTAAAACCACTGTCTTCCATCAAGGTAAATGGACGAGCGTTGACAGTTACTGTCACGTCCCGCGACGTGGAGTCTACTATTATCTAACCCTTTAAATCGAATATATTTACTATTTCGTACTTTGGTGTATTGTAATCACCTAGTATACAAGTGTTGCCGATAAGGCATTGTAATCCGTAATCTACAAGAAGAAATCAAGTCAAGAAT
The DNA here is from genome assembly GCA_947577245.1 of Andrena bucephala. Taxonomy (NCBI): domain Eukaryota; kingdom Metazoa; phylum Arthropoda; class Insecta; order Hymenoptera; family Andrenidae; genus Andrena; species Andrena bucephala. The sequence continues at coordinate 88,214,490 of OX387716.1, read as the reverse complement.
CAACGGACGGCAACAGTGAGCAGGAGGACCAGCATGAAGGAGGTAGCCGCACACCTACTAGCTGTACACCAGCTAGCCAATCGAGCGCACACAAAGGGGACCAGTGGACGCCAGCTGATGGGTCAGAGGCCCCTTCCGCCAGCGGAGTCGACACCTTCACAAAGCTGCGCTCCTGATCATCGCCACAAATTTGCCCTCCCTATTATATCCCGTAAATCGAGCTCCAATACGGAACCGATGTATTTTAACTTCAATCCCTAGTATGTGGGCTGTACGAAACCAATCGTACAGAGCACATCGAAAACCCAGTAGCGTAAACTTCTAAAAAATGAATTAAAATAAGAATTTAAGTATCGACGCTACTGAGGGTTTCGTATAACTGCAGAAATACGTCTTAAGTAAAGCAGAAGACACCGAAATAGGCGCGCAATAGCTCAAATTCTGCAGTAAACAAAACTCTCGGATAGCCCGCTGGAAAGAATTCTTCAGGTGGATCCCACGGCAGATGATTGGGAGATTTCATCTCCCACCGTCTTAATTGTCAGGTGACAAACCTGGAGAAGGAGTGATCAGTAGTCCTATAAGAAGGGACTGTCCACCCGCGGAGCTGATTACCATGTTCAATTATTATTCTTTAATAAAATATTCAATTATCCACGTTTTGAATGTATCACGCCATACTACTCTACTTGCAAAAATTACCAGTATTATAGTGTAAACTAATAGACAAAATAACAATAAAAGTTTTGTAAACGTCATAAAAGTGAGTGAAGTTCCACCTCAGTGATCCGTATTCCTACTTTGGGCATTAGCATCTTTCTCTAATTGATTTTTACAACCGAGCAATGATGATTGAGTCGATCGTGATTTGCACCCGTCGATGATGATACTTATAAGCAGGACAGCCGCCCACGGTGTCACTGGGAATAAGACGTAAACCATGATCCCGGGAAAGAAAGAAATTTTAATCAAACAAATTCCCTACCTAAAAGGTGGCGATGCCCAGAGGTCATCGCGCCGGGAGGAAAAATCAATTAAGACGTTTGGCGTTAAGATATAGACTACAAGTGGCAGGAAGTTCAGCTTTGTTGGGGACAACCACCACTACTTGGGTCCGTAAGGTTCAACCCGAAATTTTAAAAGAACAAGGGCACGTGGTGGCACCCGGCGATTGGGCCCTGCCAAAAACAAACCAAGTGGAAGAAATTGACGCGGCGCTTGAGAAGCCAGTGGTCTGGAAGTTAACACTCATCGACCAGTAAAAAGTAAGCATCTTTAATATATCGCGTTAATGTGCGTTCAAATGTTGTCTCAACTATCCCAGAGCGTAAATCCCTGGATTAGCTCAAAAGCGGTTAAATACGTAAACTCCCTAAACATCGCGGCCCCGAATAGGAAGTAGGGACGTAACAGTTACTAATTCTACACACGCGTCCATTACATCACTGTCACTTAACCGCACTACACACACATTTTGTTTTTTATTTTTTCTTGCGCCGCAGTCCACCGTGTCACTGTCGCTCCTTCTTCTTTTTTCACACACTTTTAAACTACTTATTTCACAGTATTCATTTGGATGCTTCAGTGAAATATGTCGCTCCAAGTTTGTGGCATGGTCGCCCTTACACTTATACCCGCAAATCTGACTACCGACTTTGATAATACATTCCGATGTATTATCTTCCTCGACATACGAAAAATACGCCCGAACCGGATGACATTGCTTTCTATCACGAAATGTCATATTGCAATCACAATTAAAAAACTTACGAAACTTACGAAATATAACGAAATTACTCTAAACTCGGAGCTCTAAAATAATTAAAATTAAGTTGGGCTTGAAAAAGTCCGATTGAATATTCAAACACGACACGATCGTATCCAAGAGATTTTGGGTGTTCACTTTAGCGTTGCCAAAGTGACTCTGCCCTTGTCGCACGAATTTCCGTAATATATAGGTAAACTCAGAACGTTTTCTATTGGTTATTGAAAAGTTGTGGAGGACAAGTAAGGGTATCCCACCCTTTTGAAGAAGGAAGTAAGGTGGGTGATAGTTTTATGACATGTACGGCTCCATGGTCCGCGGTTAATTAGCCCGCCGGTAGACGCTCCACTGAGGATCATATAACTGGTCATCGTTTGAACATCGACAGGGAAAACCATATCGAGGGAAAAGTTAATTCTAAAGTGCACTTTCTTTCTTCGTTTTGTTAGGAGTAATTCCACGCCAACTCGATCACTTTTTGCACTCGATGTCAGGGATTTTGTTTAAGGGGTCACATACACCGAGAGTCGTGAAAAGAGAGGACCTTTTATGAATTTTTTTACGAGTTTACCAATATCATTGGTTTTTCAGTTATTAAAATCAAACTGTGGCTATTGCAAAAAAATCCATTTGATAAGGACTAGATATTGATGTGAGAAATAATCATGCCAAGTTTCATTCCAATCGGTTGAGTATTTTTTTAGATATCATTGGCACCGATTTGAAGAACGTAGTTTCGAGAAAATAGCATTTTTTCAACTTCTACATGAAAATGGGTGTTTTTTTACACTTGCCGAGCGGGAGCAAAATGGCCAATTTCAGACGTTTCGCATTTTCTACTTTTCCCGCAAGGGAAAAAGATTTTGCACGCATGCGTATTCGCATTTTTTACTTTACTCCCAAGGAAACTTGGGTTTGCGAGCTGAATGAACATGCCGTCTTCCTGTCGCATGAAGAAGCAATTGGTCGACTAATCGATATCGATCATGTGTGTTTATGTTTACATTATACAGTTACTCACAAAATTGAGCGTACACTTATGTTGGTAGTGAAAATTGGCGGGAGAATGAATAAAAACGAACATATTTGAGTGTAAGAAACGCAATATATATTTATTTATATCGTTTAGCGAACGATTAGTACATTTTTAAAAAAAAAACATTAAGTATTTGTGTATATTTAATTGAAAACATAAAAATATAGGTATTTTACTGACACAAAATTGAGCGTACATATTGATATTTAGGGATTATAATATATGAATAAATAGATATTAATATTTTGTTGCATAACCTTTCGCTTCAATAACAGCCTGCAACCGCCGTGGCATGGATTCGATGAGTTTTTGAATGTAGGAAGGCGAAATATTGTCCCATTCTTCGCGTAATTTTAGTTTTAACTCTTGTTTATTTGTACAATTGTGATTTAACAATTTCGATTTCAGTTCTCCACAGACATGTTCGATCGGGTTAAGATCGGGTGACTGGGGAGGGGTTTTTAATAATTTTGGCACATTATATAATAACCACTCTTGCACCAAATACGATGCGTGCTTCGGATCGTTGTCCTGCTGAAAGTGGTATACACGCGGCATTTGCAACTTTTGTGCCGATTGTTTTAAATTTTTTTAAAAAATATTTAAATATTTCATTTTGTCCATTATACCTTCAATGAATTCTACATTTCCGGTACCATTGGTGCCTATACACCCCCATACCATAACCGAGCCTCCTCCGTGTTTTACTGTTGGACATGTGTTGCGAACATGATGTTCTGTATTGGGCTTCCTCCACACAATTTGCTTTCTCCCATCACGCCCAAATAAATTTATTTTGGTTTCATCGGAAAATATGACACCTTTCCAAAAACTGTCATCACAATTTATATAGGTTTTAGCGAACTGTAAACGTTTTTCTCTATTGACTTTAGAGATGTAAGGTTTCTTTCTGGCCACTCTACCGTGATGCCCTTCTTTACGTAAAGTTCTTCGGACTGTTTCTACCGATATATTTTTTTTAATACGTGTTGAAACCTCCGTTGTTAAATTTTTCATATTAATTCCTGGATTTATTTTAATTTGTCTGCAAATAAATCTATTATCGATGTCCGATAATATCTTCTTTCTTCCTCGTCCAGGTTTATTACGAACTGTTCCTTCGTACTTATAATGATTTACAATTTTCTGAATTGTGGAATGGGTTTTACTCACAATTTTACCCACTTCGCGCAAAGATTTCCCTTGGCAATATAATTTTATAATTAATTGACGAGTAGAAATGTCTGTTTCTTTCCTCCTGCTAGCCATTTCGCTAATACTCAATAAACAGATAACAAGTAGTCATTTGTTTTTAGTTTCTTAGCAACCATATCGAGAACCATTTCACGGGACTTTCCCTTTCAATAATACCATCCTTCAACCTATGCAGACCGCGTAATTTGTAAAATTAGTTATGTGTACGCTCAATTTTGTGTCAGTAAAATACCTGTATTTTTACGTTTTCAATTAAATATACACAAATACTTGATGTTTTTTAAAAACAAAATCCATCAATCGTTCGCTAAACAATACGAATAAATATATATTGCGTTTTCACACTCAAATATGTACGTTTTTATTCATTCTCCCGCCAATTTTCACTACCAACATAAGTGTACGCTCAATTTTGTGAGTAACTGTAACTGTCACAGCACCTCTTTTCATTAAAAGATAAAATTAGTGATAATCAGAGTGATAGTGATACGGGATACCACACGCCCCCCGATACACAGTGGTCCGAGTCGCCGAAAACGTGATAAAAAATCCTTACGTTCACATTTCACCATTTATCACTACGAAGATGGTCATTCCGGGGGTTTGGGGTCGCAGACTCTGATTTCGAGGTCAAAATTGTTATTAGATTAAAAGTAAGCACTGTAGGGATGTGGTGGTTAATAACGATAAAATCATGTTATGTTTTGTTTAACAGTACTGTCTGATTTGATTACGTTATTCCGACGAGCGTTAAGAAAAGTAGCACGTTTCAATTTTCTTACGAAAAGTAGCACGTTTGCCTTCGTTCTCATGAAAACATCACGTTTTGGTTTTCGCTGCGAAAACTAGCACGTTTGAGCGGTTTGCCACGTGATTAAAATTTTCATATGTGTTGTCTTTTGGAAATTAGATGGAATTATTATTTATTAAACAATATTTTCAAGAGTTGAATTCTTTTAAACTGACCGCGCGCTGAAACGTGATAGTTTCTGCAGTCTGCAGTATAATCCAAAACGTGATATTCTTCGTGGCCAAAGCGTATAATATGTTAGTGTTCGCCGCAAATTCCCAAATGTGCTATTTTTCGTGGCGAAACAGTATAACGTGCGAGTTTTCGCCGCAACAGTACGAAATGTGCTATTCTTCGTGGCGAAGCAGCCAAATGTGTTAGTCTTCGCGGCGGAAGACCAAACGTGCTAATATTCGTCAGAAACGATGTAACGTGCTTCTTTTCGTGGCAAATCGAAACGTGCTACTTTTCGTAATGCACGTCGAAAATTTGAAGTTAATTACGGCATCAAATTTCGAAAATTAACAGAGATAGCGTTTTTATGAGCCCCCCTGCAGGGCTTAGTTTTAATCTAATAAAAATTTTGGTTTCAGAATCAGATTCTGCGACCCTAAAAAACCCCAGAATGACCAACTTCATAATGATAAATGGTGAAATGTGAACGTACGGATTTTTTATCACGTTCTCGACTACTCGGACCACTGTGCGATAGAGCAAAAGCTACAAAGGCGATTGAGGAAAATTTGCTGCCGTCGAAATCGAAAGAAAAGTAGACTATGTGCAACAAATTTATGGAGAGTTGAGATAACCAAAAACTGGAGTCTTTATCGCAAGCAGTGTTTTTAGTTTCTTGCTCAGCAGGCTTTCTAAAACACACCGAATTGACCTTTCTCTGACGTTGCAGCTTCTGCGACTACTTCATTGAAAAAATTGATTGTTGTCATTCTCTTATGCTCATCTAGAAGGTTTGGCCCATTTGATTAATATTTTTTCAAACTGAAAAAAATATTTTTGTAACATAGTAAATTACAAAACAAATTTTTATTTTGTAAAATTCTCCTCGAAGGTTGGGCATCTAAAACTTGGAAAAAAATATTACCAAATACCTTGAAATTTTACCTACAAAATAAGCAACTTCTAAAGAGGGATTTTTTAAAATTAACGTCGTAATCAGCCATCGAAGGCAGCGGTGCGCCCCGTTTCAGGTAAGCGAGCCGTGCGGTGCTCTATTGCGGACGGTTTACAATACCACTCGCACCCCGTATTACTTCAATCAGGACGAAATATACAGGGTGTCCGCGGGAAGACTGGACAGCCGGTTTTCTCCTAAACTATTGGAGATAAAAATATTAAAAAATAGGGAATTGCATGGTTCGAGGGGGCCAATTTATTAGCGCCAACGAATTTTGTTTTCGATTATTATTTTAAAAGATACGATGGTCAAGTTCGGTTTTTCAAATGGAACTTTTTTTTTTGAACACCTGAGTTGATAGTGCGTTCCAAGCCAAATAAAATAAGCTTTAATGTATACACTTTATTTTCACTGGTTTTTAAGATATTGCGCTTGCAAATTTACTGATTTTCACTGGAAGAAAACTGTCTGGTATAGCACGGACCGGGGACGGTCTTACTGGCTCCACGGGTGGCACTGCCTATTGAAATAGATACCTACCTGCCAAAGGTCTACGCCAGGCCCAAAGGCTGGACAATTTTTTTCCGTCAGAAATGCTACTTAGGTAGGTACATCTGCGGTATCGAGAAGCGCACCGTTACTTTTATTTCGCACTTGCTTCTACGCTCGGATGGCCGGTTCTTTTGGGAGGGATGCAAATTCGATTGGTTAGGTTAGGAGGAGTGAAAGTTGCTAGACTAAATTTCAATCATAGGGAGCAGATTGTATCAGAACCATTCGGATTTGCATTCCTCACAAACGGCTGCTCTCTTGAAGAGGCCCTCTTCACAGCAATGCCCACCTTCTCTCGCACGGAATACGTTAACGCTTGCTTTTGTTTTGATATTGAAGCTCGTGTTTATACTCGAGAGGACCACGCGTCGACAGCGGGCTACCCCTTTTCTTCTTGTGTCTCTCCACGAGCCATGTTGACGGTGGATTGTAGGAGCGTAGATATCTGGATGCCAGTTATTGAATTCAGGAGACGATAGAAACATTTTATTACAAAACACACATGTACTATAATTAAAGTAAATCGTATTCCTCTCGGGCAGGAGTACTGATAATGATCGAACTTGCGCCCCACTTCGCGCAGACCAATTACACGGAGGGTAGTCGGGTCACACACTGCCCAAATGATACAGGGTAATTCTGGAGCAACGCCCGTCAAGGAGATGCGCTGGCACCCCGTGGCGAGGACAGACCTTCGCATTGCCTCACCCGATTTTTATGGCTTTTTCCGGAAAAAGGTACGAATCCTGGGCCGGGCGTAGCGAATTGAGGTCGAGCCCCCGCAGTCGAGGGTGAAATATCCATTTGAGCGTATTAAGAAATTCTTTTCTTCGTCGTATCTAAAGGGAAGTAGTGCCAAATGATTCCTTATGTTTTTCTGATGAAAATCGTACCAAATGTCATGCAAATCGGACTACTTTGACACAAGCAATTTGTATTCCTTATGTAAGAGTTGTCCGATTTCCACGACACTTGGCATGATTTTCATCGGAAAACCCCAAGGAATCCATCTGCGACACTTCCATATCCATACGATAAAGAATAAAGAATTATTTTATTTCCTAACCAGATTTGAAATTCCAACGCGTGTTTATACTTGAGAGATAAGGATTTATACTCGAGAGATAAGGAATCTGTCTTTAATTTGAAAGGAGGACGATGCAGGCGAAACCACGTGCACTCAACGGTGTACCCCTTTTCTTACTGTGTCTCTCCACGAGGCGTATTGACGGTGGATAATACTTTTCAATTCCTATATTTGGGGCATCTTTCTCGCGTGCGTCGGGACAAAAGCGAACTCAGAGCCAGACGAAAATTCATTCGCTCTTTACGATCGATAATTTATTATTTCTCCAAGAACGTTTCGACAATATCTGTTTGCCACATTTGTAAAGGCCAATAAAAAACGTGGTGACATTGTCCAGTCTGAGTTAATCCGTATATTGTTCTGTGGGTGGGTAGTGCGTACGATGACTTCGGACCCATACTATGTACCGTTGCCTACCGCCGACGCGCGGAAAATCCGCTCATAAACCGCGACTCTGGCAAGACACCCGATCAGTCCGGTTAGTTTTTGGTAACCAGATGTGGCATCCTCCACCTCTATTTCATCAGGGTAATTCTGGAGGTACGCCCGTCACCCCGTGGCAAGGACAACACCCCGCAGTGCCCATCGAATTTTATGGCTTTCGACCCTCGCAGGGTTTGGAATACCATTAAGAAGTGAGAAATATTCAGGATTTCAAATGTTTGCTTCTTTTCTTCATCGTATCGAAGGGGAAGTGGCGCCAATGGATTCCTGGCGTTCCGTCGATTAAAATCATAGAAAATTTCATGTAAATCGGACTATTTTTAACCAAGTCAAGTCAGCTTGAAATGATATAAATCGATATTCCATGGAATTTCCTTCATTATGCTCCGAATAACGTTGTAACGAGTTATTGTCGGTAGGACGACGATCTTGCCCCCCACCGGGAGCCCGACCGCGACAACACGCACCGCGCTCTGCCAACGGTCTTGCCCCCCACCACTCGTCCGCGGGTACCGAGAATCGGCGCGAGATGGGCATGCAACGAATGTCCTTCTCGCTGCCGAAATCCGCGGACGAGGACATATAGGCCGAGGGCATAGGCCTATTTGGCAGAGACCGCCTAGAGCGAACGTACGCGCAAGTACACCTCTCCCGGAGACCTTCTGTGCGATTCCACGTTCTCGTGTAGAAACACTCGTTCTTGCGAAAGCCAAGCGCCCGTGCTTCACATTAGTTCTCGTGTGTCGACAGACTGAGTCTCTGTGCATTTTTGAATTTGCCCCCTCCCCGGTTCCCAGAAGGACAGCGTGAGCCATCCTCTGGACGCAGGCCGTCACCACTTATCGATCTTCCGAACAGATTTATCTCCGTTCTCACGAGCGTCCTTACAGTCTCCGATCCACCCACGGGTTGTGCCCACCGGGTAACCGGACTAAAAGACTCTCCGACCAGGGTCTAACGGCAGGGCTTGCCCGCCAAGACACCGAAAAGTCAAATCGTCTATCCCCTCCCCCCTTCGCCGCCTCGTCGCCGATTTCATACGCGCCGCGCCTCGCGCCGCGCCTCGCGCCGCGATACACACCGAACCGTGCGCCGCGGTACACACCGACTCTCGCGCCACGATACACACCGAACCGTGCGCCGCGGTACACACCGACTCTCGCGCCGCGATACACACCGAACCGTGCGCCGGGCTACACACCGAACCGCGCGCCGCGACCCGGGATAAGCTAAGCCGTACATACTCTGTGTGCCAGCGTAGACCTGGCCGGGACATCCTGTATATAGCTCTAAGGTTGAATAAACAGTCGTACTCCACTCTACCTAGGCGTATAATCATTCGATCGGCGGCCCTGGACCACCGTCCTGAACTGGCGACACGGTACCTCCACCGTCCCACCGGTAACCCCGCGTTCTACGGTTACAACGTCGTTCTTAGTGTCAGCTTCATCGACGAAACATAAGGAATCGGTAGGTGTCGTTTTTGCAAAGATCTGATGAGAAATGCGCAAGTCGAAGGTTTCTCACTTCTTATTAAGCACTCGAACCCCTTCGCGGGTGGAAAGCCATAAAATTCGGTCAGGCACTGCAAGGGGTTGTCCTCGCCACGGGGTACCAGGCTGCCGCATCTCCTTGACGAGCGTTGCTCCATAATTACCCTGTATCTGGTTAGGAAATAAAATAATTCTTTATTCTTTATCGTATGGATATGGAAGTGTCGCAGATGGATTCCTTGGGGTTATCCGATGAAAATCATGCCAAGTGTCGTGGAAATCGGACAACTCTTACATAAGGAATACAAATTGCTTGTGTCAAAGTAGTCCGATTTGCATGACATTTGGTACGATTTTCATCAGAAAAACATAAGGAATCCATAAGGCACCACTTCCCTTTCGATACGACGAAGAAAAGAATTTCTTAATACGCTCAAATGGATATTTCACCCTCGACTTTTTCCGGAAAAAGCCATAAGAATCGGGTGAGGCAATGCGAAGGTCTGTCCTCGCCACGGGGTGCCAGCGCATCTCCTTGACGGGCGTTGCTCCAGAATTACCCTGTATCATTTGGGCAGTGTGTGACCCGACTACCCTCCGTGTAATTGGTCTGCGCGAAGTGGGGCGCAAGTTCGATCATTATCAGTACTCCTGCCCGAGAGGAATACGATTTACTTTAATTATAGTACATGTGTGTTTTGTAATAAAATGTTTCCATCGTCTCCTGAATTCAATAACTGGCATCCAGATATCTACGCTCCTACAATCCACCGTCAACACGGCTCGTGGAGAGACACAGGAAGAAAAGGGGTAGCCCGCTGTCAACGCGTGGTCCTCTCGAGTATAAACACGAGCTTCAATATCAGAACAAAAGCAAGCGTTAACGTATTCCGTGCGAGAGAAGGTGGGCATTGCTGTGAAGAGGGCCTCTTCAAGAGAGCAGCCGTTTGTGAGGAATGCAAATCCGAATGGTTCTAATACAATCTGCCCCCTATGATTGAAATTTAGTCTAGCAACTTTCACTCCTCCTAACCTAACCAATCGAACTTGCATCCCTCCCAAAAGAACCGGCCATCCGAGCGTAGAAGCAAGTGCGAAATAAAAGTAACGGTGCGCTTCTCAATACCGCAGATGTACCTACCTAAGTAGCATTTCTGACGGAAAAATATTGTCCAGCCTTTGGGCCTGGCGTAGACCTTTGGCAGGTAGGTATCTATTTCAAAAGGCAGTGCCACCCGTGGATCCAGTAAGACCGTCCCCGGTGCGTGCTATACCAGACAGTTTTCTTCCAGTGAAAATCAGTAAATTTGCAAGCGCAATATCTTAAAAACCAGTGAAAATAAAGTGTATACATTAAAGCTTATTGAATTTGTCTTGGAACGCACTATCAACTCAGGTGTTCAAAAAAAATAGTTCCATTTGAAAAACCGAACTTGACCATCGTATCTTTTAAAATAATAATCGATAAAAAAATTCGTTCGCGCTAATTAATTGGCCCCCTCGAACCATGCAATTCCCTATTTTGTTAATATTTTTATCTCCAATAGTTTAGGAGAAAACCGGCTGTCCAGTCTTCCCGCGGACACCCTGTATAACATATAACAAGGAAAAGTCTACAAATCGGTCAACAGTTGACTCCTTGATTTTTTTTTGTAATTCTTTACGCTCCTATGCAGAGATGGGTATTATTTAATTAAAAGAATATACTTCCGAATGGCCCCTGTGGCCGATCGACACGAGGTTTGGGGAGGGTGTGTGTACCCTAAATCTAAAATTCTATTTAGCTTCGGGTATTTATTAGTTTCCTTTGTTTATTCGAAGGCCTTTCATCTTGGGCTTCGAATAATATTTCATCTTTCACTATATCTTTATCCTAAGGTCGTATTCAGATATATTGGCCGGTCGATTCGTTTTCGCGAACAGCGATCGAGGCGAAATCAGCCACCACCATCTGACGATCGTGGATTTGTCTGTTGGAGTTACGTGGCCACCCAAGGGTATGGTGGGGTAACGGGAATGCTGCTCGGCTCCGTCTGAACGTAGCCGTGTGGCTGTTATGACCAATACGAGATGAAGCTATCGAAAAAGAATCAATGTTCTGACCAATAAAGCCTCTGAATTTTTTCGGAGCTAAGGCCTAAGGCACACCTATTCTGATGCGTGTATTTCTACGCTGCAGCTCGGTTTGGCCTATACATGACAGAAGCTTGGCGCTATCCCCACCACTTCTGGCTCACTCGTGTTCTGCGATGACAACAGAATACGCGTTACGAATAGGAGTGTGCGGATCGTCCCGCAGCTCGGATTCTCGGCCCTCGGGACGGGTCGGAAAATTTCGGGCGGGATCGGGCGGGGTTCCGATTCCTTCGTATTGCTCGAGATCCAGATGGTTTCGGGATCCCGAGACTCGATTCGGGCTACAAGCATGACCGCCATGAGCGGGCAATTTGATTTCAGGTCGGCTTGGCAAAACTCGGACGCGATCGGCTCGAAAGCCAGCTATTACGAGGGGACCGAGACGGAGAGAATTAGGTATATCATTTATATAGATACCAGAGTGATAAGTTTTTACCTTTCTGTCTCCTGTTGAATCATAATTGGTATCTTATTATTTATTTACATATATATGTATTTTCAATGCTACCAAATAGTCTGTGAATACTGAATACGTCCATATACGTACTTAAATAAATACCATGTTCCGAACTTGGGAAGAAGACTATTTTTATGTCGACAATATTTTAAAATCTGAATAAAATATACTTCATACTTAGTACTTTATGTAAAGGGAATATATAGGGTATTATCTTTTTCCGGATAGGTTCAGATTTAAACTAGAAAACGTACGAACTATAAGCATACAAAAAGGAATATTTCCTGGATGTTTCATAATAATAACAATATGCAGGAGGCGAATATTTTATTATTTCAAATTAACGTGTAAGAAACATAATTTTTCTATGTTCTCAGGTAATAATTTTAATCTATTACTGGTAACGATATCGTCCGATCGCGTCCGAGTTTTGCCGAGCCGACCTGAAATCTAATTGTCCCCTCATGGCGGCTATGCTTGTAGCCCGAATCGAGTCTCGGGGTCCCGAAACTGTCGGGATCTCGAGCAATACGAAAGTATCGGGACCCCGCCCGATCCCGCGCGAAAGTTGCCGGCCCGTCCCGAGCCCGAAAAATCGGGTAACCGCACACCCCTTGTTATGAAACTCACCGGCCAATAAATCTGAATACGATCTTAGAAGTTCGAATAACCGACGAGAACCTTTATGTCCCGAGCCGCGCGAGATCGCCGTGCTCGGCGATGTGTCATCGATTATAAAGAAACAGAATTTGTTTATTTTGCATCGTATCAATATGAAAGTGCCACAAATGGATTCCTGGCATTCTCCCGATTAAATTGAACGAAAATAATTTAAATCGGTCTATTTTTAAGAAAACGGGCTTTCAATTCTGCAAACAATTTTTCACGTAATTTCCTTAATTTTGGTCCGAATTATATCATTTTTGGGGCCAATTTGATCGAGAAAACATGAGGAATCGACTGACGTCACTTTCGTAAAGATCTGATTAGAAATGCAGAACTGCAGATTTGTCACTGCTTAGCGCGCAACATTGTATGGCCCAGCTGGTTTCGAGCGTCGATTTCTTGCCAGCGTGCAGGACAAGAGGGGACTTTTCATGGCGAAGGAAAGTCAGCCTTATATAGAACTCAAATCGAGAAAGACTTTGCTGACAAACTTTATATTCATGTCAAACAAATACTTTAATTGTACAATTTAGACGTTAAACTATTGTTGAATATCGCCAGTTCTTTCATATGCATCACTTGGTTGGGAATTCCTGATCCCACCTTTTCATGCATTTACCTATTGAAATGTTGCTTTAAGTCATCGGGAAATTGAATTGCTTTTTCTTGTACATACATATATCTGTTCGCGAGTAGGTGTCACGAATGACGCGACTTTGGTTTCCCAAATAAATTCACATTTATCAGGGCCCTCATCTGAACCGCTTGTGAAATAGCGCACCAGCGAGAGACTCTCGGTCGACGACGACTTGAGTCATCTAGTACTGAATATGAAAATGTTCATATTTCTCATTACACCTTGATAAGAGTGTTACCACCGATGGATTGGTGAGTTTATGTCCACGAACATGAGTCGAGACGCAAAGCAATTTGGTTTATTTTTTTTATGAATACATTATTAGGACACTAAAAACTCCATTGGTAATACTTTCCTCAACACTTATCAAACATGAACATTTTATCTGGCCCGTCGGTTTTATTACTCTCGGCTGTCAATGGGTGGTCTACTGGGGCCCGAAGGTCCTCGCTCGTAGCGAGAAAGCAAAACGGTGGGATGGGTAGGTCTTTCCCGATAATCCGAGCCCAACCATTTGCGTGCGCAGCTTCATGTTGCACGTCAAAAAATTCTTTTAATTACAATTAGTAATTCAGTTTGTAAGTGCAATTAAATTAGGCGTCATTAAAATCATGCACAGTTCATTAATTTTAATTAATTGACCTATTCATTTATTTTTTTATTCATTAATGTAGTGCTCTGGTGAAGAACATCGTAATACGTAGCTAATATTCTAGGCCCTAGAATCTACGATATTGTCAATGTGCAATTGAAACGCACGCCACTTCACACTATCGTTTCTTAGCATTCATACGGCGTGATTTTCTAGCTAGAGTCGTCAAACGCGATGCTCGCCAACAATCATGTGTCTCGCTGAATTTCGTGGGCTTTGACGCTCGAAACCAGCGGGACTATACAATGTTGCACGCTAAGCAGTGACGAATCTGAAGTTCTGCAATTTCTAATCAGATCTTTGCAAAAGTGACGTCAATCGATTCCGTACAATTTTATATATAATGTTTGTTCATAACTGCTTTCTGCATAGGACGTGTAATAAGTGTATTTCATGTTCTGTTTCGATGCTTTGCTAGTAAAAAAATGTCTAACACAACAAACTTCATTTTCTGGGGACATCCCCTCATCTATTTTTCCTTTTCACTTATAATTGTAATAAAATGTACAATGAATTTTCTACGTTTGTAGTACCAGCCGACTTTCCGTTTAAATTTTTATGTGTACTACGCAACAGCTGAGAATTTCTTTCCTTATTCAGAATAGAATACAGAAATAGCAAACAGCTCCCTCTCGCGTTTACCGGGCAATCGTCGATCTATCGGTATTACCATTTCTGTGCAGAAAAAACCTGCTGTAATACCGACCGGCCAAGTGGGCCAGACCACGTGACGTGTCTACCCCCTTAATGGTGTCATTTATGCCAGCGAAAGAGTTTCTTTAACTGCTTTTGTTTGAATTTCAATAGGGATTATACCGAAAAACCCCTGTTCCATATAATGCTATGGTTCAACGCAAATACAGGGTGTTTTGTCCTCGCCTTAGAGAAACTTAAGCGTTGAAATGATCCATGGACAAAATCTCGCGATGCGCCCTTTCGTTAGCGAATGAGGGTCTATAGGTATATCAATAAAGTGCAGTTTACGAGTGGCTAAATCACGACCATGTGGCCCTGAGTCAAATAGCAATTACTGAAAACAATTGGAACCTTTAACAAGCTGGAACTAAATTTTCCATGTTAAAAATGGCTTTTATTGTAGGATTGGACGTTCTCGACAGCAGAGCTTTTCCTCCCTCTGACAGCTCAAGCGTCGTCGAATAAAAACCGTTTGAAACATCTTACACAAACGCACCGTGTACTCCCTTTAAAAAACAAAATTGGTTCCTGAGTTACAAATAATTCCTAACTTGGACAGGGATTCTTTTCTACGGGTAATTCCACGGCAACTCGATTACTTTTTGCACTCGATGTCAGGGATTTTGTTTAAAGTGAAATATAATGCATTCCACATGAAATCATGGGAGGGGGGTTAAGCACGAGAAGGTGGTGGGCTCCTTTCATCAGCTGAGGATAAAGATGGGTGAGGGAGGATGGCATGGATAAGATCATTTCGACTTGAAATTTACGAATGGCGGGGTTAATTAAGGGTTGCATGTAAAAAAGCATTATTGCTAGCTTAGAGGCTCGCTTTGCAGCAGCATTAGTACCTACCTATTACTGACACTGAACCATAGCAGTATATGGAAGAAGGACTTCTGGGTATAACCCCTATTGAAATTCAAACAAAAGCAGTTAAAGAAACTCTTTCGCAGGCATAAATGATACCATTAAGGCGGATACGGGACCAGTCGATTTTATGTTTCGTCCTGATTGAAGTAATACAGGGTACGAGTGGTATGGTAAACCGTCTGCAATAGTGCAACGCGCGGCTCGCTTACCTGAAACGGGGCGCACCGCTGCATCCGATGGTTCTTTGCGACGTTAATTTTCAACATACCAATCTAGGAAAAACCTTATTTTGTAAGCAGTAGGCTACAAATATAGTCATATTTATTTCGAATTTAAAAACATATGATCTTGCAGCCAAATTGGCAAAATAAGAATTTGTTTAGTAATTACTATGTTACAAAAATAATTTTTCAATTTAAAAATATATTAATCAAATGGGCCAAACCTTCTAGATGACAATAAGAGAAGAATGATATAAATTCTTAAGCACAGCTCGGGCTCACGAAAAGATGTAAAAATTGCAAACATATTTTTTAAATAAATTCGAAAACAGCAAAATGGTGACTTTGTAATGGTCTCCGGTGGCGAGGCCATTACCGGTGGGACGGAGAAGGGATTAGGTTGCCGACTCAGTCGGTTTGTCCAGGTTCGGCGAATGAGTACCAGGCTGGTTAACAATTAACAGTGTTTATTGCTGAGCTATATATGTGTACAAATTATGTTTGCTTTGCTTTCCGGCGGGTCACGTGTGCGCGGTGACGGGCGCGTCGGTTCGCGGCGGCGGCGGCTTTTGCGGCGAGTCGGTAGGATTGTGGAAGTCGGAGGTTGCGGAACGTTCTACCCTGGCCGGCCGTATAGGCGCGTCCGTATGGGAGTCGTATAACGGAGGTTCAGAGTGCAATAGGTCTCCGGCCTAATGGGCGCGGAGTCACCTCTCTGACGTAGGCGGAGCGCAAGACGAATCTCGGCTGATTTCGGAAGAGGCTTGTAATGGTACAGTCGTGGCGATGGCCGACACTGACACACCTCGGGGATATCAAAAAGCGAGCGTCTTGTTGGTTTGCTTGAAGCCGTATAGCGACATGGACAAGAGCTCCTTATTCCGCTCGCTGCGGCCTTTATATTGTGAGGCCGTAAATCTTCGCTCGCGAGAGCCGTCTCGCGGCGGAGGCCGCCTAGCGGCCCCGGCACGAACTAGGCCCATTGTTTTGGTGTCTAGCGTTCGCACGGCTCTTGAGGTGACTTCGTCACAACTTAAACCCGCGCCCCTCGCATGATTTCATGTGGACTGCATCATATTTCACTTTAAACAAAATCCCTGACATCGAGTGCAAAATGTAATCGAGTTGCCGTGGAATTACCCGTAGAAAAGAATCCCTGTCCAAGTTAGGAATTATCTGTAACTCAGGAACCAATTTCGCTTTTTAAAGGGTGTACACGGTGTGTTTGTGTAAGATGTTTAAAACGGTTTTTATTCGACGACGCTTGAGCTGTCAGAGGGAGGAAAAGCTCTGCTGTCGAGAACGCCCAATCCTACAATAAAAGCAACTCTTCGTAGTTTGTCACACCATTCTTAACATGGAAAATGTAGTCCCAGCTTGTTAATGGTTTCAAATTGTTTTTAGTAATTGCTATTTTACTCAGGGTTTCATGGTCGTGATTTAGTCACTCGTAAACTGCACTTTATTGTTATACCTATATACCCTCATTCGCTAATGAAAGGACGCATCGCGAGATTTTGTCCATTGATCATTTCAAGGCTTAAGTTTCTCTAAGGCGAGGACAAAACACCCTGTATTTGCGTTGAACCATAACATTATATGGAGCAGGTACTTTTGGGTATAATCCCTACTGAAATTCAAACAAAAGCAGTTAAAAAAACTCTTTCGGTGGCATAAATGACACCATTAAGGTGGATACGGAACCAGTCGATTTTATGTTTCGTCCTGATTGAAGTAATACGGGGTGGGAGTGGTATTATAAAATTGAAACACTGTAATAAATTTCGCTGTGAAATTTCGCTGTGAAATTAGCCCCGAACGGGGGAAAAATTACCCAGTCATCAATAAATATAACTGATAACCACAAATCCAAACGACTTGAAATCAGCCACTCGCGTTCTTTACGAAAACGACAAAAAGCCGCTGCGTTCAGGGCGCTAGTCGCATCGCGATTACCGAAAATACACAATTCGAGAAAAATACACAATCGAGAAATGATCGGTCACGTGTGTACGAATAGTAAAACAAACTTTGCAGGCATTCGTAGTAACTCACCCTCGAAATTGTAGTACGAGGAAAGAATTCTTTTTTAGTGACGTTAACACTATAGCGTTTAAGCAAACTGTTAAACTCTACACAGCAATAAAAGATATTTGTAAAGAAGTCTGAGCTGCGAAATGTAAATCCACAAACACTAAAAACTAGAAAATAAAAAATATATAAAAAAAAATTTTATGTTAAACGATTTTATTAAAAATGCACTAAAAAGTAAAAAATAATTCTTTTCTTGTACTACAATTTCGATGGTATTTTTTTCACTTTTGTTACGAGCCGGGGCTGCGGCAACGCGAGAGGCCGGCGAGAAGGGTATTTCCCAAGGAATACGGTTTATGAGTTTGTTAGTTAGGTGCGCGGACGAACCTGATGCGAAATCAGGGAGCCGCTAGGATTGTTGACGGCGAGGACGAACCTGATGCGAAATCAGGGAGCCTCTAGGAATGGAGTCACACGCGGACGAACCTGATGCGAAATCAGGGAGCCGCAGGAGGGTGAAACGTCGTGAACGAACCCGATGCGAAATCGGGGAGTCACTAGGATAGAGTTCACAGACGAACCTGGTGCGAAACCAGGGAGCTGTTAGGAGGTTGGATTATTCACAGACGAACCTGGTGCGAAACCAGGGAGCTGTTCGGAAGTTGGTAGATTTACAGACGAACCTGATGCGAAATCAGGGAGCTGTAGGATACGGACGAACCTGATGCGAAATCAGGGAGCCGTAGGAGGGTAAGGTTTCGTGGACGAACCCGATGCGAAATCGGGGAGCCACTGGGTTGGAGAAGATGCTTTGTTTTGGTTGAAGGGTTGCGAACGAACCTGATGCTTGATCAGGGAGTCGCGGGAAATGTTAATAATGCCTCGTAACTATTAATTTATGTTTGATACAACTCGAGCGGTAAAGCTGTATCAGTGGGTGAGTGCTACTAATATTATAAGGATCGCTGGGTGAAAGATGGGTTTAACGAATCTACTCGATTTATACGTGAACACCATTCATATATTGAATAATCAAGTATGATACAAATGTAAGTGTCGCGATGAAATAATAAATAGTGTAGTTAATTACCACTAGTTGCACGGTGTTGACGCACTGGCGATGCGGGGACGTACGAGTGGCTATTTCAAAAGTGCCAAATAGAATATAAACCGAACTCGCGGATTCTATGAGGTTAACTATGATCCTGACGGAGACTTTAGCTTGATCTTTAACCAACTCTGTACGAGCGTGACACGACGTGACTCTACGCGTGACTCTATAGCTTTTAACCAACGAGGGTAGAAACCAAAGGGTTTATATAGTCCCAAAAATGAGTGGGGATTCATTAGGAGTTTCCATATAAGGAAATTCTTCGGGGTCGTCGTCGTGTCATTCCCGTTCCCATGGTCGTGATCCAGATGGTCGAGATCATGACCCCCCTTAGTGGTGTATGATAAGCAAAAGGATTTTAGGGCGTTTTCCCTTCTCAGACGCGAGCTCGAAAGTGGTTGAGAGTGGTGTATGGGAAGATTCCACATACGTAACACTTTAAATAAAGTCGTGGAGCAGGATATGTCATAACAAAATATGAATCAAATTAATACAGAATGAAGTATCGAAATGAATTTGTTCTGACATATCCTGCTCCACGATTATATTTAAAGTGAAAAAATACCATCGAAATAGTAGTATAAGAAAATAATTATTTTTTACTTTTTAGTGCATTTTTAATAAAATCGTTTAAAATAATTTTTTTTTTTTTATATATTTTTCCACACTTGGGCATACTTTTAAAATAACCACATGAAGAATTATATTTTCAATCATTTTCTTGTTATTTGTATATTAACAATAATTTATTTATATTAACTACTTCTATTAAAATAATACATAACTAGTGTTTGATATACAATAATATCTCGGCAGATCGACATAGTTTGGAATGGACAGTGTTACAGTAACAAATAACTGCAAAAGTCTGTTATCAACAAACCCGTCACGTGAGTTACAAACAGTGTGAGCGACAGGAACAGCATCCATACCTTCCAGGCTTATTCAGCTAGGTTGAACCGATCCAAACAGAACCGAACCGCTCCGAACCGCTCCGAAACGCTCCGACTCGTAATTTATGGAGAGGAACAGAAACCTCTCCAGTAGGCATAGTAAGCGGGTTCTAAATCAACGCGAGGTGAGGGGGTGAAGCGTGGCGAGGGGAACCGCAGCGTAGGCGAGGGGGAGAAGCGCGGCGAGGGGAACCGCAGCGTTGGCGAGGGGAGAAGCGGGGCGAGGGGAACTGCAGCGTAGGCGAGGGGGAGGCGGGTGGGGGGACCGCGACTCGTGGAGGTGGGGACCGCGACCCAGGAACACTGGAGGGGGAATGGGCCTTGAGAGCAGGTGGTGGGGGTACCTCGATGACACGTCACGCGTTGTAGGAAGCGATCCGCAACCCTCTTATCGCCCCAAGGTCAGATCGACATCTGCGACATTTGAATCTGATGTACGAGAGAGAGGTACGATATTTTTGTATGTCTCTCTCTCTCTAGCTCTCTAGGACCATAGACAAAACATACGGCGGCACGACGTGTAGAAGATGCAAGTCGAAACCTGCATTTTCGTATTGCGAAATCCGGTAATAATACGCAGACGATATCTGTGACCTTCCGATCGGATGTACGAGAGCGAGGTACGATATTTTTTGTATGTCTCTCTCTCGCTCTCTAGGACCATAGACAAAACATACGGATATTGAAGGTCAATGTCCGAGAATAACGAGGTACGACGCGTAGAAGATGCAAGTCGAAACCTGCATTTTCGTATTGCCTAATCCGATAATAATGCGCAGAGAGGTACGATATTTTGTATGTATCTCTCTCTCTTTCTCGCTCTCTAGGGCCATAGACAAAACATACGGATATCGAAGGTCAATTTCCGAGAATAATGCGCAGCATCGGTGCGCGCTATCTCGAGACCGCGAAAATTCAAAGCGTACAGCGGCGACGCTTGAACAAGGAGTGTGGGAGAGGTACGATATTTTGTATATATATCTCTCTCTCTCTCTCTCTCTCTCTCTCTCTCTCTCTCTCTCGTTGTCGGAGGTCAGGAAAAACATACGGCGGTACGATGCGTAGAAGACAATGTAAGTCGATACATGCATTTTCGTATCGCGTAATCCGAGAATAATACGCAGCATCGGTGCTCGAAAAGTTTGTGATAATTTTTAAAGGTAAACTTTCGAGAAGAAGAATGTGCATATGTTTAAAAGATATCACGTAACAGCAGAATATGATGTGTATAAGAATAAAGCGATGTAATGGAATACTGTTATCGGCAGTCCATTGGGCTAGAGATGATTATCAAGAACATATTCGGTGCGAGAGATATTATTCGAAATGCGTAATAAGAGGTATAGATGTTTCGAGATCCTAACATACCTAGTCCTATTGTAAGAAATGAACGGCGAAAGAAACGTTACATAGTTTTGGAATAAGTGATATTCTGTGCGGACTGGAAAGGATCGTGCATGGTATCAGATAATACAGGTTTTCGTATGAAAAAAGTATTTATTGGTAAAGGAAATAGACATGTACACATTATTGGGGTACGTTGCGAGCATCACGTATAATCGAATCCAAGCATAACGCTAATAATTCGCAATCTAACAAAGAATGCGGTTCGAATACTTCGCTTTCTGAAATGAGTTTTTCATAATCCGCTGTCGGTGTCGTAGCGGCGCGTATAATGGATACAAAGAAAGCGTATTTGATGCTTACGGAGTCGAGAATTTCCGACAACCACGAGAACATATGATCGATGCAGCGATCGTATTTAAACATTTGACGTATCGTAGCTTCGGTCATGTATAGGGTTGAACTGCTATCCGATATTTTGGTAATTCGTTGACTTTTGATTCGCTTGAAGTCGATGCGCAAATGATCGACGATGATAGGATCTTGATTCGATGAAGTTGGGTCATTACGGAAACGTCGAAGTATCTCCGCTTCTTGCTGCAGCAGAAGTTTCCACGTAGACATGGTGAAACACAGTTCGTTGGATTTGTTGTCTACTATGGTGATTTCAACGCAGCACGAATCCCGACCGATACGAATTCCAATTGCGATGCGTTTGTAGGTAGTCAAGGTCAATGGATAATCACGTCCCATAATTCGTAAGATTGTTTTCTTGGACGATGTTGCAGATTTATCGCTGTAAGAATCACACGCGCAGAGTTAATGCATCGAACGGTTTCGTGTAAATCGAAAAGTATGCAAAAAGTGTACTACATACCTTATATTCGAACGGTGCATTGTAGTAGGAAAATCCTGATTGTTACAGCGGTTGAGGTGATTATCGTCCATGTAGGAAGCAGCGTTGCAATGTCGGTTGAACATTTTTTTAATACGCACTACAGCTGATTTTGCTGAACGGTTGCGAACACTAACTGTGCATGCGCGAACGTACACGATGTAATGTGGTCCGCAAGACCGATCGGTTCCACTTTTATAGTGGTCTGCACTCACACACATGTGCAAAAGTATAGTTTGTTGGTGGTGGGGATAGTGAAGTTGTACACAGTATGAAAAAGGAAAAGGAAAAGGTGAAAAAAAAAACGTGATGAGGGGGAAAAAAAGTGTAGGAAGAAGTGTACAGTGAGATGTGTATAATGAAAAAAATATATATGTAAGAAGCAAGTATCGATGTATATTTTTATGAAAAATAATAATAATATCACTAAGAGTATGAGGTATGATTAAAATAAAAGAAAATTACTGTATACGCTCCGTAGAATAATAATATCACTGCGTGTATGATGTACGACGAGGACAAAACCATGCAGCACGCGGTCCGTAGAATCTGGAAACAATAACAGAAAGAAACGGTTAAGCAGATCGTAGGATTGTTTTCACGTATATAATAATATAGGAAATCATCACTCACCTTAAATTTCAGATCGCATATACTTCCAGATTTTCTGTACGTTTTCCAGCGCGCACATACAACCGTTGCCGCCGTTGTGGAAAGCACATCATATTGTGTTCGTTGCAGGCATTGTTTCCAGATTAGGAACGTTCGTATCAGGCAAGATTCCACAATAATCGTCGTCCACGTCGAAGCCATCCGTATCCTTGTTGTCGTCGGAGTCGTCGGTGTCGGAGTCGCAGTCGGAGTCGTTGTTATCGTTCTTCTTCTTCTTCTTCTTCTCATACATCTCAACGATATCTACGATGGTCGGATCCGTTCGTAGGAGCAGTTGCGACAACCAGGTCTTTTTCTCCACGCCCTTGACGAACACCACGTCGACGGTTACGAGCTCGCGGGCGAGCATTTCTGGAAGTCTGTGGTACGGTACCCAGCCGTCGGACCAGCGAAGCCTGTGATGATGTGCCGTGAGCCAGGTCGCTTGACGCTTCTCGAACGGTGACAGGCGAGCGCAGGAGTACGGTGGTTCGAAAATCCAATGACAGATGGTCGTTTCCGTGTCGCGATTGTTCGCGAGAATCGCAATTTCCTTAGCGACGAACGTGTTGCGTTCGGTCTTAAAGCCTTGCAGGTCAACCACGACGGATAACAGTGTTAGGTAGTAATATATATAGTAAAACAACTGTTACCGACGGCTGCAGATGAGCGACTGACGTGTTTTACGATCATCTTCAATGGTATAGTAGTAGTAGGAGTAGTAGTAGTAGGAGTAGTAGTAGTAATAGTCGTAATCGTTGGAGTCACGTGATTTTTCGCACCACGTTCGTCAAAGGACTGTACTCGACGATGCGATCGTGTATGAGTAAACAGTAGGCGGTGGTGTTAGCGGGTACGCTCTCTCTGCACTCGAAGTCGATTCGCACGTCAACCGTTGCACTCTTCACCGACTCGTTCTGTCGAGAACAATCGATGACCGCGATAGGGGCGTATCGCAAAAATTCGACCGTGTTCAGCAACGGTTCACCGTAACCGTGGTACGAACGGGAAAATTTCGCGTACATATCGTACAGGAGCGCGTATTTAGATTTATCGAAATCCAGGTTCAGGTCGTCGTACGGATACGTCTCGGAATTCAGCAACAATCGTAAGTTCGCGAGTTTGCACGCGTCGAATCTGCTCGCGCTTTTCTGGAGATTATTCTTTCGATCGGTTTGCATAGCGAATATCACGTATCGCGGTTTCTCGATCTGCGACGAGGCTTTCACGGTCCACGTGTGTTTCGTAGTCGTTTGCAGCAACGGATACTCGTACAGTTCCCACGATCGGAAACTCATCGCGATCGGTCGATCGCTTTGCAGGAGACGTAGCATCGACAGTTTTTGCGTGTCTTCTAACGCGACGTGCGGCATACGCCATTGTATCTTGTTGATCGCGAGTTTCGGTATTATCGCTGAGTTTAGAGAGGTTGCATACATCGCGTTCGTATCGAGTCGCGCGCGAATCAGAATCAACTCGTGTCGCGCGTTCATCACGATGCGTCTATAATCTTCGCAGAATCCCAATAACGTGTTCATGGGCACGCAGAAATTGAACGTCGCGCTATTAAAAATGTCTTTGTCGTGCGCGATGGTGTGATCCGAACCGGCGTTCATCAACGCTTTGCTCCTGTCGACGGACAACGACGCGTAATGTTTCAACGCGGTGGTGATTCCCGGATTTCTGGAACGATCGATCTCCACTCCGTCCAATTCGTATCGAATCTTGTCGGACATGAACGCGACGCAGTTGTTGTCCAAGAAAACTCTCGCAGCGGCTTTCATATCAGCGGCGGTCGTTGAGGCTGCCATCAGAGAGACGCGTCCGTCGACGTAGAGATAACTTTCGCACGGGAGCGTGTACACATCTTGTTGCTGAATGGGTATTCGTATCTCATCATTATTGTCAAACGTCGTGCTCGCGTACGGATTGTAAGAGTGCACCTCGATCTTCGTGACACGATCGTCGAAAGTCGGTGTACTCGTCACGTCCAGTATGGTATACATCGTGTTAGACATGTGTGTATATAAGTGATATATATTAGTATGTTACGACGAATCCCAGGGTTCGTAAGGAACGCGCGTTTCGATGAGTCAACGGTTTGACGCTTCTTTGTCCTCTTCTTATTCCTCTTGTTCCCGTTCCGCTTCCTGTCTTTATTATCAGGGTGGTCGTTGGTGTTTCGTCTTGACGATAATGCGTGGCAGAGACCAGAGGAGCGGTATCAGCGGAGTCGTACGTGCGATCGAACACCAATATGCTATGTACTCACTCACGCTATTTTATCGCGCGAATGCCGTTGTACGTGCAGGCGAATCGTTATTTCTTCTCCACGAAAATCTATAGGACGATCGTATTGATCGACGATGCGTACCGTTAGATCGTGTATCGCTCGTGCAACGATTGGCAGGTAAATGACGTGTCGCGGAGTTTCCGATATCTTATATCCCGGGGGTACGCGAGGTGAAAATTCGTGAATCGTGTGTACCGGTTTGTCGTTGCTCTACGCTCCGGTAGTGACGTTGCACGTTACTCTGATCACGTTAACGGTTATGATGTTCACAGGTTCGTCGGATTCGTGCCAGATTCTCGGCACCAAGACATGCGTCGCTGAGAATCCCAACAACGAGCCCACGTTGTTCGGTTGCGTAAAGTCCACGAAGAACGAGCAGTACAGTTCGCTTTTCATGGTGTTGTTGTTAGCTCGTAGCACTAGCGGATACTTGTCGTCGTCATCATCATGATCGATGTCGTTATCGTTCTCGTTGACACCGCGTCTTCGAGGAAATCGATCGAGCAGTTGACGTCTCAAGTGCTTGGCGATAGCGTCTAATTCGTAGGAGCCGTGGGGGATCGTGATAGATTCGTGAGCGACATCGATGGAGTTGTTTTTGTATGTTGTTTTTGGAGTTGTTTTTGAATGTATCGTTGCTCGAGTCGATGTTCGGTATCGTGTGAAACGTCTCCAAGTCGGCGAGTCCTAGTTCGTACTGTCCGTCGCTCAAATCTATTGGTGGAAAATAATTGACCGTGAGCACGCTGCTCCGACCCGTTAACGTGAACGTGAGCGACATCGTACCACCGCTGAGGCTTACGCTAACGAGACAGAGAGAGAGAAAGTGACTCTGACGTACGGTTGCGCGTGAATTTATCTTGAGTAGCGCCTAGGCCAGAATTCCAGTGCTTTTTGTCGCAGAAATTGTACGCACAAGCGACCGCAATTGGTCTGATCGAAACGTTGAAAGCGATCGTGATTGTACTTGATCGTGATCGTGGTTGTCGTTCCCCATCCGAAGTAATCGATCAGTTCCGCGGGTGGTCGCAAATTCCCAAAACTATCGAAATACTGCACGTGCGATCCGCGTTTCGCGTACGCAACCCAGTGAGTGCCTTCGCCGCGATTCTCGTCAAGATTCGCGATATCGCATTCGTTCGGTCGTACGCGCGCGGGGAGCGTGTCGCGCATAAACACCCCTCGTAAGAACGGTACGTCGATGCACTCGCGCTCTAATTGCAGGTTCGTCATAGGTTGTTGTTGTTGTTGTTGTTGTTTTTGTAGCTGATGTCGCATTATCGCAGCAGCAGTCGTCGCTGCGAGCTCGATCGAGCGGAGTTTTTTTTTTCCTAGGTCGTCGTCTCAGGGTCATGCCGGCACCGCGCTTGTACGGTGCCAGATACATTCCTCGCCCTTCCATCGCCCGATTATGACGCAACGTTTCTTCCAGCTGTTTTCGCGCAGACTTCGCGTTGTTGACCGCTTTGGCGATACCAGCAGCTCCACCGGTTAATGCCCCGATAGCCGACAGAGCGGGCAGAAGAAGCGGAAGAAAGCCTCCGCGTTTCGCTACCGGTAGGACACGGCGTCGTTGTCCTTTGGACTTGCGTTTACGTCTCGTAGTTCTTCTTCTTCTCATACCCATGCCGAGTTTAGTCTTTGCTTTCATCAGTGTCCACACTCCGGTCGCAGCGGCTTTTTCACCGAAAGTCGCGTCGTTCGCGAAAACTCGTTCTGGCGCTCGTTCGGCTAACGTGCGATCCGCCTCGTGTCGTTCCTCCAAATCCTTTCGACTCGAGTACGCGATATCGTGTTCCCGACAAGCGGCGTCCAGCGGATTGATACCTTGGTCGCCGCGAGCCAATCGCTTCAGCAAACGCGTCCCAGGTCCGCAGAACTGATACCCCGGAATGTGTAGCTCTATCGGTAAACGATTTATGATCCTGTTCACGAGTCCCGATCCTGTTTTCGTTGACTTCTTCCGCTTCTTCTTCTTCTTCTTCGTTGTTGGTTTACGCGTTACCGCAACCATACGCGTAAAAATGTGGATACGTGGGGATGCAAGGACAGTCGTAAGTCAACGGTTCTTCGATAGCGATCGATTCGAGGAGCGCTACGATTCTGATTCGCTCGACAGGTTTCGCGGGTATAAATAGCAGTGGCGGTACGATTTGGGCAGGTTAGGGAGAACATGCGATTCGCGAAACAACCGAACGCTATTCGCGTGACCGCGAACAGGACGGTGGAGGATTTGGCGTGAGAGTCGTTCGCGCAGACACGGTTCGTTGTTGCCGAACAGCGTGCGAGCCGTGATCTGCGGTCCGTCCGGGTGCGGGAAAACGAACGTGCTTCTCAGCCTGCTGGAGAGTCCGAGCGGATTGCGCTTCGAGAACGTGTACATGTACTCGAAATCGTTGCGACAGCCAAAGTATCGGTATCTGGAGCGAGTGTTGTCGCGCGTCGGCGGACTCGGATACTTTCCCTACTCTGACACCGCCGAGATCGTACCGCCGAGAGACGCTCTGCCCGATTCGATCTTCGTGTTCGACGACGTGTCGTGCGACGAACAGACAGCGATCCGCGAATACTTCTCCATGGGCAGGCACGCGAACGTGGATTGCTTTCATCTGTGTCAATCGTACGCGCGAATACCGAAACACTTGATCAGAGACAACGTGAATTTTCTCGTGCTGTTCAAACAGGACGGAACGAACTTGCGTCGCGTGTACAACGATCACGTGAACACCGACATGACGTTCGAGGCGTTCAACGACCTGTGCGCGAGATGTTGGAGACGACGCTACGATTTCGTGGTCATCGACAAGGACCGTGCCATGTACGATGGTCGTTATCGACGAGGATTTAACGAGTTCGTGGTAGCTCGTAGACATCAGTAGATCGCGTGTCCTTCGTCGAGCAAAACCGCCAGGATGTCTAACGAAGCAGCAACTAGCGGTGTCAACATGGAGATCATGCAACAACAAGGAATGAAACAGAGACAACAACAACAACAACAACCACGAGAGGTTGAGACGAAGAAGAAAATTGTTAAAATCAGCGATGCTATACGACGAAAGTACATGAACCTGAAACTCGGTAAAATGATGACGAAAGCTGCCGCGGAGGAGAGCGCGCGTCCGATCGTCGAACCGCTGAAACACTTGGTCGAGAACACTGCGGCGTTGAAAACGAGTCCAGCGATACCGTCGAAGCCACGATCATTGCTCGTCAAGCCAAAACATCAGAAACAACAACAGCAACGTTTGAAGAAGGAGAAACGACTATCCTTTACTCCGTCCATAGCCGAAGCGACGATACGACCCGATTGGCCCTGCATCCCTTGCAAATGGCCACTGTCCTGAAGAGGCCCTCTTCACAGCAATATCTCCTCCCCAAGGCCCACCTTCTCTCGCACCGAATACGTCGAGGCGCGCTTTTGTTTTGAAATCCGAGCGCGTGTTTAGACACGAGAGGTAAGCAGGCCCGATTGGTTAGTTTGCGGCCAATGGGACTTCAAGCCCACAGTCTCTCGCACCGAATACGTCGACGCGTGCTTGTGTTTTGAAATTCGAGCGCGTGTTTATACTCGAGAGATAAGGGATCCGTCTTTAATTTGAGGGTAGGACGAAGCAGGCGGGACTACGCGCAGTCAGCGGACTACCCTTCTTTTCCTGTGTCTCTCCGCGAGACGTATTGATGCTGGATAATATTCTGTAATTTCTAGTTCTCCAAAATTAATCAGGCTCATCAGCCAGAGCATTTCACCAGGGTCGCGGTTTATGACCGTATTGTCCCGCAAGTCGGCGCTAGAGAACGGTTTCCTACAGTTTCGGATAATTTATGACTTAATTGGTTCCGCCTCGTAGCAGACGTGAACTCAGGGTGTCAGAAAGGGGAAACAGGAATGGTATGCATTTTCTTCTTTATAGCAACTCGAAGACTTTCTGCGTCTTTTCCCTTCGGACCCTTTCGAACCGATACACGTGGTGTCTGTTTTCTATCTCGAAGCAATGGGTACATTGGCAGTGGAAGGACGGAGCGCGGGCTTTTGTGAAAGTTTTCGTTGCACTTCTGCAAAACACGTGTGTTCCGAAAATGTGCTGGCTTCTTTTTACCTAAAGCCTCTTGTCCTGGTGGGAGTAAACTAATAATGGAATGAGAGAAACTACTTGGGGGTAGAGGAAGTTACTTGGGAAAAAATCCTGTCAGTCAGCTAGTAATCTCGGCCCAGAAATGTACTCCGCCGAAGAGTATTACGCTATGTTCTGGGTGTACGCGCGGAACGACGGGAACGCGAGTGCTACCGTGCGAGCGTTGGCAGTGGAATACCCGCGCATCGAAACCCCGAGCGAGGGAACGATCAGACGTTTGGCGTCTCAATTATACTCGGCGGAGGTGTGCATAGACGCTGAGGGTGCCCACATTGAGCAACTGTTCAATTTACAGTAATCGGCCCCTTTCGGGGCCACCAATTTTTATAACGTAGGAACAACGCGTTCCGTAGATAATAAATTAAGTGATCAGTGTTAGTATCAGTGCAGTGAAATGAATATTCGGTACATTAACCCGGACGCACTTGACGTTGCGACCCTTACCTTCGGGTGGTGTCCTGCGAATACCTGCGATCAGCTGAGCACTGGGCGCTACCCTACCATAAATCTTTTCGTCCACCGATGACCAGGATCGGTACAGTGACCCAGTGACACAAAAAAAGGTTTCCGAAAAAGAAGGAAAGGAATGTCCGAATGGGTGAGTTTTATTTAATTTATTGGTGATTATTAGGTGTAGAAATAAATTCTTTCCGATTTTAGGGTACAATAACAGTTCGATTTAAAAAATATGAAAAATACCACCGCGATAGAAATTCAGTAGCTTTGTACTGATTATGTACATCCAGTCGGAAAGAATTTATTCATACACCTAATATTATTGTTTAAATTTAGTTGGGTTGGCCGTTATTAAACTACGGATTTTTACCTCAATAACGAATTACGATCACATGTCGTACATTTTCTGCTACATTACCTTTTCGTTTATGCATTATTTGAAAACGATATGTACGTATTTCTTGTCCTCTCGCTTCAAATAATTATTATTTAAGATTCTGCTTTAAAAAAAAAACTGTGTACCGCGGTTTCCTTCGATGCATGTCGACTTGCTTGTTCGTACGTCCGTAGTACAAGCGCGGCCGCCTACCGCGTAGCCAACGCTACCGCGGGAGCTCGGGCGGAAGGCGCGCGCTCTGATTGGTCGGTGCTTTTTGTTATTATCTCGTTAACAAAACCTCGGAGAGAATTTTCGCAAAGGAAAAAGTTGTTTGCAATCACCCCCTGAATCACCCCCTTCAAGGAACTCCGACATTTTTGGGACACCCTGTATACATATAACTACTGTATCTACTTAAGCATATACGCATCACTATCACTATGGTAGTTATCACACTCGGGAATCCGATAGTGTCCCCACGGATGGGTGCTGGTCTGGTCGGAAAGTACGTAACGTTTATCGTCGTACGGACTGAGCGCTATCTTACACTCACTCACTGAATAAACGTTGTGTAATCGCGCACGGATATGGTTTTGCCGTATCGTCGTTTCCGCGTGCTCGCGAAGACACCGCACGTAGTCCTCGAAACGTATCTCGTTCGCGACCACACTCCTCTTAACACCGACGCATCGCACACTCGAGTCGCGTACATCTTGGACCGCAGTCCCACGAACTCTGTCATTAACGCACCGTTGTTCTCATCCTTCATTAGACCCGGCACTTTTTTGTTTATGCGCGGTATACCGTACGGGTTGTCTGTCGCGTAATCACTCGTGTCGAAGCGCGCACTGACATCACTTTTTATCTCTGCGTAAGCGTCCTCGCACTGCAGCAGATACATTAAACTATCTGTGTCCGTGTACAAAATCTTACACCTATCACCGAACTTTGTACGCATATAGTCATAGTGAAATTCGTATAGGCATACCTTGGACACGTCCAGCACGTTCATACCTACGTATATGGGTTTATCAAATTTCACTCTCAATTTACGTAGTTCAATAGCGACTAGGTGCTCGGAAAATATCGCGCGACTGTGGAAATTTGGTTTCGCGATCAACGCTTCGGCGCCGTAACGTCCGTCCCACCGCGTCACCAATCGCACGTCCACTCGCTTTCGCACATTTTCCATAGTCTTTCCGTACACGGCATTGTTCATTAATTTGTACAGTGTTTTCTGGAAATCACTTTCGGCTCGCGTCCTCAACTCCGTATTCAAAGTGATGTAGTCGCTCAACCAAGGTTTCTGATCGAAACGTAGAACGCGATGAATTCGCGATACGCAAAGTCCGTGTCGAATACACTATTTCAAATAACGATAGTGGATCACGTATCGTTCCTTGTCGCGGAGCGTGGCGATCAGCTTGCTTTCCTTACCGACAGGCGTCTGCTCGCGCACAGGACAGAACGGAAGGTCCGCGTGCTCGTCGTGAATGTCCCGCGGATACTCCAGATCCACTTCCAGCAGGTATCCCTCTGGTCCATCGTCTGCCGGCAAGGAGTGTGCGTTCAACTCGGATACCTCCGCCTCGTCCAGCCATCGGAATCCGCCGTACGGCATCGCCTGCGACATCGCCCATCTGTACAGGTTGTTCACGTCGAAGTACATCAAGTAGGTTGATGGCTGCGACGCGTCGTACATCGATGTCGGCAGGTGCTTGTTGTTGGCGCGAGCGTACCTGTGCGAGCACTGGCCCAGGCCGCCGCGTATACCACGCTCCACGAACAACAGCATGTCCACGTCGGTGAGCAGCTCCAATTCGACACGTGTGTATTTCAACATCGCGTCCCACGTAAACGCCGGTAAAGTACAGTAATGCGCGGGATCCAGTTCGTAGCTCGCGATAGATGCACTGCGAAAGTTTTCGAACACGTCAGCGAGTAACAGCACGTCGGTCTTCAGGTAGAGATCACTGTACTCGCCTAATGTCTGTATACGAAAATCGTTCCACACGTTGGTTGCGTGCGAACGCGTCACGAGGTAGTAATCGTACGGGAAGACCCCCTTTCTGGTGAGGAGATTGAATTGTTCGTCAGGGAGATGTTGGAACTCGCGTCGAAGAATCGTTAGTCTGTCTTTGCCGAGATCCGACGCGAGTTTCTGCAGACTCGTGGCCATGAACTTGAACGAATCGACGAATCGAAACTTCAACATTTTTCGCCAGTTCTTGCCATCGCCCCTGAGGTCCTCCACGTTCTTCGTAAACGAGATGTATCGTTCTTTCGTTAACGGTAGGAGGCTGATCTTTCCGTTGAACGCGTCTGCCAACTCCTTGATAACGAAGTGCGCGTCGTAGCCGGACAGGTTGTGGAACACCACGGGTATCGTGCACGAACGTTGGTAGCGCAAGTTGCACGATCTGTGTGCCGCACCCCTGTATTCGCCCGTCGAGTGGCAATGATCGCGCACTTTCCTGTCGTCCTCACCTCGGTCGAAGGGTCCTCCGCACACGTGACACGCGGTAACCTCGTGATAACTCCGCCACTGTTGTCGTGTTAACGGTTCCATCGGTTTCTTGACGCACAACCACGAGTACGCAACGTTCGCGAATTCCCGCAGTTCTCGCACAAACCACTGTACGCAATCGGTATCGCCGCGATACGCTCGATACCCGCACAGAGTCGGGTCGTCGGAACAATGTACGTAGTATCCTACGCTATGGGCTCTGTGGCGTTGATACTCGTACGTGCGACGATGATGCTCCATCGATGGCTGCTCCAATTCCTCCAGCAAACACTCTAAATCCGCGTAGATGACGAACGGCACGCGTTCCTTGCGTTCGTGATGTTGGAACCGCAACATTTTCTCCTCTTCCGATGGCAATTGCACCGCGCACTCGTTTAATCGCAGGCAATCCTCGGTGTGTCGCTGCAATCGCTCCGCCGAGGAGAAAAAGTTGAGGCATCTGAAACGTAGACGTAAACAAAAAAAAAAACATGTAAACGCTTCTTCTTCGTGTGTCACGTATAGCTCAAAATTTTGTTCAGTTTATCATTATTCTTATTTGCTTACCTATCACAAACGAACACTTGGCATTTGTGTTTGCTAAGTTGGTTGGAGATCAAACGGGAGAGATTGCGAATGCACGCGAAATGGTACCGCTGCGAATCCTTGGGATCCTGGACCAGCAGCACGTTCGCGTGTCTCCCTTCCCGCTTGTTGCCGGATACGCGTAGCAGTACGCAACCATCCTCGTCGGACTATAGGTATATGTTCACTGACACGTTGTTAACATCCTCGAATTTCTGCATCTGATCCACGGACATGGGGAGTCGCACACCATCCGTACGGAGCACCGCCGCATAGGGTGGAGACGACGCAATCCTGTCCCCGTTCGTATCAGCTGGAAACAAACTCGCGACGACCGACCACAAAAAGCACGTGTTGTCGTTGCACCGAACGTTCACCACCGCTCTTTTTACCATGATCGCTCGCGGAAGCGACACGTCACACCCGGCACGCAACGGATTTTGTTTGTTTACGTTTATTAGAATATTCTGTACTACCCGTAATGTCCAGCCACTCTCGCGCTCCGGAAACTCCTCCATCGCGATCAACGTCGGAGCAACCACTTGTTTCGCGTACCACTTGCGAACATTCGATGCCATAAAAAGTACGTGATTACGCGTCGCGAAACTCTTTACGTCAGTCACGTCCCGCAACATGAATTCAGCGGTTAGCACAGTGTTCACTGAAACGCTGCGGTGCTCCGTAATAGCGTTCGTAACGCGCGGTATCACCGTTCGACGGGCATTCTCTAAGAATTTGCGGCCCCCACGTTTATCACAGCCCCGGTCAACAAACGTCTCTCGAACGCGGTTTCCACTTCCTCCCACACCACCTTGGGTAACGTCGCTCGAACGCGGTTTCCACTTCCTCCCACACGACCTTGGGTAACGTCGCTCGAACGGCGAGTCCACACCCTACTCGCGATAATCGTCCTCGCACTATCGCGCGCAATGTTTGTTTCGCGCGAGCAAAGACACCGTCCGCTGCTTCTCCCACACCGGCACGCGTTCGCCTCGTTGATACGCGATCATGTAACGTATCGTCTCATCGCACCTGTTCATCCAATCGCGAAATTCCGCGGTCGTTCTCAAAAGTTCGGACATCCGAGACAACGTCACTAACGCGTTCTTGAAAGTTTGCAAGAGCGTGTAGCTTGACGATAATGATTTGAACGTTTCAATGTATACTTTCATTATTAAACACATTTTTCACTTAACGTGTGTGTGCGTGCGTGCGTGTGTGTGTGTGTGTGTGTTCACGGCTCCCGCTCATCTTTTTCAGCCCGTTCCAACATTAAATAATATACTGATACACGCATATGTTTCAAACGTAATATCAGTATATTTAACCATTTTTCGTTACTTCTCCGAACTAGGCTTTTACGATAATTCTCGGCGAAATTTAAAAACTCGTCACAATGTTCAATCCAGTCATAGCATTGTTCATACGTATGTAAAAACGGTATTGTCTCATCTAGCACTATAACAGACTGTTCAAACTTATCCATTATTCTAATGGTTAACGTATTGAAAAAAATATTTTGATTAATCTTATGATAAATGAATGTAGCGCTTTACTAGATATGTTTTTATTAAAAAAAAAACACGATAATAGCAACGATTATATTGCAAAATCATCCGACGCGTTACCATTCACGATTTTGTCCTGTCGAAGATACGAGTTGCCTTAAATATACTACCGTCCCTACCTAAAATCTCCCTACTCCTACATTTGCAACCCAATGGAATAATACCTATAATCATACCTTCAATCATATTGCGCTTTTACACATGGGCGTATTATTCTCGATAGTTTACCTTAAAAAATTATCGCGAACAGAAGCGCGTCGGTTTGCTTTGAATTTTCGCGGTCTCGAGATAGCGCGCACCGATGCTGCGCATTATTCTCGGAAATTGACCTTCGATATCCGTATGTTTTGTCTATGGTCCTAGAGAGCGAGAGAAAAACATACACAATATCGTACCTCTCTGCGCATTTTTATCGGATTACGCGATACGAAAATGCAGGTTTCGACTTGCATCTCCTACGCGTCATGCCACCGTATGTTTTTCCTGTCCTCCGACAACGAGAGAAAGAGAGACATACAAAATATCGTACCTCTCTCTCATACACCCGATCGGAAGGTTACAGATATCGTCTGCGTATTATTACCGGATTTCGCGATACGAAAATGCAGGTTTCGACTTACATATCCTACGCGTCGTGCCGCCGTATGTTTTGTCTATGGTCCTAGAGAGCGAGAGAGAGAGAGACATACACAAAATATCGTACCTCTCTCTCGTACATCAGATTCAAACGTCGCAGATATCGGGGTGCAATCTGACCTTGGGGCGATAAGAGGGTTGCGGATCGCTTCCTACAACGCGTGACGTGTCATCGAGGTACCCCCACCACCTGCTCTCAAGGCCCATTCCCCCTCCAGTGATCCAGGGTCACGGTCCCCACCTCCACGAGTCGTGGTCTCCCCCCACCCCCCTCCCCCTCGCCTACGCTGCAGTTCCCCTCGCCCCGCTTCTCCTCCTCGCCTACGCTGCGGTTCCCCTCACCGCGATTCTCCCCCTCGCCCTGCTACGGGTTCCCCTCGCCCCGCTTCACCCCCTCACCACGCGTTGATTTAGAACCCGCTTACTATGCCTACTCTCTTCATAAATTAACGCGACCTTTTGCGACCGGTCGGAACTTTTGGTCAATCGAAAGTATGAGAGAAATTCTCTCTCGAGTTTTGGTCGAGAGAAAACTCCTGACCGCTCGTCGCTCTCAAGTTCGGTCGAGAGAACCGTAAATGCCATATTGGTCGGTCTCAGTGACCGCGACTCCCTGATTTGAACCCGATAAGTACGTAGCATTATGCAAGAATGTCCGCTGGAAGAATACATAGGGGTGCTGGGTACAATACATCACGGTAAAACGGTTTTTCAGCCAAAACAGACCTCCGTGTAAGGAGTACACGACGCGCCTGCTCGTGTAAAACTTTTAGGCGCGCCCGCCGGCGGGTTAACTTACATACAGATAGTGGAACTAGCGCACTTAGCACTTAATTATTTCAACATTGTACCCTCCTTCGAATCATTCCAAGTCACACCAAGTATTTGACTTCCAGGCCGCGGACATCTTTTTTTGTCTTTTGTTGTGTTACACAGTGTCGTCTTTGCACGCTGCGGGAAAGCACATTTATGTACTTGCAGCTCATTTTGATTTCACATCTTTTTTTACTTTGTAATTATTATTATTTTCTATTATTTGTGTTTTTTTTTCATGTACTTGGCGTAATTTTTTTACTTTTTGAAGTTTTTTATGGGGATCTCACTTCTTTTTACAAACATTGTATATTTTCTTCTGATTTTTTTGCGATTTACTCTTTTCCGTCCTCGACATTTTCATGTACTTGGCGTCATTTTTTTAATTTTTTGGAGTTTTTCATTAATTACTTACTTCTACGCTCTGCAGTATCAAATAGGTTACAGATCAAACCATTTTATTCATTAATGCTTCAATATAGTGTCGAAATCGATTATAAATTTCTTTCATTCAAAGTAACGAATGAAAATTATCTTTATCGTTTTTTCACTTCGCTTCTTCGTATTCTCCTCTTTTCTCTACGTAGGTATATGTATAAAATACTTCCGCTGTCATCTTACCTTACCTCAGAGTTACTTTATCACTTTCAATCGGGAACTAATGAATCAATTTCGATGCAGCTTTTTAACGTGCAGCACAATAATGAAGGGTCGGATGCAATAAAGGGACTAGCGCTCGAAAATGTGAAAAATTATTGTCCAAACGCTAAAAAGGATTGGAAAATTAAATGTTGTTAATTTGTATTTTAAAAAATATAGTGTTGTAAAGGTCGTCACAACACACATTTTTTCTATTTACTGTTTGTTTATCCAATCATTAATATTCGCGCTAAAAATTATAAACAAAATATTTCTCATCATCCAAAGTCAATATTTCTTTAAACATAAATTGCAATAAATTAAGGAAGTATCAACGGATCGTTATGAGGCTTAAAATATAATTTCAGAAAACTCTAGCGAAGCCGCAAAGTGTAGGTTAAAAACGATTATGTTGAAAAATATAATAATATTTAATTAAAAAGTAATACTGGTTTGTGGGTATACAGGGTGTCCGCGGGAAGACTGGACAGCCGGTTCTCTCCTAAACTATTGGAGATAAAAATATAAAAAAAAATAGGGAATTGCATGGTTCGAGGGGGCCAATTTATTAGCGCGAACGAATTTTTTTATCGATTATTATTTTAAAATTTACGATGGTCAAGTTCGGTTTTTCAAATGGAACTATTTTTTTTGAAGACCTGAGTTGATAGTGCGTTCCAAGACAAATTCAATAAGCTTTAATGTATACACTTTATTTTCACTGGTTTTTAAGATATTGCGCTTGCAAATTTACTGATTTTCACTGGAAGAAAACTGTCTGGTATAGCACGGACCGGGGACGGTTTAACTGGCTCCACTTGTGGCATTGCCTTTTGAAATAGATACCTACCTGCCAAAGGTCTACGCCAGGCCCAAAGGCTGGACAATTTTTTTCCGTTAGAAATGCTACTTAGGTAGGTACATCTGCGGTATCGAGAAGCGCACCGTTACTTTTATTTCGCACTTGCTTCTACGCTCGGATGGCCGGTTCTTTTGGGAGGGATGCAAGTTCGATTGGTTAGGTTAGGAGGAGTGAAAGTTGCTAGACTAAATTTCAATCATAGGGAGCAGATTGTATCAGAACCATTCGGATTTGCATTCCTCACAAACGGCTGCTCTCTTGAAGCATTGCTCTTCACAGCAATGCCCACCTTCTCACGCACGGAATACGTTAACGCTTGCTTTTGTTCTGATATTGAAGCTCGTGTTTATACTCGAGAGGACCACGCGTCGACAGCGGGCTACCCCTTTTCTTCCTGTGTCTCTCCATGAGCCATGTTGACGGTTGATTGTAGGAGCGTAGATATCTGGATGCCAGTTATTGAATTCAGGAGACGGTAGAAACATTTTATTACAAAACACACATGTACTATAATTAAAGTAAATCGTATTCCTCTCGGGCAGGAGTACTGATAATGATCGAACTTGCGCCCCACTTCGCGCAGACCAATTACACGGAGGGTAGTCGGGTCACACACTGCCCAAATGATACAGGGTAATTCTGGAGCAACGCCCGTCAAGGAGATGCGCTGGCACCCCGTGGCGAGGACAGACCTTCGCATTGCCTCACCCGATTTTTATGGTTTTTTTTCCGGAAAAAGGTACGAATCCTGGGCCGAACGTAGCGAATTGAAGTCGACCCTCCGCAGTCGAAGGTGAATTATCCATTACAGCGTATTAAGAAACCCTTTTCTTCATCGTATCGAAAGGGAAGTGACGCCAATGGATTCCTTATGTTTTTCTGACGAAAATCATACCAAATATCATGCAAATCGGACTACTTTGACACAAGCTATTTGTACTCCCTATGTAAAAGTTGTCCGATTTACACGACATTTGTAATGATTTTCATCGGATAACCCCAAGGAATCCATCAGCGACACTTCCATATCCATACGATAAAGAATAAAGAATTATTTTATTTCCTAACCAGATTTGAAATTTCAACGCCTGTTTATACTTGAGAGATAAGGATTTATACTCGAGAGATAAGGAATCTGTCTTTAATTTGAAAGGAGGACGATGCAGGCGGAACCACGCGCACTCAACGGTGTACCCCTTTTCTTACTGTGTCTCTCCACGAGGCGTATTGACGGTGGATAATACTTTTCAATTCCTATATTTGGGGCATCTTTCTCGCGTGCGTCGGGACAAAAGCGAACTCAGAGCCAGACGAAAATTCATTCGCTCTTTACGATCGATAATTTATTATTTCTCCAAGAACGTTTCGACAATATCTGTTTGCCAAATTTGTAAAGGCCAATAAAAAACGTGGTGACATTGTCCAGTCTGAGTTAATCCGTATATTGCTTTGTCGGTGGGTTGTGCGTACGATGACTTCGGA
The DNA here is from genome assembly GCA_947577245.1 of Andrena bucephala. Classification (NCBI taxonomy): domain Eukaryota; kingdom Metazoa; phylum Arthropoda; class Insecta; order Hymenoptera; family Andrenidae; genus Andrena; species Andrena bucephala. The sequence continues at coordinate 88,175,298 of OX387716.1, read as the reverse complement.
CCCGTACTATGTACCGTTGCCCACCGCCGACGCGCGGAAAATCCGCTCATAAACCGCGACTCTGGGAAGACACCGCGGCCGATCAGTCCAGTTAGTTTTTGGTAAGCAGATGTGGCATCCTCCACCTCTATTTCATCAGGGTAATTCTGGAGGTACGCCCGTCACCCCGTGGCAAGGACAACACACCGCAGTGCCCATCGAATTTTATGGCTTTCGACCCTCGAAGGGTTTGGAATACCATTAAGAAGTGAGAAATGTTCAGGATTTCAAATGTTTGCTTCTTTTCTTCATCGTATCGAAGGGGAAGTGGCGCCAATGGATTCTTGGCGTTCCGTCGTTAGAAATCATACCAAATTTCATGTAAATCGGACTTTTTTTAACCAAGTCAAGTCAGCTTGAAATGATATAAATCGATATTCCATGGAATTTCCTTCATTATGGTCCGAATTACGTCGTTCTTAGTGTCAGCTTCATCGGCGAAACATAAGGAATCGATAGGTGTCGTTTTTGCAAAGATCTGATGAGAAATGCGCAAGTCGAAGGTTTCTCACTTCTTATTAGTCATTCGAACCCCTTCGCGGGTGGAAAGCCATAAAAATCGGGTGAGGCAATGCGAAGGTCTGTCCTCGCCACGGGGTACCAGCGCATCTCCTTGACGGGCGTTGCTCCAGAATTACCCTGTATCATTTGGGCAGTGTGTGACCCGACTACCCTCCGTGTAATTGGTCTGCGCGAAGTGGGGCGCAAGTTCGATCATTATCAGTACTCCTGCCCGAGAGGAATACGATTTACTTTAATTGTAGTACATGTGTGTTTTGTAATAAAATGTTTCTATCGTCTCCTGAATTCAATAACTGGCATCCAGATATCTACGCTCCTACAATCCACCGTCAACACGGCTCGTGGAGAGACACAGGAAGAAAAGGGGTAGCCCGCTGTCGACGCGTAGTCCTCTCGAGTATAAACACGAGCTTCAATATCAGAACAAAAGCAAGCGTTAACGTATTCCGTGCGAGAGAAGGTGGGCATTGCTGTGAAGAGCAATGCTTCAAGAGAGCAGCCGTTTGTGAGGAATGCAAATCCGAATGGTTCTGATACAATCTGCTCCCTATGATTGAAATTTAGTCTAGCAACTTTTACTCCTCCTAACCTATCCCATCGAACTTGCATCCCTCCCAAAAGAACCGGCCATCCGAGCGTAGAAGCAAGTGCGAAATAAAAGTAACGGTGCGCTTCTCGATACCGCAGATGTACCTACCTAAGTAGCATTTCTGACGGAAAAAAATTGTCCAGCCTTTGGGCCTGGCGTAGACCTTTGGCAGGTAGGTATCTATTTCAAAAGGCAGTGCCACCCGTGGAGCCAGTAAGACCGTCCCCGGTCCGTGCTATACCAGACAGTTTTCTTCCAGTGAAAATCAGTAAATTTGCAAGCGCAATATCTTAAAAACCAGTGGAAATAAAGTGTATATATTATAGCTTATTGGATTTGTCTTGGAACGCACTATCAACTCAGGTCTTCAAAAAAAATAGTTCCGTTTGAAAAACCGAACTTGACCATCGTATCTTTTAAAATAATAATCGAAAACAAAATTCGTTCACGCTAATAAATTGCCCCCCTCGAACCATGCAATTCCCTATTTTTTTTATATTTTTATCGACAATACTTTAGGAGAAAACCGGCTGTCCAGTCTTAGGTGGGACACCCTGTATACGTATTATGTTGACGACAATTTTGACTGGAGAAGAAGAATCAGAAGACGAAACCTACCGGATTCGACTGATTCATGAGACGATATTACGATATCTCTGTCATGCGTGGACCGATTTTATTGAAATTGGTCTTATTCGAAAGCTTATATGCGGTTTACATTAGAAAAATGCCATTAAATATAGTAAATATTGCAGGCGTGAACAGATATTAATGAAATAAGTTTCAGGTTAGGTTGGAATAGCTGTGCTTCGAGTAAAGATACACGGCAGCGACAGGCATATACAAGGTGTCTTTTCTTTCATGTACTTGGCGTCGAGACGCTACCGCGTCTCTAGATATATTATGTCGACAAAAGTCGGCGTCGACGAAAGTATATTAGGGTATATGAGGGTGTAAGGGTATAAGGGTATAAGGGTATAAGGGTGTAAGAGTATAAGGGTATAAGGGTATAAGTGTATAACAGTATATAAGGGTGTAACTGCAGTATATAAGGGTATATAAGGTTATAAGGGTATATAAAGGTATAAGGGTATATAAGAGGATAAGGGTATAAGGGTATATAAGATTATAAGTGTATAAGGATATGAGGGTATACAAGGGTGTAAAGTTATAAAGGTATAGAAGGGTATAAGGGTATATAAGCGTATAAGGGTATAATGGTATATAAGGGTATATAAGGGTGTAAAGTTATAAAGGTATAGAAGGGTGTAAGGGTATAAGGGTATAAGGGTATAAGGGTGCATAAAGGTATAAGGGTATATAAGGGTGTAAGGTTATAAAGGTATATAAGGGTGTAAGGGTATGTGGGTATAAAGGTATAAGTGTATAACGGTATATAAGGGTGTAAGTGTATATGTGTATAAGGGTATATGGGTATAAGCGTATAAGTGTATAAGGGTATAAGTGTATAAGGGTATAAGGGTATAAGGGTATAAGGGTATAAGGGTATAAGGGTATAAGCGTGTATAAGGGTATAAGGGTATAAGGGTAGGTATATAAGAGTATAAGGGTAGATAAGGGTATATATACTGCGGAATGATCCCGAGAGTCGACGGACGAAACATGTGTACGAAACTGATAGGTGTGTGTGTATACGTATTATGTCGACGACGACAAATTTTCGACTGGAGAAGAAAAATTTTCTCTTACCATTTCTGACAATTCCATGAGACGATATTACGATATCTCTAGCATGCGTGGACCGATTTTTTCGGAATTGGTCTTATTCGAAAGCTTATATGCGGTTTACATAAGGAAAATGCCTTTAAATTTAAAAAATATTGCAGGGGTGATGAGATATAATGAAATAAGTTTCAGAATATTTTCGGGACGAGTAAAGGATAGCGGTAGCGACAGTCGATACGATATATGCAGGGCTCGGAATTTCGGATTTCGGAAAATGGAGATACATGGCAGGGGCAGTCGACATTCATATACAGGGTGTCTTTTATATATACAGGGTGTCTTTTATATGTACGTAGTACAGGGTGTCTTTTCTTTCATGTACTTGGCGTCGAGACGCTACCGCGTCTCTAGATTTGACTATTACAATACCCAGAGCTCTTAATCTTTATAATTACTGGTGTAACCAACATTCAGTGCGTGTTATTAAAGTTTAAAGTGTATCTTAATGTTTTCCATTGTCACCTACACGAATTTTTTGTTGCCTAACTGAACAGAGTTTATTAGTTAGGGGCGCGGATCAACTTGATGCGAAATCAGGGAGCTGTAGGAGGGTGAGGTTTCGTGGACGAACCCGATGCGAAATCGGGGAGCCACAGGGTTGGAGAAGATTCCTTGTTGGGGTGAAAGGTGCGAACGAACCTGATGCTAAATCAGGGAGTCGCGGGAAATGTTAGTGATGCCTCGTAACTCCTAATTCAAGTTTGATACAACTCGAGCGGTAAAGTTGTATCGGTTGGTATGTGCTACTAATATTATAAGGATCGCTGGGCAAAAGCGGGATTTAACGAATCTACTCGATTTACGCGTGAACACCATCCGTATATTGAATAATCAATTATGGTACAGATGTAAGTGTCGTGATTAATTAAATATATGTGTAAGTTACCAATAGTTGCACGGTCTTAACGCACTGGCGATGCGGGGCTGGGATTATTCGAATACTTTAATATTCGAATATTTTACAAGTATTCGAATGCTACGAATATTTGAGTATTCGAATGTTATTATTCGAATACTATTCGAATACTGCTATATTCAAATACTATTCGAATACTGCTATATTCGAATACTGATGTATTCGAATAGTATGGTGTGAAGTGGGTCAAAATTAGCTTACAAAATTTCACCCTGACAAATGAACCTAAAGAACTTGATTTATAATTCACACCATACTATTCGAATACACGAGTATTCGAATACTTTAATATTCGAATAGTATTCGAATACTTGGATATTCGAATAGTATTCGAATACTTGGATATTCGAATTATATTCGCCAAATAATTGAGCAACTGAAGTATTCGAATATTCGAATACTGAAAAATTTGACGAATTGTCCCAGTCCTAATTTGAATATGCCAAATAGAATATTAACTGAACTTGCGGATTCTATAAGGTTAACTGTTGATTTGAAAGGGGACTCGAGCCCGATCTCTTTGAGCCTCGAGGAGTTCCGAAGTGGTTCTGGTGGAGGTGACAAGGCAGGTAGACAGCTGAGGAAGTTTAGGAGAGAGAAGGGTGTAGTTGGACGAAAAGGGTTAGTGAGTGGGAGACGCAGGGAGAGGGAGAAAAGCGGAGGCGCGAGAGGATAGAGGAACACAGAGCAGGGAAAGTGTGTGAGGAAAAGAGGCGTTAGAAAAGAGACGGGAAAGAGAGAGGATAGAAAGGAGGTGGCGGAAGGTAAAGGAACAGTGGAGTGGAGGGGAACAGTGGAGTGAAGGCGGGAGAAAAGGTGAAATACGGAGACGAGAGAGGATAGAGGAGCTCGGGATAGAGAAGGAGGGTGAAGGAAGGAAAGAAAGGGAAAAGAGTGAGGTTAGGAAGAGTTAGACGGAAAGGCGCGCTTTACGAGAGAGGAGAGGAGACATCTAAAGGGAGTAGTGAGAGGCTGGAAGGATACGAAGAGGCGGGAAATTCGAAAGCGAGTGCAAAGAAAAGAGAGGAAAGGGGGAGCATGGGAAGTAAAAAAGAGGGAGTTAAGAGGAAGGAGAAAGGAGAGTGGAGAGGGGAAGAGGAACGGGATGAGGTAGCAAGCAGGGTAAACAAAAAAGGGATAGAAGATTACTTAAAATGGGGAAGAGAAGAGGACGAAGTAGATATGATAGAGGAATTACAGAAGGAAGAAGCGGATCGGGCGTTCAGTAAAAGCAGGAAGATAGGGAGTTCTCTGCCAACGGAAAGCAGGATGAACGGAATAGAGGAGCTCCTGGGGAAGATAAGGGAGGAAATGAACAAAGGGTTGGCAGAAGTCAACAACAGAGGGAGAGAAATTAGGGAGGAAATGGAGGAGATAAAAAAGGGAATTAAAGAGGGAGAGGAAGGTTGGCGGGAGAAGTGGAACGGGATGGAGAGAAGGATGGACGGGATGGAGAAGCAGGTAGAGGAGTTGAATGAAATAAAGGAAGGGTTGGGAGGTTTGGAGAAAAGGATAGGAAAATTGGAGAGGCAAAAGGAGGGTAGAGGAGATAGGGGTGGAGGGAGAGGTGGAATGGATAAGAGGGTTGGGAAAGAGGAAAGAGGAAGGAGAAGGAATGGCGTTAATAAGGATGAAGGAGGGGGCGAGGAAAAGAGAGCTAATGCTGAAGAAGAGCAAGCTAAGAGGCAGGAGAGAAAGAATAGAGGACGATATGACGTTTGAAGAAAGGAGAATGCAATGGATGATAAGGAGGATAGCAGAACAGGAACGAGAGGAAGGAAAGAGGGTGAGGGTGAGCTATAGAGGACTGTGGATTGAGAAGGAGTGATGTGAATGGGATGAACAAGTGGAAGCTCTAAAGGCTAAAGGAGGTGTAGGAGGGGAGAAGAGAGTAAGAGTAAGTGGAGAAGGGACGGGGGAAGGGAAGCAGGGAGGGAAGGAAGGAAAGGATTAGTGTCAGGTGGAAGGAGGGAGAAAGGGAGGGAGGGGAGAGGTGAGGGTAGAAGGGAAAGGAGAAAGAAGACAGGAGGGGGAAAAGAGAGAGAGGAGGGAAAGAGGGAGATGAAAGTGGATTTCTGGAATGTGGCAGGACTAAAAAGCAAGGATGAGGACGAATGGAAGGAGATTCAAGGATGGGACGTGATAGGTTTGACGGAGACATGGGTGGAGGAGAAAGATTGGGAAAAGGTGAGAGGAAGGCTGCCGGCGGGTTACAGGTGAAGTAGGCAGAATGCAAAAAGGAATAAGGAAAAGGGGAGAGGGATAGGGGGGATGGTGACGGGTGTGAAAACAGAGATAGAGGAAGTGGAGTGGGAAAGGGAACAGGAGGTAGAAGAGATTATGGAAGGAGGGTAAGATGGGAAGGGGAGACGTGGAGAATAATAACGGTATATGTGAACAAGGACTTAGAAGGGAAGCTGGAGAAACTAAAGGAGAGAGCGGAGGCGAGGGGAAGGGTGGAAAATATACTGATAGGGGGGGATTTTAATGCAAGGACAGGGGAGGAAGCGGCGTTGAGGTTTGGAGGGGAAGAAGAGGAGGAGGAGAGCAAAAGAAAATCGAAGGATAGGGTAATAAACAGGGAGGGAAGGAAGCTGATAGAAATGTTGGAGGGGGAAGGGTGGGGAATTTTGAATGGAATAAAAGAAGGGGATGAAGAAGGAGAGTTTACGTACTCGAGGGGTAGAGGGGAGTCAGTTATAGACTACGTGATAGGGGACATTAAAACATGGGAAGCGGTGGAGGAGATATCAGTAGGGGACAACACGGAGTCAGATCACCACCCACTGATTGTGAGGATGGGAACAGAAGGTGAGGAGGGGAGGGAGGTAGTGAATGAAGGGGAAATATGTGTGATGGACAGGTCGGAGGAAAGTAGAGAAGAATATAGGAGGGGAATGGAGAGAGAGGAAATAAAAGGTGATACGGCGGAAGAGGTACTACGAGGCTTGAAGGAAACGGTAAGGAGAAAGGCAAAGTGGAGGAAAGTAGGGAGGAAGCGGGAAGGGAAGAGGTGGTGGGATGGAGAGTGTAGAAGATGGGTAAAAGAGGTGAAGAGGGCGCTGAAGAGATGGAGGAGGGGGGAAGGTACGGGGGAGGAGTACAGGAAAATGAAGGGGGAATACAGTGAAGAGAAAAGGGAGCAAGAGAGGAAGAGGTTAATAGAGGAGATCGAGAAAATCGATGGGGAAGCAAAAGTGTGGGAGATTATAAGGAGGGAAAGGGGGAGGAGGAAAACAGTAAATGGGAATATTCAAATGGAGGAATGGAAGAGGCACTTCATGGAGGTCTTAGGGGGGAGAGAAGAAAGAAATAGGGAACAAGTGGAGGAGATAGGGGTGGAGGAGGTGAGAGAGATCATAAGGAAGCTGAAGAAAGAGAAGGCAATGGGGGTGGATGAGATGCCGAAGGAAGTATGGATGTATGTAGGGGAGAATGTGGCGAGAGCAGTGTGGAAGATATGTAATGGAGTGTGGATGGGGAAAGGTTGGCTGGAGGAGTGGAAGGAAGGAGTGATTGTGCCCATAGCAAAGAAGGGTGCAGGGGGGCCGCCGGGGACCACAGGGGCATAACGCTAATGACATCACTGTACAAAGTTTATATGAAGATTCTGGCGAAAAGGCTGGAGAGAGAGATCGAGGAGAAAGGAATTGTGCCAGATAATCAGGCAGGCTTCAGGAGGGGGAGAGGGGTGATGGAACAAATATATAGCCTAAACTATATCATAGGGAGGCAAATAAGGGAGGGGAAAAAGAACATGGTAGCGTTTTTTGTGGATCTGAAGGCGGCCTTCGACACGATAGAGAGGGAAAAGCTGGAGGAGGCGTTGAAGGATCGGGGAGTGAATGGATGGTTGAGAGAAAGGATAATGGAGGCGTATGGAGAGACTAAATGTTGTGTGAGAGTGGGAGAGAGAGTGAGCGAATGTTTTTCGACAGAAAGAGGGGTGAGGCAGGGGTGCCCGCTAAGCCCATTGGTATTTAATGTCTGTATGGCTGACATGGAGGAGAGATTGAGAGAGGAAGGATGGGGAGGGGTAAAAGTGGGGGGAGAGAAAGTGTATGAACTGGCGTATGCGGATGATATAGTGTTGATGGCTGAGGATGAAGTGTGGATGAAAATGATGATGAGAGTGCTTGAGAGGTATATGGATGAGAAAATGCTGAGAGTGAATGTGGATAAGTCCAAGGTGATGAGGTTTAGAGCAGGAGGGGGGCGCTGGAAAAAAATAGTTTGGGGATGGAAAGGAATGAAAGTGGAGGAGGTGAAAGAGTTTGTTTACCTTGGATATAAGATAGAGAGAAATGGAAGGCAAGGCGCGCATATTAAGGAAAGGGTGAGGAAGGCAATGGTGGTGATGAGAGAGGTATGGGGTATGGGAAAAAGGTGGTTCGGAGGAGACTGGAGGAGACGGATGTTCCTGTTCGACAAGCTGGTGGGAACGGTGCTGATGTATGGCGCGGAAGTGTGGGGGTGGAGCGAAAGAGCGGAGATAGAGAGAGTACAAGAAAGGTATATAAGATGGGTGCTAGGGCTGGACACGTACACTCCAGGATATATAACAAGAGAAGAAACAAGGAGAGGAAAGCTGAGGACAGGGGCTGGGAGGAGGGCGTTAAGAATGGTGGAGAGGGTGAGAAGTGGGAAAGCGGGGGGGGGGGGGATAGCAAGGAGGTGTTTAGAGGAAATAAGAAGGAAAGAAAGAGGGTGCAAAATAGAATGGGTGGAGGAAAGGAGGAAATTCTACGAGGAAAGGGGGTACGCACCAGAGGAAGCGGAGAGGAAGAGGGCGGGAGGTTGGGAGATGAGGACGGAGCTGAAACAAAGGGATAAGGAAATACAAGAACAGGAAATAGAGAGTAGAATTAGGGAAGGGAGATACAACGGGTGGTTTAAGAAGGTGGGGGTAAGAGGGGTACCAAGGTACCTGGAGACGAAAGGGAATGAGGAGAAAAAGATAAGAGTGGCGAGATATAGAATGGGAAATGAGGTGAGGGGGAAAGGTACTGGATGGACGAAGAGGCAAACAGATGTAGGATTTGTGGCTGGGAGCAAGAGAACTGGGAGCATGTGATGGAGAGGTGTATTGAGGAGGAAGGAGGAGGGCGGGAAAGAATTAGGGCAATTTTGGGGGAAGAAGGGTTTGGGGAGGTATGGATGGGGAAGCTGGACAGAGAAAGAAGGGAAGCGTGGGAAAGGGGCATGAAGACGGGGGTGTGAGAGAGAGAGGAGGTGGATGGGGGGGGGGGAAAGAGCGGAGAGTGGAGAGGCGGGTGGCGAGCAGCGTGCGATACAGTAGCGGCGGATTGCAGCGGGTAGCGGGCGGCGTACGATTTGCGGCCTTTACACGAACGTTCTTGCGTGGCACTTTTGCGCGCCACACGCCCGCGCGGCACGCATTTGGTGTGGCGTGCCGGAACGTCGGAAGGAGCGCGCTCCTTCTCGCAGGCCGGAAGATCGTACCCGTCACTACTTAGAGACAGCGAGTTCGGGCTTCCATTTATACGTCGACTCCACACGCTTTTTTCAGGAACCAGCGCAGTCTTGTATTGTGTACTACCTGTTCCATGTATATTATCGATCTGCGAAACGATCGGCAAGACACAATCGCGATATACGTAGGTTTGCGAAAATTATACGAACTCCTCGATATACCTGGCTTATAGAGGATATCATAAATGCTGTTACTGTAGGGCACACTGAAACATCTGTTTTTACGAAGCTACATTTGGTTTACCTGAAGGTGCTATAAATTATGGAAATGGTTTATTACTCAGTTATAACGACTCTATTGCGATCTGCATTCTCCTTGCAGACGAAAAGTTTCCACCTCATCGGACGTTCTTGCTAGCATCTTGTGCGCGGTTAGAAGTATGACGCGCCGGAATTCCACGTTCTTGCGTGCGAGTAGAACCGTTGTCAGGCGTGTCGCGTCCAAAAGTGTGGCGCGCAAACCTCGACTTCAGAAAAGTTGACATAAGGGACAGAAAAGGTAGTTAGAAAAGGAAAGCGGCACTTGAAGACAAGGGTTTGGCGTGGCGCGTGGACTTTCCGACAGTGCGGAAAATTCTGAGGCGCGCGGCGCGCCTGGCAGTGAAGACTCTGCGAGCCGCTACAAGCGGTAGGAAGTAAACGAGAATTTTTTCAAACCAAAACATTAAATATATTTACTTCCAGCTTTGTGGCTTCATTTGTCAATCTTTAGGGAATATGAAAAAAATTGTATGCAAAAATAGTGGTTACATCCGGAATTATAGTGCTTCAAATAGAGCGCCTTACAAAACTCATATGCGCACTGTTAGCATAAAATCAGTTGTTGTAGTTGTCTGAAATAGATTAATATACGATTAATAGATTAAACTTTATTAACCAAAATCATGATGTTATTTATTTTCATCTGCAACCTATTAAATTATGTCTGTCAGAGTCTGGTAGGTATGGAGGGGACCGTGGCAGCAAGGCGTAGGGGCCCCCGGTGGCTCGCGTGCCACCAGTTAGTCAACCCTGGTTTACAACTACCTAAGTAGTTAATTGCTTGTTTTCGAAGGTTTCGTCGGGAAGCATTTGTCTGCCAGATGTCGAAAAGGGAAAATCGACATCGTGTCGTTTTTCAGCGATTTCGAATTTCTTCGGTCTGAGTTAATCCGTATATTGCTCCATCGGCGGGTTCCCCCGCAGACCTGCGGGACAATGCAGTTATAAACCACGACCCAGGGCGAGATTCTGACGGATCAATCTGGCCAGTTTTGGTAAGCAGATGTCTACTTTTACACCTCTACGTTATCGAGAGGGGGGGGGGGGGGGGACCGCTACGTTCGGCCCAGGATTCGTACCTTTTTCCGAAAAAAGCCATAAAATTCTATGGGCACTGCGGGGTGTTGTCCTCGCGACGGGGTGACGGGCGCAGCACCAAAATCAGCCTGTACCTACCTTTTTAAGAAATAAAACAATTCGTTATTCCCTATCGTATGGATATGGAAGTGTCGCCGATGGATTCCTTGGGGTTTTCCGATGAAAATCATTACAAATGTCGTGTAAATCGGACAACTTTTACATAGGGAATACAAATAGCTTGTGTCAAAATAGTCCGATTTGCATGACATTTGGTATGATTTTCGTCAGAAAAACATAAGGAATCCATTGGCGTCACTTCCCTTTCGATACGATGAAGAAAAGGGTCTCTTAATACGCTGTAATGGATAATTCACCCTCCTGCGGAGGGTCGACTTCAATTCGCTACGTTCGGCCCAGGATTCGTACCTTTTTCCGGAAAAAAACCATAAAAATCGGGTGAGGCAATGCGAAGGTCTGTCCTCGCCACGGGGTACCAGCGCATCTCCTTGACGGGCGTTGCTCCAGAATTACCCTGTATCATTTGGGCAGTGTGTGACCCGACTACCCTCCGTGTAATTGGTCTGCGCGAAGTGGGGCGCAAGTTCGAACATTATCAGTACTCCTGCCCGAGAGGAATACGATTTACTTTAATTATAGTACATGTGTGTTTTGTAATAAAATGTTTCTATCGTCTCCTGAATTCAATAACTGGCATCCAGATATCTACGCTCCTACAATCCACCGTCAACACGGCTCGTGGAGAGACACAGGAAGAAAAGGGGTAGCCCGCTGTCGACGCGTGGTCCTCTCGAGTATAAACACGAGCTTCAATATCACAACAAAAGCAAGCGTTAACGTATTCCGTGCGAGAGAAGGTGGGCATTGCTGTGAAGAGGGCCTCTTCAAGAGAGCAGCCGTTTGTGAGGAATGCAAATCCGAATGGTTCTGATACAATCTGCTCCCTATGATTGAAATTTAGTCTAGCAACTTTCACTCCTCCTAACCTAACCAATCGAACTTGCATCCCTCCCAAAAGAACCGGCCATCCGAGCGTAGAAGCAAGTGCGAAATAAAAGTAACGGTGCGCTTCTCGATACCGCAGATGTACCTACCTAAGTAGCATTTCTGACGGAAAAAAATTGTCCAGCCTTTGGGCCTGGCGTAGACCTTTGGCAGGTAGGTATCTATTTCAAAAGGCAGTGCCACCCGTGGAGCCAGTAAGACTGTCCCCGGTCCGTGCTATACCAGACAGTTTTCTTCCAGTGAAAATCAGTAAATTTGCAAGCGCAATATCTTAAAAACCAGTGAAAATAAAGTGTATACATTAAAGCTTATTGAATTTGTCTTGGAACGCACTATCAACTCAGGTCTTCAAAAAAAATAGTTCCATTTGAAAAACCGAACTTGACTATCGTATCTTTTAAAATGATAATCGATAAAAAAATTCGTTCGCGCTAATTAATTGGCCCCCTCGAACCATGCAATTCCCTATTTTTTTTATATTTTTATCTCCAATAGTTTAGGAGAAAACCGGCTGTCCAGTCTTAGGTGGGACACCCTGTATATGAAAAGGACTTTAGATATAACCAACTTTGTACGAGCGTAACATGACGTGACTCCACGCGTCAATGAGTAGCTTTGAACCGAAGAGGGTTGAAACCAAAGAGTTTATGTAGTCCCAACATGCGTGGAGACTCGCTACAAATCTCCATATAACAAAATCTTTAGGTGTCGTCGTCGTGTCACTTCCGTTACCATAGTTGCCATCCTGCTGTTCGAGGTCATGACCCCTTTTACTTGTGTATGATAACCGAAAGAATTTTAGGGCGTTTTCGTTTGGCAGACACGAGCTCGAAAAACGGCTTGAGACTGGCGTGTGGGAAAGATTCTCCATACGTAACAATGTCAACATAATAACTACTGGATGGACGAAGTTATTTTGATGAAAATATGTTTAACCGCTTTTAGAATCATTCCCTAATGGTGTAGACTAATTTTATTGTACAGTTCCTATAAATAAAAATAGTTCGAATGAATGTGTGTAAATTCGTTTTCATCAAGAAAACCACCCCTATTCATTGTCAACGGTCTCATAACGGTCTAATGAAAAATATAATAATTTTCATTTTCATTATTGAAGTACTCATTCGCGCAAAGCGAACTGGAAAACTGATGAGTATGATCCACTCCCATTGGCGGGGGATTCCAAGACTGTACTGTATGTGGTCATTGCTTCCCAATCGATATTTTACAAACTACCGGTGTTTGCGCAAAATTTGATATATTAAAATGACTGTAAACTTTTTACTTATAATTAAATTCATCCAAAGAAGTGTTGCATATTTGTTATATTATTTTAAATGTTATTTCAAGTAGTACATTATTTTATTTTTTATCGGTATTGAGATTTACCTATAAATATAAATTTTTGTAATTAAATCTGTGAGGTTTATGCATTTTTGCATTTGAACTCCATTTTAAATTACTTATGCACTTGTTTTTTATCTTTTTATCTAGAACTGCGTCAAGGACAAGGCTATACGATCGGTAGTAGCTGCACGGAAAGTTTCGGAGGTTGTGGCACGAGAAGCTGTGATGCGAGTTTTTCATAAATGTTATAATGATTTAGAACCAGTTGGTAGACGACTTCGAAGAAATTCACTGGACATGGAGAAGGCATATTTAGAAGGGCCGTTATATGGATACTCAAACTAGGATACATAATTTATGAAGATGCCGTAGTTGAAAAAACGTGCATGAATTGACATTATAATATATTTCATAACGGTACCTTATTGATTGCTAAATTTGTTCGTTTTGTTGATTTAATTACAATTGTATTTTAAATTGGAAAAAACTTGCTATTATAAATTGAATCATGGCTTTGTAATTGAATTTTTTATATAAATGTAACTATGCTATAATAGAACTATAACATTTTCTGTGTATAATTATGTAATTATTGCAAGGCAGCGTCTCAATACTCTTACAGCCTTCCTTCTGCGTGATGAAATTAGTCATTTAAATCAAAATAAAAGAAGTTATGCTGCTGAAAATTATTATACTGCATATTTGCAATACTGAAGAAGTGCTGGGTTCTGACGGAAGTCCCTTTCTATGTATTCTATGTGTTACATGGGCCCTTCCGGTCCATCCCGTGCTTGCTGTCCTCGTGTCGCTTTCCTTCGAATAGGCGATTCAGCGGAATCGCCTCGCGCGTGGCAGTCACGTATCGAACCGTGAAACGATCGCCGTAAGCACAACGTGACTGTTGACGGCCCGGGCCCCGATAATCCCAAGTAAGGAGCGATTGACAGGTGTCGAAAGGGCAGTTATCCCCATTCGCGTACGATTGTGCAAGGTGCGGCCCGCAATTGCCAGGCTTCGTAGCGGCAATCATCATTTAGAGCTCGATTTAGGAAGTATCGATGGACAGACGCCCCGTCTAAGAATTGCGAACGTGAATCGCGCTCGGCCGATCTGGTTAGGCGAAGTGTATCTCCATCCAACAGACCGAGAAACAGCATGCGCCGGTAGTGCCCTTGAGGTCGATTTACACTATACAGCACGGACCGGCACGTATCGGCAACGGCGCGGTCCGTCACCGGCAGACAAAACATTGTAACATGCGTTTTAAATGGGACTGTTTACACTATCCGGCACCGACCGGCAACGTTCCGTCTACGGCACGTATCGACGCCGGTCGGCATGGTCGCGAAGAATGTTTTGCCGGTTCGTGACGGTCCGTGCCGAGACGTGTCGAGACGAGCCATCGCTGGTCTGCCAGTGTAAATCAGTAAATGGCAGAGACCGCATGCAGCAAAGGATGAACTGCGAAAGATTGATTGAACATGTGAAGCTGTGTGGGCCGTTGTATGCAACGGACAATCCGAAGTACAGCGATAGTGCATTCAAAGAAAATGCTTGGAGGGAAATTGGGAAGGAACTGAATCAGCCAGGTAAGATGAATAACTTATTCTATTTCTAACGTAGTTTTTACATAATTGTGTCTTGCCATTCAACACGGCCTTGTTTCGTAATAAAAAATTCTTTGAATGCGTCTCGAACATTAAATGCAGCACTTAATGCACTGCCCCCTTGTCGTGGTAAGTTTTGCAAACCAGTGTCATTACTTTGATTCTGCGCATTGTCTTGTACATTAATATTGTGATCTCGGAGATAATTATGCAAAATGCTCGTAGCCAAAATGATTTTATCGGCATTTTCTAGCATTAACTTCAGTCTTCGATTGTAAAGCTGAAATTTTTGGCTCAGTATTCCGAAAGCATTTTCAGACACTCTTCGCGCGCGTGAGAGGCGATAATCCTTTTTGATCTGTCTCCCTGAATTTGCGAACCATATGGTCTCAATAAATATTTTTTTAAGGGAAATGCCTCATGGCCAACTATTACATAAGGCATAATGTTTTGCGTATTAGGAAGCGCATTGTCTTTCTGTATCTTCAATTTATCTCTTTCGAGTGCTTTGCCCAATGCAGAAGTGGCAAATCAGTCTCCATCATTATTCCTACCATACCCGCTTATGTCTACTGCGAAAAATCTGTAATGTGCATCCACTAATGCTAAGACAATGGAAAACGTTTTCTTATAGTTAAAAAATTTAGATCCACCGTTTGCGGGAGCATGAATGACGACGTGTTTCCCATCGAGAGCGCCTATACAGCTTGGAAAATTCCAAATATCCCAAAATTCTTCAGCAATTTTTTTCCATTGATCTGTTGTAGGCTGTGGCATTGTTACAGATGTTACATGGGCTCTTCAGGTCCATTCCGTGCTTGCTGTCCTCGCGTTGCTTTCCTCCGGCGATTCAGTGCAGCCGTCTCGCGCGTGGCAGTCACGTTGTGCCAAAACGTGAAGCGATCGGCGTAGGCACAACGTGACCATCGGTGGCCCGGGCCCGGAAATTTCTAGAAGATCGATAACTGCCGCCGGGGCAGTTTCCCCCATTCGCGAGGATTATTCGAGGCACGGCCCACAACCGGGAAACATTGAAAAGTACATTCGATTTCGGAAGCTCGAGCTAGGAAGTTACGACGAGCCAACGGGCCGTCTAGGAATTGCGACCTCATCTCCGCGTCAATACCGCGAGGCGCGCCTGGTCGATCTGGATAGGCATAAGGGTAACTCCATTCGACACACCGAGAACGGCCTAGCCGGGAGAGCCCTTACGCGCCGATTCGAACCGCGAAATACCGCGAAGACGTGTGACGGAACGAGACGGAGCGACACAACGGATCCCGAGTTCACCGACTTCTGTGTGCTACCCGAGAGCACAGCGAGCGGCCACGACCTGCGCTCGGTTCAGCGACACCGCAAGCGACAGTAACGATAGACGTTAACTGAGAACACAGCGAGCGACAACTGAGACGGAGCGCCATCTATAGGTATGTTAATCTTATCTTACTTTCTTCAAGAATATATTTCACTTTATTGTTTTCCCCTTAAATTCCGTGTAACAATTGATTCAACCCCTTTACTTCGTATCCTTGGTAAGTATAGTCAAGGCGTGCTTTAGCACCTCGATAGAGCAAGAACCCGATAGAGATTTACGAAGAGTCCCTTCAGGATGTAACAAACTGGTGTCAGAAGTGGGATACGATTTTCTCTGCGATTTTCTTCACCGAAATCGGTGCGTCACCGGCCAAAAATCTATAACTTTTGAACGGATGAAGATAAAGTAATAATTCTTTTTGCTCTAATGAAGTTGATGTGTCCTTCATTGGTTAAATAATATTACGTTACTTATATTAACCCTCGGTTGTCACACTGGGGCAAAATGTCTCAAAATTTGACTTTAAGGTATAATAACTTTGAGGCATCATTGAAAATGGTACTACTGGTGCCATGTAGTAGTAATTTCGTGTATCCTCTACAGGCAGAGACGCTCCCCCAGTGATTTTTTAAGCAAAAACAATTTTCAGGAACATTTTCTTTCAAAATTTTTTTTACATGATGATACATTAAATATTAATTTTCAACGATGAACATATAATCTACAATGTTCAAACTTGATCTCAAAATTGTGTCGACTTAATTTAACAGATAGTTTTTAAACAACAGCTGATTGAAAATTGGCTTGGATCGAATCAACCCAGTGTGACAACAATATTCTACCGAGGGTTACGTAAGGTGTGACAACCGAGGGTTATGTAATACTTAATTACATTAACTAATATGATAATGTTACTTACAATATTACTATTTAAAATTCGAAAATATTCCTAATCTCTTCTGGCCACTCTTCTTGAATATCCTTCCCTTTTCGTTGCAGCCTTAAGGATGATATTAAAGGGTCCGATGAAAGTAGCATAATACAGAAGAGATCTTGATTAATTCTCTGTCTTGATATTTTACAAGTGTTGCTAAGTCTTAACCTTCGATATTCTTTGCGATTAGCCTCCTGGGCTTCCTCAGACAATTCTCCAATGGGTAAAATATGAGAATAATATATTCACCATGGCTCAGAATTTTGTGAACGGTTGGTGTTAAATTTTTGTCTGGATAGGTTTTTTTAAATAAATTTAGGGTAGTTCTCGCATACTTCCCAAATCTTTGAGGATTCAATTTCAATCCACTATTGATCATATTTAAAATATTATTAAATCTGACGACAATTTCTTCTTTTATATTTAATATATTTGCTGTAATTTTAACATTTCCGAAAAATCGTCTGGCACTATTCCCTGCTGGAACTGCCAGTTAAAACCGCATTAAAAATTTGTAAATCCGGATTGCTGCGGTTTTCTTCCCGTAAATTGCAGATTGAACCAGATGAAATATTTTCTATCAGTTTCAAACCGGATATGCATGTAAAAATCTTGATGGTATATATCTGTATTTCCTAGCCCAATTTGGGATTGGTTCTACTCGGATTTACATGAAGTAATTAGTAACTTCGTTCATTTTTTAAGCTGGTTCTATCTGGAAATCCAGATCCAAACCAATATGGAATCTTAGGGACTTTTCAAGTTATTTTGCAACCAGTAGTTACACGGATTTACGCGACATTAAGGAACTTGTAATGGTACGTATTTCCGTATCGAGTAGCCTCAAATTGAAATCAGTTCATAACTGAAAATGCATGGCAAAATTCAGATGGTATTTATCAGATTTTCCGAAGCCATTTTGCTAAAATCGTCTTGGTTTTGAGTCAGGAATATAGCCTGAAGAAAGTGCGGAACGGCTCATATGTATATGGTTCATATATGCTAGCAGAGTTGGGCAAAATGTTATCTAATTACAACTTAGAAATTACGATTAAACTGTAATTGTGTAGTTGATTACACATTATTTTCTGTAATCGTTCATTTAGGTAGTTGACCATTAACTCAACAGGATTAGGTTTCGTCAACTACCTAAATGAACGATTACAAAAAATAATATGTAATCAACTACACAATTACAGTTTAATCGTAATTTGTAAGTTGTAATTAGATTACATTTTGCCCAACTCTGCATGCTATCATATTTGTTGCCAAATTTCCATATATGGCGGTTACATATAAATCATGTATATACAACCCAGTTACTGTGGTCTGTCACGAACCCCCATTACAAGTTCCCACGTAGGTTACATAAGCCAATTTAGGAATAAATTCAGACGAATTTAGAGAACTATTAATACAACTTTATTGTATTATATTATTTATAATAATGTATCGGAACATGTATATTTACATATTTTAGTCGAATAGCATGTAAGGTAACAATGTTCAGTGTATGGACTCTTAAAGTTAGTAAACAATCGTAAATACTTTATATATATTATTGATACGAGTAATTTTTCAAAGAGCATATTTCCATTTTTGGCCTTGAAGCAAATTTTGATGGCATCGTCTTAAGGGGTTAGACTACTATGAAGGCCCGAAAAAGTAGGTATAATCTTCTAATGCAAATTGTAGAGAAACTAATCATTAGATTCGGGAACAGACAGGAAAGAGTATAGGATGGAAAGGGGATGGCAGTAAGAAGCGGAAGGGGTAGGGTGACGGGAGGGGTACGAAGAAATGGAGAAAGAAGACTGCAGAAAACAGGAAGAAGAGAGAAGAGGGAAAATAAGAGAATCGAGGTATGAAAAGATAGCAGGACGGAGCGAAGGGAGGAGGTACGAAAGGATAGCGACGTTTAGGCAGAGGAACTAATGGAGGTGAGGGAGGCATTGGGAGAAGGAGAAGGAGAGGAGATGCAGGATATGTGGAGGGGAAGTAGAGATGTGGTAGCAGGTGTTGAAGAGGTGTGCGAGGGACGAAGTCTACTTCGAAGTCTGGAGGAAATATTGGATGAAGGAGGTAAAGGAAAGGAATGGATGAAGAGGTTGAATGGAAAGCGGTGGGAGGGGGAGGGAGGAGACGCAGGATATGTGGAGGGGGAGCAGAAGACGTGGTAGCAGGTGTTGGAGAGGAATATTGGATGGAGGTAAAGGAGAGAAATGCATGAAGAGGTTGGAGGGAAAGAGGGGGGGGGGGTAAAGAAGTGAAAGGAATGCAGTGAAAGATAGGCAGCGGAAAAGAGTACAGTAAGAGGTGAAAGCGTAAGATAAGTGCAAAATAAGGGTAGGTTAAGGCTGCCGTCTCACCGGGCCTTGAAGTGTGTGCGTACGCTCACACAAGCTAGGAAAAGCGTGTACGTATACGCGTGTAGTAAACAAATCGTAAATTACAACTTTCGTCCTGGAATCGGCCAGAAGGAAGTTTTTGCGGGTATAGTTGCCTCCAGTGCAGACGGGTCTGGTGCGTTTGAACGCTATTAAGCACCGTACGTTGAAATAATAATGAATTTATGAATCGTGTACTGAGACAGACTCGAGGAATGACAGAATGAAGCTTCAAGGATTCTCCGTTACCGGCGCTGATGGTATAATCCTGCCTTGTACCATCAAAACCGGTGGAAAACCAAACTAGACGATAAATGTAGAAAATACATAGTTGCCGAGACGTATCGAGAGTCGAATCGCGCTGTTGCCGCATTTCCCCTATCACTATTTTGCCATCAAAGAGGCTTGAATGAATCACGGCGAACTGGCTGGAGAACACAGATGGGCAAAGATAATATCTGGATAAACTCAAATAAAAGATACTACTGTATTGTCTCATTACGGGCTTGGTTTGGTGTATACGATGTGGAATTTTCGCTATCCTCACCACTTCTGTCTCACTCTTGTTCGGCGAAGGCGAGAGCGAGCGAGAGGCACTGAAAGCGAGTGAGGACGGTACGAGACAGACGACGCGTTCATGTTTTGTCTCGCTCCGTCTTTCGGACGCCTGACACTCCGTCCTTTGCGTTCGCGCCCGTCGCGCACGCAAAGCGTCTCATCTCGCTCCCCCCTTCGGCCAGAAAGAAGCGAGAAACGAACACTCGAAATTAGGACTCTGTTCACGATACGGGCTCAACGCCGGTCCCGACCAGCGAGGACTTGGGCTGTTCAGCGGCGGCTTGTAATCTCGGTTGGAGAGGCATACAGTGTTGATAAAATGTAAAACGTGACGTTTTCAGTATTCAGTAACATACTGCTGAGATTGTCCAGATTAAAATGAGTTCAAACACGGTATAAATCGGAGTATTTCTAGAACTGTACTTGGTAATTAAATATAAATGTAACATTTCTAATCTAAAAATGCTAAAAATAATCGGTTTATACTGTGTTTAAATTTATTTTCATCTGGAAAATCTCAGGAGTATGTTATATAAACGTTCATGTCGATACGATAGCGAATGTGGAAGTTTTACATTCTATCAAAACAAACTACATAAAGAATCATTTTAATATATTTTTTATGAGTAAATATAAATATTGTTCCCCCACGGCTATGTCCTCCGTGTCGTCCTGGGAATTTTGTCCAAATTGAAATATTTTAGCGTCCATGTGAAAGTAAGGAGGATTTAAATAATCATTTTGCCAAATTCGAAAGGTAATTTTCAAAAAATCGATGAAAGTTGTGTACTTTGAGGGTCTGTATTTATAAAACAATTTTGAATATGGCAAAATGTGACATTGAGACATTGAGTGTTTCAAGTGATCCGCTTGACTGAGGGTCGAGCCTGGCCGAGTGGCGAGCGCCGAACACAAAGGACAGGCGGCGGCGACTTGCGGTCTTGGTGACTCACCAAGTTTCGACGTTGACGAAAGTTATTCGTGGCTATATTCGAAGGCTTCGAAAAGATAGTTATTTAAATAATTCTTTATCTAGATAATGCCCAACTCTGGTACGCTCTACCTCTTCACTAATACATTGTATATAGTCGCGCACGTGGATCGAGTTTGAAGAGATAGAGCGAATAAAAAATAAATCTGGCTCGAATAACGGTACAGATTTATTCGTGAATAACGAATAATTTTTCGTTGAATAAAATCGTTATTCGTTATTCGCGAATAAATCTTGGGGATTTATACGAATACGTATTCGAATGAAAATGTAGTCGAATGATGCCCAACTCTGGCTGTCAACGTAGAAATACACACATCAAAATAGGTGTGCGTTCGCTTCGAAAAAAATCAGGAGCTTTATTGGTCAGAACATTGATTCTTTCTCGATAGCTTCATTTCGTATTGGCCTACGCATAGCTTCGTAACACATACAACCAGGAATCGGTGGGCTCCAGATACCGCTGATGGAGGAGGGACACCTACAAGAACGGTGGTTATGTGTGCGTGACTGACGCCCCGCAGCTCTCGTGCTGTATCCCTCCAAGCCTTCTCAATAGAAGGAGCTGCGGCAACAGCGCGGCAGAGACAGAGAGAACAGAAAATGTGGCAACTATGCGTAAAAAATTCGTCTACATAGAGTACCTGGAGATGTCACCTCTGTACAACTTCTTTTTATCGACCGCAGTAGTTTCATTAGGGTCCGTCTGTTTACAAGGGACGCTTCGATCGATTCGGACCAAAACAAACTTGAGACAGCAGCCTTAAGAGGAAGGAAAGCGACGGGAGCGAGAAAGCGGAAGAGAGAGATAGCGAGAGCGGAAAATAGGATAAGAATGGAAAATAAGGATAGGGTTAGGTTACGTTCTCCTATTTTCCCTCTTCTCTCTTCTTCCTGTTTTCTACAGACTTCCTTCTGCATTTTTCTTCTCGTAGCCCTCCCGGCCCCTTTCCCCTTTCCATTCTTCCCGCCAACCCCTTTCCATGCTATACTCTTTCCTCTCTCTTCCCGAATCGAATGATTAGTTTCTCTACAATTTGCATTAGAAGATTACCTTCTTTTTCGTGCCGTCACAGTATAGTATAACCCCTTAAGGCGATGCCATCAAAATTTGCTTCAGGGCCAAAACTGGAAATGTACCCTTTGAAAAATCACTCCTCATATATATCGTTATAATTTTATATCAATCAAAACATCAATTATCACATGTAATATATCAGTAATTGTACTTTTCGAGTATTTCAATTAGAATGATTGGTATTTTGACGCGGATACAGTAGATATCCTCTAGTTATAGGCACGCGGTATTTGGCTCGTCGACCGCTTAAACGTCTGAACACACTTATCAGTTCCATGACAACACAGTGCCGGCATGCTAGTGGTAAGAGGAAGAGAGGCGTAGAGGATCTCTTCTTCTTCTTACTTCTGGCACATCCGGCACTGTGTCGTCAGGGAATTGATACGGGTGCCCAAACCTTAACTGATGGCCCGCGGGAAGCGGTCCCTGACATATTTTATAATTCTGAAGTAATACCTACATTTACCCTATTCAGGAAATGTAGAAAAAATTTTACAAATTGAAAATGATTTGTCACTTTTCAAAAGGATCAATTTTCATCTTCCGAATTTGATTCATGTGGACAAGAGTTATCATCAGTATCGGTCTTTTGATTATCCTCCGCTTGCTCTTCAATATTAACAGTTTTCTTTACTTTTCGAGGTGCGCGATTTAAATCGGAGATTTTTGAACTGATAATACTGCCAATTCGACGCAACCACAAGTCCACTTCGATTTGGCTACAATTTAATGATCGCAGATGATGTTCGAATATATCTGAAATATATCGATCATTTATGAATTATTACTGAAGGTAGTTGAAGAGAATACCAGATGATTTTTCCATTTGAAAATGGAAAAAAGGAGGAATCATTTAATTACCTGTTATGGCCCGTAATTTCAAAGGATCAAACGGTGTTTTGGGGATACCGTTGTTCACTTTGGCGTTTGATCTCCCTTCCACGCTGCTAGTTTTAAGTGTCTCATGGCCAAACAAGGCCAATGCCATATTTTTTACAAAAACCTTTTTTGACTTCCTTGCATTATATAGAACTGCGTCAAAAATGCCTTTGGGTAGCCAAAGATCTTGTGCTACATGAATCTAGAATACATACACAACATTTCTTATTATAAACACATGATTGATATTCATTTCAACAGATTTCAATATTTTTCAACGCAATTCAATACAATGTTTCCACCAGGGATTGAAGAGCAGAAAAATCAAAAACTGACGAAACTCGCATTGTCCACATATATGCATCATACGTACCATATTATCTGTTCTTCTCAGAAATCCCACGGAGGGAACATTTTCTATTAAATTCTGCTGGGTTTTATTTTTCACCGATTCAATATCTATAGAGCAAAATTGAAAATTTTAGAGTTAAATTAAGCTTTAAACCGTAAATTATAAAAATCTCTTATGTAACCATCATTAATTAACTTTCCAATAACGAGCTTCAGATTCTCATTGGGCAACCGATTAATTGGTGTTCATCCAAGAAGTGGATAACAGGTAAGTACCAATCATGAAAACTTCAGAGAATTTCACATCATTTAAAAATATACCAACCTTCACTTTGTTCGAAAAAGTTTATTACGCGACGTTGCAGGTCCATGTTTAGCTTACAAGGGAACACCGCGAACCCGGACTCACCGATTGGAACGCAACTTTGTGGGTTTTTAGAGTGACTCAAAACAAGAACAACGGTGTGATTCATTTGGGCCCTATCGCCCTTTAAGGGGGTATAAACTAACCTCTAAGTCAAATTCGCACTTCCACTTTTTTTCGTATAACTCTCAAAGTACAACAGACAGAAAAAAATGTTTCAAACGAAAGTTTAATGGTGCAATAAGCGCTGCAGACTTGCATTAACAAAATTTTGAAAAAAGTTTTTTTCGGTTCAGGTATTTTATTTTTAAACTCTGTTTAAAATTTTGTTAACGCAAGTTTGTAGCGCTTATTGCACCATTAAACTTTTGTTCGAAACATTTTTTTCTGTCTGTTGTACTTTGAGAGTTATACGCGAAAAAGTGAAAGTGCCAATTTGACTTTGAGGTTAGTTTATACCCCCTTAAAGGGCGATAGGGCCCAAATGAAACACACCGTTGTTCTTGTTTTGAGTCACTCTAAACACCCACAAAGTTGCGTCCCAATCGGTGAGTCCGGGTTCGTAGTGTTCCCTTGTTAGTTGTTTCACTCAGCAGTTGTTGAAGGTCCTGATTTTTTTCTAGAAGAGAATTGATTTTGTCCTGTTTCGCTTGCAAGGCTTTGTCCCTTTCGGATTTTTGTTTTGATAATTCTTTAACTTTTGATTTCAATACAATCAATTCAGCCATCATTGATGACTCTTGCCTCACTTCAACACAATTAGTAGTTTTGACATTTATATCTTTTTGTTGGCTTTTCTCTTGTCAGATTTAATTCTTTCCGAATCATTTTTGTTCTCCTAAATCCATACAATTTTGTTGAATAAAAAATATAATGAGAATGAGGTTTGCGGTTAAAATAAACCGTAAAATAATTAATGTACATAGGATAACTTACTTTATCATCAGAGCCATATTTTATACATTCGCTTGGATTTGATACCCCTTTTGTGACCTGAAATAATACAATTTAGTATAAAACTTTCCGTAATATTCATGCGTATATGATAAACACTCACATTATCAGATATATTCGATATACGCAATTCTTCATTTTTTGCATGATTGAATGTTTCTCCAAATTTCTCGTGTGATTTCTCCTGCAACGTAGTTTGACCATGTCACCAATAACATTTAATAATACGTGAAGTGATTTGAAATCGTTCTCAGAGATACCATGTGGGCGCTGTTGATAGGAAGTAGCCAATAAGAGAAGTGTCATTCCGTTTACCGGGCAACAGTGATCCGGATTTATAAAAAAGTATGATAAATGTTGAGAATAAATCTTGAGAAAATATGAAAACTCACTAGAAATACAACAAGAATGATAATGTAATATCATAACATTTTTTTGTCAGATTTCTGGCGAAACCAATCATGCATTTTAAAAGTTCATTTATGTTCAATTGTTATCACCACCAAAACACCACAGCATTGCAAATAAAACACAATTCAGGCATATATAG
The DNA here is from genome assembly GCA_947577245.1 of Andrena bucephala. Lineage (NCBI taxonomy): Eukaryota > Metazoa > Arthropoda > Insecta > Hymenoptera > Andrenidae > Andrena > Andrena bucephala. Next base: position 88,150,314 of record OX387716.1, on the reverse strand, counting down.
TGAAACTTCACCTAAGTAGTTTTAACTTACGTTTTCTCGCAATTATTGAGTTTCCCATAAAGGTAGAAAACAAATATATTCTCCGGCTGATCCCAAATCCATAAGAAGCACTTTCTTTTCTATCGTTGAGATGTCGAAAACTGATAATACTTTATCTTTACGTACAATTTTTTTATATGATTTAGGGTAGATGTCCCAATTACTGCCACCTTAAGCTCATCCCGTAACTTTCGTTAATTATTTCAGAAGTTATTTAACCTCAAAATCATTCCAATTTGCAGCAAAAGAATGCCCAGATAACCATCTGTTGCCAATCTGACATCAGATTGGTAGCAGGCTCTGGCACGGGAGCGCAGAGTCTGCACGTCAGAACCGTAGTCGTCTGTGTCCGCATTTGGCTGCGTTCTGAGGTGCAGATTCTGATGTCAGATGCCTGATGTCAGATCGGCAGCAGATGGACAGCAGATTCTGCCGTCTGCTAGACACAGCCAACAGCGCCATCTGAGGGCCAGAATTACCAAATAATTCTCTACCCGTGACGTCACATGGCCGTCCCTATGCGTGACGTCACATGGCGTGGCTACGCACCAACAGATGTGTACCGTATTTGCTATAGGTGTGTCCCCCCACCCATTCTACTGCGCGCAGGGAATTTGTAAGCAGCAGTTTCGGAGCGGATTATGTTCACATAACCTACGAGGTTTATTAAATAAGTTCTAAATTTATTTGTAAAGGTAGGTTTTCTTTATTTTTGATACTACAGCGATAAGTGGCACATATATACAGGGTGTCCCATCTAAGACGAGACAGCCGGTTTTCTCCTAAACTATAGGAGATAAAAATACCAAAAAAATATGGAATTGCATGGTTCGAGGGGGCCAATTAATTAGCGCGAACGAATTTTTTTATCGATTATTATTTTACAAGATACGATGGTCAAGTTCGGTTTTTCAAATGGAACTATTTTTTTTGAACACCTGAGTTGATAGTGCGTTCCAAGACAAATTCAATAAGCTTTAATGTATACACTTTATTTTCACTGGTTTTTAAGATATTGCGCTTGCAAATTTACTGATTTTCACTGGAAGAAAACTGTCTGGTATAGCACGGACCGGGGACGGTTTTACTGGCTCCACTTGTGGCACTGCCTTTTGAAATAGATACCTACCTGCCAAAGGTCTACGCCAGGCCCAAAGGCTGGACAATTTTTTTCCGTCAGAAATGCTACTTAGGTAGGTACATCTGCGGTATCGAGAAGCGCACCGTTACTTTTATTTCGCACTTGCTTCTACGCTCGGATGGCCGGTTCTTTTGGGAGGGATGCAAGTTCGATTGGTTAGGTTAGGAGGAGTGAAAATTGCTAGACTAAATTTCAATCATAGGGAGCAGATTGTATCAGAACCATTCGGATTTGCATTCCTCACAAACGGCTGCTCTCTTGAAGCATTGCTCTTCACAGCAATGCCCACCTTCTCTCGCACGGAATACGTTAACGCTTGCTTTTGTTCTGATATTGAAGCTCGTGTTTATACTCGAGAGGACCACGCGTCGACAGCGGGCTACCTCTTTTCTTCCTGTCTCTCTCCACGAGCCGTGTTGACGGTGGATTGTAGGAGCGTAGATATCTGGATGCCAGTTATTGAATTCAGGAGACGATAGAAACATTTTATTACAAAACACACATGTACTATAATTAAAGTAAATCGTATTCCTCTCGGGCAGGAGTACTGATAATGATCGAACTTGCGCCCCACTTCGCGCAGACCAATTACACGGAGGGTAGTCGGGTCACACACTGCCCAAATGATACAGGGTAATTCTGGAGCAACGCCCGTCAAGGAGATGCGCTGGTACCCCGTGGCGAGGACAGACCTTCGCATTGCCTCACCCGATTTTTATGGTTTATTTCCGGAAAAAGGTACGAATCCTAGGCCGAACGTAGCGAATTGAAGTCGACCCTCCGCAGTCGAGGGTGAATTATCCATTACAGCGTATTAAGAAACCCTTTTCTTCGTCGTATCGAAAGGGAAGTGGTGCCAATGGATTCCTTATGTTTTTCTGACGAAAATCATACCAAATGTCATGCAAATCGGACTACTTCGACACAAGCTATTTGTATTCCCTATGTAAAAGTTGGCCGATTTACACGACATTTGGCATGATTTTCATCGGAAATCCCCAAGGAATCCATCCGCGACACTTCCATATCCATACGATAAAGAATAAAGAATTATTTTATTTCCTAACCAGATACAGGGTAATTATGGAGCAGCGCCCGTGAAGGAGATGCGGCGGCCTGGTACCCCGTGGCGAGGACAACCCCTCGCAGTGTCTGACCGAATTTTATGGCTTTCCACCCGCGAAGGGGTTCGAGTGCCTAATAGGGAGTGAGAAATCTTCGACTTGCGCATTTCTCATCAGATCTTTGCAAAACCGACACCTATCGATTCCTTATGTTTCGCCGATGAAGCTGACACTAAGAACGACGTAATTCGGACCATAATGAAGGAAATTCCATGGAATATCGATTTATATCATTTCAAGTTGACTTGACTTGGTTAAAAATAGCCCGATTTACATGAAATTTGGTATGATCGTCATCGGAAAAACATAAGGCACTCATCGGTCTCACTTCCATAGCGATGCGATTAAGAATAAAGAATTACTTAATACGCTGAAATGGATACTTCACATTTTCACCCTCGACAGTGGGGCACCGACCTCGATTTGTCGCGGTCGGCCGAGAATTCATACCTGTTTGAGAAATAAAATAATTCTTTATTTTTTATCGTATCGCTATGGAAGTGACACCGATGGGTGCCTTATGTTTTTCCGATGACGATCATACCAAATTTCATATAAATCGGACTATTTTTAACCAAGTCAAGTCAACTTGAAATGATATAAATCGATATTCCATGGAATTTCCTTCATTATGGTCCGAATACGTCGTTCTTGGTGTCAGTTTCATCGGCGAAACATAAGAAATCGATGGGTGTCGCTTTCGCAAAGATCTGATGAGAAATGCGCGAGTCGAAGATTTCTCACTTCTTAATAGGCACTCGAACCGCGTCGAGGGTCAAAAGCCGTACAATCGGGTGAGGCACTGCGGGGGGGTTGTCCTCACCACGGGGTACAATGGCCGACTTTTTCTTGCACCCAATTCTTCTCGCGTGCTTTTGTTTGGAAAATCCAACGCGTGTTTATACTCGAGAGATAAGGAATCCGTCTTTAATTTGAAAGGAGGACGATGCAGGCGGAACCACGCGCACTCAACGGTGTACCCCTTTTCTTACTGTGTCTCTCCACGAGGCGTATCGACGGTGGATAATACTTTTCAATTCCTATATTTGTGGCATCTTTCTCGCGTGCGTCGGGACAAAAGCGGACTCAGAGCCAGGCGAAAATTCATTCGCTCTTTACGATCGATAATTTATTATTTCTCCAAGAACGTTTCGACAACATCTGTTTGCCAAATTTGTAAAGGCCAATAAAACACGTGGTGACATTGTCCAGTCTGAGTTAATCCGTATATTGCTCTGTCGGTGGGTAGTGCGTACGATGACTTCGGACCCGTACTATGTACCGTTGCCTACCGCCGACGCGCGGAAAATCCGCTCATAAACCGCGACTCTGGCGAGACACCGCGGCCGATCAGTACGGGTAGTTTTTGGTAACCAGATGTGGCATCTTTCACCTGTATTTCATCAGGGTAATTCTGGAGGTACGCCCGTCACCCCGTGGCGAGGACAACACCCCGCAGTGCCCATCGAATTTTATGGCTTTCGACCCTCGAAGGGTTTGGAATACCATTAAGAAGTGAGAAATGTTCAGGATGTCAAATGTTTGCTTCTTTTCTTCATCGTATCGAAGGGGAAGTGGCGCCAATGGATTCCTGGCGTTCCGTCGATTAAAATCATACAAAACTTCATGTAAATCGGACTATTTTTAACCAAGTCAAGTCAGCTTGAAATGACATAAATCGATCTTCCATGGAATTTCCTTCATTATGGTTCGAATTACGTCGTTCTTAGTGTCAGCTTCATCGGCGAAACATAAGGAATCGATAGGTGTCGGTTTTGCAAAGATCTGATGAGAAACACGCAAGTCGAAGATTTCTCACTCCCAATTAGGCACTCGAACCCCTTCGCGGGTGGAAAGCCATAAAATTCGGTCAGACACTGCGAGGGGTTGTCCTCGCCACGGGGTACCAGGCCGCCGCATCTCCTTCACGGGCGCTGCTCCATAATTACCCTGTATCTGGTTAGGAAATAAAATAATTCTTTATTCTTTATCGTATGGATATGGAAGTGTCGCGGATGGATTCCTTGGGGATTTCCGATGAAAATCATGCCAAATGTCGTGTAAATCGGCCAACTTTTACATAGGGAATACAAATACCTTGTGTCGAAGTAGTCCGATTTGCATGACATTTGGTATGATTTTCGTCAGAAAAACATAAGGAATCCATTGGCACCACTTCCCTTTCGATACGACGAAGAAAAGGGTTTCTTAATGCGCTGTAATGGATAATTCACCCTCGACTGCGGAGGGTCGACTTCAATTCGCTACGTTCGGCCTAGGATTCGTACCTTTTTCCGGAAAAAAACCATAAAAATCGGGTGAGGCAATGCGAAGGTCTGTCCTCGCCACGGGGTACCAGCGCATCTCCTTGACGGGCGTTGCTCCAGAATTACTCTGTATCATTTGGGCAGTGTGTGACCCGACTACCCTCCGTGTAATTGGTCTGCGCGAAGTGGGGCGCAAGTTCGATCATTATCAGTACTCCTGCCCGAGAGGAATACGATTTACTTTAATTATAGTACATGTGTGTTTTGTAATAAAATGTTTCTATCGTCTCCTGAATTCAATAACTGGCATCCAGATATCTACGCTCCTACAATCCACCGTCAACACGGCTCGTGGAGAGACACAGGAAGTCCTCTCGAGTATAAACACGAGCTTCAATATCAGAACAAAAGCAAGCGTTAACGTATTCCGTGCGAGAGAAGGTGAGCATTGCTGTGGAGAGGGCCTCTTCAAGAGAGCAGCCGTTTGTGAGGAATGCAAATCCGAATGGTTCTGATACAATCTGCTCCCTATGATTGAAATTTAGTCTAGCAACTTTCACTCCTCCTAACCTAACCAATCGAACTTGCATCCCTCCCAAAAGAACCGGCCATCCGAGCGTAGAAGCAAGTGCGAAATAAAAGTAACGGTGCGCTTCTCGATACCGCAGATGTACCTACCTAAGTAGCATTTCTGACGGAAAAAAATTGTCCAGCCTTTGGGCCTGGCGTAGACCTTTGGCAGGTAGGTATCTATAGCCAGTAATACCGTCCCCGGTCCGTGCTATACCAGACAGTTTTCTTCCAGTGAAAATCAGTAAATTTGCAAGCGCAATATCTTAAAAACCAGTGAAAATAAAGTGTATACATTAAAGCTTATTGAATTTGTCTTGGAACGCACTATCAACTCAGGTGTTCAAAAAAAATAGTTCCATTTGAAAAACCGAACTTGACCATCGTATCTTTTAAAATAATAATCGATAAAAAAATTCATTCGCGCTAATAAATTGGCCCCCTCGGACCATGCAATTCCCTATTTTTTTTATATTTTTATCTCCAATAGTTTAGGAGGAAGCCGGCTGTTTAGCTTTCCCGCGGACACCCTGTACAATACGTCCCGTAACCAGTGGTATCTATTAGGTCTGATATCAGAAGATTTCCTACATTTTCGATTTCTTTTTTCTGTAGAATCTCCATATTCCGTATTGTGTTAGCGCTGAAAACAAATAGAACATTAGTATAAAATTAAACGTAACGTATGAATAAACAGGATACATGCGATACTTACTTCTGCACCATCTCCGCACACCACACACCCTAGGCGATTATGCATACTCCTGCAAACAGTAATATTTATAAGAAAACATGACTGAAATTATTATTTACGAAACAAGACGCTAAACATTCGCACTTCGCGCATAACCATAATTTTCTGTCTTGCAGATAATGTGAATCTCGATTTCAGCGACGTAGATAATTGGAAATTATTCAATACCATACTTACGTTTGCTTTCTGGATACTTCGAGATATTATTATCAGGGAGTATTAACTAATGGATTTCGAGTATGCGGTTTGTATCCTTTAGATGCTAATGCTGTAGACTACAGTAAAATTTGTAATAAAGGTCCAATAATAATAGATACAAATACAACAGAGCACAAACAGTTTTTAAACTATTTAGAAGAAGAAATAGAACCAGATAAATTAAAAGAGTTTAAAAGACAGCAATCAAACATATGGACTGGTAATATAGAGCATACCAGTCTCTTTAAAGTGTGGTACAAGGTATCTTTGTTAGGCAATAATATTGCAGCGCAATCAGGACCACAGGAAAATTCAGAAAAATCTACTGCAATGTCTTACATAGAATCAAACACTAGTCAGACTGAAGTCAAAGAGGGTAATGTAGATATAATAAATAGTAATACTATATCCATGGCTGTGAAAGATGATATAGTTTTATTTAATGATAGTATAGTCAAGCTGTGGTACAAAAATCGACTGTAGGTATACTAAATGAAAAGACTTATCCTGCATCAATAGATATAGTATAGATGATAACACTATTTTATCAAATTTTAATTATTCAGTAATCTATGCAGAACCAAACAATAATCCGCAAGAAGCAGAATTATGTGTTCAAGACGAATTAGATAATATATTGAATAATAACACAGAGCTCTGTGATCAAAATAAACATCCAATTCTACTAAATGAACCATTTCAAGATATTACAGCTTCTTCGAATAAAGAGCCAAATAGTAATATAGAAAACGGTAATGAATTGCATTCACAATTTCCAGAAGCATTTAAAAATACTTTGTTTTGGCCGAAAAAGAGTTTTTTAAATAAGGCAAAAAATCAGAAACAAAAAGAGGCGATACCATCTGTAATAACCAGTGGCGAATGGAAGAAATACAAAACTGAAAAAGAGAATCTGAAAAGAAGAGTGGACGAAGAAAAAGAATTAAGGAAACAAATTCGACTACAGAAACAAAAAATCAAACAGGAAAAGAATGAAGAGAAGAAGAAGATGAAGCAGAAAATGGCAACAAACCCAAAAAGAGGAAAAAGAAGTACGACAGCTCCAATGATAAACAAAAATAAATAAATTATTATATAAATAATAATGTTAAATAATTATATTATTATATAAATTCTTTGTGCAAATATAGAACTAATAATTTACTTAAAGTTTACTTCTCATTTTTCAATTTGAATTAGCGTTAATTAATCACTTTGTAGCAAAAAGGACTGAACATAATAAGGAGTCAATAAGAAAGACCGTTCGTAATCGGGTCTTACTGTCAAAAAAAGGACCATCAGTTATCTGGTCACAGTCAATAGGACTGACAGTTATTGGGTCATGTTTGTGGCAGTTATACGGACACGACGATTTTTTAAATGACAGTTTTAGGGACATTGCACTTCCTTATATATTTTAAATTAATTAGCAAATAACACATATTATTTATTATATAAAAAAAATTTCTTAGATAAAACAGATATTAGGCACCCTGATAACCAGATCTGGCAGCAGAATCTGACATCAGAACCGTAGTCGTCTGTGTCCGCATTTGGCTGCGTTCTGAGGTGCAGATTCTGATGTCAGATGCCTGATGTCAGATCGGCAGCAGATGGACAGCAGATTCTGCCGTCTGCTAGACACAGCCAACAGCGCCATCTGAGGGCCAGAATTACCAAATAATTCTCTACCCGTGACGTCACATGGCCGTCCCTATGCGTGACGTCACATGGCGTGGCTACGCACCAACGCATGTGTACCGTGTTTGCTATAGGTGTGTCCCCCCACCCATTCTACTGCGCGCAGGGAATTTGTAAGCAGCAGTTTCGGAGCGGATTATGTTCACATAACCTACGAGGTTTATTAAATAAGTTCTAAATTTATTTGTAAAGGTAGGTTTTCTTTATTTTTGATACTACAGCGATATATATAATTAATTCTGAAAATAAATACAATATTGTGGTGTGGATGGACATTTCTGTATAAGCTAGCCGATGAGTGCCAGGACTGTTGGTGCCTTTTCGTTTGTTATACTGTCTCGGAGATTGTCGGGGCAGTCGAGCGATAGGCATGGTGTGAAGAGATATTGATGGGACGCATGGCGTCAGCGTTCCTCGAAGCCAAGTACTCTACGGACTGGGTGGCTTTTCCGAGGAGCCTGGCGCGGGGATGCAGGGGAGATTGGGGACCGTCGGGTCAGCGGTGTAAAAGGACAGAGCGGGTAGAGACTTGGCGAAGAGCGGTTCGTGTTGCGCATTGCGGGAAGATTTGTTAATTGACTACACCTACCTATATTCTTATATATCCATATTACTAAACTGTTTCACTTATATATATATACCCATATTGAGTCATCACATACTTTCTAGAACCCCACAATATTAGTATAAAATTGAATTGATACTGGGAATGTATCAATCCATGATTATTTTATTAAACGGGCGCTGAAAAGTGCCGATTGATGTTCATTGTGAACATCGAGAGGTTGTTTACGTTTGATTCAATTAAAATGGGCACTGAAAAGTACCGTTTGGTCTCTTCGCCACTGTAAAAGGAGACACATCTCTACTTTTAATGGGCATATTTCTGAAACATACAATTTTTACAGTATTTAAGGATCGTTTTCACGCTACAGTAAATCGTGACTTTTACGGTCACGACACTAAATGTCATGATTTTTAATGTTACGTTAAAACGGACCTTCAAAGGTCATCAGCTTCTTCTTCGGGCTGCTGGTCGCTCCAGAAATCGCGGCACCTTTGCAGTTCATTATTGGGGGCTGCCGTCGAGCGTGGACCACGCTTCCTGCTGCGCACCCTCTCCTTCGCGGTCCAAAGTGCCCGCTGCATCGACGCCTGGAAATCCGATCGGAGCGGCTTCTCGAAATGCGGATTCCCAGACACCGCTTCTGAAAAAGTAATGCACGCAAAGGACGTTGGCATAATTATGTATAAAAACATGAAAATGCTTATTGCTTCGTACCGTAAATCGCCATCGTGATCCGGGTGTTGTACAGCGGCCGTTGTCCTGTTCGGTCGAACCACGTGAAGGATGTTGTCACATCATCGACGAGGGCTTCCTTCATACAAAAGTGGACTGCAGTCTTCAGGCTGAACCCACCCACATATTTTAAATATTGAACCTAAACAAAGTAAGTAAAGATTGATGTATGTATTATATAAAAGTAAATAAAAGCATAATTTCGTTTTCACTTACAACATTGGAATAAGTTTCGTCATCGATATCCTCGAAACAGTCCACCTCCTCCGGTGACGACAGAGGAATGACCGCTGGTTTTCGCGCTGGACCGTTATGGGTGGGTCGAACACATTGGAGAACACTCTCCAACAGAGTGTTCATTCTTCTGCAAACAGAACGGATAGAGACGTAACGTATTAATAAACACGATACATGTGCGATACTTACGTCAGCTCCGCCTCCATGGATCCTATACGATCATGCATGCTCCTGCGAACATTAACATTTATAAGAAAATGTCCTTACAGCAATATTTTTATAGCAAAAAAAAGAAACGTGTAAATTTACCCATTATCGGGAGGTTGGGTCTGCGCTATAATCTGTTGCAACAGCCCTCTCTGGATCACAGTGGCGGGTGCAGACGATGTCCCTGGATCCTGATGATATGTGAATGCTGCGGGGGCAGGAACACTGGCAGCAGAGGTCTCCTGAAACATATAAATGTTACTCGGGTTAGAAGCAGAAAAACCCGTTGACGTTGTTGGAATGTCTGCCTGTAAGATCTCCCTCAGATCTTGGATGTCTTCGATAATCGGTGGTCTCGGCGCGGTCGACGTCCTTTGCCGTTTCGTTTGCGCTGGTTTCGCGGCCGCACGTTTCCCTCGTTTGTCCATGTCAACCTGTAAGTAAAAGTACATATTACAATACTTAGCAAAGGCGTGTTAGCTGTTTTTTCAGTTTACATGCATGCATGCATGCATGCATACATCGCAATATTAACGAGATTTAAGATCACAACTTGGCAGCAAAAAAGTACAATATTTTATGCACCAACTATTCTCACCTTCTCCATATTATATTTGTATGTAACATAATTATACAAAACCTCAAGACGAACCTATACAACGTGCTACTCAATAATTCGAGTGTAACTCGACAAAGGCTACAACAGTAGAAAACGTGAAAGAATGACCCATGCAGAAACGTTCGAACCAAACGATAAAATAACCAATCACCAGAGATTAACAAGGATACGTGTAAATATGGTTTTACTTGTGAAGAGTAATACAAATAAAGAAAATGTAAATATTATAGCACGTCACTCACCAGAAAATAGTCGTAACTTACCAAAAACAAGAGACGAAACTAGAAAGGGGAAAAGATTTTTTTTTTTTTTTTACATGGTGGAAATCCCTAACGGATACCTCACCCCCCGCGAGAGGAGTGAGATTATGTGGGGCTTGCACCCACTAAAACCACCATGGTGACCGCCTGACGCGAGAGGCTTACACAAAGGAGAGGGACTGCAGCGAGATACTTTTAATGATAATGAAGATGAAAGAATTTGAACACTACGGCTTCTCGCTGTGTGTAATAACGACAACGACATAGCTACGGGTTGCTAAGGGGATGGGGTTGTCGTTGTTGCCAGTGGGCATATTACCTTGAAGAGGCGTTCTAAAACATTTGGCGCGAACCTGATTGGGGGAGATATATGAAATGTCCTCGCTCAATGTGGCGCATTTATATACGCCAAGAGCCGAAGACTTTAAGGCGATATCATAAAAATCATCGACCTCTAGAAATTTTTTAATACCTAAACGATGGGAGTTATTAGAGTCTATGCTAATATTGAAAATTAGGCAGATCGAGCCGTCGACTGAGATGCAACAATTATCGCGTACACTTATGCCCAGAGATATGCCATTGATATCTATCTTATGGTATTGAGAACAATTGGGCTCGTTACTAAGCGGTCTAGATACGCGAATAGAAAAATCGACATTAGAATGAATATTTGTGCCATAAAGTTGGGTCTCCCTCATCCTATTGGAATATTGTTGGAGAGGAAGACTTGGCTTTCTAAGATATTTTCTAAAAATGGACATGTTGTTCTCATATGGAAAAACAGAACATGAATCTAAATTACCAAGATGTCTGACATCGTTGGTTAAATGAAGAAGGCCATGGACGTTATAACTATTAAAAGTTGGGCCATAAAGTTCTTCGTTACGAAGAACAAATTTTTTCAAAGCTAACTCTGCAAAATTCAAGTGTGGGATCGAAGGAGTTTCTGAAACTAAAATCCTTATGGCCGCATGTAAAAATAAGAAATGCTGGTATACGGTATTTTCCAGTACACGATACAGTATAACTGGCCCTGTATACAAGAGAAACTGTCGAAATTCGGTCGCCTTATATTTAGAGCATTGTTCGATAGCTCTGGGACGTCTGGCAAAGTCTGAGGGGCAATATCTGCTAAGACTATTCAATCCCGCAGACAGTATAGAAATTTCCCTGCGGCGCAATTTTGAGAGACGTGAATGCTCTCCAAATACCCACGCAGACAAGAGTTTCTTTACTACGCCCAAACATACAAGATGCATATACTCGAAAGGAACTTGCGAAACCATTCCCATCGGTAGCAATGACAATGGGCTTGTACCTTCCTTGTGATGCTTCGCGCCTAACCGTTTAATATATTCCTCATCGGTCCGAGGAGAATGATTTACCCCATTGAAAGCGTAATGCTTACCGTTCAGGGTACCAGTAACAGTACATTTAGAACAGGGACAGATAGACAGATGCCCACGATGATTCAACACAAATGCTCGAGCTGGTGCGTCAGCTATGAAACATCTCAGTCGTACGGACAACTTACTGCCATGAAAATTTATGCCTCCGTTGGACATGATGGCCCTGACGTCTGCAATAAACTTCTCAAAGAAAGTATCGGGGTTGTGTGGTTTTTGGGGACCTTTATATATGCCTACCACTATTGGCTTTACGCGAGAAAGATTTGAAATCCTACATTGGATGGGCCAGATATGAATCAAACCTGATTTGTCTAAACTACATCCATCGGTATGAAAATCTAATTCTAACTGTCTAACATTTGCTGCGGACAAAGTATTGGGGAGACTTTTAATAATTTCTACTTCCAGATCAAAATGAATGTATTCTCCTGGTGCCACGACAAAGGTGACAACAGGATTACGTGGCGTAGATACAAGTGTTCTAACATCCTGAGGCAACTGGGAGAAACAGGGATGTGTTCGAAGGAGAGATAATATATTATTTCCTTGAACGTGAGTTAAATTGTTGTCTACAAAACAAGAGGCTAACCGTTGGCGAAAAGATGGCTCGGGGGAAGTACCACAGGACAATGAAACTGTCTCGTGGATATTAGAAACGCGTGACGTCGAAGTAGAAGGACCGGCGTCTTCTACATTTATATCACGCCTAGCACTGAATCTATCGGAGATTAAATTAACCGCAGCGGACGAACTACAACCTGCAGATGTGCTAGCAGCATCTTGCACGTTAGAAATATTATCCGCTATTCTATTGACCGTGTTCAAACCGAAACGGTATCGCACGCGTAAGTTACTTCGTATCTCGCGCATAACCCTCCTTTTCTGTCTCGCCGATAATGCGCGTCCGGGTTTCCGCGACGTAGACAATTTGAAATTATTAAATTCCATAATTACTTACGTCTCGTGGATGTCTCGGGATGATTTTCGTGGTTTTCTGATGCTCTGGAAATTCTTCGGATTTGCCGTCGATGACTGCCACCTCAGAATGAACGAGAATTTGAAACAAACGCGAACTCGGATGTAGAGTCCCGACCAATCACGAATGTCCGCAGGCGGCGCAGCCAATCCGAGCGTAGCCCACTGTACCGCCAAAATGTTAACTCGTGGTACCCTTTGTTGGACGTGGTACCATTTGTGCTACGCTCGGATTGGCCGCGCCGCCTGCGGACATTCGTGATTGGTCGGGACTCTACATCCGAGTTCGCGTTTGTTTCAAATTCTCGTTCATTCTGAGGTGGCAGTCATCGACGGCAAATCCGAAGAATTTCCAGAGCATCAGAAAACCACGAAAATCATCCCGAGACATCCACGAGACATAAGTAATTATGGAATTTAATAATTTCAAATTGTCTACGTCGCGGAAACCCGGACGCGCATTATCGGCGAGACAGAAAAGGAGGGTTATGCGCGAGATACGAAGTAACTTACGCGTGCGATACCGTTTCGGTTTGAACACGGTCAATAGAATAGCGGATAATATTTCTAACGTGCAAGATGCTGCTAGCACATCTGCAGGTTGTAGTTCGTCCGCTGCGGTTAATTTAATCTCCGATAGATTCAGTGCTAGGCGTGATATAAATGTAGAAGACGCCGGTCCTTCTACTTCGACGTCACGCGTTTCTAATATCCACGAGACAGTTTCATTGTCCTGTGGTACTTCCCCCGAGCCATCTTTTCGCCAACGGTTAGCCTCTTGTTTTGTAGACAACAATTTAACTCACGTTCAAGGAAATAATATATTATCTCTCCTTCGAACACATCCCTGTTTCTCCCAGTTGCCTCAGGATGTTAGAACACTTGTATCTACGCCACGTAATCCTGTTGTCACCTTTGTCGTGGCACCAGGAGAATACATTCATTTTGATCTGGAAGTAGAAATTATTAAAAGTCTCCCCAATACTTTGTCCGCAGCAAATGTTAGACAGTTAGAATTAGATTTTCATACCGATGGATGTAGTTTAGACAAATCAGGTTTGATTCATATCTGGCCCATCCAATGTAGGATTTCAAATCTTTCTCGCGTAAAGCCAATAGTGGTAGGCATATATAAAGGTCCCCAAAAACCACACAACCCCGATACTTTCTTTGAGAAGTTTATTGCAGACGTCAGGGCCATCATGTCCAACGGAGGCATAAATTTTCATGGCAGTAAGTTGTCCGTACGACTGAGATGTTTCATAGCTGACGCACCAGCTCGAGCATTTGTGTTGAATCATCGTGGGCATCTGTCTATCTGTCCCTGTTCTAAATGTACTGTTACTGGTACCCTGAACGGTAAGCATTACGCTTTCAATGGGGTAAATCATTCTCCTCGGACCGATGAGGAATATATTAAACGGTTAGGCGCGAAGCATCACAAGGAAGGTACAAGCCCATTGTCATTGCTACCGATGGGAATGGTTTCGCAAGTTCCTTTCGAGTATATGCATCTTGTATGTTTGGGCGTAGTAAAGAAACTCTTGTCTGCGTGGGTATTTGGAGAGCATTCACGTCTCTCAAAATTGCGCCGCAGGGAAATTTCTATACTGTCTGCGAGATTGAATAGTCTTAGCAGATATTGCCCCTCAGACTTTGCCAGACGTCCCAGAGCTATCGAACAATGCTCTAAATATAAGGCGACCGAATTTCGACAGTTTCTCTTGTATACAGGGCCAGTTATACTGTATCGTGTACTGGAAAATACCGTATACCAGCATTTCTTATTTTTACATGCGGCCATAAGGATTTTAGTTTCAGAAACTCCTTCGATCCCACACTTGAATTTTGCAGAGTTAGCTTTGAAAAAATTTGTTCTTCGTAACGAAGAACTTTATGGCCCAACTTTTAATAGTTATAACGTCCATGGCCTTCTTCATTTAACCAACGATGTCAGACATCTTGGTAATTTAGATTCATGTTCTGTTTTTCCATATGAGAACAACATGTCCATTTTTAGAAAATATCTTAGAAAGCCAAGTCTTCCTCTCCAACAATATTCCAATAGGATGAGGGAGACCCAACTTTATGGCACAAATATTCATTCTAATGTCGATTTTTCTATTCGCGTATCTAGACCGCTTAGTAACGAGCCCAATTGTTCTCAATACCATAAGATAGATATCAATGGCATATCTCTGGGCATAAGTGTACGCGATAATTGTTGCATCTCAGTCGATGGCTCGATCTGCCTAATTTTCAATATTAGCATAGACTCTAATAACTCCCATCGTTTAGGTATTAAAAAATTTCTAGAGGTCGATGATTTTTATGATATCGCCTTAAAGTCTTCGGCTCTTGGCGTATATAAATGCGCCACATTGAGCGAGGACATTTCATATATCTCCCCCAATCAGGTTCGCGCCAAATGTTTTAGAACGCCTCTTCAAGGTAATATGCCCACTGGCAACAACGACAACCCCATCCCCTTAGCAACCCGTAGCTATGTCGTTGTCGTTATTACACACAGCGAGAAGCCGTAGTGTTCAAATTCTTTCATCTTCATTATCATTAAAAGTATCTCGCTGCAGTCCCTCTCCTTTGTGTAAGCCTCTCGCGTCAGGCGGTCACCATGGTGGTTTTAGTGGGTGCAAGCCCCACATAATCTCACTCCTCTCGCGGGGGGTGAGGTATCCGTTAGGGATTTCCACCATGTAAAAAAAAAAAAAAAAATCTTTTCCCCTTTCTAGTTTCGTCTCTTGTTTTTGGTAAGTTACGACTATTTTCTGGTGAGTGACGTGCTATAATATTTACATTTTCTTTATTTGTATTACTCTTCACAAGTAAAACCATATTTACACGTATCCTTGTTAATCTCTGGTGATTGGTTATTTTATCGTTTGGTTCGAACGTTTCTGCATGGGTCATTCTTTCACGTTTTCTACTGTTGTAGCCTTTGTCGAGTTACACTCGAATTATTGAGTAGCACGTTGTATAGGTTCGTCTTGAGGTTTTGTATAATTATGTTACATACAAATATAATATGGAGAAGGTGAGAATAGTTGGTGCATAAAATATTGTACTTTTTTGCTGCCAAGTTGTGATCTTAAATCTCGTTAATATTGCGATGTATGCATGCATGCATGCATGCATGTAAACTGAAAAAACAGCTAACACGCCTTTGCTAAGTATTGTAATATGTACTTTTACTTACAGGTTGACATGGACAAACGAGGGAAACGTGCGGCCGCGAAACCAGCGCAAACGAAACGGCAAAGGACGTCGACCGCGCCGAGACCACCGATTATCGAAGACATCCAAGATCTGAGGGAGATCTTACAGGCAGACATTCCAACAACGTCAACGGGTTTTTCTGCTTCTAACCCGAGTAACATTTATATGTTTCAGGAGACCTCTGCTGCCAGTGTTCCTGCCCCCGCAGCATTCACATATCATCAGGATCCAGGGACATCGTCTGCACCCGCCACTGTGATCCAGAGAGGGCTGTTGCAACAGATTATAGCGCAGACCCAACCTCCCGATAATGGGTAAATTTACACGTTTCTTTTTTTTGCTATAAAAATATTGCTGTAAGGACATTTTCTTATAAATGTTAATGTTCGCAGGAGCATGCATGATCGTATAGGATCCATGGAGGCGGAGCTGACGTAAGTATCGCACATGTATCGTGTTTATTAATACGTTACGTCTCTATCCGTTCTGTTTGCAGAAGAATGAACACTCTGTTGGAGAGTGTTCTCCAATGTGTTCGACCCACCCATAACGGTCCAGCGCGAAAACCAGCGGTCATTCCTCTGTCGTCACCGGAGGAGGTGGACTGTTTCGAGGATATCGATGACGAAACTTATTCCAATGTTGTAAGTGAAAACGAAATTATGCTTTTATTTACTTTTATATAATACATACATCAATCTTTACTTACTTTGTTTAGGTTCAATATTTAAAATATGTGGGTGGGTTCAGCCTGAAGACTGCAGTCCACTTTTGTATGAAGGAAGCCCTCGTCGATGATGTGACAACATCCTTCACGTGGTTCGACCGAACAGGACAACGGCCGCTGTACAACACCCGGATCACGATGGCGATTTACGGTACGAAGCAATAAGCATTTTCATGTTTTTATACATAATTATGCCAACGTCCTTTGCGTGCATTACTTTTTCAGAAGCGGTGTCTGGGAATCCGCATTTCGAGAAGCCGCTCCGATCGGATTTCCAGGCGTCGATGCAGCGGGCACTTTGGACCGCGAAGGAGAGGGTGCGCAGCAGGAAGCGTGGTCCACGCTCGACGGCAGCCCCCAATAATGAACTGCAAAGGTGCCGCGATTTCTGGAGCGACCAGCAGCCCGAAGAAGAAGCTGATGACCTTTGAAGGTCCGTTTTAACGTAACATTAAAAATCATGACATTTAGTGTCGTGACCGTAAAAGTCACGATTTACTGTAGCGTGAAAACGATCCTTAAATACTGTAAAAATTGTATGTTTCAGAAATATGCCCATTAAAAGTAGAGATGTGTCTCCTTTTACAGTGGCGAAGAGACCAAACGGTACTTTTCAGTGCCCATTTTAATTGAATCAAACGTAAACAACCTCTCGATGTTCACAATGAACATCAATCGGCACTTTTCAGCGCCCGTTTAATAAAATAATCATGGATTGATACATTCCCAGTATCAATTCAATTTTATACTAATATTGTGGGGTTCTAGAAAGTATGTGATGACTCAATATGGGTATATATATATAAGTGAAACAGTTTAGTAATATGGATATATAAGAATATAGGTAGGTGTAGTCAATTAACAAATCTTCCCGCAATGCGCAACACGAACCGCTCTTCGCCAAGTCTCTACCCGCTCTGTCCTTTTACACCGCTGACCCGACGGTCCCCAATCTCCCCTGCATCCCCGCGCCAGGCTCCTCGGAAAAGCCACCCAGTCCGTAGAGTACTTGGCTTCGAGGAACGCTGACGCCATGCGTCCCATCAATATCTCTTCACACCATGCCTATCGCTCGACTGCCCCGACAATCTCCGAGACAGTATAACAAACGAAAAGGCACCAACAGTCCTGGCACTCATCGGCTAGCTTATACAGAAATGTCCATCCACACCACAATATTGTATTTATTTTCAGAATTAATTATATATATCGCTGTAGTATCAAAAATAAAGAAAACCTACCTTTACAAATAAATTTAGAACTTATTTAATAAACCTCGTAGGTTATGTGAACATAATCCGCTCCGAAACTGCTGCTTACAAATTCCCTGCGCGCAGTAGAATGGGTGGGGGGACACACCTATAGCAAACACGGTACACATGCGTTGGTGCGTAGCCACGCCATGTGACGTCACGCATAGGGACGGCCATGTGACGTCACGGGTAGAGAATTATTTGGTAATTCTGGCCCTCAGATGGCGCTGTTGGCTGTGTCTAGCAGACGGCAGAATCTGCTGTCCATCTGCTGCCGATCTGACATCAGGCATCTGACATCAGAATCTGCACCTCAGAACGCAGCCAAATGCGGACACAGACGACTACGGTTCTGATGTCAGATTCTGCTGCCAGATCTGGTTATCAGGGTGCCTAATATCTGTTTTATCTAAGAAATTTTTTTTATATAATAAATAATATGTGTTATTTGCTAATTAATTTAAAATATATAAGGAAGTGCAATGTCCCTAAAACTGTCATTTAAAAAATCGTCGTGTCCGTATAACTGCCACAAACATGACCCAATAACTGTCAGTCCTATTGACTGTGACCAGATAACTGATGGTCCTTTTTTTGACAGTAAGACCCGATTACGAACGGTCTTTCTTATTGACTCCTTATTATGTTCAGTCCTTTTTGCTACAAAGTGATTAATTAACGCTAATTCAAATTGAAAAATGAGAAGTAAACTTTAAGTAAATTATTAGTTCTATATTTGCACAAAGAATTTATATAATAATATAATTATTTAACATTATTATTTATATAATAATTTATTTATTTTTGTTTATCATTGGAGCTGTCGTACTTCTTTTTCCTCTTTTTGGGTTTGTTGCCATTTTCTGCTTCATCTTCTTCTTCTCTTCATTCTTTTCCTGTTTGATTTTTTGTTTCTGTAGTCGAATTTGTTTCCTTAATTCTTTTTCTTCGTCCACTCTTCTTTTCAGATTCTCTTTTTCAGTTTTGTATTTCTTCCATTCGCCACTGGTTATTACAGATGGTATCGCCTCTTTTTGTTTCTGATTTTTTGCCTTATTTAAAAAACTCTTTTTCGGCCAAAACAAAGTATTTTTAAATGCTTCTGGAAATTGTGAATGCAATTCATTACCGTTTTCTATATTACTATTTGGCTCTTTATTCGAAGAAGCTGTAATATCTTGAAATGGTTCATTTAGTAGAATTGGATGTTTATTTTGATCACAGAGCTCTGTGTTATTATTCAATATATTATCTAATTCGTCTTGAACACATAATTCTGCTTCTTGCGGATTATTGTTTGGTTCTGCATAGATTACTGAATAATTAAAATTTGATAAAATAGTGTTATCATCTATACTATATCTATTGATGCAGGATAAGTCTTTTCATTTAGTATACCTACAGTCGATTTTTGTACCACAGCTTGACTATACTATCATTAAATAAAACTATATCATCTTTCACAGCCATGGATATAGTATTACTATTTATTATATCTACATTACCCTCTTTGACTTCAGTCTGACTAGTGTTTGATTCTATGTAAGACATTGCAGTAGATTTTTCTGAATTTTCCTGTGGTCCTGATTGCGCTGCAATATTATTGCCTAACAAAGATACCTTGTACCACACTTTAAAGAGACTGGTATGCTCTATATTACCAGTCCATATGTTTGATTGCTGTCTTTTAAACTCTTTTAATTTATCTGGTTCTATTTCTTCTTCTAAATAGTTTAAAAACTGTTTGTGCTCTGTTGTATTTGTATCTATTATTATTGGACCTTTATTACAAATTTTACTGTAGTCTACAGCATTAGCATCTAAAGGATACAAACCGCATACTCGAAATCCATTAGTTAATACTCCCTGATAATAATATCTCGAAGTATCCAGAAAGCAAACGTAAGTATGGTATTGAATAATTTCCAATTATCTACGTCGCTGAAATCGAGATTCACATTATCTGCAAGACAGAAAATTATGGTTATGCGCGAAGTGCGAATGTTTAGCGTCTTGTTTCGTAAATAATAATTTCAGTCATGTTTTCTTATAAATATTACTGTTTGCAGGAGTATGCATAATCGCCTAGGGTGTGTGGTGTGCGGAGATGGTGCAGAAGTAAGTATCGCATGTATCCTGTTTATTCATACGTTACGTTTAATTTTATACTAATGTTCTATTTGTTTTCAGCGCTAACACAATACGGAATATGGAGATTCTACAGAAAAAAGAAATCGAAAATGTAGGAAATCTTCTGATATCAGACCTAATAGATACCACTGGTTACGGGACGTATTGTACAGGGTGTCCGCGGGAAAGCTAAACAGCCGGCTTCCTCCTAAACTATTGGAGATAAAAATATAAAAAAAATAGGGAATTGCATGGTCCGAGGGGGCCAATTTATTAGCGCGAATGAATTTTTTTATCGATTATTATTTTAAAAGATACGATGGTCAAGTTCGGTTTTTCAAATGGAACTATTTTTTTTGAACACCTGAGTTGATAGTGCGTTCCAAGACAAATTCAATAAGCTTTAATGTATACACTTTATTTTCACTGGTTTTTAAGATATTGCGCTTGCAAATTTACTGATTTTCACTGGAAGAAAACTGTCTGGTATAGCACGGACCGGGGACGGTTTTACTGGCTATAGATACCTACCTGCCAAAGGTCTACGCCAGGCCCAAAGGCTGGACAATTTTTTTCCGTCAGAAATGCTACTTAGGTAGGTACATCTGCGGTATCGAGAAGCGCACCGTTACTTTTATTTCGCACTTGCTTCTACGCTCGGATGGCCGGTTCTTTTGGGAGGGATGCAAGTTCGATTGGTTAGGTTAGGAGGAGTGAAAGTTGCTAGACTAAATTTCAATCATAGGGAGCAGATTGTATCAGAACCATTCGGATTTGCATTCCTCACAAACGGCTGCTCTCTTGAAGAGGCCCTCTCCACAGCAATGCTCACCTTCTCTCGCACGGAATACGTTAACGCTTGCTTTTGTTCTGATATTGAAGCTCGTGTTTATACTCGAGAGGACTTCCTGTGTCTCTCCACGAGCCGTGTTGACGGTGGATTGTAGGAGCGTAGATATCTGGATGCCAGTTATTGAATTCAGGAGATGATAGAAACATTTTATTACAAAACACACATGTACTATAATTAAAGTAAATCGTATTCCTCTCGGGCAGGAGTACTGATAATGATCGAACTTGCGCCCCACTTCGCGCAGACCAATTACACGGAGGGTAGTCGGGTCACACACTGCCCAAATGATACAGAGTAATTCTGGAGCAACGCCCGTCAAGGAGATGCGCTGGTACCCCGTGGCGAGGACAGACCTTCGCATTGCCTCACCCGATTTTTATGGTTTTTTTCCGGAAAAAGGTACGAATCCTAGGCCGAACGTAGCGAATTGAAGTCGACCCTCCGCAGTCGAGGGTGAATTATCCATTACAGCGCATTAAGAAACCCTTTTCTTCGTCGTATCGAAAGGGAAGTGGTGCCAATGGATTCCTTATGTTTTTCTGACGAAAATCATACCAAATGTCATGCAAATCGGACTACTTTGACACAAGCTATTGGTATTCCCTATGTAAAAGTTGTCCGATTTACACGACATTTGTAATGATTTTCTTCGGAAAACCCCAAGGAATCCATCGGCGACACTTCCATATCCATACGATAAAGAATAAACAATTATTTTAATTTCCTAACCAGATACAGGGTAATTATGGAGCAACGCCCGTCAAGGAGATGCGGCGGCCTGGTACCCCGTGGCGAGGACAGCCCTTCACTGTGCCTCACCCGATTTTAATGGCTTTTTCCGGGAAAAGGTACGAATCCTGGGCCGGACGTAGCGAATTGCGGTCGAGCCCCCGCAGTCGAGGGTGAAATATCCATTTGAGCGTGTTAAGAAATTCTTTTCTTCGTCGTGTCGAAAGGGAAGTGGTGCCAATGGATTCCTTATGTTTTTCTGATGAAAATCATACCAAATGTCATACAAATCGCACTACTGTGACACAAGCAATTTGTATTCCTTATGTAAGAGTTGTCCGATTTCCACGACACTTGGCATGATTTTCATCGGAAAACCCCAAGGAATCCATCGGCGACACTTCCATATCCATACGATAAGGAATAACGAATTGTTTTATTTCTTAAAAAGGTATGTATAGGCTGATTCTGGTGCTGCGCCCGTCACCCCGTGGCGAGGACAACACCCCGCAGTGCCCATCGAATTTTATGGCTTTCGACCCTCGAAGGGTTTGGAATACCATTAAGAAGTGAGAAATGTTCAGGATTTCAAATGTTTGCTTCTTTTCTTCATCGTATCGAAGGGGAAGTGGCGCCAATGGATTCCTGGCGTTCCGTCGATTAAAATCATACCAAAGGGTATAGCCGGTTAAGGTGGTCAAATGTGCCCTTGAACCGAATTCGACTCACGATGAGTCATTCGAAAGCTTATAAAAAAAGAAACATTTGTGGCAAGTTTCAACTTTGTATCTCGACCCGGAGGGTAGTAAAGGGCAAAAATAGAAAAACAGGTTTTTGCCGAATTTCTCCTATACTAGGGGATGAAAAATCTTGAAAAAAATCAGAGCCATTTCCGTTATCGGGGCACATATTAGAGAATTGTTTCTGATTTTTAAATTGAAAAACCAAGCTGTGAAAAATAAAAAACGCCAAAAAATGCTGAAAAATGCCGGTTGTGTATCGAAGCAGTCTTGGCACTGTAATTATATTTTTACTGTAAGTACGTATCATTGATACTATTGTCCTGAATTTTTTTCAGATTTTTCAATTTGGTGCGCCGCAGTTAAAAAAATTAAAAACCGATTTTTTCGTCGTTTTTTCCGTGTCAGAGTAACTTATAGGTGGAATATTCGTACATACTTTATGAAATAAATCATTCTTGGGATCTGAAATGTTTATACGTACAGCAAAATATCATAGGAATTAAAGAGACTGAAAAAACCGAATCATTTGAAACTATGTTATGCCCCTTACATTGTAAAGTATCTACCGTATTTTCCAACGGCGTCGGTGGCGCAGCGGTAAAGCGTCGAGCTGCTATACCGCTGCTAACTTTTTAAATGTAGGTTCGAGCCTCGGACTTCCAAGTCCCTTAGGCTAAGTTTTTTTTTTTTCGTTAATTATATATATTTCCTAACTTTACGACACAATGATCAATATTTATTGTCAAATGTTTTAAGAATATTTGAAAAACATATTAACCTGAAATATACGTAAATATGAGTTTGGACTGCTTGTTATGCCGCCGTTTTTCTTGTCAAGTATCCTGTCAATTATATTAATATGTGAAATTTGGTTTTCAAATCTCTTACCTTTAACAATTATGGATGGATAGCAACAAAAATCGTGTTGTTGTTTTCCTACTATTTAGCCTTTTCGTCTATTAGAATTAGATCATACAATTCTATTCTCTCTTTTATTCAAAATATATGTTAGAATTTCTGTCACGGGTTCAATGCAAGAAAGGAAAAGACGGTCATGACTGTTCGATTGATATCGCATGTTTAGAACAGAGCGATGGGGACCGAGAAAGGATGTTTATGCTGCAGTATCGAATGTGTCAGAAGTGTGAGGTCTGAAAGGTTTCTCAGAATTCACGTGGGGGATTTAGATAACTGAAGTGGATGTTAAGAGTGTATCACATCCTGTGGATGTGAATCGCGGGGAGCGGAAGAAATGAATGCACGAGAGTAGTCTAGCACAGAGTGTCACAGAGTTCGAATCGTCTTGGCTTTGGTCTTTACAATCTGCAGTCACTTTTGAATTAGACTTGCTTTCACCCAGTACATCTACAATAGTAGTAACTTCATTACGTGTTTTTAAATATTATTTTGTCGGTGTGCGTTCATCTGTGGTTCTGTGATCAATATGTCGACTGACAATGAGAAAGTGCAATTTGTTGAAAGGAAAACCTTGCGTAATAAGTGTATTCGGTGTAATATTTTGGTTCGCAAATCGCTTGGTCAAATACGGAAAATCAAGACGGAAGTTGAGGCAGTGAAATATTCTAAACTTCTGAAAAGAGTGGTGACTATTGGTGACATGTTATGTAATAAGTGCCGCCTTCACATGTACAAAGACTTTCGTCAGCTTGAGAAATCTTTTGTCAGAGAGGTTTCTGTACTTGGATCTTTTTCTTCAGCTGACAGCGGGTCCTCTTCTTCAGCTGGACCCTCTTCTTCAGCTCGACCTTCATCTTCAGATGAACCCTCCGCTTCAGCTGAACCCTCCTCATCATCCGGAACTTTTTCAGCCGCAATATCTTTACGCGAAACACCTTCAACCGAAATACTTTCACCCGAAAAATCAGCTGACAAATCATCACCGGAAAAATCTGAATCTGAATCTGTTGTTCTATCGTGTTCCTCAACAGAAGATCCATCGTTTTTTATGGATTTGAGGAATGTGGAACAAGTAGCTACTGAATACATAGAAATGCCATTTGCTAGAGTTATTTCCACTCATGGGTATTGTTTCGTCTGTGGGATTACGAAAAATATCGTGAATGTACCGGCTGAAACCAGGAAGCAGGTATTTATCATGCGAAGATTATATGTTCCTAAAGGAAATCGGTGCTGTCCTGGTCATTTGTTAAAGAACCGTTTGTTTCAAGAAGATATTCTGAATTTAAGAACACATTCAAATACCAGTATAATCGATACCAAGGAATTACGAAATTATTTTGAATACCTTTCCGTTAATAACAATTCAAATATTAAAGATACAATAGGTGATTTTACACTTTCGGAGGAGCGGTTGAAAGTATTTACTGGTTTAACGTGGGAAAACTTAATAAAACTTCGGCGAATGATGACTTCTTTGAGAAATTCTGAGCAGCGAGATGTCACTCAAGCTATTGTTGTTTTCTTATTCAAATTGCGTACTGGCAATTCAAACAGTATGATAGCTGCAATTCTCGGATTAGAACGCGAGCAACAGGTGTCTGATTTTTGTAGGTCCGTCATAAATTCTTTTGAAAAAGACATTCTTCCTTGTTATTTTGGATTCGCGACACTTCCTCGGGAAACCCTAATAGAAGATCAAACGTCACTTGTTGCCAAAAAGTTATATAATATAACACATCAATTAGCACTGATTTTCGATGGAACTTATATTCGGCATCAGAAAAGTTCTAACAATGAATACCAACGCAAATCATATTCAGGTCAAAAGAAAGTACCCTTGTGTAAACCTTTTACAATTTGCACCACAAACGGCTATGTGGTTGAAGTTCTTGGCCCTTTTTGTGCAAACCAGAATGATGCACAAATTATGAAAATTGCGATGGAAGACCCAAATAGGTTGCAAACCCTTTTAAACCCTGGAGATATTTGTATTGTTGATCGAGGTTTTCGCGACGTAACAACTTATTTAGAAGAACGCGGTTACAGAGTGTTCATGCCTGCGTTAAAAGGCAAGCGTAATCAACTAACGACTGCAGAATCAAATGCATCCCGCCACGTCACTAAAATTCGCTGGATAGTCGAGGCAATTCACGGCATCATAGGACAAAAGTACAAACTTCTTCACCATCAAATGGACAATAAGTTACTCCCAAAAGTTAGTTTATATTGCAGAATAGCGTGCTTTTTAAATAATATGTTCGGAAAACGCTTAAATTCGGACGTAGGTCTTTGTGATGAGATAGTAGAACGAATGTCGTCTCAAAACAGCGCTGAGAATTCACTATCAGTAGAAGTTGAAAATCAACATTGGAACAGGCGAAAGATTCCATTTAATCAGCTATCAGCTAACGAGCTTCTTGATTTTCCGGAAATGACAGAGAAAGACCTCAAAATTCTTTTTACTGGTTCGTATCAATTATCTCAAGCGATATCATATTTAGCAGAAGTAATGGATGAAGAGAACAACATTAATCTTCGTTGTATTAAAGAGAGAAAGAATATTATTAAATTCGAAGTAAGATCACGACATATTAACAGCAAAACTTACAGATGTTATATTGATTATGCACCAAACTAAATAGGCTATTCCGGAATAAAGCGCTATTGTTGTGAATGTGCAAATGGTAACCGCACCGTCGGGTGCTGTTCACACATAGCTGCAATAATTTATTACTTATCGCATGCTCGGTACCTTTCAAAAATTGTAAGACCTGCAGAAATTCTCAGCAAAATATTCAACAGTGAACACGTGACACCAGTAATTAATGAAGACAGCGATGACGATTGAATACATCAGACACGATTTTTGTTGCTATCCATCCATAATTGTTAAAGGTAAGAGATTTGAAAACCAATTTCACATATTAATATAATTGACAGGATACTTGACAAGAGAAACGGCGGCATAACAAGCAGTCCAAACTCATATTTACGTATATTTCAGGTTAATATGTTTTTCAAATATTCTTAAAGCATTTGAAAATAAATATTGATCATTGTGTCGTAAAGTTAGGAAATATATATAATTAACGAAAAAAAAAAAACTTAGCCTAAGGGACTTGGAAGTCCGAGGCTCGAACCTACGTTTAAAAAGTTAGCAGCGGTATAGCAGCTCGACGCTTTACCGCTACGCCACCGACGCCGTTGGAAAATACGGTAGATACTTTACAATGTAAGGCGCATAACATAGTTTCAAATGATTCGGTTTTTTCAGTTTCTTTAATTCCTATGATGTTTTGCTGTACGTATAAACATTTCAGATCCCATAAATGATTTATTTCATAAAGTATGTACGAAAATTCCACCTATAAGTTACTCTGACACGGAAAAAACGACGAAAAAATCGGTTTTTAATTTTTTTAACTGCGGCGCACAAAATTGAAAAATCTGGAAAAAAATCAGGACAATAGTATCAATGATACGTACTTACAGTAAAAATATAATTATAGTGCCAAGACTGCTTCGATACACAACCGGCATTTTTCAGCATTTTTTGGCGTTTTTTATTTTTCACAGCTTGGTTTTTCAATTTAAAAATCTGAAACAATTCTCTAATATGTGCCCCGATAACAGAAATGGCTCTGATTTTTTTCAAGATTTTTCATCCCCTAGTATAGGAGAAATTCGGCAAAAACCTGTTTTTCTATTTTTGCCCTTTACTACCCTCCGGGTCGAGATACAAAGTTGAAACTTGCCACAAATGTTTCTTTTTTTATAAGCTTTCGAATGACTCATCGTGAGTCGAATTCGGTTCAAGGGCACATTTGACCACCTTAACCGGCTATACCCTTTCATGTAAATCGGACTATTTTTAACCAACTCAAGTCAGCTTGAAATGATATAAATCGATATTCCACGGAATTTCCTTCATTATGGTCCGAATTACGTCGTTCTTAGTGTCAGCTTCATCGGAGAAACATAAGGAATCGATAGGTGTTGGTTTTGCAAGGATCTGATGAGAAATGCGCAAGTCGAAGATTTCTCACTTCTTATTAGGCACTCGAACCCCTTCGCGGGTGGAAATCCATAAAATTCGGTCAGGCACTGCGAGGGGTTGTCCTCGCCACGGGGTACCAGGCCGCCGCATCTCCTTGACGGGCGCTGCTCCTTAATTACCCTGTATCTGGTTAGGAAATAAAATGATTCTTTATTCTTTATCGTATGGATATGGAAGTATCGCCGATGGATTCCTTGGGGTTTTCCGATGAAAATCATTACAAATGTCGTGTAAATCGGACAACTTTTACATAGGGAATACCAATAGCTTGTGTCAAAGTAGTCCGATTTGCATGACATTTGGTATGATTTTCGTCAGAAAAACATAAGGAATCCATTGGCACCACTTCCCTTTCGATACGATGAAGAAAAGGGTTTCTTAATACGCTGTAATGGATAATTCACCCTCGACTGCGGAGGGTCGACTTCAATTCGCTACGTTCGGCCCAGGATTCGTACCTTTTTCCGGAAAAAAAACCATAAAAATCGGGTAAGGCAATGCGAAGGTCTGTCCTCGCCACGCTGTGCCAGCGCATCTCCTTGAAGGGCGTTGCTCCAGAATTACCCTGTATCATTTGGGCAGTGTGTGACCCGACTACCCTCCGTGTAATTGGTCTGCGCGAAGTGGGGCGCAAGTTCGATCATTATCAGTACTCCTGCCCGAGAGGAATACGATTTACTTTAATTATAGTACATGTGTGTTTTGTAATAAAATGTTTCTATCGTCTCCTGAATTCAATAACTGGCATCCAGGTATCTACGCTCCTACAATCCACCGTCAACACGGCTCGTGGAGAGACACAGGAAGAAAAGGGGTAGCCCGCTGTCGACGCGTGGTCCTCTCGAGTATAAACACGAGCTTCAATATCAGAACAAAAGCAAGCGTTAACGTATTCCGTGCGAGAGAAGGTGGGCATTGCTGTGAAGAGGGCCTCTTCAAGAGAGCAGCCGTTTGTGAGGAATGCAAATCCGAATGGTTCTGATACAATCTGCTCCCTATGATTGAAATTTAGTCTAGCAACTTTCACTCCTCCTAACCTAACCAATCGAACTTGCATCCCTCCCAAAAGAACCGGCCTTCCGAGGGTAGAAGCAAGTGCGAAATAAAAGTAACGGTGCGCTTCTCGATACCGCAGATGTACCTACCTAAGTAGCATTTCTAACGGAAAAAAATTGTCCAGCCTTTGGGCCTGGCGTAGACCTTTGGCAGGTAGGTATCTATTTCAAAAGGCAGTGCCACAAGTGGAGCCAGTAAAACCGTCCCCGGTCCGTGCTATACCAGACAGCTTTCTTCCAGTGAAAATCAGTAAATTTGCAAGCGCAATATCTTAAAAACAAGTGAAAATAAAGTGTATACATTAAAGCTTATTGAATTTGTCTTGGAACGCACTATCAACTCAGGTGTTCAAAAAAAATAGTTCCATTTGAAAAACCGAACTTGACCATCGTATCTTTTAAAATAATAATCGATAAAAAAATTCGTTCGCGCTAATTAATTGGCCCCCTCGAACCATGCAATTCCCTATTTTTTTTATATTTTTATTTCTAATAGTTTAGGAGGAAGCCGGCTGTTTAGCTTTCCCGCGGACATCCTGTATATGAATTTATAAATGTAAATATTGAATGTTCTTCCTCGAATTTATATACGCTACATATATTATTCTGTAACAATTGTAAAGTTTGAATAAATATTTTTAGAAATAAGTAGAATTAATTATTTAATCCACTGTACAATCGGCTGGCAGGTTATATAGGGGTAGGGATACACCTACAGCAATAACGCTACATTTGTGTTGGTGTGTAGGTACGGCCATGTGACGTCACGGGTAGGGAATTGTTTGAAAAGTCTGGCCTTCAGACGGCGCTGTTGGCTGTGCCTAGCAGACGGCAGAATCTGCTGTCCATCTGCTGCCGATCTGACATCCGGATCTGACATCAGAATCTGCACCTCAGAATGCAGCCAAATGCGGACACAGACGACTACGGTTCTGATGTCAGATTCTGCTGCCCAGATCTGGCTATCAGGGAATTCTTCAATGCTTGTTCCTTTACACTTGCACGACTTAATGTCAGATTTTCCACTAATCTGACTGATATTTCTGGGTGGCGACGCAAGAAGCCCTCATACCACTGTCTACTTGGTCTATTATTAGGAAATGGATTTTTCCTCATTAAATTCGTTACAAGTAATTGCACACTGTCCAACAAATTCAGTTTGTTTACAGGGAATCCTCTCCGACTGACTTGAAAAAGCCACTGAACCAGACTATTTTCTTCGCCTCCTGTCAAAACAGTGGATGGTCCTGGTTTTCCTTCTGAATAGTTTTGATATTTTTTTGCCACCAAAGTTGATAGTGGAATATTATATTTATTAGCAGCTGCAGAAACTGTCATTCCGGAATTAATTGCACTCAAAGCTGATGTCACATCTTGTTTGCTGTAAGAACAGCGTTTTTGTTTATCTTTTCCTCTTATCATTTTTGCTTAAGATTTCCAAATAATTAACCTTCAAGCACCTACCCTGATAACCATCTGACGCCAATCTGACATCAGATTGGCAGCAGGGTCTGCCGTGAGAGCGCAGAGCCTGACGTCAGATCCGTAGTCATCTGTGTCCGCATTAGGCTGCGGTCTGAGGTACAGAGCCTGACATCAGGGCCTGACGTCAGATGAACAGCAGATTCGCATCAGATCCTGCCGTTCGCCTGACACGTATAACAGCGCCATCTGAGGGTCAGAATTGGCAAACAATTCCCTACGCGTGACGTCACACGGCCGTCCCTACGCGTGACGTCACATGCACGTGGCTACGCACCAACACATTTGTACCGTGATTGCTATAGGTGTGTCCCCCCCACCCTTTCTACTGCGCGCAGGGAATTTGTAAGCAGCAGTTTCGGAGCAGATTATGTTCACATAACCTACGAGGTTTATTAAATAAGGACTCAATTTATTTGTAAAGGTATTTCTTTATTTTTAATAATACAATAATATATGTGGCACATATATATATAATTTACTCTGAAAACAAATACAATATTAGTATGAAATTGAATTGATACTGGGAATGTATCAATCCATGATTATTTTATTAAACGGGCGCTGAAAAGTGCCGATTGATGTTCATTGAGAACATCGAGAGGTTGTTAAACGTTTTAGTGAATTAAAATGGGCACTGAAAAGTACCGTTTGGTTTCTTCGCCACTGTAAAAGGAGACACACCTCTACTTTTAATGGGCACATTTCTGAAAAATAAAATATTTACCATATTTAATTATCGTTTTCCCGCGACAGTAAATCGTGACTTTTACGGTCATGACACTAAATATCATGACTTTTACTGATACGGACCTTCAAAGGTCAGCTTCTTCTTCAGGCTGCTGGTCGTCCGTCCACAAATCGCGGCGCATTCGCGATGCATCGGAGGCTGCTGTCGCGCGAGGACTACGCTTCTTACTGCGGACCCTCTCCTTGGCGGCTCGAAGTGCCTGCTGGATCGACCGTTGAAAATCAGATCGAAGCGGCTTGGTGAAGTGTAGATTTCCAGACACCGCTTCTGAAAAAGTAATGCACGCAAAGTACGTTAGCATAATTATGCATAAAAACATGGAAATGCTTATTGATTCGTACCGTATATCGCCATCACGATGCGAGTGTTGTACAACGGCCTTTGTCCTGTTCGGCCGAACCACGTGAAGGACCGTGTCACGTCGTCGACCAGTGCTTCCTTCAGGCAAATCCCGACCGCTTCCTTCATGCTGAACCCACCCACGTATTTTAAATACTGAACCTAAGCAAAGTAAGTAAAGATTGATGTATGTATGTATTATATAAAAGTAAATAAAAGCATAATTTCGCTTTCACTTACAACATTGGAATACGTTTCGTCGTCGATGGTCTCGAAACAGTCCACCTCCTCCGGTGACGAGAGAGGAATGACTGCTGGTTTGCTTGGTGGACCATTACGGGTGGGTTGCACACATTGAAGAACACTCTCCAACAGAGTATTCATTCTTCTGCAAGCAGAACGGATGGAGACGTAACGTATTAATAAACACGATAACATGCAATACTTACCTTAGCTCCGTCTCGACGCTCGCCGTGCGATCTTCCAGGCTCCTGCGAACATGAACATTTATAATAGAAAACTTCACACTATCAATATTTTTATAATAGAAAAAAAAAGAAACATGTAAATTTACCAATTAGCAGAAGGTTGTATTTGCACTGTATGGTGCTGCAACGGCTCATTCCGAATGACTGTGGCGCGTGCAGACGACGTCCCTGGATCGTGATGATCCCTTAATGTTGCGAGGGCAGGAAAACTGGCAGCAGCAGGACTGTTCTGTAACATAAGAACGTTACTTGGATTAGTCGTAGAAAAATCCTTTGACGTTGTTAGATCATGTGTTTCCTGCAGGATTGTCTTCAAATCCTGGATGTCCTGATCGATGGATTGCTTCGGCACGGTTGACGTCCTCTTTTTCGGAGTTTCCTCCTCCGTAGAAGTCGTCTGGTACCTCGCTGGTTTGGCGACCACACGCTTCTCTCGCTGCGACATGTCAACCTGTGAGTAAAAGTACATATTACAATACTTAGCAAAGGCGTGTTGGCTGTTTTTCCTATTTTACATGCATTATTAACGGAGCCCAAACCTCAACACGAACCCAGGTAATGTATTACTCAATAATTCGAGTGTAACTCGACAAAGGCTATAACAGTAGAAAACGTGAAAAAATGACCCATGCAGAAATATTCGAACCAAACGATAAAATAACTCATCAACAGAGATTAACAAGGATACGTGTAAATATAATATTACTTATGAAGAGCAATACTAAAGGAAAGTACAGTACAAAAGAAGAAAATGTAAATATTATAGAGCATGCCACTCACCAGAAAATAGTCGCAACTTACCAAAAACAAGAGACGAGGCTAGAAAGGGAAGTTTTTTTTTTTTTTTTTTTTTTACATGGTGGAAATCCCTAACGGATACCTCACCCCCCATGGCAGGGGTGAGATTATGTGGGGCTTGCACCCACTAAAACCACCATGGTGACCGCCTGACGCGAGAAGCTACACAAGGGAGAGGGACTGGCAGCGAGATACATCTAGCGAAAATAAAGGTGGAAGAATTTAAATACTATGGATCTTACGGCTTCTCGCTGTGCGTAATAACAGCAACGATATATCTACGGGGTTCTGAGAGGTTTGTGTCAGTGGACATACTACAGCGAAAAGGCATTCTATAACATTTGCCACGAACCTGATCGGGGGAGATATATAAAATTTCAGGGCTCAATGTGGCGCATTTATATATGCCAAGAGCCGAAGACTCTATGCCGACATCATAAAAATTATCGACTTCTAAAAATTTTTTGATACCCAAACGATACGAATCTTTGTCCATGCCAATATTGAAAATTATGCAGATCGAGCCATCGTCTGAGATGCAACAATTATCACGAACATTTCTGCCTAGAGATATGTTATTAAATTCTATCTTACGGTACTGAGAACAATTGGTGTCGTTAGTAAGGGGTCTAGATACGCGAATAGAAAAATCGACATTACGATGAATGTTTGTGCCATGTGATTGTATCTCCCTCATCCTGTTGGAAAATTGTTGTAGAGGAAGAGATGGCTTATTAAGAAATTTTTTAAAAATGGACATGTTGTTTTCATAGGGAAAAGCAGAACATGAATCTAAATTACCAAAACGTCTGACATCGTTGGTTAAGTGAAGAAGACCATGGACGTTATAACTATTAAAAGTGGGGCCATATAGTTCTTCGTTACGAAGAACAAATTTCTGCAAAGCTGACTCTGTGAATTTCAAGTGCGGGCTCGATGGAGATTCTGCAACCAAAATCCTTATGGCCGCATGTAAAATTAAGAAGTGCTTGTATATGTCATCGTTGAGTACACCATACAGTACAACAGGCCCTGTATATAGAAGGAACTGACGAAACTCGGTCGCCTTATATTTACAATATTCTTCAATAGCTCTGGGACGTCTGGCAAAGTCCAAGGGACAATATCTTCCGAGACTGTTGAGTCTCGTAGATATCACAGAAATGTTCAGTGCAGGCAATTTTGACAAAAATGTAAAGCTTCCAGATACCCACGCGGACAAAAGTTTCTTCATTACGCCCAAACATACAAGATGCATATACTCGAACGGAACTTGCGTAACCATTCCTATCGGTAGCGATGCCAATGGGCTTGGACCTTCTTTGTGATGGTTCTCGTGTAACCGTTTAGGGTATTCCTCATCGGTACGAGGAGAATGATCTATACCATCGAAGGCATAATGCTTACCGTTCAAGGTACCAAAAACCATACATTTGGAACAGGGATATTGAGACATATGCCCAAAATGATTCAACACAAATGCTCGAGCTGGTGCGTCAGCTATGAAACATCTCAGACGTATGGGCAACTTACTGGCATGAAAATTTATACCTCCATTGGACATGATGGCTTTGACGTCTGCAATAAATTTCTCAAAGAAAATATTGGGATCGCGTGGTTTATGGCGACCTTTATAGATTCCTACCACTATTGGCTTTATACGGGGAATATTTGAAATTCTACATTGGATGGGCCAGAACTGAATGGAACCTTTGTCCACACGACATCCGTCGGTATGAAAATCTAATTCTAACTCTCTAACAAAAGATACAGACAAAGTATTCGGGAAACTTTTAACAATTTCTGTTTCCAGATCGAAATGAATGTATTCTCCTGGTTCCACGACGAATGTAACAGCAGGATTACGTGGCGTATCGAGAAGTGTTCTAACATCCTGAGGCAACTGGGAAAGACAGGAATGCGTTCGAAGGAGAGATAATATATTATTTCCTTGAACGTGTGTTAAATTGCTGTCTACGAAACAAGACGCTAAACGTTGGCGAAAAGATGGCTCGGAGAAAGTACCACAGGACAATGAAACTGTATCGTGGATAGAAGAAACGCGTGACGTGGAAGTAGAAGGACCGGCGTCTTCTACATTTATATCGCGCCTAATACTGAATCTATCGGGGATTAAATTAACAGGAACGGACGAACTACAACCTGCAGATGTGCTAGCAGCATCTTGCACGGTAGAAGTATTATCCGCGACTCTACTGACCGTATTCAATCCGGAACGGTATCGCACGCGTAAGTTATTTCGCATCTCGCGCATAACCCTGCGTTTTTGCCTCGCCGATAATGCGTGTATCGATTTCCGCGACGTAGACAATTTGAAATTATTAAATTCCATAACTACTTACGTCTTCTGGATGTCTCGGATTCGCTTGAATATAAGAAATATATCTCTCGGAATTCTTTGGTATTGCTGTCGACGACTGTCACCTCAGAATGAACGAGAATTCGAAACAAACGCGAACTAGGAAGTAGAGTCCCGACCAATCACGAATGACCGCAAGGCGGCGCAGCCAATCCGTAGCGTAGTCCAAAATGTTACCTCGTGGTACCCTTTATTCGACGTGGTACCCTTTGTGCTTGAAAACGAACGCTCGGATTGGCTGCGCCGCCTTGCGGTCATTCGTGATTGGTCGGGACTCTACTTCCTAGTTCGCGTTTGTTTCGAATTCTCGTTCATTCTGAGGTGACAGTCGTCGACAGCAATACCAAAGAATTCCGAGAGATATATTTCTTATATTCAAGCGAATCCGAGACATCCAGAAGACGTAAGTAGTTATGGAATTTAATAATTTCAAATTGTCTACGTCGCGGAAATCGATACACGCATTATCGGCGAGGCAAAAACGCAGGGTTATGCGCGAGATGCGAAATAACTTACGCGTGCGATACCGTTCCGGATTGAATACGGTCAGTAGAGTCGCGGATAATACTTCTACCGTGCAAGATGCTGCTAGCACATCTGCAGGTTGTAGTTCGTCCGTTCCTGTTAATTTAATCCCCGATAGATTCAGTATTAGGCGCGATATAAATGTAGAAGACGCCGGTCCTTCTACTTCCACGTCACGCGTTTCTTCTATCCACGATACAGTTTCATTGTCCTGTGGTACTTTCTCCGAGCCATCTTTTCGCCAACGTTTAGCGTCTTGTTTCGTAGACAGCAATTTAACACACGTTCAAGGAAATAATATATTATCTCTCCTTCGAACGCATTCCTGTCTTTCCCAGTTGCCTCAGGATGTTAGAACACTTCTCGATACGCCACGTAATCCTGCTGTTACATTCGTCGTGGAACCAGGAGAATACATTCATTTCGATCTGGAAACAGAAATTGTTAAAAGTTTCCCGAATACTTTGTCTGTATCTTTTGTTAGAGAGTTAGAATTAGATTTTCATACCGACGGATGTCGTGTGGACAAAGGTTCCATTCAGTTCTGGCCCATCCAATGTAGAATTTCAAATATTCCCCGTATAAAGCCAATAGTGGTAGGAATCTATAAAGGTCGCCATAAACCACGCGATCCCAATATTTTCTTTGAGAAATTTATTGCAGACGTCAAAGCCATCATGTCCAATGGAGGTATAAATTTTCATGCCAGTAAGTTGCCCATACGTCTGAGATGTTTCATAGCTGACGCACCAGCTCGAGCATTTGTGTTGAATCATTTTGGGCATATGTCTCAATATCCCTGTTCCAAATGTATGGTTTTTGGTACCTTGAACGGTAAGCATTATGCCTTCGATGGTATAGATCATTCTCCTCGTACCGATGAGGAATACCCTAAACGGTTACACGAGAACCATCACAAAGAAGGTCCAAGCCCATTGGCATCGCTACCGATAGGAATGGTTACGCAAGTTCCGTTCGAGTATATGCATCTTGTATGTTTGGGCGTAATGAAGAAACTTTTGTCCGCGTGGGTATCTGGAAGCTTTACATTTTTGTCAAAATTGCCTGCACTGAACATTTCTGTGATATCTACGAGACTCAACAGTCTCGGAAGATATTGTCCCTTGGACTTTGCCAGACGTCCCAGAGCTATTGAAGAATATTGTAAATATAAGGCGACCGAGTTTCGTCAGTTCCTTCTATATACAGGGCCTGTTGTACTGTATGGTGTACTCAACGATGACATATACAAGCACTTCTTAATTTTACATGCGGCCATAAGGATTTTGGTTGCAGAATCTCCATCGAGCCCGCACTTGAAATTCACAGAGTCAGCTTTGCAGAAATTTGTTCTTCGTAACGAAGAACTATATGGCCCCACTTTTAATAGTTATAACGTCCATGGTCTTCTTCACTTAACCAACGATGTCAGACGTTTTGGTAATTTAGATTCATGTTCTGCTTTTCCCTATGAAAACAACATGTCCATTTTTAAAAAATTTCTTAATAAGCCATCTCTTCCTCTACAACAATTTTCCAACAGGATGAGGGAGATACAATCACATGGCACAAACATTCATCGTAATGTCGATTTTTCTATTCGCGTATCTAGACCCCTTACTAACGACACCAATTGTTCTCAGTACCGTAAGATAGAATTTAATAACATATCTCTAGGCAGAAATGTTCGTGATAATTGTTGCATCTCAGACGATGGCTCGATCTGCATAATTTTCAATATTGGCATGGACAAAGATTCGTATCGTTTGGGTATCAAAAAATTTTTAGAAGTCGATAATTTTTATGATGTCGGCATAGAGTCTTCGGCTCTTGGCATATATAAATGCGCCACATTGAGCCCTGAAATTTTATATATCTCCCCCGATCAGGTTCGTGGCAAATGTTATAGAATGCCTTTTCGCTGTAGTATGTCCACTGACACAAACCTCTCAGAACCCCGTAGATATATCGTTGCTGTTATTACGCACAGCGAGAAGCCGTAAGATCCATAGTATTTAAATTCTTCCACCTTTATTTTCGCTAGATGTATCTCGCTGCCAGTCCCTCTCCCTTGTGTAGCTTCTCGCGTCAGGCGGTCACCATGGTGGTTTTAGTGGGTGCAAGCCCCACATAATCTCACCCCTGCCATGGGGGGTGAGGTATCCGTTAGGGATTTCCACCATGTAAAAAAAAAAAAAAAAAAAAAAACTTCCCTTTCTAGCCTCGTCTCTTGTTTTTGGTAAGTTGCGACTATTTTCTGGTGAGTGGCATGCTCTATAATATTTACATTTTCTTCTTTTGTACTGTACTTTCCTTTAGTATTGCTCTTCATAAGTAATATTATATTTACACGTATCCTTGTTAATCTCTGTTGATGAGTTATTTTATCGTTTGGTTCGAATATTTCTGCATGGGTCATTTTTTCACGTTTTCTACTGTTATAGCCTTTGTCGAGTTACACTCGAATTATTGAGTAATACATTACCTGGGTTCGTGTTGAGGTTTGGGCTCCGTTAATAATGCATGTAAAATAGGAAAAACAGCCAACACGCCTTTGCTAAGTATTGTAATATGTACTTTTACTCACAGGTTGACATGTCGCAGCGAGAGAAGCGTGTGGTCGCCAAACCAGCGAGGTACCAGACGACTTCTACGGAGGAGGAAACTCCGAAAAAGAGGACGTCAACCGTGCCGAAGCAATCCATCGATCAGGACATCCAGGATTTGAAGACAATCCTGCAGGAAACACATGATCTAACAACGTCAAAGGATTTTTCTACGACTAATCCAAGTAACGTTCTTATGTTACAGAACAGTCCTGCTGCTGCCAGTTTTCCTGCCCTCGCAACATTAAGGGATCATCACGATCCAGGGACGTCGTCTGCACGCGCCACAGTCATTCGGAATGAGCCGTTGCAGCACCATACAGTGCAAATACAACCTTCTGCTAATTGGTAAATTTACATGTTTCTTTTTTTTTCTATTATAAAAATATTGATAGTGTGAAGTTTTCTATTATAAATGTTCATGTTCGCAGGAGCCTGGAAGATCGCACGGCGAGCGTCGAGACGGAGCTAAGGTAAGTATTGCATGTTATCGTGTTTATTAATACGTTACGTCTCCATCCGTTCTGCTTGCAGAAGAATGAATACTCTGTTGGAGAGTGTTCTTCAATGTGTGCAACCCACCCGTAATGGTCCACCAAGCAAACCAGCAGTCATTCCTCTCTCGTCACCGGAGGAGGTGGACTGTTTCGAGACCATCGACGACGAAACGTATTCCAATGTTGTAAGTGAAAGCGAAATTATGCTTTTATTTACTTTTATATAATACATACATACATCAATCTTTACTTACTTTGCTTAGGTTCAGTATTTAAAATACGTGGGTGGGTTCAGCATGAAGGAAGCGGTCGGGATTTGCCTGAAGGAAGCACTGGTCGACGACGTGACACGGTCCTTCACGTGGTTCGGCCGAACAGGACAAAGGCCGTTGTACAACACTCGCATCGTGATGGCGATATACGGTACGAATCAATAAGCATTTCCATGTTTTTATGCATAATTATGCTAACGTACTTTGCGTGCATTACTTTTTCAGAAGCGGTGTCTGGAAATCTACACTTCACCAAGCCGCTTCGATCTGATTTTCAACGGTCGATCCAGCAGGCACTTCGAGCCGCCAAGGAGAGGGTCCGCAGTAAGAAGCGTAGTCCTCGCGCGACAGCAGCCTCCGATGCATCGCGAATGCGCCGCGATTTGTGGACGGACGACCAGCAGCCTGAAGAAGAAGCTGACCTTTGAAGGTCCGTATCAGTAAAAGTCATGATATTTAGTGTCATGACCGTAAAAGTCACGATTTACTGTCGCGGGAAAACGATAATTAAATATGGTAAATATTTTATTTTTCAGAAATGTGCCCATTAAAAGTAGAGGTGTGTCTCCTTTTACAGTGGCGAAGAAACCAAACGGTACTTTTCAGTGCCCATTTTAATTCACTAAAACGTTTAACAACCTCTCGATGTTCTCAATGAACATCAATCGGCACTTTTCAGCGCCCGTTTAATAAAATAATCATGGATTGATACATTCCCAGTATCAATTCAATTTCATACTAATATTGTATTTGTTTTCAGAGTAAATTATATATATATGTGCCACATATATTATTGTATTATTAAAAATAAAGAAATACCTTTACAAATAAATTGAGTCCTTATTTAATAAACCTCGTAGGTTATGTGAACATAATCTGCTCCGAAACTGCTGCTTACAAATTCCCTGCGCGCAGTAGAAAGGGTGGGGGGGACACACCTATAGCAATCACGGTACAAATGTGTTGGTGCGTAGCCACGTGCATGTGACGTCACGCGTAGGGACGGCCGTGTGACGTCACGCGTAGGGAATTGTTTGCCAATTCTGACCCTCAGATGGCGCTGTTATACGTGTCAGGCGAACGGCAGGATCTGATGCGAATCTGCTGTTCATCTGACGTCAGGCCCTGATGTCAGGCTCTGTACCTCAGACCGCAGCCTAATGCGGACACAGATGACTACGGATCTGACGTCAGGCCCTGCGCTCCAGATCTGGTTATCAGGGTACAATCAGTATAGTATACTAAGTACATACAGGTACATAAATGTTAAAAATATTAAATAGATAAGCAAAACAATAAAATAAATTACAAAGCCAAGAATTGAGTAATTGTATATAAATCTTACAAACAGCACAAGCAATAATAAGTACGGGCGTAGATTGAGGTTACGTATGGCAGTTACACGTGCATAACACGTTATGTCGTACCATGTCGTACCGATTACTGACGACAGTAATGTGAACAGAACAGAAAAACATTGTCCCCAATGCTGCCACCGCTAATTATTATAAACTATCAATAAAAGTCACTACTTTTACTCGTTTATATTATTACAATGACTCTTAACTATATTAATAACTCATTTATTGCAGCAAATATGAGGTGAACGGTAAAATTACCTATAAATTTATTTTCGACCGTAATAATTAAAACATATGATTTCGGCGCACTAGTTCGGTCAATTAAAACATAATTGCTAAATAGCTTGTTTTTATTGTTTTAATTGACCGAACTAGTGCGCCGAAATCATATGTGGTAAAATTACCACTCTTTTTACACTACACTTTTCTCTTATTCTCTACTTACGCCAGTCGCATTTTTGATACGCTAATGGTAAATTCACATTTTAATATTAATTTATAAATATAAGTATGCAATGTTTATTTATTATTATCTAAAACGGAAATCAAATTTATCATTACAATTTTTTTCCCTTACGATTTTGCAAGCATTATTTCACTATTAAGTAAAATAATTAAACTGACAGTAATAGGGACACTGACAGTAATTGGGATATCTAGCCTATTAAGATATCCTATAACATTAGTTTCGCGTGGAACTATGTTCAAATCATGTTTTTTGTATGAAAACGTACGCAAACAACATTCCGAATCGTTATTAGAGACTAATATCTATAAATGCAAATGTCCTGGATAAATCACTCGACGCAGTTTCTGTAATACTTCTGAATAAGTTGAATACATAAATCTCGCGTGTACTTTTACAGGTTGTCATTCTGTCAAACTGTTCTAATTAGAAGAGATGATTTCGGCGCACTGGTTTGGGCTATTAAGGTCCGTTTATACAGCCACCGAGCCGAGCCTTCCGAGCCGTCCGTACCGGGCGGAATCTCTATGCTAAAGCTTATGGAGAGCTCGGAGCCTCTGAGTCATCCGAGCACGGCCGGGCCCGGCCGTGCTCGGCGGCTCCTCGTCGCCCGCTGGGCCCGTGCTCGGTGGCCACTCGTTGAGACGACTGGAGTGCGTGCCCTGTCGAAGTGCAACGCTGCTAGATTTTATGCTCCCAACACGTAGGGTAAATCCGAGAGACGCGGTCGACCTAATATAAAATGGCTATTAAAACTAATAAAGTAAAATTATTTATGAGTGAATACAATTACAGATTCATTGATATTTAATTTGTTTATGCTAAACAAGTAAAGAACACATGAAAGAAAAAGTGAACTACCTACTGGCGGTTAGTAAGGCAAATGAATACAAAAGTGAAGAAATAAACTAAATAAACAAAAATAATAATAAAAAATAAAAATAAACAAAAATAATAAAAAAAATCATAACTCGACCATCTCACCTTTCTGCAGCGAGAGATGGTCTTCTCGTTAGCTTTCAGAGGAAGAGTTAATATGGCCAAATACTTTGGCTGCATTGGCCCTCAATATCTCTACTATATTGTTATCTCAAACATTAAACGGAAATAAATTTAGAAGTATATTTTAAATACGATTCTGTACACCACTGGTTGAGAAAAGAGGTTAAATGTAACCTCAATTTATCTTTTATAGCCTATAAATAAATAAAAACCCAGAAGGAAGCGAAATGACGCTGTTCATTCAACTGTTTGGCTTCTGGAGAAGTAATTCGTCTGCACTTTAACGTGTTTTTCCGTATAGAGTCTGAAATATGGCGACTCGACCAACTCTCCGGCACGACCGCGTCTCCGGGATTTACCCTAGAGGAGTCATACCTGACAAGCGAAGGTCCCGAGGTGTAGCTTCATGACTTTATTGCCTACGCCTTTTTAGCTGGTCGAAAGCGAGTGACTGATCAGTTCTGAACAAATCTTCGGCCAGTGAAAACCTTTGAGTTCTGTCATTCGTAATGCCTTATTCATTTCCTATGGAGCACTTAGCTATAATGGCAATTATATTGGAAGAACCTCAAAACAGAAGAAGGCAGAGAAGGTGGAGTGTCCACCCTCTGTGGAAAAATAGAAGCCAGCAAGGAGAATATCAAATTT
The DNA here is from genome assembly GCA_947577245.1 of Andrena bucephala. NCBI lineage: Eukaryota > Metazoa > Arthropoda > Insecta > Hymenoptera > Andrenidae > Andrena > Andrena bucephala. The sequence continues at coordinate 88,108,193 of OX387716.1, read as the reverse complement.
ACAATACGCTAATTGACCATGAGGACAAATTTTACAATTACTTCAAGATGTCCAGAAATACGTTTGATGCCCTACTGGATAGAATCGAACTACTAATAAGCAGAAACGATACAAACTGGAAGCGGTCGATATCACCGAGAGAACGCTTAGCAATCTGTCTGAGGTAGGTACAGAAGTTTATTTCTTACATGTGCAGGAAATAACAGAAAATAGTAATAATAAACGTGCACAAACCGCAGAATACAAATATGCAGGGTGTCCGCGGGAACAGTAAACAGCTGGATATTTCCTAACGTATTCAGAATAGAAAGAAATGTTTATATGCAATTGCATGGTTGAAGGGAGTTAATTTACTAGCCGCGACAAATTTTTTCTTAGATTATTATTTTAAAAGATACGATGGTCAAGCTTGGTTTTTTAAATAGAACTATATATTTTTTTAGAAATCAATTGGTAGTGCGTTTCAAGACAGATGCAATAACCTGTAATGTACCCGTGTCCCTCCACGAAACGTATTGATGTTGGGTAATACTTATTAATTGCTATATTGGTGGCTTTTTTCTTATTGTCTAGCCTTTGGGGCTGCCACTCCTGGCATAGACTATTGGTGGGTATCTGTTTCAAGAGGCAATGTCTAGCGCGTGCCACCCGTGGCGTAAACAAGACCACCCTCGGTGCTTCCTATTCGGGCGCGTTCTCTTCCAGTCAAAAAGAGTAAATTTGCAAACGCAATATCGAAAACTATTTGAAATAATGTGTATACATTACAGGTTATTGAATTTGTCTTGAAACGCACTATCAAGTGATTTGTAAAAAAATATATAGTTCCATTTAAAAAAATCAAACTTGACCATCGTATCTGTTTAAATAATAATGTAAGAAAAAATTTGTCTGGTCTAATAAATTTGTGCTCTCGTACCATGCAATTACCATATAAACATTTCTTTCTATCTGGAATACGTTAAGAAATATCCAGGTGAGGTTTTTTTTTTTTTTATAGAGGGGGAAAATGCTTTACGCATACCCGTAACATTAGGCCACGGGTTATGTGGGACTCCCAATTTGGTATACCCACTAAAAACCCCCTCTAGAGGAATCCTCCTCATATGCACTCCCCTCATCCTTTCGGTGGAACTTTGGTACCAGTACTTCCCCCAGGGGTCCAAGGTGAGGTGTACCTGCTTCCGACTGAATACCCAAAATGCAAACATACAATACATATAAACATAAACATAAAATACAACAAGTACACGGTGAAATATTTACAAAATAGGTACACTTTTCGGAGTAACACTTCGTCTTAATAAAAATTAATCGTCTTACAAAAAAGAACTTCCAACTATTGGGGATTGTCTGCCTCGTAGTCGTGATTTTCATCTTCTACTTCGGGGTAGTCGTGGTGTATCGGAGGAGCTGGTGAGAATCCCTGGGACGTGGAGGGACCATCATAAGCATGTGTATCAGGTGGTAGCCAACTCGACAACGACTGTTGCTCCCTGGCTGATGGATTCAAACTTTCGTATTCGAGTTGCTGCACGATGTTAAAAATGCGCCCCCTGGCTGCATGTTGGGCACGTGGCGATAAAGTTACCAAAATCTGTCCCATACTTTTTAAGAAGGACATCATCGGATGCTCGGGTATGTTGCGTTCGTCGTTGTTGCGTAAAATATACTCCATAAGTACGGTTGCCGGTGTTGAATCGTTCTCGCAGACGGGTCTGTTCCGTTTTCTTGTCGCTGCACGTATGTGCTCTTGTGGCTCGGCCACAGCCTCCTGGCTTTGTCCGTTACCCGCTGTTCCCAATTGCACGGGGACGACGGGTGTAATTTTTTCATGTGGCTCGGCCACAGGCTCCTGAGTTCGTCGGTTATCCGCAGTTGCTGATTCCACGCGGACGATGGGTATATTATTTTTGTCCACTATCACGGAACTTATGATACGTGGAACCTTTCGTGTGGGGATGTTTGATATTGTGTCCCTCTCGCTCATGTGGGGCAATAGAAATTCTATAACTTTACCATATTTATATGGCTTTGGCTTTTCCGCGGCTTGCCCACTTTTTGGCTTTTTGGCCAAATTCCGGCGGAATAGGTCCCTTATATTTCCCCATCTATTCTTGCATTCCAATGCTAAAAAGACAGTAATAATAATTTAAATTATACAGTAATTACAGAATAGGAAGTAGGAAGTATAATACTGTACAGAGTGTCTTATAAGAAATAGTACAAGCTTATTTGTTATAAAACATCCTGTACGTACAGGGTGTCCGCGGGAAGACTGGACAGCCGGTTTTCTCCTAAACTATTGGAGAGAAAAATATAAAAAAAATAGGGAATTGCATGGTTCGAGGGGGCCAATTAATTAGCGCGAACGAATTTTTTTATCGATTATTATTTTAAAAGATACGATGGTCAAGTTCGGTTTTTCAAATGGAACTATTTTTTTTTGAACACCTGAGTTGATAGTGCGTTCCAAGACAAATTCAATAAGCTTTAATGTATACACTTTATTTTCACTGGTTTTTAAGATATTGCGCTTGCAAATTTACTGATTTTCACTGGAAGAAAACTGTCTGGTATAGCACGCACCGGGGACGGTCTTACTGGATCCACGGGTGGCACTGCCTTTTGAAATAGATACCTACCTGCCAAAGGTCTACGCCAGGCCCAAAAGACTGGACAATTTTTTTCCGTCAGAAATGCTACTTAGGTAGGTACATCTGCGGTATATTTATTTCACACTTGCTTCTACGCTCGGATGGCCGGTTCTTTTGGGAGGGATGCAAGTTCGATTGGTTAGGTTAGGAGGAGTGAAAGTTGCTAGACTAAATTTCAATCATAGGGAGCAGATTGTATCAGAACCATTCGGATTTGCATTCCTCACAAACGGCTGCTCTCTTGAAGAGGCCCTCTTCACAGCAATGCCCACCTTCTCTCGCACGGAATACGTTAACGCTTGCTTTTGTTCTGATATTGAAGCTCGTGTTTATACTCGAGAGGACCACACGTCGACAGCGGGCTACCCCTTTTCTTCCTGTGTCTCTCCACGAGCCGTGTTGACGGTGGATTGTAGGAGCGTAGATATCTGGATGCCAGTTATTGTATTCAGGAGACGATAGAAACATTTTATTACAAAACAGACATGTACTATAATTAAAGTAAATCGTATTCCTCTCGGGCAGGAGTACTGATAATGATACAGGGTAATTCTGGAGCAACGTCCGTCAAGGAGATGCGCTGGCACCCCGTGGCGAGGACAGACCTTCGCATTGCCTCACCCGATTTTTATGGCTTTTTCCGGAAAAAGGTACGAATCTTGGGCCGGGCGTAGCGAATTGAGGTCGAGCCCCCGCAGTCGAGGGTGAAATATCCATTTGAGCGTATTAAGAAATTCTTTTCTTCGTCGTATCGAAAGGGAAGTGGAGCAAATGGATTTCTTTTTGTTTTTCTGATGAAAATCGTACCAAATGTCATGCAAATCGGACTACTTTGACACAAGCAATTTGTATTCCTTATGTAAGAGTTGTCCGATTTCCACGACACTTGGCATGATTTTCATCGGAAAACCCCAAGGAATCCATCTGCGACACTTCCATATCCATACGATAAAAAATAAAGAATTATTTTATTTCCTAACCAGATTTGAAATTCCAACGCGTGTTTATACTTGAGAGATAAGGATTTATACTCGAGAGATAAGGAATCCGTCTTTAATTTGAAAGGAGGACGATGCAGGCGAAACCACGCGCACTCAACGGTGTACCCCTTTTCTTACTGTGTCTCTCCACGAGGCGTATTGACGGTGGATAATACTTTTCAATTCCTATATTTGGAGCATCTTTCTCGCGTGCGTCGGGATAAAAGCGAACTCAGAGCCAGACGAAAATTCATTCGCTGTTTACGATCGATAATTTATTATTTCTCCAAGAACGTTTCGACAATATCTGTTTGCCAAATTTGTAAAGGCCAATAAAAAACGTGGTGACATTGTCCAGTCTGAGTTAATCCGTATATTGTTCTGTCGGTGGGTAGTGCGTACGATGACTTCGGACCCATACTATGTACCGTTGCCTACCGCCGACGCGCGGAAAATCCGCTCATAAACCGCGACTCTGGCAAGACACCGTGGCCGATCAGTCCGGTTAGTTTTTGGTAACCAGATGTGGCATCCTCCACCTCTATTTCATCAGGGTAATTCTGTAGGTACGCCCGTCACCCCGTGGCAAGGACAACACCCCGCTGTGCCCATCGAATTTTATGGCTTTCGACCCTCGAAGGGTTTGGAATACCATTAAGAAGTGAGAAATATTCAGGATTTCAAATGTTTGCTTCTTTTCTTCATCGTATCGAAGGGGAAGTGGCGCCAATGGATTCCTGGCGTTCCGTCGATTAAAATCATACCAAATTTCATGTAAATCGGACTATTTTTAACCAAGTCAAGTCAGCTTGAAATGATATAAATCGATATTCCATGGAATTTCCTTCATTATGGTCCGAATAACGTCGTTCTTAGTGTCAGCTTCATCGACGAAACATAAGGAATCCGTAGGTGTCGTTTTTGCAAAGATCTGATGAGAAATGCGCAAGTCGAAGGTTTCTCACTTCTTATTAAGCACTCGAACCCCTTCGCGGGTGGAAAGCCATAAAATTCGGTCAGGCACTGCGAGGGGTTGTCCTCGCCACGGGGTACCAGGCTGCCGCATCTCCTTGACGGGCGTTGCTCCATAATTACCCTGTATCTGGTTAGGAAATAAAATAATTCTTTATTCTTTATCGTATGGATATGGAAGTGTCGCCGATGGATTCCTTGGGGATTTCCGATGAAAATCATGGCAAATGTCGTGGAAATCGGACAACTCTTACATAAGGAATACAAATTGCTTGTGTCAAAGTAGTCCGATTTGCATGACATTTGGTACGATTTTCATCAGAAAAACATAAGGAATCCATTGGCACCACTTCCCTTTCGATACGACGAAGAAAAGAATTTCTTAATACGCTCAAATGGATATTTCACCCTCGACTGCGGGGGCTCGACCTCAATTCGCTACGCCCGGCCCAGGATGCGTACCTTTTTCCGGAAAAAGCCATAAAAATCGGGTGAGGCAATGCGAAGGTCTGTCCTCGCCACGGGGTGCCAGCGCATCTCCTTGACGGGCGTTGCTCCAGAATTACCCTGTATCATTTGGGCAGTGTGTGACCCGACTACCCTCCGTGTAATTGGTCTGCGCGAAGTGGGGCGCAAGTTCGATCATTATCAGTAATCCTGCCCGAGAGTCTGTTTTGTAATAAAATGTTTCTATCGTCTCCTGAATTCAATAACTGGCATCCAGGTATCTACGCTCCTACAATCCACCGTCAACACGGCTCGTGGAGAGACACAGGAAGTCCTCTCGAGTATAAACACGAGCTTCAATATCAGAACAAAAGCAAGCGTTAACGTATTCCGTGCGAGAGAAGGTGAGCATTGCTGTGGAGAGGGCCTCTTCAAGAGAGCAGCCGTTTGTGAGGAATGCAAATCCGAATGGTTCTGATACAATCTGCTCCCTATGATTGAAATTTAGTCTAGCAACTTTCACTCCTCCTAACCTAACCAATCGAACTTGCATCCCTCCCAAAAGAACCGGCCATCCGAGCGTAGAAGCAAGTGCGAAATAAATATACCGCAGATGTACCTACCTAAGTAGCATTTCTGACGGAAAAAAATTGTCCAGCCTTTGGGCCTGGCGTAGACCTTTGGCAGGTAGGTATCTATTTCAAAAGGCAGTGCCACCCGTGGATCCAGTAAGACCGTCCCCGGTGCGTGCTATACTAGACAGTTTTCTTCCAGTGAAAATCAGTAAATTTGCAAGCGCAATATCTTAAAAACCAGTGAAAATAAAGTGTATACATTATAGCTTATTAAATTTGTCTTGGAACGCACTATCAGCTCAGGTGTTCAAAAAAAATAGTTCCATTTGAAAAACCGAACTTGACCATCGTATCTTTTAAAATAATAATCGATAACAAAATTCGTTCGCGCTAGTTTATTGGCCCCCTCGAACCATGCAATTCCCTATTTTTTTATATTTTTATCTCCAATAGTTTAGGAGAAAACCGGCTGTCCAGTCTTCCCGCGGACACCCTGTATATTGCGATATTATGTTAAAAACAATATTGCGCTGTGTATAAATGTTTTCCGACTTTTTTTTACTTTTCAATTAAATATGGTTTTTAATTTCTGATTTAGGTATCTTACTACAGGAGATTCGTTTAAATCAATTTCTTATGATTATCGAATTGGGCACACCACCGCATCGGTGATTGCACATGAAGCGTGCAACGCGATAGTTAAAACACTAATGCAAGAAGCAATCCAACCGAAGAACAATGGAAAGCAATCAGTGCAGAGTTTTTCCAACGTACCGGGTTCCCAAATTGTATAGGAGCAATAGATGGGAAACATATCCAAATACAAGCTCCAGCAAATAGTGGAAGTTTGTATTTCAATTACAAAAAAACATTTTCCACAGTGCTGCTGGCACTGGTGGACGCCCAGTATAATTTTATCGCGGTGGATGTGGGAAGTTACGGAAAAAATAGCGACGGTGGCATACTAGCTCACTCCAATTTAGGGGAGGCATTGGAAAACGGCACATTCCGTTTACCCCCCGATGAGCCTCTGCCGGGCACTTCTGTATCAGCACCGTACGTTATTGTAGGGGATGAGGCATTTCCCCTAAGAAGATATCTCATGAGGCCATTTCCGGGACCTCAATTAACCACAGACGAAAAAAGTAACTTCAACTATCGGTTGACTATAGCCAGGCGTTATGTTGAAAATGCATTTGGCATTTTGTCACAAAAATTTAGAATATACAATAGACGAATTCAAGCAACCCCCGACCACGTCGACTACATTGTGATGGCGACGTGTATCTTACACACTTTTATCCGGAAAAGAGAGGTATGCGTTGCACCCGCAACCAATAGAACACCAGCATCAAACACTGTACACCCGAGAGTGATCGCGTTAGAAGAAGGAAATGCAGCGCATCTGCAACCTTTTAAAATTAGAAATGCGTTTGCAAGTTACTTAATTACATCCTAAGTGATTTATGCGAGTGGCATTGGGTGGTGTAAATAGCTTTTTTGTGCATGAAATTGTAGGGGAGATTTGAAGGTCAAGTTCATTTGTTTAAATGAAATATCATACATATTTACTCATAATATGATGGTGTTTGTTAAGAACGTGCGCAACGTTGTGTCGCATAAGGTAATTCAGTGTAGTACAAGGTCGTAGTACATACGTAGAGTACATTGCACGGTCACGTAGGGTTTTACCTACGCGACGATCCACGATTTGCGTTGCCCTGTCTCCATAGGATGTCATTAAGGGGGTAGACACGTCACGTGGTCTGGCCGATTCGGCAGGTCGGTATTACAGCAGGTTTTTTCTGCACAGAAATGGTAATACCGATAGATCGACGATTGCCCGGTAAACGCGAGAGGGAGCTGTTTGCTATTTCCGTATTCTATTCTGAATAAGGAAATAAAATCTCAGCTGTTGCGTTGTACTTATAAAAATTTAAACGGAAAGTCGGCTGGTACTGCAAACGTAGAAAATTCATTGTACATTTTAATTACTTGAAATGTGCTTATGCTACAATATTCTACGTTGGCAGTAAGGAATTATAAGTGAAAAGGAAAAATAGATGAGGGCATGTCCCCAGAAAATGAAGTTTGTTAGGATAGACATTTTTTAATTAGCAAAACACTGAAACAGAACATGAAATACACATCCTATGCAGAATGCAGTTATGAACAAACATATATAAAATTGTGTTTCATGTTGAATCCAACGCGTGATTATTATGTGGTCCCTCCTCGAAGTGACAGAAAATATAACCTATGTATATGCTATAACACAATAAATATTTAGCGGCTATTTCGTTGTATTACGCTACATTTGTGAACTTTTCATCATCCTTCCGAAACATTATTATTACGCCGCAACAGTATCTTTAGGAAATCGGGTATAGCATATAGGTTATATTCTCTGTCACTTGGAGGACCGGATTTTCTGTCCTCGAAGTGACAGAAAATATATCCTATATGCTAGACCCGATTTCCTAAAGATACTGTTGCGACGTAATAATAATGTTTCGGAAGGATGATAAAATGTTCACAAATGTAGCGCAAAAGAACGAAATAGCCGCTCAACATTTATTGTCATATAGCGTATACATAGGTTATATTTTCTGTCACTTCGAGGAGGGGACCATAGACATATATAGACGGAGGAGCGTAAGCTGAGGGGGGTGGCAAGGTTCGCGGTAAGGGGAGCGATACGAGTAAATCGGATAACGCTGTGGTTATGCATGCCGAATGCATCCGAAGCTAACCGACGCGCCTGTATCTGAACCTATGCCTTTACCCCTCCAAGCCTTCCTTCCCCACGCCGATAGTCCCATCTTCTGATCCGTCTATATATGTCTATGGAGGGGGCCATGTAATAATCACGCGCATCCAGCCTACGCATTTTTTTTATGAAAAATTATTTAAATCGGACTATTTTTAACGAAACGGGCTTTCAATTCTGCAAACAAATTTTTCACGTAATTTCCTTAATTATGGTTTGAGTTGTATCATTTTTGGGGCCAATTTGATTGAGAAAGTATAAGGAATCGATTGACGCCACGATCGCAAAGATCTGATTAGAAATTGGAAAACTTCAGATTCATCAGTGCTTAGTGCGCAACATTGTATGGCCCCGCTGGTTTCAAGCGTCGAAGCCGACGAAACTCAGCGAGACACATGTGTAAAATAACATATTTGCAGTTTTATAATTGAAGATGTAGTGAACGTTACAGGACTGTCTTTATATATGGCTCTCACAAACAAAATCGCCTGACTTGTTAGACATGAAACCGGGCATACAAATGGTTGCGCATATCGCCGAAAGCATCAGAAAGAATATGTACAGTCTTCCAATGTTTCAATTGTTGAGAAGCCTTTGGGCTCAGTTTATCGGGAAAGACCTACCCACCCCACTGTTTTGCTTTCTCGTTGCGAGCGTGGACCTTCGGGTCCTAGTAGACCGCCCGTTGACAGCCGAGAACAATAAAACCGACGAGCTAGATAAAATACCCAGTACAGAAAAATAAAATGTTCGTGTTTTTGATAAGTATTGATGAAAGTATTACCGATGAATTTTTTAGGATTTCCCGATGAAAATTATATCAAACATGGAGCAATTCGATCAATTTTTATTCAACGTAGAGTGTGTTCTAATCATGTATTCATAAGAAAAAATAGACTGAATTGCTTTGTGTCTTGACTCACCAACAATCCACGAATGGTAACACTCTCATCAAGGTGTAATGAGAAATTTTCAACATTTCGTATTCAGTACTGGATGACTAAAGTCGCCGTCAACCGAGGGTGTACCGCTGGTGCGCTATTTCACTCGCACTCGGTTCACATCGTGCGGTCTCCTTGTCAAGCGGTTCGAGCGAGGGCCCTGATAGGGGTGAATTTATTTGGGAAATAAAAGTCGCGTCATTCATGACACCTACTCGCGAACAGATATACATATGTACGAGAAGAAACAATGCAATTGCCCGATGACTTGAAGCAACATTTCAATAGGTAAATGCATGAAACTCTGGGATCAGGAATTCCGAACCCAGTGGGGCATATGTAAGAACTGGCGATATTCAACAATAGTTCGTCGTCTAAATTTTACAAGTATTTTTTTGACGTGAATATAAAGTTTGTTAGCAAAGTCTTTCTCGATTTGAGTTCTGTAGAAGGCTGATTTTCCTTCGCCATGGAAAGTCCCCTCTTGGCCTTCTCGCTGGCAATCATGCGACTTGCTGAGTTTCGTGGGCTTCGGCGCTCGAAACCAGCGGGGCCATACAATGTTGCGCGCTAAGCAGTGACAAATCTGCAGTTCTGCATTTCTAATCAGATCTTTGCGAAAGTGACGTCAGTCGATTCCTCATGTTTTCTCGATCAAATTGGCCCCAAAAATGATATAATTTGGACCAAAATTAAGGAAATTACGTGAAAAATTTGTTTGTAGAAGTGAAAGCCCGTTTTGTTAAAAATAGTCCGATTTAAATTATTTTCTGCCAATATAACCGGGAGAATGCCAAGAATCCAATGGTGTCACTTTCATATTGATACGATGAAAAATAAACAAATTCTGTTTCTTTATAATCGATGACACATCGCCGAGCACGACGATCTCGCGCGGCTCGGGACACAAAGGTTCTCGTCGGTTATTCGAACTTCTAAGATCGTATTCAGATTTATTGGCCGGTGAGTTTCGTAACTAGGGGTGTGCGGTTACCCGATTTTTCGGGCTCGGGACGGGCCGGCAACTTTCGGGCGGGATCGGGCGGGGTCCCGATACTTTCGTATTGCTCGAGATCCCGACAGTTTCGGGACCCCGAGACTCGATTCGGGCTACAAGCATAGCCGCCATGAGCGGACAATTTGATTTCAGGTCGGCTCGGCAAAACTCGGACGCGATCGGACGATATCGTTACCAGTAATAGATTAAAATTATTACCTGAGAACATAGAAAAAGTATGTTTCTTACACGTTAATTTGAAATAATAAAATATTCGCCTCCTGTATATTGTTGTTATTATGAAACATCCAGGAAATATTCCTTTTTGTATGCTTATAGTTCGTACGTTTTCTATTTTAAATCTGAACCTATCCGGAAAAAGATAATACCCTATATATTCCCTTTACATAAAGTACTAAGTATGAAGTATATTTTATTCAGATTTTAAAATATTGTCGATATAAAAATAGTCTTCTTCCCAAGTTCTGAACATGGTATTTATTTAAGTACGTATATGGACGTATTCAGTATTCACAGACTATTTGGTAGCAATGAATATACATATATATGTAAATAAATAATAAGATACAAATTATGATTCAACAGGAGACAGAAAGGTAAAAACTTATCACTCTGGTATCGATATAAATGATATACATAATTCTTTCCGTCTCGGTCCGCTCGTAATAGCTGGCTTTCGAGCCGATCGTGTCCGAGTTTTGCCAAACCGACCTGAAATCAAATTGCCCGCTCATGGCGGTCATGCTTGTAGCCCGAATCGAGTCTCGGGATCCCGAAACCGTCGGGATCTCGAGCAATACGAAAGTATCGGGACCCCGCCCGATCCCGCCCGAAATTTTCCGACCCGTCCCGAGGGCCGAGAATCCGAGCCGCGGGACGATCCGCACACTCCTATTCGTAACGCGTATTCTCTCGTCATCGCAGAACACGAGTGAGCCAGAAGTGGTGGGGATAGCGCCAAGCTTCTGTCATGTATAGGCCAAACCGGCACCAGGAGCTGACAATATCACAAATGAAATATTAAAAAGTTTACCAGATAATATAATAGACAGACTCAAGGACATTGTATCACAAATCATCGAAGAAGGAGAAACACCACCAGACTGGAAAACATATAACACCACATTGATACCAAAACAAAAGAAAAACAGCTTTAGACCAATATCACTAGCTTCAAATATCTTAAAACTAACAGAAAAAATTATTAAAAACAGACTTGAACATTATATAGAAAATGACCTCATAATACCAAACATACAATTTGGATTCAGAAAAAATAAATCATGCCAAGACAGTCTCAATTTGTTCACCACAGATATCTACAAAGCTTTCCTCAAAAGGGAATCCTTGGGAGCATTGTTTATCGATGTTGAAGGTGCATTTGACAACGTAAACCCTTCAATATTAATCAATGAACTAAAAAAACTGAAAATCCCATCCAACATAATTAAGTTTATACAAAACACAATAATAGAAAGAACGGTCCACTTTTACTTAAATGGAACTCATATAGATACAAGAACATGCAGGAAAGGCCTCCCTCAAGGATCTATTTTAAGTCCACTCCTTTTCAACATATATATACACAAAATATTAAGTCACATAGGAGACAACTGTTCTATCCTTCAGTTTGCAGACGACATAGTGATCTACTGTAAGAACGCAGACAAGCTCATAATAAAAAATAATCTAACAGACTCAATAAACATCCTCAAAGAATGGCTAACATCAATAAATTTAAATATATCTGCGGAAAAAACAAAACTAGTAATTTTCTCCAGGAAAAGGAAAAATCAAGAGTTTAACATCGATATAGAAGGAAAAACAATTACACCAAATAAAGAGGCAAAATTCCTGGGATTAATGATGGACAACAAGTTAAATTGGTTACCGCACATCAAATACCTTAAAGGAAAAATCATCAAAGCAACAACTATATTAAAGTGGCTATCGGGAGTTTATTGGGGAGCTCACCCTGAAACCCTACTACTAATATACAAAGCGACAATAAGAACTATGATAGAATGGGGTCTACCACAATACATTAACGCATCAAACACAAATTTAAAAGGTATTAACACCCTAACTCAATCTGCTTTAAAAAAATGTTTGGGATTGATGCAGTCAACTCCTAATGCAATAGTATGGCACATGTCTAAGGAAATGAACATATACCAAAGAGCAGAAATGCTATCAAACAATTATCTAGTAAATTGCTATACACAAACATCACATAAACTTAAAACAAAACTAAAATATATAAACATTTTACTCAAAAAATCAGTAAACCATAGGTTGAACTTTTCGCTACTAAAAAGATGGAATAGCAGTAAATCTATACTGGAAAAAATACATCATACAAACCTACCAATATTATATGAGTACCCAATACAAATACAATTCAACAAGATAGAAATAAACACAGAAATAGGAGGGATTATAAAACAAGCAGAAAAACCAAATGAAACATTTAACAAAAAACTAAATGAACTCCCACCTTATGACATAGACATATACACAGATGGATCTGGGCACAAAAAAACAATAGAAAATGACGACAACGAGGGAACCACAAAAGCAGGCGCAGCATTTTACATCCCCCAAATAAATAAATGTGAATCATTTAGCCTATCCAAAGAACATTCACCAGAAACTTTGGAAGCAATTGCAATTATAGAAGCGATTAAATTCTTCAAAACCAGCACTTATGAATCCTGTAAGATAATATCAGACGCTAAATACCTCATTAATAAATTAAACCAAATAAACCACAACATACAGGAAAACCAATATATAATGGAAATAAAATTCCTAGCGTACAGATGCCAATCCATAAACAAAAAAATTCTTTTCATATGGTGCCCAGGCCACATAGGCGTGGAAAATAGTGACAAGGTAGATCGACTGGCAAAAGCGGGAAGAGAAGCAGGAAGGCAAGTTCCAACGAAGCTCACAAGTAAAGAGGCCAGAAATGCCCTCAAATCCACATCCATCCTAAACTGGAAAAACGAACTAGAGACAATATCGCAAACAAATAACAACAGTTACTTCAAACTAACAAATGAAAATATAAAATTAAATACCCACTGGTTTAACAACTTCACACAAAAACCAACTAGGAAAACAATATCAATAATAAACAGAATTAGAAGCAATCATCACAGAACCAATGCACACCTATACAAAATCTCCATCATACCAGATCCCAAATGCAAGTGCGGATACGAGGAAGAAGATCTAAATCACATGATATTCACATGTCCTCTAAATAAAGACATTACAGACAATTTCACCAATTTCATACAGACTAAAGGGATACAAGGTCCATATGACATTAGGGCCCTAGCTTTTAGCGACGACATGGAAACCATTACCAACATAGTACAGGCCTTTGCCAGCATGAATACACAAATATAAACAAATAAACAACAAAAAAAAAAAAAAAACAAATAAATTAACTTTCAGAGTGCAAGCAAGAAATACAAGAATTAAAGTGGAAGGAAGAAAGAACACGTGGTATCAGCGAAAGCTAAATCCAAACAAACACTATATATATATATAGGCCAAACCGAGCTGAAGCGTAGAAATACACGCATCAGAATAGGTGTGCCTTAGGCCTTAGCTCTGAAAAAATTCAGGAGCTTTATTGGTCAGAACATTGATTCTTTTTCGATAGCTTCATCTCGTATTGGTCTACGCATTACTTCGTGACGCACACAACTACATATGTACTACGCTGACAATAAGAATAAATAACAGCCACACGTCTACGTTCAGACGGGGCCGAGCAGCATTCCCGTTACCCCACCATACCCTTCGGTGGCTAGGGAACTCCAACTGACAAATCCACGATCGTCAGATGGTGATAGCTGATTTCTCCTCGATCGCTGTTCGCGAAAACGAATCGACCGGCCAATATATTTGAATACGACCTTAGGATAAAGATATAATGAAAGATGAAAAATTATTCGAAGCCAAAGATGAAAGGCCTTCGAATAAACAAAGGAAACTAATAAATACCCGAAGCTAAATAGAATTTTAGATTTAGGGTACACACACCCTCCCCCAAACCTCGTGTCGATCGCCCACTGGGACCATTCGGAAGTATATTCTTTTAATTAAATAATGCCCATCTCTGCATAGGAGCGTAAAGAATTACGAAAAAAATCAAGGAGTCAACTGTTGACCGGTTTGGAGACTTTTCCTTGTTATATGTTATATACAATAGTCGGAAGAATAATAATAAATGCAATAATTATATTTTCTGAAAATATGATATCAGTAAATCACTACTTCCAGTGTTATTAAAAAATTCCAATCTCTTTTTTTATTTGAAATATGTGGCCATATAATTATAACATATATTCGGCAGCGGTGATGTATGTGTTACAGTAAAAGCGTGAATTTAGTAAATGTAGACAATTCCCAGCAGTTCCTAGTCAATGTATACCTAAAATGCATATAACCTAACCTAAAGTCGTCCGAAAATGCATGCATTGACTGCATCACGCTTTTACTGTGGCTTGTGTATCCAGCTAACGCTTCAGTTTTGCTATGATTCCACGTTGGCAGTCCTCCCGAGTAGGCGCCATCTCGTGTCCACTAGCTCAACTAAATTTGTCACGTGACTTGCTCTGTATTATCGCCAATATGGCGGAACTCGTATTTGGGAATGCAATCACGGGGATACGTTTTTCGTCCTTATATGAACAGATTTTAGGCTGGGTGAGGTCTCATTCGAAAGAGGAAGGTTCGAGACAGCCCGCTCTGGTCATCGTTTGAGCCACAAAACTCTTTTAGTGACCTAAAAATACTTGGATTCCTGCGGGTGTATTTTGTCGACTTTTGCTCTACTTTGAACACTCATATTATTAGATATCAACACAATCTTGTCGAACCATGACCAGAGCGGGCTGCATCGAACCTTCCTCTTTCGATTGAGACCTCACCCAGCCCAAAATCTGCTCATATAAGGACGAAAAACGTATCCCCCCAAACCCATGTTTCGGGCACATTATGTGGGTATTACAGCGCGCTGCATTACCCGTGTCTACCCCCTTAATGTATAACCTTGTACTACACTGAATTACCTTATGCGACACAAAGCATTTTCCCCCTCTAAAAAAAAAAAAAAAAAACCTCACCTGGATATTTCTTAACGTATTCCAGATAGAAAGAAGTGTTTATATGGTAATTGCATGGTTCGAGAGCACAAATTTATTAGACCAGACAAATTTTTTCTTACATTATTATTTAAACAGATACGATGGTCAAGTTTGATTTTTTTAAATGGAACTATATATTTTTTTACAAATCACTTGATAGTGCGTTTCAAGACAAATTCAATAACCTGTAATGTATACATATTATTTCAAATAGTTTTCGATATTGCGTTTGCAAATTTACTCTTTTTGACTGGAAGAGAACGCGCCCGAATAGGAAGCACCGAGGGTGGTCTTGTTTACGCCACGGGTGGCACGCGCTAGACATTGCCTCTTGAAACAGATACCCACCAATAGTCTATGCCAGGAGTGGCAGCCCCAAAGTCTAGACAATAAGAAAAAAGCCACCAATATAGCAATTAATAAGTATTACCCAACATCAATACGTTTCGTGGAGGGACACGGGTACATTACAGGTTATTGCATCTGTCTTGAAACGCACTACCAATTGATTTCTAAAAAAATATATAGTTCTATTTAAAAAACCAAGCTTGACCATCGTATCTTTTAAAATAATAATCTAAGAAAAAATTTGTCGCGGCTAGTAAATTAGCTCCCTTCAACCATGCAATTGCATATAAACATTTCTTTCTATTCTGAATACGTTAGGAAATATCCAGCTGTTTACTGTTCCCGCGGACACCCTGCATATTTGTATTCTGCGGTTTGTGCACGTTTATTATTACTATTTTCTGTTATTTCCTGCACATGTAAGAAATAAACTTCTGTACCTACCTCAGACAGATTGCTAAGCGTTCTCTCGGTGATATCGACCGCTTCCAGTTTGTATCGTTTCTGCTTATTAGTAGTTCGATTCTATCCAGTAGGGCATCAAACGTATTTCTGGACATCTTGAAGTAATTGTAAAATTTGTCCTCATGGTCAATTAGCGTATTGTAAATTTGATATTCTCCTTGCTGGCTTCTATTTTTCCACAGAGGGTGGACACTCCACCTTCTCTGCCTTCTTCTGTTTTGAGGTTCTTCCAATATAATTGCCATTATAGCTAAGTGCTCCATAGGAAATGAATAAGGCATTACGAATGACAGAACTCAAAGGTTTTCACTGGCCGAAGATTTGTTCAGAACTGATCAGTCACTCGCTTTCGACCAGCTAAAAAGGCGTAGGCAATAAAGTCATGAAGCTACACCTCGGGACCTTCGCTTGTCAGGTATGACTCCTCTAGGGTAAATCCCGGAGACGCGGTCGTGCCGGAGAGTTGGTCGAGTCGCCATATTTCAGACTCTATACGGAAAAACACGTTAAAGTGCAGACGAATTACTTCTCTAGAAGCCAAACAGTTGAATGAATAGCGTCATTTCGCTTCCTTCTGGGTTTTTATTTATTTATAGGCTATAAAAGATAAATTGAGGTTACATTTAACCTCTTTTCTCAACCAGTGGTGTACAGAATCGTATTTAAAATATACTTCTAAATTTATTTCCGTTTAATGTTTGAGATAACAATATAGTAGAGATATTGAGGGCCAATGCAGCCAAAGTATTTGGCCATATTAACTCTTCCTCTGAAAGCTAACGAGAAGACCATCTCTCGCTGCAGAAAGGTGAGATGATCGAGTTATGATTTTTTTTATTATTTTTGTTTATTTTTATTTTTTATTATTATTTTTGTTTATTTAGTTTATTTCTTCACTTTTGTATTCATTTGCCTTACTAACCGCCAGTAGGTAGTTCACTTTTTCTTTCATGTGTTCTTTACTTGTTTAGCGTAAACAAATTAAATATCAATGAATCTGTAATTGTATTCACTCATAAATAATTTTACTTTATTAGTTTTAATAGCCATTTTATATTAGGTCGACCGCGTCTCTCGGATTTACCCTACGTGTTGGGAGCATAAAATCTAGCAGCGTTGCACTTCGACAGGGCACGCACTCCAGTCGTCTCAACGAGTGGCCACCGAGCACGGGCCCAGCGGGCGACGAGGAGCCGCCGAGCACGGCCGGGCCCGGCCGTGCTCGGATGACTCAGAGGCTCCGAGCTCTCCATAAGCTTTAGCGTAGAGATTCCGCCCGGCATGGACGGCTCGGAAGGCTCGGCTCGGTGGCTGTATAAACGGACCTTTAAACAATTAAATAAAAGCTATTTTGCAATTTTGAGAATTTTTATCAAATTCCAACGTTTCGGTCAATGATTATGACCATTCTCAAGGAAAGTTAGATAGAAAGAAAAAATACTGCGTGTGCTTTTTTAAATTTAAACAATCATCACATTCATTGCTGGGAACGTGCGACGCACGAGTTGGTTAACCGGTGACTGAGGTAAACAATAGACACAAGGCAAGAACATTTAGATGGTAAACTAAAGTGGGGCCAAACGTTGCCAAAGCGGTAACCGTTAAAACTGTGCACTTTTAACACCTAAGAATGATGGATTTTTTACCACAAAAGCAATAACGGTGGTTTCGAGGCAGTAGTGTTGTGAGTTTTTTGAGTTTCGTCCTTTCAATTTATTTCATAATCTTTAACGGTTACCGCTTTGACAACGTTTGACCCCACTTTAGTTTACCATCTATATGTTCTTGCCATGTGTCTACTGTTTACCTCAGTCACCGATTAACCGACTCGTGCGTCGCACGTTCCCAGCAATGAACGTGATGATTGTTTAAATATTTAAAAGCACCCGCAGTATTTTTTCTTTTTATCCAACTTTCCTTGAGAATGGGCATAATCATTGACCGAAACGTTTGAATTTGATAAAAATTCTCAAAATTGCAAAATAGCTTTTATTTAATTCTTTAATAGACCGAACCAGTGTGCCGAAATCATCTTTTCTAATTAGAACAATTTTTACAGTCGAAACTCAATCTATATTATAGAAAACTGTTGTTTTCAATAATAATGTTATGACATGAACTAGGCACATTTGACCAATACACAAATTATTTCCAACTGCGTATAATAAATACACTGAATTTTATTTTTATCGGTGGTTGTGTAAGCTAATACGCACTTCGATTTTGTTGAAAACGTTGCCAATTAAAATGTGTTTTTTCACATATATCTGCTTTTTTATAATCCGCGGTTAAAAAAGATTTGTACGACTTTTTCTTTGGCGCTTCGTCTTCGCTAGCCATGATGGATTTTTATTAATTTCTACCAATTCATGTACAATCTGTGTACATAATCCCAATTCTGAGTTAAACAATAGCAATAAAATGTAACACTATTAACATGGAATTTAAATCCCCTTTTGAAAATCGTGGAACTATACACATTTGGGCAAGCACAATATCAACTTGTTGGGGACCATGTTTAAATAGGAAACTTCTTAGACAAATTGAACGAAAAAATTCTTTGAGAACTTAATAATTTGACAAAGTAATGTGGAATCAAAAAGCTTGGCATTTATCTTGCAAGAAAAGTCTTTGTATATTCGATTCAGTATTAATTTCAATATTAATATTAATTTTGTGCATAATTATGGTATTGAAGAGAGTGCTGGTGTAAGAACAAAATGTATGATTCAGTTGCTAGATACCACAGTTTTTTTATATAATAAATTCGAGAGTGCATATACAGGGTGTCCTAGAATTCAAGGACTTGTCGGAACATGCTATATGCGGATGCAAGAAGACATTAAAGGCGTTTATAAAGTTCCTGATTTTTAGGACACCCTGTATGATAGGTATATGTAAATACAACGTAAACAAAAATAAATGTTGACCGTTCACTTACCAATTCGTTTTTTGATGACTTCGCCTGGAGCCTTTTCGTTAAAATTCTTTCACAATCGTCGCTAATATCCTAAGAACAGAACACAACAAAAATTAGGAATGTAAATTGCTAATAATAATAGACTAAGTCTAAAGCATAGTCAGCAATACTGTAACAGTTCTGTTCCCAATATGTCTGTACGAACTACAGCAGGATCTGTGCATACAACTTGCATATGATTTTTGTATAGCATACAGAGTGCTTTCGTGATGTCATGAATGAACATAAGAATACGATTCATAGACATATATTTACCAGTAGTGCTTTCTTCGGTGCGTCTGCATCAGATATTTCTGACGCTGATTGCATGCGCTTCAAAGGGGGAACTGATGCTCTCCTTGAGGCGATTAATGCCTGCAATTCTTCCTTCGATTTTGAAAGTACAGAGCACATTATTGACTAAAATTTAAAGATTGTGATACGGATGTCAGGTCTGTGTGAAGACTTGAAACAAAATGAATGCGATACAAAACTTACCTTTGCAATAAACAATCGAACAATCTTTAAATTCGTTTTTGTAGTTTATTTTATAAAACTTTTGAAAATTAACGTTTTTGGAATCAAAGTGCCGGATTTCCGAATCTTTTGTGATCATTAATTTACCGCATTCTCGCAATTTCACGTAGATGAACATAATGCGAACGATCGAGAAACTTCTACCGGTTTTAATAGCACGTGGAACCACGCGTCCAGTATCTATAGTCGAATAGCGAATAATTTAGTAATTTACGATTGCTTGATTAAAATAATCGATTAAATTTAAGAGTCCACACACAAGGTAAATTATTAAACTTACACGCTACTCGACTAAATACTGGACGCGAAACGCGAACAAATGCAAGTTGTTACTTACGAAACCAACGCTTTAGGCAAGTACAGAGGTGCCACTGTTGACCAGCGTTGCAGAGAAACGTCTCCTAAAGCGTTGGTCTCGTACTAACAACTCGCATTTGTTCGCGTTTCGCGTCCAGTATTTAGTCGAGTAGCGAATAATTTAGTAATTTACGATTACAGAAAATAATGTGTAATCAATTACACAAATACATTTTAATCGTAATTTCTAAGTTGTAATTAGATTACATTTTGCCCAACTCTGCTTGCATGTATGAACCATGTACAGTATTGTCTCCGTATGTGCTCGGTTTGGTGCACACGATACGGGTTCCTCGCTATTCCCACCACATCTGTCTCACTCTTGTCTGGCGAAGGTGAGAGCGAGATGGAACGAGAGCGAGCGAGAGCCACTGAAAGCGAGAGAGGACGGTACGAGACAGACGACGCGTTGATGTTGTCTCTCGCTCCGTGACACTCCGTCCTTTGCGTGCGCGAGGGGCGTGCGCGATAGTCGCAAGCATTTATGGGCCGGTGTTCATAAACGTGTCTTAAGATTAAGCAAATGCTTAAGCATTCTGCATCCTTTACAAACTCTAGTAGCTAGTAAAGGATGCCGAATGCTAAAGCATTCGCTTAATCTTAAGACACGTTTATGAATACCGGCCATGGTAAGCACGGGAAGCAGTGATACCAGATCGGGGACGGGTTCCCTCGAGAATTTCCCCCACCTCGCATGCACACTATGCACCAACCACGTGCGTGTAGATCACATACGCGACTCCTGCATAGTGTGCCTGCGAGGTGGGGGAAATTCTCGAGGGAACCCGTCCCCGATCTGATATCACTGACGGGAACTGCTTCGCAAAATCTTGACGCAGGCCCGGCTCAAGTCTTTTTTGCGCCCTAGGCGAACTTGTCAAATTGCGCCCTTTATTATAATACATTTATTTGAGATTATCTATGACGTTACTCTGCAAAATTAGGCAACTGTTAGGGTGTAAGGTTGACAAGAGGTGCAAAATGGTCTTTTCATTGTTGGCTAAGTTGAAAATGAATTTTTAAATGAAAAACTACAAATTGTACTATAACGGTTTTAAACTACGAGTAAGAATTAAGATTAAGGATATGAAGAAGCTTAATGAAATGTGTTATAATAAATGGCGGAATTTGACCAGCTCGCCTAGGGCGCAAAAAAGACTCGTGACGTGCCTGGCTATTTGACCGTCGCGCGCATGCGTCGAGCAGTCACGATTCCATCTGAGCGCTCGCGCCTGTCGCGCACGCCCGCCGCGCACGCAAAGCGTTCCATCTCGTTCCCCCCTTCGGCCAAAAAGAAGCGAGAAACGAACACTCGGAATTAGGGCTCTGTTCACGATACGGGTTCTACGCCGGTCCCGACCAGCGAGCACATACGGAGACAATACATATGAGCCATTCCCCACTTTCTTCAGGCTATATTCCTGACTCAAAACCAAGACGATTTTAGCAAAATGACTTCGGAAAATCTGATAAATTCCATCTGAATTTCGCCATGCATTTTCAGTTATGAACTGATATCAATTTGAAACTACTCGATACGGAAATACGTGCTATTTCAGGTTCCTTAATGTCGCGTAAATCCGTGTAACTACTGGTTGCAAAATGACTTGGAAATACTGATAGATTCAATGGAAATTTGTATCAGCGCTGCCAGATCGAACCTGATAAAATTTCGAACAAAATAACTGTTCAAGAAATTAGCATTCGCACGCCATCTCTCAGGCCCACCGCTAATTAAGCAGTGGCAACGGCCTGCTTGCCCGTGTGGAGCAGCGATCACGGCCCCTTCCACCGACTCGCGATCTATGGAAGGGGAAGGATCTTGCTTCCAGGGAATCGAGCGCGATTTCCTGGATCTGTCTCTCTGTTCGCGACCTCGTTATTGTTAACACGTGCTTACTTACGCTACGCTCGTCTTCGGCTTCCGCTTTATTTGCTAAACTACTCCTTTACTGAGTCGTGTGCTTTATGCTTATCTGCTGCGTGTTTTCGCTTGCTAGTTACTATTAGCGCTGAAAATAACTGCTTAAGGGGGGATCCTGGTGTAAATTACCGAAAATAAAGGAATTTTTGGGAATTTATTTTAAAGAAAATATTTATTAAATCGCATTCGGAGCTATGCGGTTTTTATAGTTAGAGATTAAACAATGTAAAAAAAATTTTGTTTAGTTATCAAAAAAATATATAACAAAATTAGAGCGGTATATGCACAGTGTCTCGGCGGCGAACGTGTGAATTGGCGGGTGTTCCAACGCTTTTTGTACTCGTCTGAAACAAAAATACAGAAATATTTCTTACTTTTTATGAACCCAATTTCTCGATGAACCTTGAAAAGTGGAAAAAAAGTTGAAAATGGACAAAATGACGGAATGAAAATAAAACGCGATTTTTCACTGGGAAGTTCATCTTTATTCATGCAACAAAAACGCTTTAAATTAATTAATTTGTTTATGTTATAGGTCCATCGACTAGTACGTGTAATAAACTATATGTGTGTACAACTGCAACCCGATTAGTCAAATAGTTTTTGAGTTATTTGACCCGCCAATCATAAGAAAGTGATTTCGAGAAAAACACATTTAAAGTTTTCGGTAAAGAAAAGTAGAAAAGGAATTGATTTTTGGATACTTACAGCTATTTTCTGCTAGTCCGCTATCCCAGGTCCGTATAATAAACCTTCCGCTTCCTCGAACAACTCGTTTTGTTCAATTTGGAGTTGTCTTCGAGCCATTCGAGCCTCTTTGCTGCTCCATAAGCTGCGACGCTCCTGCCTCTTCGTCCGCTCAGCTTTGTAAGTGTCGGCGTACAACTTACACTGAGGTCCGATCGTTATTTCTAATGTTTCCATTGTGTTCAAAACAGCAACATAGCCTTCGTTAAATATGCCAGCGGCTATATAGCTGGCGCTTTCAATTATCTTTAGGCCCGAGTGCAAATGCTTTGGCGTTAGTCACCAAACTGTAGCATTGAAACTTTCATTGGCATTTTGTGTATGCCCGCCTAAGCACCTTTCTAATAGGTCTGGATTAGAAAGGCTCTGATAAATGGGGAAAATATTTTTCTGAACAGCTGGATGAAGTGGAGGCGGATGTTCGAAAATTGTATCTGTGGCCTGAGCGGCACGATATCCGCACCAGCTGTTTGCACCTTCCGGGCAATTTTCGTGCCTCGGATTTTCGTTCGTAGAGCATAAATGAAAATATGTTGCCATTATGGCTTTCTTCATTTCATCAGCCGATTCAATGTTTCTTCTAATTGCTAATCCATAATATTTGGTTAGCTTTTTGATCAGTGTGTCCGTCAGCTTCCCTCTTCCGCCAAGCTTCTGTTCTTTTTTTACATTTCGGAGTCGACTGCCCATTCGTTTCTCAACGTGGGAAACGCATTCACTCTTCGTCACCTGAAAATCGTCTCCATATGGATTTAAATCTAAAATTGCCTTCAACGTCTTGGAGTCACCGTCTCCGATATAGTTCCCATACTTCACTCCATATTTCTGTTCTGACGTAGAAAACATTTCTGTAATGGAATCGACCTCCATTTTTCCAGCTGAACCGTCATGGTTTGATGCGCATTCTTCCTGATGATCTTCATACCATTCAGCGTACTCCGCTGTGCCTTCTTTTTTATGCCAAACCGTACACGCTTGACAGTAACTACTTTTCACAACGAGGTCTATCACTTTCCCGCTATAATACCCAATAAGCGTCGTTACACCAGATAATGAAGTGAAGCCGCGTTTTTTCCACGACCCATCGCCGGAAACTTTTAAAGGGTATAGCCGGTTAAGATGGTCAAATGTGCCCCTGAACCGAATTCAAATCACGATGAGTCATTCGAAAGCTTATAAAAAAAGAATGATTTCTGTCAAGTTTCAACTTCGTATCTCGACCCGGGGGTAGTAAAGGGTAAAAATAGAAAATCAGGTTTTTGCCGAATTTCTCCTATACCAGCGGATGAAAAATTTTGAAAAAATTCAGAGACATGTCTGTCATCGGTGCACATATTAGGGAATCGCGTCAGATTTTTAAATTGAAAAACCAAGCTGTGAAAAATAAAAAACGCCAAAAAATGCTGAAAAATGCCGGTTTTGTATCGAAGCAGTCTTGATACTATAATTATATTTTTACTGTAAGTCCGCATCGTTGTTACTATTGTCTTGAATTTTTTTCAGATTTTTCAATTTGGTGCGCCGCAGTTAAAAAAATTAAAAACCGATTTTTTCGCCGTTTTTTCCGTGTCAGAGTAACTAATAGGTCGAACTTTCGTACATACTTTATGGAATAAGCCTTTTATGCAATCTTCAACGTCTTCACATGCAGCAAAACAGCGTAGAAATTAAACGAACTAAACATGCTGTGCCATTACAGTCTAAAATGTCTATCATATTTTCAACAGCGTCAATGGCGCAGCGGTAAAGTGTCCGACTGTTGAATCGCTGCGAACTTTTTGAACGTAGGTTCAAGCCTCGGAATTTCTATGTCCCACAGGGTCATTTTTTTTTCACATTAATTATGTATTTTTTCGATTTCTAGCTATATGACAATGATCGATATTTATATACAAATGTTTTAAAAACATTAAAAATATTTTAATAATTGAAATATACATAAACATAACTTGAGAAGATTTTGATGCCACCGTTTCTCTGATCAAGTATCCCGTCAATTACAGTATTGTTGTAACATTCCCTGCACTAAATTAATATTATATGAAATTGATTTTCCAATCTCTTACCTTTAACAATTGTGGATGGATTACAGCAACAATTGTGTGTTGTTTTGTAATTATTTCGCCTCTTCTTATAGATCATACAACTCATTCTGGTTTCCAAAATTCAAAAGTTAAACAATGCTATAATTGGCATGATACCTAACAATAGTTTTCAACTATTGAAATAATTTTAATATGTTTTTAAAACATTTGTATATAAATATCGATCATTGTCATATAGCTAGAAATCGAAAAAATACATAATTAATGTGAAAAAAAAATGACCCTGTGGGACATAGAAATTCCGAGGCTTGAACCTACGTTTCAAAAAGTTCGCAGCGATTCAACAGTCGGACACTTTACCGCTGCGCCATTGACACCGTTGAAAATATGATAGACATTTTAGACTGTAATGGCACAGCATGTTTAGTTCGTTTAATTTCTACGCTGTTTTGCTGCATGTGAAGACGTTGAAGATTGCATAAAAGGCTTATTCCATAAAGTATGTACGAAAGTTCGACCTATTAGTTACTCTGACACGGAAAAAACGGCGAAAAAATCGGTTTTTAATTTTTTTAACTGCGGCGCACCAAATTGAAAAATCTGAAAAAAATTCAAGACAATAGTAACAACGATGCGGACTTACAGTAAAAATATAATTATAGTATCAAGACTGCTTCGATACAAAACCGGCATTTTTCAGCATTTTTTGGCGTTTTTTATTTTTCACAGCTTGGTTTTTCAATTTAAAAATCTGACGCGATTCCCTAATATGTGCACCGATGACAGACATGTCTCTGAATTTTTTCAAAATTTTTCATCCGCTGGTATAGGAGAAATTCGGCAAAAACCTGATTTTCTATTTTTACCCTTTACTACCCCCCGGGTCGAGATACGAAGTTGAAACTTGACAGAAATCATTCTTTTTTTATAGGCTTTCGAATGACTCATCGTGATTTGAATTCGGTTCAGGGGCACATTTGACCATCTTAACCGGCTATACCCTTTGTCGGTGACATTCCTTTTTTCTCTATTTCTTCTTTTTCCTCCTTTACTGCTTTTTGACACAAACTGTCGAACACTGTTTTCGCGGCACTATGTGTATGTCCGACTATAAGGTCGTACATAGATTTACTCAGTCCTTGCCCGATGTCCATAATGCCGCAGAACAAGTTTATGCCCTCTCTACCGACACCCAAAAGTCGCATAACGAAAACTATTCGACGATTGATTTCATAACCGTTCTTTATGAAAGGCCCTGAGGAAATTATACGACGACTGCAGTGGCATGTAAGAGCAACTTTAAATCCGAGGCCACGAATATTTTTATCTTCGAATTTCACTTTTTTTTTGCAATCTTTGCACACAACTATTTCCGAAAGCGCATCGAAAAAACTGACGAATTCTATTATTTTATAAGCAAACGCAGGAGCACAAGAAATGTTTGAAGTACTCGCGGTAGATAATTTTCTCACGGATGCACTTTCTCCTACAGGTCCGTCTTCTTCATGACGATACTGATTGCCGTGAAACCTGCGCTTTGGAGGCTTCAATGCACGAGTATTGTCTTCTTTGTTTCTTTTCGAATAGGACATTTTGACTGGGAAGTCCGTACAGAACGAGATTCGGAGTACGACTGACGCTAGAAGGCAAAACCGGTCTAGCATACCGCACAGCACTGACTAGAGAGAAATTTGCTGTGCTGTTATACCCTAAACTACAAATATACCTTTTAGCAGGTATACCATGACTCACTTAAGGGTTCGAGAGAACATCTGCTTAGCTATTGTCGCAGAGCGGACCGAGCGAAGGGTCCCAACACAAAAGCCGCTGTGCGCATGCCGCTCGCCTCCGCGCTCGTATACCTGCGCGCTAGAAATGGGCTGTGGGGCCCCTAAAACTTGGAATTTCCAATTGTACCTTTAGGAATATACTCTATGCAAGGTAGTACTACAGATTAAAGCAAAAAAAAAAATCGATTTTTACACCAGGATCCCCCCTTAACAAGGCTTTAAAATCTCTGTAATTGTGGTGTAAATAACTGCGTCTTTATTCGTGACCTTTGTACATATATTTGATTTATAACAGTAATTGTGATTCGTGAGAGTTCAAAGTTAATCGTTTAGTGTTCCCCGAATAAAATTCTAGTTTCCTCGCTCTATCGCGTCGATCCTTTAGTACGCTTTATAACAATAACTGTTAAACTACGGGTTATGACAGAATCGCAAATGTCCCGCCATTACTGATAAAACCAGGTAGAAAAATGGCCAAACCAAATTAATTTTTTCGAAGTATGTGTTTCGTAGAACCGGATAGAACCGCATTAATTTCCTATCCGCCAATCCGGTGAAAAACGAGCCAAATTCTTTCTCTTGGAACCCCATATACATCCCATGAATTATTTGCTCTGTCAATCCGGATCGTGACGGGATCGAAAGAGCTTGTGGCATTTCCAGACGGAAACTAGTATGTTATGTAATGGTCATTCCAGATAAAACCAAATAAATTTTTTCAAAGTATGTGTTTCGTAGATCCGGATAGAACCGCATTAATTTTCTATCCGCCATTCCGGTGGAAACCGAGCCAAATTCTTTCTCTGCGAACCCCATATGCATCCCGTGAATTGTTCGTTCTGCCAATCCGGATCGTGACGGACTCGAAAGAGCTTGTGGCATTTCCAGATTGAATCCGTAAGATTTTTTATCCGCAATTTCAGATACGAACCTTCCGGATTTATACAATTGGCTATGCCTGATAGAAACTGATAAATTTTGAACCTGAACAATCCTGTTTCATTCATCGATCTGGATATCCGCATTAAACCGGATTCTTTTTTGAACTGGCAAAAGTCACTGCTTGAAAATCCGGGTAGTACCGCATTGAACCAGATAGATCCAGTTCAAAATTCAATGCGGTTCTAACTGGCAGTTCCAGAAGGGTTGCCATCGTTCGTATTTCCAAAACCTTGTTTTGGTGTGTCTACTATAAGGCCTAATCTTTATCTAAATTCTTTTTGTATTCTTGTCTTCTCTTTTTCTTTTATTTCTAATTTTGCCTTATCCTGCTTTATATTTTGAAATCCAATAGATTTTTCATAAGCAACGTTTAATAAAAACTCCATAAATCGAATCCTTGCAAGTAAAGGAGATAAACTAAATTCAGCATTATATTCCGGTGTTTTGAATTGAATTGTTTCATAGTTTTAGAGCATATCACACATCTAGTGGTCGCTGAAGTTCCCGAAGCATGTTGGGCTACTTTTCCATCAACCATTGTGAAAAACAGCTTGTGTTTAATTTTTATATTTTTTCCGTGTATTGTTGTGTTTGTTTCCTTTAGCATGCGTATCTCTTCTTTTAGATTTGTATCTTCCAATTGAATTAACTCTTTGGTTTCTTTTATATATTTAAACCTGAGTGGTCGGCAAAAATGTGTCGATGATGGCATGGGACTTTTCCATACTTCGGTGGCATTTTCTTCACTTTCTGCAGCAAAATTTAACCTCAGCGGAACTAATGAAGTAATAAATAAATTTGTATCGGAAATGTCATTAGCATTTACGGAAAATGCTTGTTTATATTGATTCTGACCTGAGGATCCATCAAAACCATACTTAGAATACAATATCAAATTAGCAGAATTTAATTCAGCTATTTCTTCTGGTAGCTTAGTTTGCAGAATTCTTTTAGCAGTGTGATCCACCAAATCTTGAAGAGTACATTCTGCCGATATTTCTGTGGCTTTCCAATTGTCTGGCATTGAATTCTTCTTCGTTTCCGTAATTACAGAGTAAGGAGGGAACACATGCTTTACTCCTTTTTTTTTGTAGATGTTGAGTTAGTTTTTGATATTTTGCCTTAGATAAACCTAAATCAAGGAAAATTGCCAAAGCTTCTTGAGGAGAAAAGGTATCTAATTCTGTCGGTGAAAATATGGCATCATATATCCGATCTATCTCTGATTTTTCTGCTTTTTCGACAGCCTCTAAAATTTTTGCTTTTTTATAATCGTGATTTTTTTTATAATTGGAGATGATAATTTGATGACAATTTTTCGTTTAATTCACTTCTTTTTCGTCTTTTCGACCTGTCAGCACTCTCTTCATACGATTTCTTTGGTCGACCTTTTGAGGTGCTCGGTATCGGTACACTGCCTATTTCATTCAGACCTTTTATGGAGAAAGTTGTTTCCAGCCATCGAGAATTGTTTGTCAAAAACATTTTTTTATTATAATATGAAAATTTGTATTTACTTTTTATATTATTATAAATTCCAGCAAGGTTAATACTAAAGAATCGTGGTACATCTTCATATTTAACTCCACACTTTTCCGCTATCTTATTAACAAATTTTTTTCACTCATACTAGTTTCTTCTATAAAGATATTAAATAAAGATTTATATGTGTTCTCCATTTTTACAACTATTATGCGAACACCACACTGAACTCAATTAAACTTATTTCAGAATAATTCACCGCAGTAAAATCACACCGTATCAATCACCAAAGCTGTATACTTTTCTTTAAACTTCTATATTATACGTAAACGGTTAGAGACGGATATTATTCTTTGCACATTCGTCAGGGACATATGGTAGAATAATACTACATTAACAGTGGAACCGTGAAACGTAGTGATTCGTTTGTTTTAAACAATGTATGTAACTCGAAGACATTGTAGGCGAATGCTTGTAGTTCAAAATAAATGTTCCTGTATATACTTGGATCATTCTATTCTAAAACACTCAGAGTTTAATTATTTAACCAAAAAATAAAACAAAAATATTTCAAAATATCAAGACAAAGAGTTAATCAAGATCTCTTCCGTATTATGTTACTTTCATCGGATCCTTTAATATCATCATTAAGACTGCAACAAAAGGGGAAGGATATTCAAGAAGAGTGTCCAGAAGAAATATTTTTGAATATTAAATGGAAATAATGTTAGTAATGTTATCGTATTAGTTAATGTAATTAAGTATTACTTAACATATCTAACTAACTATCTAACTAATGAAGGACATATCAACTTCATTAACGCAAAAAGAATTATTACTTTATCTTCATCCGTTCAAAACTTATAGATTTTGGGCCGGTGACGCACCGATTTTTTCCCCACTGTGCGCCGTCGTCACATATCGCGACCTGCTGCAATCTTATCTGCTCGTAACTTGACTACACTTCCTACTACTCAAAGTCTCTTGCTGAACATTGCATAGCAATGACGGGTGGTATTCTAAGATCACCCCCTCCGCCACATCTTTCTGATTCCCGAACCGACGTTAACGCCCCTCCTGTTGTGCCTCCTCCTTTACCACCGACCTTGAGCGGTCGACCATCTTATGGTTCCCGTTTGAACGACCTATAACCTCGCTCCGTGGAGGTTAGCTATCGACCGGATGTTCGGGGTGGTCGAGTGAGTGAGACAAAGTGAACTGTGTAACGGTTCTTTATTCTTAGCGCTAAAGTACAAGAGAGTCGCCCGGCCAGGTCTGTGCTGGCTAACAGAGTCTGTGCGGCTTATCCTATGACTTATGCGCGTATCACACTAGCTGCTGCGTCCGTCGCTCGCGGCTGCCGCTGCCGCTCCGGCCGGCGTCCGACCAATCAAAGTGAAGCAGTCGACGCTGCGGCCAGGATAGCCGACGGGCTATTTTTCCGAGCCGCAGCGACAGCAGCAGCCAATCAGGGCGCAGGGTTTTCGTGCGGCATTTATTTGAAATTCAAATGTCAGCGATGAACATGCAAAACATACAGCTTGTGCCATATTATGAAAATGCGAGGAAACGAAAATTGGCAAGTGCCTTCTTCATGACGGTCTTGGCATTTTATGATTCCCGATGCCCTGAACGTAATGTTTGGATAAAGCATTGGGTAGCACGTAGGAAAGAGCACGGTGTTCATCACAACCTCTTTCTAGAGCTTCAATTAGAAGATCCTATGAAGTACCGCAGGTAAGAATAAATTGCATTTTGAATGATAATGTGACCACATCATGGTAATTCACTGTTATCTGTGTTTACCTATTTCGGAGATTAGGTGCCTTCGCATGACAACTGCTATGTTTGAGGACCTTGTGGCTAAAGTCAGTCCTCTCATTCGAAAGAGAGATACTCATTTAAGAAAGAGTATTTCTCCTGCCGAAAGATTATCTGTTACTCTGAGACACCTTGCCACAGGTAAGTCATATCTAGGACTAAAATATATATCATTGAAATACCTCTTAATTTATTGTAACATGTATTATTTTTTCAGGCGAATCCCAAGAATCTTTATCCTTAAGTTTCAGAATGGGACAAAGTACTATTTCTGGAATTATAAAGGAAACCGTAAGGGCTAAAGAATGAAGCTTACAAAGTGCTAAAGAATGAATATTTAAAATTCCCGTCATCACTAGAGGAGTGGAAAGCTGTTGCTCATGATTATAATGAGCGTTGGAATTTTCCTAATTGCTTAGGCGCAATGGACGGCAAACATTTTGTTTTGGAGCATCCTCTTCAGTCTGGCTCAATGTATTTTAATTACAAATGAACGTTCAGTGTCGTTTCGTTGGCCATTGTGGATGCACAATTGAGATTTATTTTTATTGATGCTGGAGCAAATGGTAGAGTCAGTGATCGGGGAATCTGGAATAATAGTGACATGAAAAAGTATCTTGGAAATAGTAATTTTCCCCTTGCACCTCTTCCTAGCACAAATGTTATGTTCCCTTATGTTATTGTGGGTGATGAGGGATTCACTTTATCTGAAAAAGTGATGATACCTTTTCCAAAGGCATCTTTATCAGGGAGAATTGACAGAAAAATCTTCAACTACAGGTAAGTGTTCGATTTGTGTTGAATAATTTATAAAAAGAGTAAGATTGTCAATTTTATTATTTTTAAAAATTTTCAGGCTGTCACGTGCTAGAAGATGCTCAGAAAATGCATTTGGTATTATTGTGACTAGATTTCAAATATTCAGAGCTCCAATGCGATACGATCCTCAAGATGCCAAAGCCATTATCCTCGCAACTTGTGCTTTGCACAATTGGCTTCGCACTGATATTGTGGGTCGTGCTATGTACTCGCCTCCTCAATATGTGGACAATGAGAATGTGGTGATGGGTGCAGTACACATTATCATTCAAAATGCAATTTATTCTTACCTGCGGTACTTCATAGGATCTTCTAATTGAAGCTCTAGAAAGAGGTTGTGATGAACACCGTGCTCTTTCCTACGTGCTACCCAATGCTTTATCCAAACACTACGTTCAGGGCATCGGGAATCATAAAATGCCAAGACCGTCATGAAGAAGGCACTTGCCAATTTTCGTTTCCTCGCATTTTCATAATATGGCACAAGCTGTATGTTTTGCATGTTCATCGCTGACATTTGAATTTCAAATAAATGCCGCACGAAAACCCTGCGCCCTGATTGGCTGCTGCTGTTGCTGCGGCTCGGAAAAATAGCCCGTCGGCTATCCTGGCCGCAGCGTCGACTGCTTCACTTTGATTGGTCGGACGCCGGCCGGAGCGGCAGCGGCAGTCGCGAGCGACGGACGCAGCAGCTAGTGTGATACGCCAAGCCCGACGGGCTATTTTTCCGAGCCGCAGCGACAGCTGCAGCAAATCACGGCGCAGGGTTTTTCGTAATGTTCCGGCATCTTCTGCTGGCTGCAACAACCGCCGCCTGTGTGTGATTAGGGCCCTTTACACGGACGTTCCAGCGCGCGTTCCGGCGCGTCACACGCCGCGCGGCACGCAAAAGTACGTGAACGCCGGAGCGACGCTCCTTCGTGCACGCCAGAAGGTTATACTCGCCACTACTTAGAGACAGCGAGTTCGGCCTGATATTTCTACATCGACTCCATCTACATGTTTTTTTCCACGATCCACCGCAGTGGTGTATTGTGTACTACCTGTTCGATGTATATGATCGATCTGCGAAACGATCGGCAAGACACGATCGCGATATATGTTCGCGAAAAGTATACGAATTCCTCGATATACCTGGCTAGTAGAGGATATCATAAATACTGTTACTGTAGGGTACACTGAAACACCTGTTTTTAGGAAGCTACATTTGGTTGACCTGAAGGTGCTACAAATTCTGGAAATGTTTTATGACTCAGTTATAACGACTGTAAAATTTTACAAGGGTACTTTAAAAAATGTCCAAATGTTTCCCCGACAATGCGATGGCAAATGAAATTGCATTTAACACATTCCCTGTTGTGACGATCATAATTATTACTATCAACGGCAATAATTTACCATGCCACTGCTTGTTTTAATATAAAAACTAATATTGATAGACAATACATACACATAGGTATGCAAGTGATGTTATACGTAAGATAAATGATGAAGAGTCTACTCCTTTTATGAATTGTATTGTTTGTGTAAAAGTAGTCCGATTTGCACGACATTTTGGACAATTTTAATTGGGAGAACGCTAGGAATAGATTGGTGTTACTTTCATATCGATACGATAAAGAGTAAAGAATTTCTTAATACGCTGTAATGAATATTTCACCCTCCACTGTGGGTCGCCGGCCTCGATTCGCTGTGGTCGGCCGAGGATTCATACCTGTTTCAGAAAAACTGTATTCTTTATTCTTTATCGTATCATTATGGAAGTGATACCGATGGATTCTTTACGTTTTTCTAATGAAAATTATACCAAATTTCATGTAAATCAAACTGCTTAAAACTCATGAGAAAAGACTGGTATCACGCCCATCACTAATGAATACGCCTCGCGGAGACAAGACACAGGAAGAAAAGAGGTAGTCAGCTGACCGCGCGTGGTTCCGCCTGCGCCGTCCTGCCTTCAAATTAAAGACGGATCCCTTATCGCTCGAGTATAAACACGCGTTGGAATATCAAAACAAATACTAGCTCCACGTATGCGCTGCGAGAGAAGGTAAGCCGTAGGAGGGATTAGTTTATAAGCAATCGTACCTGCAAGGATGCAGACACGAAGTTTCCACCATGTCATAGTAATATCTCCTCCCTATGGCGAACCTTTTCTTGCACCCAAATCGTCGCGCGTCCTTCTGTTTTTATATTCTGGTGCGTGTATATACTCGAGAGATAAGGGATCCGTCTGTAATTTGAAGGGAGGACGGCGCAGGCGGGACCCCGCGCGAACTTCCTGTTCCAGAGTCCCTCCGCGAAGGGTATGTATTGGGCCTCGTCGCGAGTCAGCGCGTGTTATGTTTTAGTACATAAACGCGTGGGTGAAATTGCATAGATTAAGAGTTTGTTTTACATCAGGTGTTTATGAAAATATACTAGCAGCGGCTTAGTGATGAACGCGGCGGATTGATTGCAAGGTATTCAGTGGAACTAGGTGTATTTATTTCTATATACATATAATAAAACTGAATTTAGTTGATCAATGTCTGAAAACAAGATATTCTAATTACCCCGCCCCTACGCCTACATATTCGTCTTTTTTAAGCATGACTCTTAAGACTCGGTATATTTAAGTTTATATCTTGGGCCTGGCGAACACTTGGCAATTCTAATTGCCATACTCCTGGGACTCTTCGCAATGCCGTCACTGATGGGCTTCAGCCCACGACGTCTTTATTGTTGGATTAAACCTTCAGAATCCCAGGACAATGGTCAAATAAGGAAATACCTCGCGGAACTTGCACATCTGGCCGCCAAACGTAAACTAAAGACATATTTACAACCCTTGATTTTTATTACCCGACCACCGTTCGGGAAAAAGGAAGAAACCGTTTTGCATTTCCCTCTGGGCTCAAATCAGCCCCTTTTGTCACACCTTAACCAATTATATTTTGCCATAACCACCTCCACTCGGAATTTGACCTATGGAGGGAGGAGCCAATGTTTACGTTCTAAGTGAAAACGCGGAGGAAAGGCAGAATCGAACGAAAAATCGAAGTGTCGATATCGTGTTACAATAGTTCGGCTACCTTATTGACTTTCTGCGTGATGTCTGCAGACGAAGCAAAGTGGAGCACAAAAGTAGTGACAGAGCTCCTTACTCTGTACAGAACAATGCCAGCTTTGTGGAAAGTCAAGACTCGGGAGTATCAAAATCGTAATTTACGTAAAGAGTGCTACGAGAAACTAATTGCATATTGCAAAAGTATATTCCCCGAGGCAGACAAGGAGTTTGTAATTAAAAAAATTCAACGCCTCCGCGGGTCATTCCGGAAGGAATTTAAAAAAGTAGTGGCGTCCAGACGCTCTGGGAACGGGGCTGAGGATGTTTATGTACCAACACTGTGGTATTACAAGTTACTATTATTTACACAAGATCAAGACACCCCAAGTGCCAGTGTTTCAAATATGGAAGAGGAGCCATCTCTCCTAAACGAGGCGGAATTGATGGGAGACGAAGCGGAACAAATTGATCCCGAGGTTGAAGAACCACTTGTCGATGACATGGACGACACTGAGACGCAGCCTCACAATCAAGTAAGTTTATTTATGACCTATTATTCATTTATATTAGTACTACACTCCTAAAAAAAATAAGCGACGACTTTCCTGTGTAAAATCAGTATTCATTGGTGGTTGTAGGTACGTTTTTTTTGCCTGAGTTATTCATGTTTGAAACAAAAAAACCTCCCTTTCGCTTTAAGTGCACCTACAAAGCCAGAAATCTTTGTAGGACGTTCAGCAATAAAGCAATAGAAAGATCAGTCTTTCCTCTTTAAGACGCATCGTTTGCTTTTTTCATTTTAATTAACATTTCGGTGAACCATGTCCTTTCTAAAGTAAAATGACAAAATTAAGACTTATTTTCTTTATTATGGTTGTCGCTATGGCTGGAACCAGGAACTAGTTTCTATCTTGTAAAAAATTAATTCTACACAACGAAACAAGCTAAATGTCTAGCAGAAATCGAAAATTTTTTTAAAATGCTGTCACTACAAACTTTTATTCTTAGGGAGCCTCTGTGGCTCCAACTTATACATGGAAATATTATTTCAATGTAGTGCTGAAGGTAAACAAGGAACGGAATATAATTTTACAATGGACACAGGCAAAAAAAAGGAAACACATGGTTGTCTTTTTATGAAATTATAGTTTATTATGGTAACTAAGTATGTAGGTATTACAATTGCACAGAGATGTGCAGATTGACAATTGAATTACTTCATGAATTATTGCAAAATGATTGGAAAATAATTCAATTAAATCGTTTTCAAACAATAATATTAACGCATGCGCGTTATAATGCATCAAAAAGTAATGGTCACTGGTTTGGAGTGTGAATGTGCACCTCTGGACCAGTAGAGATTTGTTAAAACCAATTGCTACAAAATTGTTTATAACATTGAAAATGATGTTTCAACGATTCGATTGCATAGAGTTACACGTATAGTCATGGGCCTACCCACTACTCTGCCGCTTTCGTAGTATGTACCCGAATGGTGGGGTCTGGGACAGTGGTCCAAACTAGGTCGATGCACCTTGCACTACCTTCTTTCCCTTTAATCGTCGGATTGTGTTTGTTTACGTTTAGGGGTACGCACTGTGTCAGGCCCCACCATTTGGGTAGAACCTGGCAAAGCAGCAGAGTAGTGGTAGGTCCATGCCTATTCGTGTAACTCTATGCAATCGAATCGTCGAAACATCACTTTCAATGCTATAAAAATTTTTTTTTTTTTTTTTTAACAAATCTCCACTGGTCCAGAGGTGCACATTCACGCCCCAAACCAGTGACCATTACTTTTTGAACACTCTGTACAGCAGGGATGCACAGACCGCGGCCCTCCGGTGATTTGCTGGCGGCCCGGTCACTATGTGTTATTTTAATTTTAACAAGTCATAATATATGATACATATAAATAAAACAAATAATATATGATAGGTAACATTCATGTTCTTTGGCGGCCGTCCCATAAGTCACAGTGAACCTACATATGTGGCCCTTGGTCTTACTAAGTCTGTGCATCCCTGGTGTACAGTGTACACAAATGATTATTATTAACATATATATTAATACTATTTAATACATTAAATTCCCTTGTACAACAAATGAGAGTACATACAAGAAAGGGCATATCGCTAACCGAAGTTTGTTACACGAGTACATATTATAGTCATATAGACATGAAAGATAAATTTAAACATTTATACCAATTCCTCAGATGATTACAGTAATTAGCAATTCAATTAATTGAAAACCAAAGCAATCGGAGCCGTAGAACCTTGAAACGTCTCCTTGTTAAGATCGAGTTTCCTGGCCGCAGCCGCCGATTACGGCTAGGAAACTCGACCTTAAGACACACGGTACACATAATATACTGTATGGCACAGTCTATTAAGGGGTCATGTCTACCTGTGAGATCTGAACACATTATTTTGGGTTTGTTTTTTTTTAAAAAACTTTTAAATTAACTTTTTTTGCAATGCCATATATAAATAAATAATGGAATTATAGACGATTTCGCGGCAGTTTTTTTTTTAATCACTTTATGGTGACCGTGACTGTAGCTTTGACCTGGTTCATCACAAACAAAAAGTATCGACTTTCGCCATAGAATCTGTCTCATTTTTCATTATCTTACATCAGTTTTCATCTGTGAAATGAAATGTACGCAACGAAAATAAAGAAGCCGCGATTAAGCACTATATAATCTAATATACTAACTAAATTTTGTCGAATTTTTGATTTCTTATGAACCAGGTCAAAGCTACAGTCACGGTCACCATAAAGTGCTTAAATAAAACAAAACTGCCGGGAGATCGTCTATAATTCCATTATTTATTTATATATGGCATTGCAAAAAAACTACCAGAACTTTAAAATATATACTTTCGAATACACAACCGTTTATTTAAAAAAGTTAATTGAAAAGTTTTTTAAAAAAAACAAACCCAAAATAATTGTGTGTTCAGACCTCACAGGTAGGCATGACCCCTTATTACACCAAACACTTACGCTCTATAAGCATTCAACATATCTTCCTGCCACGGAACACTTCCTTCTCCTACAAAATACTCTTTATAACGGTCCCTATTTTGTTTGGCCGAATTATTCATATTCCTATGATTAAGGGGTTGCAAATCATCCATCTGTACTGCATCGTTTTGACAATTCCTCTCCTGCATACTCCCGTTATTCGTCATATATGCTGCACTCCGTCTCCGTAAGAAATTATGGAGAACGCAAGTAGCCAATATAACGTATGATATATTTTCCACCTTCATATTAATTGGTGTGTGTAATACTCGAAATCGCGAGGATAATATACCGAATGTATTTTCTACTACGTTCCTAGCTCGCGATAATCTATAATTAAATATTCTTTTATCGTGGTCCAGTTCCCTTTGAGCATACGGCTTTAAAAAATTATTAGTTAAAGCAAACGCTTCATCGCCTACAAAGGCGAAGTTTAAATTTTTTATGGTTTCATTATTTTCCGGCAAATTCAACTGCCCATTATTTAAACGCCTCATAAATTCTGTGTGTTCGAGAACACCACCATCCGATATCCTTCCATTTTTGCCGACGTCGACGAAAATAAACTCACAATTCGAATCGACTAACGCCATTAGTACGATATTATAATAATTTTTATAATTATAATAAAAAGCCCCGGAGCCCGATGGTTGAACAATTCGGATGTGTTTTCCATTCATAGCACCTCCGCAGTTGACGAAATTACCGCTATTTTTTTCCACTCATCCGTGGTATTCGGGAACTATGACAGAACAAAATACAATACAAAAATAAGCAAAATTTAATTCCTTCGTTATTTCTTATTTTATTAAATTATTTGTTTTTTTTTTTGGTATGAAGGACGAAGAAGTGCAACCATGTGAAAGCACGAATAAACGGCCGGCTAGCGAAATTAATCACTGCGCCAAAAAGAAAAAGAAGGAAGACAGCGTGATTGACGTATTAAAAACGTGCGCTGTCGCGTTGAAAAACCCCACCACCACCACCACCACCACCAGAATCGAGATCTCGAAGTACGAGGCCTTAGGCATAAAAGTTGCCAAACAATTAGAGAGAATGGATCCGGAGCAGGCCATATATGCGGACAGCATAATAACAGCCGTTTTGAGAAGGGGATTATTGAGATCATTGAAGCCTCATACAGATTTATGTGATAACGAGTGCAAGATCTATGCTGCGCCGATCCGGGAAACGACGAACTTCACCGTTGATAATTATTGTAATAAAAATCAACATGCATCAAATGTTCAAACAAGTCATAGTACCGAGTAGTTATTAGAGTTTTATAGATTTAACATACCGTTAATGAACTAGTTTGTAATCAGTTTAGAGGGCTTCCCGCTTTAATATTTATTTTTAACCTAATAAAACTTTAAACCATAGGTTTTTTTTTATACTAAAATATGAATTTATGTTTAAACTTTAAGGAAAAATTATAAAAAGTTGAAAATAAGGATAATTTAGTTATTTATAAGGTACGGAATAATAAGTGTGACTAGGAACTAGTTTTTGATCATTTAAAATACATGGGAATTAATTTCTTATCTGGTAAGGAACTAATATTTGATCAGATACTAATACTAATTAAAAAGAAAGTACCAAATAAACTTATTTTTAGTATTATACCATCTAAATTTATTTTTTTTATAATTTTATAATGTCCTAACCTATTTTTTATTCAGGTGATCAAAAATTAGTTCCACAAGAAAAAATTGGAACTAAATAATGATCACTGACTTTTAAAGCAAAATGATACATACATATAATTAACGGTACAACATTTCATTAATAAAGTATTATTGTTCGTCTACACGTATTATTAATTTTTAACCCTTACCTTTAAGAACTCTGTCCGTAGGGCATCATACACTGCTTTGCACGTCTCAGGAATTATTTTGGATAACGAAGGAGCTGATATTCCTGTTGTAAATTTTAAATCTTCATAGCTACGCCCAGTTGCCAAATATCTTAATGTGGCGATAAGGCGTTGCTCTGCGGTGATGCTCCTTCTCATAATAGTGTCCATTTTTTTAATTCTGTTTTGAACTAAACTAAGTAGATGGTCAAACGCTTCGCAATCCATCCTCAAATAATTCCTGTAGTCCTCTGGATAATTTTCTCTAAGTTCTCGAAGAAGGGGCTGATCGTTGCAATGTCCGCAGTATTCTTTCACCCAAACCTGGCGGTTTCTTCTTCTGCTTCTTCTTCGGTCTGCTACTGTTAAATGCACAGCAGCAGCAACAACAACAACAGCTAAGTTCCGGTCACGATTACTGTTCACCACAAACATGACAAAACTTTTCACACTTTCTTAAACCGCGTTCTTCACACAGGCTTAGCTGTCAACACGCCGATCAGAAATTTTCTGACGAATAAATTTCGCCTTTTGCCGAACTTTACTGTTTCTTACACTTGAAGTGGTTTGGTGTAAGGATAATACCCACAACTCAATCAAGATAAACCAAAAATATCAGTTAACAATAACAATTAACAATAACAATTAAAAATAACAATTAACAGTCACAATTAACAGAAACAATTAACACTACCAAGTAACGGTAACAACTAAGAGTAACAAGTAACAGAAATAATTAAAAGTAACAATTAACAGTAATAAATTAACAGTAAATATGGAAAAACAGTAAAAATGCGTGCGCGGTACGTGTTGTCTGATAGCCGGTTCGAGACCAAGTGTTCGCTCCGTGAATTTTCGCCGGTTAAAAAGGAAAGACTAGACAGAGTTAGAGATAGCGAATAAAAGAAAAAAACAGAGAAAAAACATAGAGAGGGTAAAAAGAAAGCGCGGGATAAGAAAACTGTCCTCCGGTTCGTAAAGGCCTGGTCGCCAAATGTTCCTGGCGCTGACCAGGCCTGTGCGAACCCTTGAAATTAAGTAGGTAGATGGAAGCAGAAACGGCAGGAAGAGGTAGGTACATATAAAGGAGTAAAAGTGAAAGTTAGAAATAGCTGCAGAAACAGAAAAAAAAAATATGGCAAAGACATAGTTTAGTATGAAAGTTGTATTTTTGTGTATCCATCACTCTATTCTGATAGCTAATAGACAAAGTATGTAACCATGCAGACAAATATGTCGTATTCATGTTAATTACAAAAAAATTGATCTGAAGTTGACCTTTCATATTCGAACGACCCTCGACTGTGTGAGCCAGGGTGAGTCAGGAATCCATTTGTCACGTCCATATCGATACGATAAGAGAGTGCGTTTAAGAAATGCCTACTCCTTTTATGAATTGTATTGTTGGTGTAAAAGTAGTCCGATTTGCACGACATTTTGGATAATTTTAATGGGGAGAACGCCAGGAATAGATTGGTGTTACTTTCATATCGATACGATAAAGAGTAAAGAATTTCTTAATACGCTGTAATGAATATTTCACCCTCCACTGTGAGTCGCCGGCCACGATTCGCTGCGGTCGGCCAAGGATTCGTACCTGTTTCAGAAAAACTGTATACTTTATTCTTTATTGTATCGATATGGAAGTGATACCGATAGATTTCTCATGTTTTTCAATTGAAAATTGTGCCTACCAACTTTCATATAAATCGAACTATTTTTAACGAAGTTATGGAAATCAATTTATTATGAAGGTTCCTTAATTACAATCCGATTTGTGTCGTTTTTGGACCATTTTCATCGGGAAAACATAAGGAAACGATTCACGTCACTTTCGCCAAGATCCGGTGAGAAATGTAAAATTTTCGATTCGTCACGTCTTAGGGGGCAACATTGTACGGCCCCCCTGGTCTCGAGGGTCGAAGCCCTCGAAACCCATCGAGGCACGGCTTATCGACGGCGTTGCCTCTGGAGTCTTGGCTGCCAGGATCGGCTGCCAGGCTCGTCGCGCGCCTCAGGATTTCTGCACTGTTAGAAATCCTGAGGCGCGCGACGAGCCTGATTTCAAGTGCCGTTTTTTCCTTTTCTAACTACCTTTTCTGTCTCTTATGTAAACTCTTCTGGAGTCGAGGTTGGAGCGCGGGCAGGAGCGTGGTGCTTTCTAGCACGCGGGCAGGACTGTGGTGCTTTCTTGCGCGCCACGCAAGAGCGTGGGTGAAAAATTTGACCTGCATCATGAGCAATCAGAAGACTACCCCCTTCTTCAAAACATCTTGCATATTACATCTCTTCATCATTTATCTTACGTATAACATCACTTGCATACCTATGTGTATGTATTGTCTATCAATATTAGTTTTTATATTAAAACAAGCAGTGACATGGTAAATTATTGCCGTTGATAGTAATAATTATGATCGTCACAACAGGGAATGTGTTAAATGCAATTTCATTTGCCATCGCATTGTCGGGGAAACATTTGGACATTTTTTAAGGTACCCTTGTAAAATTTTACAGTCGTTATAACTGAGTCATAAAACATTTCCAGAATTTGTAGCACCTTCAGGTCAACCAAATGTAGCTTCCTAAAAACAGGTGTTTCAGTGTACCCTACAGTAACAGTATTTATGATATCCTTTACTAGCCAGGTATATCAAGGAATTCGTATACTTTTCGCGAACATATATCGCGATCGTGTCTTGCCGATCGTTTCGCAGATCGATCATATACATCGAACAGGTAGTACACAATACACCACTGCGGTGGATCGTGGAAAAAAACATGTAGATGGAGTCGACGTAGAAATATCAGGCCGAACTCGCTGTCTCTAAGTAGTGGCGAGTATAACCTTCTGGCGTGCACGAAGGAGCGTCGCTCCGGCGTTCACGTACTTTTGCGTGCCGCGCGGCGTGTGACGCGCCGGAACGCGCGCTGGAATGTCCGTGTAAAGGGCCCTATTGGGAAACAGCTGACTGCAGCGGCAGCGACAGCCGCGAGCGACGGACGCAGCAGCTAGTGTGATACGCGCATTAGACTAGCGCGGCGGAGTGCGGGCGGCGCGTCGCGATCGCGTTCGCGTGTTCGAAGCGTTGCGGCGGAAGATGTAGGAGTGGGGGGTGTTGGTCGTTCTGGTGCCCTGGCTGTTATCTCCACCAGTGGCCCTGACCGGGAAGTCTTGAGTCCGTTCGCCCAGTGGGTACACGGAAAGACCTCAGCACCGTTCCCAACGGTGCTCGAAAAATGAGCACCGTCGGGAACGGTGCCGGGCACCGTAAAATCCAGTGCTGGGCCCATTCAATGCGGTGCTTAAAACCAAACGCATTCATAATCTGTGATTGGTGCAAATATCGGTGCTGGGCACCGTTCACAACGGTGTTCCTGATGAACGCGCATCTATGTTTTCGTGCAGTCTGTTCTTTTTCGATGTCGCCATTGTTGATTGTCGCTGATTGTCGCTATCAAGTGCATTTTTCCACGCCACGCTTTGCAGGCTTCCAGATAATGTTTTATCGAAAAAAACTGAAAGAATATAATTTAGAACAACTCATTTCGCTATTTATATGTAAGTATATAAAACCTTTTA
Source organism: Andrena bucephala (assembly GCA_947577245.1). Classification (NCBI taxonomy): domain Eukaryota; kingdom Metazoa; phylum Arthropoda; class Insecta; order Hymenoptera; family Andrenidae; genus Andrena; species Andrena bucephala. Next base: position 88,064,915 of record OX387716.1, on the reverse strand, counting down.
TATTCACTCATGTGTATATGTAACTTTAGACACTAAACACTTGAGGGTTGAAAAACAATCTGCGATTGTAATTGCTCAGTTAGATATATGTAAAATGTAGTTGTGTGTACGCATATTACTAAATGTAATTTTTATCAATTAACTAATGATAAGATACATCTAGGACGCAGGAACAGTTTCAAAATTGTTTCAAGATGGACACACAATACATAGAAAATATAAATGCATTAGATTTGGGAAATAATACAAATGCTTCAACTTCATCACCGAGAAATCCATTGAACATTACAACTAACACTTTCATAATAAATTCTCCTGCTACACCTATTCATGAAAAAACTACATTTTTTACAACTACACCCATGGCTTCACCCATAGTATCATCGTCAAATGAAGCCACTGCCTCAGCTTCAGCTATAGAGAAGTTTAAAACATTTTCAAATTCATATACAGAACGTAAATAAAATTTTATATGCACTGACATGATAATTATAATTTTTTATTTATTTATTATTTGTTTTGCAGTCCAGCAGATCAAACCTTTATTTAAATTATTAAACTCCACTTTAGTAGGGCAGACAATACTCTTTCACTATTCCACAACTAATGTAGTATTACATAAAGAATTATGCAGAATTGTAATTGAAAGGGAAATGCAGTTAACATCAACAATAGCCACAAAAATTCCATTTTCGTAAGGAAAACTGTTTTAATGATTATATTGATACAATGTACAATGATTTCAGAATCTTTTAATACACATGTTTAGCCTCACATTTGGCATTTCCATACAAATGTAATACATAGTTTTCATGATTTTGTACTCAACACAATAGTTAACACAAAAGTGTTACAATTTTATTGCATATTGAGCACTTCCGATTTCAAAGAAATAACAGACTCAATACTCCAGTTATTTCCAACTGAAAAATTGAGATCAATTTATTATTGCCCATCATATGTGATACAATTGGACGGATCAATCAAAAGCAAACAACGGTTTAATAGTAGCGGCTTCTTACAAAAAGCTTATTTAGCACTACGTGATCATTTAGGAACAATAAGATTAATAAATTCACCTTTGCAAGGAGGTCCGTGTGATGTATCTAGAAAAGGTATTTAAATGTTCGATATATCTATAGGAATGACTTTAAAAAAAACAGTACTTATGACATTAGTCATAAAATATAACAAATTCTTTATCTCTATTATTTGATAACAGTTTATTTTTATATATTCTGTAGAATCAAGTGATATAGAAATTGACCTTAGTATTCTATATGAGCAAGAATCAGATAATGATGATTTGATTTTATATACGTGGAAATTAAGCTACTCCCAACGCCACAATATTTTGTTCAAAGGAAAAACTTTTGCAGATATAATAAACGAATTTATAATCTTGAAAAGCACTTTTGGACCAAAATTGGTATGTTTGCAAATAAACTATTTAAAAATTAGATGTGATGTAAGAAATATATCATTAAATATATCCCGTTTTAGATTCTGTTAGATTTTGTCGAAAAGTTTGAGAAGTACGAATCGAAACAAGATGATCAATATAAAAACATCAAAGTAGGTGACAGATTACTTGAAAATTGGAGAAGTATTGCCCCAAAAATGATTAAATTTGCCAAAAATAGACTGAATGCACCTAAAAAAGGTCCAAAGAAGAAATTTTTGGCGCAATGCTCGTGGCCAAAAAATGCCGATGACCAAATTCAGCGAATTAATGTCAATTATATGGATTTGAATGATGTTTGGACTAATAACAATTCCATAAAAAGTATTGGTGAGTTTGTAAAATTATTATTAAAATATATACATTTTCACGATTCATGCAACTATTAAATGACACATATATATATATATATATATATATATATATATATATATATATATATAAAATTGTCTTACAATCGCAAACTTTGTTCTCCTTCAAATATATATTCATTTATCATCAAAAGTTTCAAAAATTGTGTTTTAGGCCATATGAGTACATTAGCATTGCTAATGCTTCCTGGTTTAATCACTCATGCATTTAAATCCAAAAACATAGAGGGAATTTGGAAGCCCAAACAAGGGGATATTGTGAGGTCATTCATTGAACACATTGAGGTAAGGGCAATCTACTTCGACTTATATGAAACTCATATATAACTTATAACCAAATATTTTCAAGCATTTCAATATTTTAATATTTAAATGGTTCAGTATACATTACTAAAATTTTCATTTCATGTATACATAATTATATAAATATATATATTTTTATATATTATATACATGAAAAAGTTATTTATAATTTATTTTCGACCGTAATAATTAAAATATATGATTTCGGCGCACTAGTTCGGTCCTTTAAAACAATAAAAACAAGCTATTTGGCAATTATACTTATATCGGCTTTCGACGTTTCGATCTTCGTTTAGATCTTCTTCAGGAAAGTTAAAACAATAAAAGTAATGCTTTTGCTTATGAAATTAAGTCAACAGTGCTATGGCACCCCGTGTGACTCCCGAGTCAGTTGGAATAAGACTAACGTATATCGAGAACAAAACATCTGCTTATAGACAGTGAAAACAAAGTAAATACCCTTGACATTTCAATACATATTTAAACTCCCTGAATTTCAAAATTAAAGGATGTACCGTTTGCAGTAACCAAACATTCCTGCTCATATGATGTGTATACACTCAAAAGGTGTTAACAAGCAGTAAAACAATTACATACCCATAAACTAGTATGTAGAGAACCAGTTCGATCATATAAAACTCTATGGAGCAAAAACATCATAACACATTACTTCTTTAGTAATGTTGCGTAATATTCTTGTATTTTAGGTGTTTCATAAGATTTACGCTAAGCTGTTTAATCATGTGCATTGTCTCCAAAAGAATTCTCTGATTTAAATTAGTTTCCTTATCAACAATCTTAACATTGTCAAAATCAAACCTATGATCAAACTCCAACGAATGCTTGGTTAAAGCAGTATGTTGTAAGGGAGATAAAAAAATATTTCTTTTATGTTCATATACTCTTCTTTCTAAAAGTCTAGATGTTTGTCCGATATAAACCTGATTGCAACCCAAGCAAGGAATTGAATATACGATGTTAGAGTGTTTTAAAAGAGGTATTTTGTCCTTAATCAAAGGAAACAACTGTTTCGTGTAAAATGGTAATTTAAAAATAGTGTGAATTCCGGCTTTTCTAAAAATTCTTCTTATGTCATTAGAAATATTATTACAAAACGGTAATGCTACGGTGTTCTTCCAACTAATTGGTCCTACTTCATTTTTCTTTAACTCTTTCCGTCTTTCTGTTAACATTGGATGGTAAATTTCAAACGTACGCTCCTTAATAATAGACGAAACCATTTCTATAGGATACCCATTACGTTTCAAGGTATTTTTTAGAAGAAGCACCTTCATTTTAGGTACCAAAAAATGAAGATGCGTTGAAAGAGTTTATTGATAGAAAATATACGTATTACATAGAAAATAATGTAAGTGAAACACAACCGTACATTATATTGTGTGGACCCGCGCATTGCGTGGAAGCGTCTTACGTTGTGATAGATACATTTTTTTATAAGTTGGACTCTCCCCTGCGTGCAGTTGATTTTTGTTTTAAATTATTGTATTTTGTGAATATTGAATATTCCATGGCATGCGCCCATATCTGGAGTTTTTTTCATAAACATATTTTTGAAATAACGGGTCATAAAATTACTGTGGCTTCACAAAAATTATTAAGTATAGTTACAGAGCTTCGAAAAATCACATGAAACTTTTAAGAGCTCAAAAGTTTTATAAGTATTTAAATTTAATATATAAATAGTTTTCTAGATGTATATATTGTTGAAGATTGTTACACAAATTTAGTGTTTGCGTAATATTGAATACAATTGTTATAAAATAAATAGTATATTTTTTTATTCTAATAATTTAGTTAAATATTTTAATATGAAACTAGAGACTGAAATTTTCAAAATAACTTGTGAACTATATAGCAATTTAAAGTTTGCAAATACTGATGTTCAGTATGTGATAAACCTTTTACGAAATTTTATAATAAGTAGTTATAATCCGTTTCTGTTGAAAGAATTAGATTCAAATGTTTTAGAAGCAGTAGATACAGAAATTAAAAATGATATTAATTTAATATTTAAAAAATATAAAGACCCATTTGAAATGTTTTCTACTCATAAGAAGCGAATGGCTTTATATAAAAATATGGGAGTCTATGTTGAACCAGAAATATCTGCTATAAAAGAAATCCCCATTGCTGTAGTTCGACAAAATAAAATCACTTTAAAAAGTAAACAGGCTCAAACAATACATATGTCGGTTAAACATTCTTTTACAAAATTATTTGAAATGGACGGTTTATTTGATGGCACTATGTCATATCTGAATTCTTTGAAATCAGATGATGGCGTGCTATTTAATTTTGTTCAGGGAAGTTTATGGAAAAATCAAATAGAAGAGTTTCGTGAAGATGGTATTGCTCTCCCTTTGATAATATACTTTGATGATGTTGAAACGGGCAATGCTTTAGGAACTCATGTCGGAAGCAATTCAGTTGGTTGCGTGTATGCCACTATACCATGTTTTCCTCCAAATTTCGCTTCTAAATTACAGAGTATTGTATTAACAGATATTTTTTATACGAAAGATAAGGCAAATTACGGAAATGAGGTTGTTTTTAAAAAGCTTCCCTGATAACCATCTGACGCCAATCTGACATCAGATTGGCAGCAGGGTCTGCCATGAGAGCGCAGAGCCTGACGTCAGATCCGTAGTCATCTGTGTCCGCATTAGGCTGCGGTCTGAGGTACAGAGTCTGACATCAGGGCCTGACGTCAGATGAGCAGCAGATTCGCATCAGATCCTGCCGTTCGCCTGACACGTATAACAGCGCCATCTGAGGGTCAGAATTGGCAAACAATTCCCTACGCGTGACGTCACATGGCCGTCCCTACACACCAACACAAATGTAGCGTTATTGCTGTAGGTGTATCCCTACTCCCCCATAATCAGCTAGTAGATTCTACAGTTTATTAAATAATTAATTCTACTAATTTCAAAAAGGATTTATTCTTTATTTAATAATACACAGGATTGGTGATTACAATTGTTAGAAAATAATATAAATAGCGCATATAAATTCGAGGAAGAACATTCAATATTTACATTTATAAATCCATATACAATACGTCCCGTAACCAGTGGTACCTGTTAGGTGCGATATCAGAAAATTTTCTTTATTTTCGACTTCTTTTTGCTGTAAAATCACCACATTCCGTATTGTGTTAGCGCTGAAAACAAATAGAACCTTAGTATAAAATTAAACGTAACGTATGAATAAACAGGATACATGCGATACTTACTTCAGCTCCATCTCCGCACAGCACACACACCAGGCGATCATGCATGCTCCTGCGAACATTAACATTTATAATAAAACATGTGTTTAATTATTATCTACTAAACAAGACGCTAAACATTCGCACTTCGTGCATAACCATACTTTTCTGTCTTGCAGATAATGTGAAACTCGATTTTCGCGACGTAGATAATTGGAAATTATTCAATTGCATAATTACGTTTGCCTTCTGGATACGTCGAGATGATTTGTCTGGATATTGATGGATGAAATTACTTGGAATATTCTTCAATTTTGCCAGCACTGACTGCCACTGCCAGTGACTGCCACCTCGAAAACGAACGCAAACTGGACGTAGAGTCTTGACCAACGCTCTTGAATCGACGCTCGGATTGGCTGCGCCATAGTGCCGAAACTCGTGATTGGTCAAGACACTATGTCCAATTTGCATTCATTTTCGAGGTATGAGATGACAGTCACTGGCAGTGGCAATCAGTGCCGGCAAAATCGAAGAATATTCCAAGTAATTTCATCCATCAATATCCAGACAAATCATCTCGACGTATCCAGAAGTCAAACGTAATTATGCAATTGAATAATTTCCAATTATCTACGTCGCGAAAATCGTGTTTCACATTATCTGCAAGACAGAAAAGTATGGTTATGCACGAAGTGCGAATGTTTAGCGTCTTGTTTAGTAGATAATAATTAAACACATGTTTTATTATAAATGTTAATGTTCGCAGGAGCATGCATGATCGCCTGGGGTGTGTGCTGTGCGGAGATGGAGCTGAAGTAAGTATCGCATGTATCCTGTTTATTCATACGTTATGTTTAATTTTATACTAAGGTTCTATTTGTTTTCAGCGCTAACACAATACGGAATGTGGTGATTTTACAGCAAAAAGAAGTCGAAAATAAAGAAAATTTTCTGATATCGCACCTAACAGGTACCACTGGTTACGGGACGTATTGTATATGGATTTATAAATGTAAATATTGAATGTTCTTCCTCGAATTTATATGCGCTATTTATATTATTTTCTAACAATTGTAATCACCAATCCTGTATATTATTAAATAAAGAATAAATCCTTTTTGAAATTAGTAGAATTAATTATTTAATAAACTGTAGAATCTACTAGCTGATTATGGGGGAGTAGGGATACACCTACAGCAATAACGCTACATTTGTGTTGGTGTGTAGGGACGGCCATGTGACGTCACGCGTAGGGAATTGTTTGCCAGTTCTGACCCTCAGATGGCGCTGTTATACGTGTCAGGCGAACGGCAGGATCTGATGCGAATCTGCTGCTCATCTGACGTCAGGCCCTGATGTCAGGCTCTGTACCTCAGACCGCAGCCTAATGCGGACACAGATGACTACGGATCTGACGTCAGGCTCTGCGCCCCAGATCTGGTTATCAGGGTAAGTAATGAATTACAAGATTTAAAAAAAAATGGAATGCTAATTGTTGTAAACAAGAAGTTGCACAAAATTCACCTCTTAACATGTTTAGTTGTAGGTGATAATAAGGGCCTTAATGATATTGAAGGTTTTGTACGATCGTTTACTCTTTCGCACTGTTGTAGAATTTGTAACGCCGGGCCAACTGAGTGGAAAAAATTAAAAGAGGAAGATGAAGTATTATTGCGTACAAAAACAAAGCACGAGACAGATATGCAAATTAGAGATATTTCGAAAACCGGTGTGAGAGAACGATGCATATTTAATGAATTAGAGGGTTTTAATGTAGGTTTTCGAAGGAGTGGCTAATTATGACATATCAAAAGTTCTTTTACATCTAATTAATGAGAAATACTTTTCTATAGATTTTATTAACGACGTTTTAAACACGATGGATTTTGGTTTTGAAAAAGCAAATTTACCCCCAAATATTAAATTTGATTTTTTAAAGAGTAACAATTGGTTGAAAATGTCAGCATCTGAAATGTTATTTTTTACGAGATACCTTGGCCTTATAGTAGGAGAACTAGTTCCACAAAACAGCGAAATTTGGGCATTATACATCAAATTGCGAGAAATTATAAGTATTATTACTTCGCCCGAAATTACTACCGAAGATCTTATACAATTAGATATTTTGATAAGTGAACACCATGATATATATATAAAATATTTTGGCCACTTAAAATTTAAGTTTCACTCAATGATTCATTATAAAAGAATGATTTTACAAAACGGTCCTTTAATAAAAATATCGTCAATGAGATTCGAGTCAAAACACCGCGAAATTAAGGCAATGATACAGGCTACTTCCTCAAGAAGGAATATCTTAAAAACTGTAGGCATAAGGCATCAATTATGTCTAATGCAATATAAGTATGCGCAATACAAGAATTTAAACATTAATTATGGCCCGGCAATAAATGATGATTCCATTAACATTCATTTTCAAGATTCACAAGTTAGACAAACCTTGAGTAACATTATAATAAATGACATAAAATATAAAGTTGAAACTATCATAGTAGCTATAGAATCACATTCATTGCTACAAGACATCGATTGTAGATAACAATATTTTGTTGTAAATAAAAACGTAATAAATTAATTAACATACTGTCTTATATATTTCAAAACAACAACAACTACATTATTTACCTAGTAGAAATATAAATGATTACTAAAGATTAATAAATGTACTTAGGTATGCATCATGGTATACTGGGTATTCAAGAAAGTGTATGCATGCATATGCGTATATGGATAGACCTCGTAAATTATTATAACATTCAAAGTTTAAATAAAATGATATGAATATAGGTTACATTTGCATTTGAAATTCACATTTGTTAAAAGCATATTCGGAACTGTTTGTTAGCCAGATTATAATGTGGCTTATTCTTAGTTTATTAATTGAACTATTAATTAATAAGCCAGCCAGATAGATCCATTAATTTTCATACACGAACTCAACGGTGCAGACCTTATCCCGTGTACCATGCGCGTATCGAAAACAACGACGAATGGCGAATATGTAAAACAAAGATGGAAGATAGCAATGCATCTGTTACGGCCTGTAGCAGGGATTTCAGGATGCGGATGCGGATGGAGATGGGTTCGCTGCCCGTGGAGCGCTAATGCACTCTGCTCGCGTTCGCCTCTTAGTGTCAGCCTCCAGCTTCTCCCGGTGATAGTTAGGTTTAATAAATTGACTCAAACTCGTTCGTGTTGCAACTTGGTTTCGGTTTTATTTTAAGGACAGATTAGAAATACGTCTATTAGCTTTGGTCGTTGATCAACGAATGCCCATGTACAGAGAAGCCGTCGTTCAGGATTGAAATGTACATGTTTTGTTAATAAAGTTATCCAATTACACAAATGGTTTCTTAATTAATTATTTAACAAATTATCCGATTGGTTACGAAGAACGAGCGTTTCACATGGTATCGGTGATTTCCGAAGCAAAGCAACCGAAACCAATATTTAATCGATACTACTTAGCGAGCGTCTCCAAGCAGTATTCGCTGGAATGATTTGTTCATAGTTTCAGTTGCTTCGTTTAACAATTTGAATTTGGCGCGTCTAAACTTGGCCATGTAAAGCCTTCCAACATTAAGCTCCTTCCACATGTTACCACGCAGTACCGTAACATTCCTTCCCCCTTATGAAGAAAAGTTGTTTTCATAAAACAACTTTTCTAAACTTGCAATGACAGATTTAAAGTTCGCTGGCAGTACGAGACTGAATATTGAAACGTCCCCTTTTGGAAAAGAATGCGCAAGGGAGGGAATAAAACCTTAACCCTAACCTTAAATTCACAATTCTCCGAGTAGTAGTACGACTACCGGTACATATACTTCAATCAGAAACTTGATAAATAAGCAAAATTTGAACGTAACATTTAATAACAGTGTAGTAATAATTAAATTAAGATTTATAAAGGAATGTCTCTAACGCAGAAATCTTACATCCATGTATTATCAGTGGAGCAACCCGGTCTAATACATGCTAACTTGAGTTTGTTTGTGCGTACAATTTTGAATTTATTGGAACCCAACATTATTTCGACAGTTAAATCGTTGATTGCTCTACTGATTTCATAAGGACCTAGCCCAGGCCTGCCCCATCGGGTGCAAATACCTCCTGAATTTCTGGGACCCGAGTAACAGCCGAGCGCGGGACTGTTCCATTGCTACCCGTTGCGAAATTTGTGAGAGAACTGCATAAGTGTGCGTCCATGTAGAAGAGGTCTTCGGATCCAAGCAATAGGCTCGTGGTACGAGCCTACATGGACAGCCGCACACTCATGCAGTTCTCCCGCAACCCATGCTGTGGTTAGCAACGTAACCAGTCCCGCGCTCGGCTGTTGCCCGGGTCCCAGAAATTCAGGAGGTATTTGCACCCGATGGGGCAGGCCTGACCTAGCCAATGACAATCTAATTTAGTTCGTGGTTCTTTTAGTAAGTACACGTCATCGCCTACGTTAAATTTACGAGGGTTTGCCTCACGGTCGTAATACCTCTTGCTTCTCTCCTTAGCTCGCTGCAAGTTTTCGGCAGCAAGTGTCTGAGTAGTGGTGATTTTAACAAAAAGATCGCCGAGGTATTGGACGAAGGTGCGCGGTACTCTCTCCCTGGCAAACTCAGACGGAATTACCGCCCCCACTCCAAAGACCAATTTGTGTGGAGTAAACCCCGTGGCCTCATGGACCGAAGTATTGTATGAAACATACCGAATCGAATCCACCCGTCCCAATCACCTTCTGTGCAATAATGCCTTAGATAATCGACGGAAACTCTGTGTGCTCTTCCAAGGGAACCTAAGGACCGAAGGTGGAACGCCGTGGAAGTTATCCTTTGTATCCGGAATATTTGGCAAAATCTCTTCATCACCTGACCGACAAAATTCCTTCCCTGATCGGTGTGTATAACCCTCGGACAACCGAATCTACTAATAAACTGCTCGGCCAGGGCCACTGCTACAGTTGCTGCCTCTATATTGGCTAACGGAATGGCATCAGAGTACTTGGTCAAGTTATCCTGCAGGGTAAGTAGATATTTATTCCCGTTCTTAGTTAAAGGCAGAGGCCCTACAATATCCATTTGGACCTTTTCAAAAGCTCGCATCGGCGTGTCCGTGATGCACATGGGTTGTTTAACCTTTGTCGAATGGATCTTATTCCTCTGACAGGTGGGACAAGAACGAACAAATTCCGAAATTTCCCTCATCATCCCCTGCCAGTAATAAAGTTCCCTCACATACTTCTGGAGTTTCCCCACACCCCTATGACCACCGGCTGAAGACTCGTGAGATTCCTTAATTATCTTTAAACGACCAGACCTGGCTGGTGTTATAATTTCGCCAGTGCACACAGTAATTGAAAATTGAGAATCGGTGAAAACTAGCTTAAATAAATCCTCCACCTGTTCCCACTCAGGGTCGTTAAAACTATCAAGATCCTTTGAAATACTAAAGGACCAAGTTTTTAATGAACCCATGAGGTTTTTAAGTGCCCTTAGGGAGGCCTCTATATAACCAAAGTTTAAACGTTCCGCAGAATTATCCTTGAAGAGTAAAAGGAAAAAGGAAAATTGATCACCAGGGAGTGCCATAGCATCGCCAACCTCCAGCCGATACTGTCGCATCTGTTGCAAGGAAAATCTATTTCGTCTCAACAAATCCATCGTAACTTCGGAAGTGATGTTGCCATTAAGTGGTAAAAAATGAGCAAGATTGTCCCTCCGCATGTATAAATGATCCTTTACGTACAGGATGGTTGGCAGAAGGGAAAGGTGAATTGTTCGTCTATTTTCGTTCACATTATTAGCCATAACTTCACTAATCTCCACATTACGTGGCTCGCTTATTTCAGAATCTACTGAGGTCTTTTTAACGAGGGACTCCCGTGCAGCTTTGATCGCAGAATAATTCGGTATGTCATCCTCAGACATTTCAGCCTCTGGATTTCCACTTCCAGGCATAACAGTTTCTTTCCGCATCTCTTCATCCATAGTGCAACAATAACAACAACAAGGTGCCCCTCAACCTTGACGATCAACACTCTGGAGCCCCATGCAAGTCACCGCAGGGGTCGACGAGTCACAGGGTCTCTTAGGAGCACTGCGAGCCCCGGGCTCATATCGAACACAGGCCGCCGCCCTAGTCCCCTGAAGCGCGATCCAGAGGCTTGGAGTCAACGTTTGCCGACAGGAGGTTCGAAACAGCGACACCATGTCCGACTGGGAGAACCCTCCAGAATTCTCAAGTTTCCTTTCAAATGTAAGTGGTTCTAACACATCAGTTTGTAAATTCAATGCCTCAGAATTATCAGCTTCTATCTTCTCGCGCGCCAAGAAGACAGATGCCACCATTACTTCTATTTCATTACATGTATTTTTGTCGTCCATTCCATCCACCACTGAATCTGGAAACGGTGTCATGTCTGTACAAACAAGCACCCTCTCCGGATCCGCAGAGTCAGAATGGATCGTATCGTCAGTCGGTGCGTTCGGTGATCGAGGGACGATGCTTTGGCAAGGATCAACAGGGTTTCGCGAGAGTGCATCCGCGTTAGAGTTGGCTTTCCCCGGTTTGTAAACTATGTTATAATCGTACTCATTTAGACGAATTCGCCATCTCATTAACTTGGATGTGGGATCTTTAGCGTTATGGAGCCACACTAGAGGGCGATGATCAGTAATCAAGGTGAATTGTTGGCCGTACAGGTAAGGTCGGAAATGCTCTACTCCAAATAACACAGCCAACAACTCCTTTTCGATTGTGGAATAATTCATTTCAGCGGCGTTCAGAGTTCGCGAAGCATAAGAGATTGGAAGATCACTACCGACTCTACCCTGACCCATTTACAGACAATCTGTGGTTCACTCTGTTGTTCACATTCTTCTTCTGCCTAGCGCACCTAGTAGCTAAACGGATAACGTCTGCTAGCCCTTTCACCTCCTGGTTAATGATGGACATCATCATTGCGTCATCGCGTAGACCCCTAAGAATCCTGACACTGCTTCCTCCTCGAGTACGGATTTTACACCCTTAAACTGGTCAGACTTCGACTTCTCCTGAGCTACTTCTACTCCATTATCTAGCACTTCATGCACCCTAGTACCGAATTCCTCTATCGATTCCCCGTCCCTGCGCTCTATGTTTCTTAGATCGTTCAACGCGGCTTTCACGTTAAAGCTGTCCTCATACGCGACTCTCATTAAGTTAACCAATTCCTCCACCGTATTCAGTACCGCGTCCCCAACAATTCTTTTATAATCGCGAATTTGCATCTTGTTGCGCATAATTGCCAGTAAATAGTACTTATCTCCCCTTTTTACGAGAGAGTCAGCCAATCTACACTGATTTATGAACTTGCTTACAGATCCGGGTTTCCCGTCGAAGTAAGGAATAAAATCAGCGACCATTTTGAGTGGCATACGCGAAGCTCCGTCCGACGGCCCACGCGAAAGGTCCGGTGGATTAGCGTCAATGAAGCCAGTATCGTTACCCGAATCGGATGCACTACTTTCCGCGGGAGTGGAATTTTGGAATGGCACTACATCCAGGGATAAGGCAGTGGAGCCGGAGGCACCCAAATTAGGCGCCGTCACCACATCCTCCACTACGAAACAATCACCACCACTACTCAGACGGCCCCTGCGTCCTTTTACAAATTTCCGCGTGTACGGCGGCATTTTAAACTAACAAATGTAACGATTCTAACGGCGATACCGAAATATAAAACTTGCTATGAACTCACAGGTACAATGACGTGGATTAGCGAAGCAAATTCGACTCGCTCGACTGACTGCTGGTTCGCTCGACTTCCCCGTTCCGAAGATCCGCCGGCACGTCCAGCGACGACTGCGTTGCTCCAGCTGCTCCTGGTTCCGTAGAAGGATCCCCTGGATGCTGGTTCCCCCGTGGATACTCCGTTCTGCGTGGATGCTGGATCCCACGTGGATACTCCGTTCTGCGTGGATGCTGGATCCCTCGTGGATGCTCCGTCCTGCGTGGATGCTGGATCCCTCGTGGATGCTCCGTCCCGCGTGGATGAATTCCGGTGTCCTCGTTGCTCGATGAAGCTCCAAACAGCGGCAGATGGATGTTGAATGGCGGCTCCGTTGTCTCGATTAGCCTCGATGGGGAGATCCTGTGGCTGGGTGCATGTGGTTTCTGGATGACTGGCACGGACGTCCAACACCACACTCCCCTGGCATTCACCCGTGTTCCTGGGGAAACGTGCCCAAAACCCAGGAAAGTGGGTCGCACCAACTGGCCAACGACTGTTCGATCTTGCGCCCGCGAGCCGGCAAAATTTGGAGATCCCACCGCTGTCACCAAAACTGTTACGGCCTGTAGCAGGGATTTCAGGATGCGGATGCGGATGGAGATGGGTTCGCTGCCCGTGGAGCGCTAATGCACTCTGCTCGCGTTCGCCTCTTAGTGTCAGCCTCCAGCTTCTCCCGGTGATAGTTAGGTTTAATAAATTGACTCAAACTCGTTCGTGTTGCAACTTGGTTTCGGTTTTATTTTAAGGACAGATTAGAAATACGTCTATTAGCTTTGGTCGTTGATCAACGAATGCCCATGTACAGAGAAGCCGTCGTTCAGGATTGAAATGTACATGTTTTGTTAATAAAGTTATCCAATTACACAAATGGTTTCTTAATTAATTATTTAACAAATTATCCGATTGGTTACGAAGAACGAGCGTTTCACATGGTATCGGTGATTTCCGAAGCAAAGCAACCGAAACCAATATTTAATCGATACTACTTAGCGAGCGTCTCCAAGCAGTATTCGCTGGAATGATTTGTTCATAGTTTCAGTTGCTTCGTTTAACAATTTGAATTTGGCGCGTCTAAACTTGGCCATGTAAAGCCTTCCAACATTAAGCTCCTTCCACATGTTACCACGCAGTACCGTAACACATCGATGATTTCAGTGCGCGTTCATCAGGAACACCGTTGTGAACGGTGCCCAGCACCGATATTTGCACCAATCACAGATTATGAATGCGTTTGGTTTCAAGCACCGCATTGAATGGGCCCAGCACTGGATTTCACGGTGCTGAGGTCTTTCCGTGTATAACCCGCGGGAGAAACGGAGACTGTAGGATGTCCTCCGGAACAGACAAAGCCTGAACCTAAGATCGACGGTGGGTATCGACCTGCGTCTAGAAGTCGGCGAACTCGCGTTCCTCTAGGAGCCGTGGAGGTGGGGGAGACCAAAAATACACTGCAATGCAGCTTGGGTTACAAGAGATTACTGGGAGAGCTCTGACCGTTCGCCTGTAACGCTCGTGGTAGACTCTGACGATGGGCCCGTCGCGCGGGCCTATATGCCGCGCCGCGGCATCTTCGCGAGCGAGAGCGTCGCTCGGCGCGCGGCCATCTCGCGGCCGCGCGCGTGGTGGGGGGAAGATTCGCGTCCCACCGTAACTAACTCGTTACAGACCTAGAAATGTCTGCAATAGAAGTATGGCGTTCCCGAGAAGATGAGGAGAGAGTGTATAGTGCGCTCGACAACATTCCCCGTTTCAATCCTGATTTTATAACCTTGGAGGACTTCGCTGCCGCGATACAGCGTGCTACAAAGCGTGTACCGCCCGGTCAGGAAGAAATGTTTCTGACTGAGCGTTTAACCATTAGCGCTACTAAGAATAAGGGGAACGCAAGGGGATACATTAAACGATTCGAAATTAAGCGTGGAAAACTATATATTGTTACAAGGAAAAATATGCGAATAAATAAAAGAGAGTTTACAATAATAGATATATATATATATATATATATAATTTTAAGGGGGGGGGGTGTTGATACGCTGCTGTTCGGGCGGCACTCTGCTGCGAATTAAATGAAGAACGATAAAATTACAACTCGGTCACGTCACTTTTAAGTGATTACAATTTCTTGATTAATTACCTAGAGCGGGGGCTGTGGTGCCTTATTCCTCGCCCGTGGGCAGGCTCCGGACTGTCGCTCGCTGTTGCTGCGGCTCCCAAGGTTTCGGCGCCTTCAGTATTTGGAACGCCGGAAGATGCCTGGGGTTGCACTCCAGGATCGCCCTGATGCACCCCGTGCACTCCCCAGGCGTTGACCAGACCAGGTGGCGATGTCGGCACAAGTTGCACTTGGTTAGGGCCACCGCCCTGGTTTCCTCCGCTAACCAATGCACGGGGCTGCGGTGATATTCACTGACCACTGCTACCGGTTCAGTCCACCAACACCCTTCGCAGATTGTTTCCGTTTTCCTCGTTTTATGCGTCCATGCTTGACCTTCATCCCCGAAACACCCCTTCGGGGGCCGCACGCAGAGGCGCCTTGCAAAAGGCGCTTTTAGGTGTCGCGGTAGGATTACCTCCGCCAACGAGGATTGTTTATACATACTGTCGTTGAACATAGGTGCATACATTTTTGTGACTCTGTTCGTGAAAATTTATAATGACTGACCCTCGCTTCGCTTGATCACTATCTTATATGCTATATTGTCCCTACTACCTAAATTTTCACAGCAGAGCGCCTTGTGGGGATCGGTACTTACAAGGGACGTTCGGTAACCCAGAAATTCAGAAAATTATGAAACTCGGTGTGCAAGTAGAGTAGTTCACCCGTAACACAACCCTATTTTTCGTTGGTGCCATAAAGCATTTTTTAGGGGTGAAATCACCCCTTGAAAATATGCAGAATTTTCTTTTCCGTGGAATATCTCGAGAACGGTGAGAGATATCGAAAAGAAGTTTAAACAAAAGTTGCAGCCTTCTTTTATATCTACAAAACAGCGCAAAAATAATTTTCGAAAAATCCATATTTTTCAAGTTACCCCCACCACCAACTCTTAAAATTAAGTTTTTGTATTTTATAAATATACGCTGGCATACCTCTGGATAATCTCTTTTCATACATATAAATAGTTTGTGTTATATTTTTTTTGCAAACAAACAAAACCTCTATTACCGAATTTTGGCAGTTTCCATTAATACCATGGTTTCCTAAAGACATATTTAAATTCTTATTTATGTAAGGTTCAGACAGCTTTCAATTATTTAAGCAAGGCAGTACGTACGTAAAATTGCCTCCAAGGTAAAACACATTAAAACTAATCAGTGACGTGCATGAATCAGAATGATAACAGCACATTCGTACATGCATTACTTGAAGTGTAATCTTATTAGGCTATTTTGGAAACCACACGATAAATAAATAATGCGTGAAGATTCACAATGACTTTGCAAAATATATATGTTATCAAGAGACACAGAGTGGCTCTATTACGCTACGACTCGCTATCAAGAACCCTGAGATTTCCGAATCTCAATAACGGCTGATCCGATTAGATTTTGAATGGTCTTAATGGATAGCCTGGGTTTGATTTACATAAGAAAAGTGTCTTCGTTTTGTTCCTACGGACCTTATGAGCTGAGATATTTCGATGTAAAGTGGCAATTTGCCGATTTTCATGTTCGTAAATTTCTTCATCGTCATCGTCCTACACTTCTAGGCAAGAGGGGTGTATGAAAGGGTGAGGAAATGTCTCTCAGGCACGTCGCTCATTGGATGTGGGTTTCGGCCAATCGCGTAACAAGTTGTTGTAACCTGACAGCTAGACAGAGATATTATAAATAACCTACCAAGTGTCAACAAATGTTTTGAAGATATTAATGCATCGATATGAAAATGGAATGCGCAATTTAAATACATATAGGGTAAAGGACCCAATTACTGCCACCTACCCAATTACTGTCACCCTAAGCTGTTTTACGTGAAATAATGAATAAATCTTATAAAAGTATGCATAAAAAAAATTTAGCATACAATTCAAACTGTTATTTTTATGATACAAAAATCAGTACTTAATTTTTTCTTCGTTAATTTGAATAAAACGATACAAAATTTTAAGCGAATATTAGGAGAATGGAAACGATGACTTCCTTACTAGCGAAAGAGAAAACAGGTCGTTAAAGAAAATGCTGTAATTGTAATATTTAAGCTATTAACATAACAAAATATAATGTTTTAAATAATATAAGCATCATAGAAAGTAATAAAGATCCGAATTCACCGATTCATTAAGTCTTTTTATTTATTAATTGGGTGACAGTGATTGGTACAAGCGTTTCCAGCATTTTGGTATTACTGTCATAGCAGTAGTTGCTCATGTACATGACACGACGTAACCTTAAAATGACATAAACAGTATTAGGTTAGCTGGCAGTAATTGGGGCACGGTGTAATAGACAGGTGTACCGACTCTATACCTTTAACCCCAACGATTTTGTGTGCCGATTTCTGCTTAGTTCCCCTGGCCGTCGCGAGAGGCGTCGTGACTTAAAAGGCATATACATATGTATTAATGAGACTGTAGTAGTAGAGATTTTAGTGAGATTACTGGGCTTGCCAGAAACAACAGGCCATGCTGTAAATGCCTTTACGAGATCGACGAAATCTGCTGGCCGGCAGAAGAACTAGGACGAAAAAGTCACACATTCTGACACAGTCGTAACACCTGTCTATTACACCGTGAATTGGGGTGTCAGTAAATCAGTCAAATACATTTGAAGGGTGTCAGTAATGGATCCCCATATAAATTTTAGAAATTGATGAATTTATACATAAAAATCGAAGTTTTAAGATCCACCAAAATTTTTTCATCAAGTAAACATATCAAACAATAATAAATAACAAGAACAACATATACTTTTAGTCTATAAGTACATAATTATAAAATAATGTCAGCGTCAACGCTTAATGTGTCAGTAATTGGGTCATTTACCCTACAGTACGGCAAAGTTTAGGAGAACATTTTTCAATAAACGTAAAACGAGATGTATTCGAATTTCTTATAACCCTGTGCACAGAATATGATTGTATAAGACAATTGGTAGAGCAACAAGTAACTTCTACAACTGGATGTAAATCTTATGATTATACAAAAAGCATTACTTCTGATAATTTAGTTGTTTCAATACCTATTAACAATTTGAAAAAAAGAAGCTACAATCTTAACGATTTATTAAACGTTACATTTTCACATTGGTATGAATCAGATAACGGATCATGTGAACAGTGTACAGGAAAAGATATTATGTTTAAGAATGAATTAATATTGACGAAAGATATAGTTATTATTCGTTTACTATTATTTTCATTACAAGATGATAAAATAGTCAAAGCAATACGTAAATTTAATATATGTACTATTCCCACAACCAAAGTAGTAATAGCTGGACAATCATATAAAGTTATGAATGCTATATTTCATAGTGGTTCATGTATTGAGGATGGCCATTACACCAGTATACAGGGTGTCCGCGTGAAGACTGGACAGCCGGTTTTCTCCTAAACTATTGGAGATAAAAATATAAAAAAAATAGGGAATTGCATGGTTCGAGGGGGCCAATTAATTAACGCGAACGAATTTTTTTATCGATTATTATTTTAAAAGACACGATGGTCAAGTTCGGTTTTTCAAATGGAACTATTTTTTTTGAACACCTGAGTTGATAGTGCGTTCCAAGACAAATACAATAAGCTTTAATGTATACACTTTATTTTCACTGGTTTTTAAGATATTGCGCTTGCAAATTTACTGATTTTCACTGGAAGAAAACTGTCTGGTATAGCACGGACCGGGGACGGTCTTACTGGATCCACGGGTGGCACTGCCTTTTGAAATAGATACCTACCTGCCAAAGGTCTACGCCAGGAATGGCAGGCCCAATGGCTGGACAATTCTTTTCCGTCAGAAATGCTACTTAGGTAGGTAGATCTGCGGAATCGAGAAGCGCACCGTTACTTTTATTTCGCACTTGCTTCTACGCTCGGATGGCCGGTTCTTTTGGGAGGGATGCAAGCTGGATTGGTGAAATATCCATTACAGCGTATTAAGAAATTCTTTTCTTCATCGTGTCGAAAGGGAAGTGACGCCAATGGATTCCTTATGTTTTTCTGATGAAAATCATTCCAAATATCATGCAAATCGGACTACTTTGACACAAGCTATTTCTATTCCCTATGTAAAAGTTGTCCGATTTACACGACATTTGTAATGATTTTCATCGGAAAACCCCAAGGAATCCATCGGCGACACTTCCATATCCATACGATAAAGAATAAAGAATTATTTTATTTCCTAACCAGATACAAGGTAATTATGGAGCAACGCCCGTCAAGGAGATGCGGCAGCCTGGTACCCCGTGGCGAGGACAACCCCTCGCAGTGCCTGACCGAATTTTATGGCTTTCCACCCGCGAAGGGGTTCGAGTGCTTAATAAGAAGTGAGAAACCTTCGACTTGCGCATTTCTCATCAGATCTTTGCAAAAACGACACCTACCGATTCCTTATGTTTCGTCGATGAAGCTGACACTAAGAACGACGTTATTCGGACCATAATGAAGGAAATTCCATGGAATATCGATTTATATCATTTCAAGCTGACTTGACTTGGTTAAAAATAGTCCGATTTACATGAAATTTGGTATGATTTTAATCGACGGAACGTCAGGAATCCACTTCCCCTTCGATACGATGAAGAAAAGAAGCAAACATTTGAAATCCTGAATATTTCTCACTTCTTAATGGTATTCCAAACCCTTCGAGGGTCGAAAGCCATAAAATTCGAAGGGCACTGCGGGGTGTTGTCCTTGCCACGGGGTGACGGGGGTACCTCCAGAATTACCCTGATGAAATAGAGGTGGAGGATGCCACATCTGGTTACCAAAAACTAACCGGACTGATCGGCCGCGGTGTCTTGCCAGAGTCGCGGTTTATGAGCGGGTTTTCCGCGCGTCGGCGGTAGGCAACGGTACATAGTATGGGTCCGAAGTCATCGTACGCACTACCCACCGACAGAACAATATACGGATTAACTCAGACTGGACAATGTCACCACGTTTTTTATTGGCCTTTACAAATGTGGCAAACAGATATTGTCGAAACGTTCTTGGAGAAATAATAAATTATCGATCGTAAAGAGCGAATGAATTTTCGTCTGGCTCTGAGTTCGCTTTTGTCCCGACGCACGCGAGAAAGATGCCCCAAATATAGGAATTGAAAAGTATTATCCACCGTCAATACGCCTCGTGGAGAGACACAGTAAGAAAAGGGGTACACCGTTGAGTGCGCGTGGTTCCGCCTCCATCGTCCTCCTTTCAAATTAAAGACGGATTCCTTATCTCTCGAGTATAAATCCTTATCTCTCAAGTATAAACACGCGTTGGAATTTTTAATCTGGTTGGGAAATAAAATAATTCTTTATTTTTTATCGTATGGATATGGAAGTGTCGTAGATGGATTCCTTGGGGTTTTCCGATGAAAATCATACCAAATGTCGTGTAAATGGGACAACTTTTACATAGGGAATAGAAATAGCTTGTGTCAAAGTAGTCCGATTTGCATGATATTTGGAATGATTTTCATCAGAAAAACATAAGGAATCCATTGGCGTCACTTCCCTTTCGACACGATGAAGAAAAGAATTTCTTAATACGCTGTAATGGATATTTCACCAATCCAGCTTGCATCCCTCCCAAAAGAACCGGCCATCCGAGCGTAGAAGCAAGTGCGAAATAAAAGTAACGGTGCGCTTCTCGATTCCGCAGATGTACCTACCTAAGTAGCATTTCTGACGGAAAAGAATTGTCCAGCCATTGGGCCTGCCATTCCTGGCGTAGACCTTTGGCAGGTAAGTATCTATTTCAACAGGCAGTGCCACCCGTGGATCCAGTAAGACCGTCCCCGGTCCGTGCTATACCAGACAGTTTTCTTCCAGTGAAAATCAGTAAATTTGCAAGCGCAATATCTTAAAAACCAGTGAAAATAAAGTGTATACATTAAAGCTTATTGAATTTGTCTTGAAACGCACTATCAACTCAGGTGTTCAAAAAAAATAGTTCCATTTGAAAAACCGAACTTGTCCTTCGTATCTTATAAAATAATAATCGATAAAAAAATTCGTTCGCGCTAATTAATTGGCCCCCTCGAACCATGCAATTCCCTATTTTTTATATATTTTTATCTCCAATAGTTTAGGAGAAAACCGGCTGTCCAGTCTTCCCGCGGACACCCTGTATGTAAAGAAGAAGGAATGACTAGTAGTTGGATTGAAGCTGATGACGTGCAAATTAAAAAAAGGCAATGGCCCAAAGGTGCTAAAGATCTTTATATTTTGTTCTTACAAAAAAATGATAATAAATAAATAAGCCAACAAAAATTACCACGCTATGGAATAGCTGAAAGAAGAATGCTGCCATTTGGGCTCCATATCAATCATCAATCAAAACGACACAGTACAATATTGTCGTAAATTAATATCAGAAAACACTATAAAATGTGTGAAATCCCCGCAAAATTACCTTTTCACAAAAAGGTACAAAAAGAGCGCCAAGTATATAATCTCATCATAAAGAATCCTATTTAAAAACATTTCTTAAAGTGCTATATATAACTTCACGAAAGTAATGTTATACAACAATTGCGCCAATTATCATAATGGCAAAGAAATAATGTATTAAATAATATTAAACAGATATTATTTTTATACAAATAAATACTTTAATACGAATAAATATTTTATTCAAAATACTTGGCGCTGCGATCTTAGTATTAATTAATTAAAATTTACAATAACTCCCTTACAATCAAAAATACATAAACATATACATATACAGGGTGTCCCATCTAAGACGAGACAGCCGGTTTTCTCCTAAACTATAGGAGATAAAAATATAAAAAAAATAGGGAATTGCATGGTTCGAGGGGGCCAATTAATTAGCGCGAACGAATTTTTTTATCGATTATTATTTTAAAAGATACGATGGTCAAGTTCGGTTTTTCAAATGGAACTATTTTTTTTGAACACCTGAGTTGATAGTGCGTTCCAAGACAAATTCAATAAGTTTTAATGTATACACTTTATTTTCACTGGTTTTTAAGATATTGCGCTTGCAAATTTACTGATTTTCACTGGAAGAAAACTGTCTGGTATAGCACGGACCGGGGACGGTTTTACTGGCTCCACTTGTGGCACTGCCTTTTGAAATAGATACCTACCTGCCAAAGGTCTACGCCAGGCCCAAAGGCTGGACAATTTTTTTCCGTCAGAAATGCTACTTAGGTAGGTACATCTGCGGTATCGAGAAGCGCACCGTTACTTTTATTTCGCACTTGCTTTTACGCTCGGATGGCCGGTTCTTTTGGGAGGGATGCAAGTTCGATTGGTTAGGTTAGGAGGAGTGAAAGTTGCTAGACTAAATTTCAATCATAGGGAGCAGATTGTATCAGAACCATTCGGATTTGCATTCCTCACAAACGGCTGCTCTCTTGAAGAGGCCCTCTTCACAGCAATGCCCACCTTCTCTCGCACGGAATACGTTAACACTTGCTTTTCTTCTGATATTGAAGCTCGTGTTTATACTCGAGAGGACCACGCGTCGACAGCGGGCTACCCCTTTTCTTCCTGTGTCTCTCCACGAGCCGTGTTGACGGTGGATTGTAGGAGCGTAGATATCTGGATGCCAGTTATTGAATTCAGGAGACGATAGAAACATTTTATTACAAAACACACATGTACTATAATTAAAGTAAATCGTATTCCTCTCGGGCAGGAGTACTGATAATGATCGAACTTGCGCCCCACTTCGCGCAGACCAATTACACGGAGGGTAGTCGGGTCACACACTGCCCAAATGATACAGGGTAATTCTGGAGCAACGCCCGTCAAGGAGATGCGCTGGTACCCCGTGGCGAGGACAGACCTTCGCATTGCCTCACCCGATTTTTATGGTTTTTTTCCGGAAAAAGGTACGAATCCTAGGCCGAACGTAGCGAATTGAAGTCGACCCTCCGCAGTCGAGGGTGAATTATCCATTACAGCGTATTAAGAAACCCTTTTCTTCGTCGTATCGAAAGGGAAGTGGTGCCAATGGATTCCTTATGTTTTTCTGCCGAAAATCATACCAAATGTCATGCAAATCGGGCTACTTTGACACAAGCTATTTGTATTCCTATGTAAAAGTTGGCCGATTTCCACGACATTTGTAATGATTTTCATCGGAAAACCCCAAGGAATCCATCGGCGGCACTTCCATATCCATACGATAAGGAATAACGAATTGGTTTATTTCTTAAAAAGGTAGGTACAGGCTGATTCTGGTGCTGCGCCCGTCACCCCGTGGCGAGGACAACACCCCGCAGTGCCCATCGAATTTTATGGCTTTCGACCCTCGAAGGGTTTGGAATACCATTAAGAAGTGAGAAATGTTCAGGATTTCAAATGTTTGCTTCTTTTCTTCATCGTATCGAAGGGGAAGTGGCGCAAATGGATTCCTGGCGTTCCGTCGATTAAAATCATACCAAATTTCATGTAAATCGGACTATTTTTAACCAAGTCAATTCAGCTTGAAATGACATAAATCGATATTCCATGGAATTTCCTTCATTATGGTCCGAATTACATCGTTCTTAGTGTCAGCTTCATCGGCGAAACATAAGGAATCGATAGGTGTCGGTTTTGCAAAGATCTGATGAGAAATGCGCAAGTCGAAGATTTCTCACTCCCTATTAGGCACTCGAACCCCTTCGCGGGTGGAAAGCCATAAAATTCGGTCAGACACTGCGAGGGGTTGTCCTCGCCACGGGGTACCAGGCCGCCGCATCTCCTTCACGGGCGCTGCTCCATAATTACCCTGTATCTGGTTAGGAAATAAAATAATTCTTTATTCTTTATCGTATGGATATGGAAGTGTCGCGGATGGATTCCTTGGGGATTTCCGATGAAAATCATGCCAAATGTCGTGGAAATCGGCCAACTTTTACATAGGAATACAAATAGCTTGTGTCAAAGTAGTCCGATTTGCATGACATTTGGTATGATTTTCGTCAGAAAAACATAAGGAATCCATTGGCACCACTTCCCTTTCGATACGACGAAGAAAAGGGTTTCTTAATACGCTGTAATGGATAATTCACCCTCGACTGCGGAGGGTCGACTTCAATTCGCTACGTTCGGCCTAGGATTCGTACCTTTTTCCGAAAAAAGCCATAAAATTCGATGGGCACTGCGGGGTGTTGTCCTCGCCACGGGGTGACGGGCGCAGCACCAGAATCAGCCTGTACCTACCTTTTTAAGAAATAAAACAATTCGTTATTCCTTATCGTATGGATATGGAAGTGTCGCCGATGGATTCCTTGGGGTTTTCCGATGAAAATCATTACAAATGTCGTGTAAATCGGACAACTTTTACATAGGAATACAAATAGCTTGTGTCAAAGTAGTCCGATTTGCATGACATTTGGTATGATTTTCGTCAGAAAAACATAAGGAATCCATTGGCACCACTTCCCTTTCGATACGACGAAGAAAAGGGTTTCTTAATACGCTGTAATGGATAATTCACCCTCGACTGCGGAGGGTCGACTTCAATTCGCTACGTTCGGCCTAGGATTCGTACCTTTTTCCGGAAAAAAACCATAAAAATCGGGTGAGGCAATGCGAAGGTCTGTCCTCGCCACGGGGTACCAGCGCATCTCCTTGACGGGCGTTGCTCCAGAATTACCCTGTATCATTTGGGCAGTGTGTGACCCGACTACCTTCCGTGTAATTGGTCTGCGCGAAGTGGGGCGCAAGTTCGATCATTATCAGTACTCCTGCCCGAGAGGAATACGATTTACTTTAATTATAGTACATGTGTGTTTTGTAATAAAATGTTTCTATCGTCTCCTGAATTCAATAACTGGCATCCAGATATCTACGCTCCTACAATCCACCGTCAACACGGCTCGTGGAGAGACACAGGAAGAAAAGGGGTAGCCCGCTGTCGACGCGTGGTCCTCTCGAGTATAAACACGAGCTTCAATATCAGAACAAAAGCAAGCGTTAACGTATTCCGTGCGAGAGAAGGTGGGCATTGCTGTGAAGAGCAATGCTTCACGAGAGCAGCCGTTTGTGAGGAATGCAAATCCGAATGGTTCTGATACAATCTGCTCCCTATGATTGAAATTTAGTCTAGCAACTTTCACTCCTCCTAACCTAACCAATCGAACTTGCATCCCTCCCAAAAGAACCGGCCATCCGAGCGTAGAAGCAAGTGCGAAATAAAAGTAACGGTGCGCTTCTCGATACCGCAGATGTACCTACCTAAGTAGCATTTCTGACGGAAAAAAATTGTCTTGCCTTTGGGCCTGGCGTAGACCTTTGGCAGGTAGGTATCTATTTCAAAAGGCAGTGCCACAAGTGGAGCCAGTAAAACCGTCCCCGGTCCGTGCTATACCAGACAGTTTTCTTCCAGTGAAAATCAGTAAATTTGCAAGCGCAATATCTTAAAAACCAGTGAAAATAAAGTGTATACATTAAAGCTTATTGAATTTGTCTTGGAACGCACTATCAACTCACGTGTTCAAAAAAAATAGTTCCATTTGAAAAACTGAACTTGACCATCGTATCTTTTAAAATAATAATCGATAAAAAAATTCGTTCGCGCTAATTAATTGGCCCCCTCGAACCATGCAATTCCCTATTTTTTTTATATTTTTATCTCCTATAGTTTAGGAGAAAACCGGCTGTCTCGTCTTAGATGGGACACCCTGTACATATTAAAAATGCAGTCAGATTTATTCTACATATATGTAATTCTATTATCATACGTAGCATATGCACACGCACACATTCGCGAACGCACGCACACATTCACGAACGCACGCACAAGAAGGAAAGAAAGAAAAAAAGATTAATGCAATTTATACATATTTATTCAGTTTAGCAATACCAATTCGGGGCGCAGCGCCAAGTATTTTGAATAAAATATTTATTCGTATTAAAGTATTTATTTGTATAAAAATATATCTGCTTAATATTATTTAATACATTTTTTCTTTGCCATTATGATAATTGGCGCAATTGTTGTATATCATTACTTTCGTGAAGTTAAATATAGCACTTTCAGAAATGTTTTTAAATGGGATTCTTTATGATGAGATTATATACTTGGCGCTCTTTTTGTACCTTTTTGTGAAATCATTGAAATGACGCAGAATCGCATTGATGCGGATAACCTTGTCGAACTTTCAGATTTTCCGAGTTTTCGGTAAATATGTTTTTGTACTCGCGTCTTTGAGTGATATAAATATTCCCGAGGATGTAGCCAACGGCAGTTACATTTTTGGCGGCAGTCAGTTACCATCCAATTGAAAAAAGTGAGTGATCATTGTTTGAAAGACTATTTTCTTTAAAATGCAGACGATTAATGTTGCTAACGCAATACACATGTTAGCCACTACATTTCAAATTGCAAGTATAACACAGACACCTATAATCCCGGTAGAAACGGAACTGCACAATGAAATTCGGGACATTATAAAAAAGTTTCAAAACATACATTCCCTACCATTAATTGAACATGATTATGTGCTCGATTATGCCGATCCATCAGAACCACATGGTGCACAAGTTGTAGAGTACATTATGCCTGCAGAAGAAGAAGAAGACAGTTTTGAACAAGTTGTCTTAAGTTATAAGAGAAAAGCTGTAACGTTTTGGAAAAGCGCAAAAAAGGCACGTCAAACGCTTACCAGTGTACAGAAAAATTATCGCATGGTTAAATCTTTGCAGCAGCTATACAGGTGGGAGACGAGTGTAGAGAGAGGTGGAACAAATACAGATAAACTTGCATTTATTGCAGAATATGTACAGCAAAAGTTTGAAGAAGCTTGTGACAGAAGATCTATTGTTCATGACATGAATTTAAGATTGTGGGCCTTGGTGGCAAAAAACCAGGTGGACCTACCCCAATTCGTGGCAGGTAAATGGTGGATTTGGAACTTTAAGACTGCGCATAGAATTGTGTCCCGCAAGATAACAACATTCAGGACGCAATTTACATTTGAAGTTATTGACAACATCAAAAATATTGAAGAATCGTTTGTTTCTCGCGTAAAGTCTAACATCCCAGCTGTCGGAGTTGAAGAAATTTATAATGCAGACGAGAGTGGTTTCAACCTGGAAATACATTCTGGGCGAACATTGGCGAAATTAGGAGTGAAAACGGTAGAAGCGACGATGCAATCGGTATCTTCTACAACACATAGCTACACTATAATGCCTATTATATCAGCAAGCGGACGTCTTCTTTCACCACTATACATAGTTTTGAAGGAATCTACAGGAACACTTGGTCCGATAGTGCAAAGAACTCTATTCCGTCCGGTTAATATTTACATCGGAGCTTCAAAGTCAGGAAAACTCACGTCTGAACATTTTAAAAATTGGTTTAGCGAAGTGTATCTACCGAATACTGGCCGTAGAAGCATGCTCCTACTCGACTCGTGGACGGGACACTGCCCAAATGAGTTACAGCAGTTGATTCCACAAGACAAGGAAGTAACTTTTTCAATGATTCCAAAAACAACGACGGGCATCATTCAGCCTTTAGATGTGTTTGGATTCCGGATTTGGAAAAATTTCGTGCGGACATTTTCGGATAATGTGATTCTCCAAGAGAGAGATGTCAATTTGCACTTACGTAATGAAATAATTAAATTGCTGTCCCTAACCCACAACCAGTTTTCTTCGCCTAGATTCAAAAACCTTTTTCAATATGCTTGGTTTAAAAGCGAATATCTAGAAACGCATCCCAGCGAATTTCAAAATCCTGTAGATTTCTGTTGCTTCGGGAATGAAAAGCTTATACCCAAATGTAGTATTTGTGGGGAGCCGGCTTTTATGCGATGTGCATGGTGTGGCAAGTATTTTTGTTTTAATCATTTCTATGAAGAATATCATTATTGTACCAATTACGAACCGTAATTTTCAATGTATCTATCGCTTTCTATTAGTATAATTCTTTCAATGTATAATCAAACAATACAACATGTACAAAAAGACACTGCGAATGTTTAAATATTACTTTATGCGGCCACTTCATTAATGAAAACTGCTATGATGTAATATTATTGGGATAGGTAAGTAAAATTGATGCAGAATGATTTAAAATTCATATACATATGCATTATGCAAATCGGAAGGTTCGACAAGGTTATCCGCATCAATGCGATTCTGCGTCATTTCAATGGTAACATATATATTTTGCAAATTCATTATGAATCTTCACGCATTATTTATTTATCGTGTGGTTTCCAAAATAGCCTAATAAGATTACACTTCAAGTAATGCATGTACGAATGTGCTGTTATCATTCTGATTCATGCACGTCACTGATTAGTTTTAATGTGTTTTACCTTGGAGGCAATTACTGCCTTGCTTAAATAATTGAAAGCTGTCTGAACCTTACATAAATAAGAATTTAAATATGTCTTTAGGAAACCATGGTATTAATGGAAACTGCCAAAATTCGGTAATAGAGGTTTTGTTTGTTTGCAAAAAAAATATAACACAAACTATTTATATGTATGAAAAGAGATTATCCAGAGGTATGCCAGCGTATATTTACAAAATACAAAAACTTCATTTTAAGAGTTGGTGGTGGGGGTAACTTGAAAAATATGGATTCTTCGAAAATTATTTTTACGCTGTTTTGTAGATATAAAAGAAGGCTGCAACTTTTGTTTAAACTTCTTTTCGATATCTCTCACCGTTCTCGAGATATTCCACGGAAAAGAAAATTCTGCATTTTTTTCAAGGGGTGATTTCACCCCTAAAAAATGCTTTATGGCACCAACGAAAAATAGGATTGTGTTACGGATGAACTATTCTACTTGCACACCGAGATTCATAATTTTCTGCATTTCCAGGTTGCCGAACGTCCCTTGTTAGCCTAACGCGCGGGGATTTTTGCTGCGATCAGCGAACTAAGGCCTAAAATACTTCGAAGTACGGCTCGGTGCCCGCGAAACTTCTTGATCGTTCCACGTGGGCTCGATATCCTGTCCTCGTGGACGGTATACCGGGTAGGTCGGGAGGAAAAGATGTAATAGCAAGAGGTCGGGGTCTGGAAATTATTTGAGGAGGAGGACGGGGTGGTGCCATTTCTATATCAACCCTTGTCTCCTTCCTTAATAGCTCGCGATGTTGAATCCGGCGTGCCCTCAAAAAACGGTATCCAATCCAAGCAATAATAATGATTATGCAGGTTCCTCCCAATCCTGGCAGTCCATAGGTGACGTATGTAGATAGATTTTCGGTTCGATGGTGGGTGGCTAGCTCCCTTGCCTGTCTTTCTATGTCGTCCAATGCGATTGCGGTTGCTTTCGCATGAGCACCAAGGGTTCCCAGGGGTTCCTTTTCTTGATGGTCGGTTCAAACTTTCACATGGTGTTCCGTGAGAGTTGGCAGGATTTCCGAGATTTTTATGCCAATAGATGGCTTGTAGATGATTGTTAATGTCTCAGTGTCGACTCCGGATGCCCCAATCTGGTCAGTCCCGATTTTGGCCTCACAATCTCTCCTCAATTGTAATATTCCTGCCCGCTGGAGCACTTCATATCCGGCCGAATGCTTATTGCACCGTACCTGCAGTGCCAGGGTGTTCTTGACAGAATATAACCAGGTGTTGGGTCTGATCATCTTCTTGAAGAAACTTCGGCTTCCGGGAAGGACTTGAGTGTTGCAGCTAGGCCACTTGATGTTTTGTGGTTTTAGTAAGGCATCCGTCTCACAGCTTGATGCTTTTTCCAAGTCCTGGAGTGGTACGCTGAGTTCGCACATATACATCCGATGGTGTTTCCTGCATCCTGTGATGTAGTTTTCGTCTGGCATGAAGTATTGAGAATTGACTCTGCTGATTGCCAAATATGCTGTTCTTGGTTTTATGAATATTGGGGTCGAGACATTGGTCGATATAGTTTGAAACGAAGGGCACGGTTGAATGTAATAAAGATCGAAAGGAATTTGGTCTAATAGAGGGATGTCAAGTGACAAGATGATTCGGCCCTGTGAATAAACTACGTTTAATTTGGTCACTCCTTGTAGCTGTTCGGAATTCAATTCTTCCGGAGTCAGCGGGAATTCGTAAGGAGTGGTTCCTCGAATTCGTTCGCATGTCTGCGCCAGCTGACTAGGGGACAGAACGGCCGGATGTAAGATACCAAGTTTCGCGAACGTGAGCGCGTCCGTAATTACAATTAATGCGGTTACATATTCGTCCACGTGCCTGGTCATTAGGAACGTCCATGACGAAAAAGCTGATTCTAATTCTACTTTTGTTTCGCGCTCGTCTAATTGACGGGTGCCCGCCGCTATTTCGCTAATCCTATCGTCCATGTTTCGTATGGCGCCCGATACAGATTTTATCGAGTTATGTATATCCTGAAATTCTGATTTTATAATATATGTTTGATTTCCTAACAAATCGGCGAGATGATTTTGATCTTTATAAAGTTTATCTATTTCCTTATTATAGTATTGCGCGTCGTCGCTGTTCAGTGTTCCGAAAAGGGCCTTACTCAGCGATCCGATGAATCCCAGAGGTACCGATCGCTTGGTACGTTGGAGCTGTGGTTTCCCCAATATGCTTAATAGCAGTTCCTCGTATCTTTTACCGTTGTTACGTGAGGGCGTTGATTTTATGTGACCGAGAGGTTGAGTCGAATTTTCTCACGCAACGCTTAACAATTTTTAAAGAGATTTTAATAATTTTACATAATCAGATTATTATGCAAAAAGCAGGATTGTTTTGGGTACGGCTTTCGTCTACAACCCATACAGGTTGCTCAATCGGGATGTGGTATCTTGGCAAGACAGGTTCGAACAGAATGAGACGATATTTAAGTAAATATTACCATGTATTACAAAATAAACAAGAAGGAAATGTTTTGAAGGTGGTACAAAATGGGGATTTCTACATGGGTTTGAATAGAGTCGTAGATGTTACAATTTAACGCAAGTGTTCTACGGACGACAATTGATCGAGGGAAACCCACAACTCATTAAATGAGTTGGATCAATGATTGCGCGGTTGTGTGATACTACACATTCTAGATAAATAGTTTCGGGGAAAATAGCGTGATCGGCGCTTTATAATAATCGAATTCGAACAATTCACAAATGCAGTATACGCGGAAAAAAGGAATTAGGCATAGTAAAAATCACTCACCGATTTTACACGAAGATTGTTAAGGGTTTGAATGGTTTACTCTCTCACTCTGTCTCTCTCTCTCTGAGGATGTTAACCTCTCGCTCTATCTCTCTCTGTCTCTGTGACCTGGATGGGGCCTGCGGTACACGGAGTTGAAACGCAGGACACTTCACACGCTACACCAATGTCGATGTTAAGTCCCGATGTATTGTATTTAAATATTAATCACGAGAAAATATAAATAAAGATTTAAACGGTAGAATTTAAACAGTGAAAACGCAAAAAATATATATATAGTCTCTACGGGGACTGTGTCCTTCCACGCACTACAAGACAACGATGGAACTCCGGCTCAACGACTATTTTATACAAAATAGGATTGTCCCTCGGACAGAACAACTGCGCACTACGCGACTTGCTAGCCGACTGCCAAAATATATAATGATTTAAATGAACAATGATTAAATAAGTGAGTTTTTCGAGAACTAAGTCCTTCCACGTTCACTGTGATACGGTGGAACTCCGGCTTATAGACCGATTAAACAATGCGGCAATATGTCCTCGGACAGAACGACTACGCACTATGCGATTTAACAGACGACTGCCACGAGCAATTGCAGGGTAGGCCCGAGCACCCGGGCCTCCGGACAAAGAGCGCCAAAATCGCTGATTCTGCACCTCGTGCACACGGGCCCAACCGTCGTCGCTCGGAACGTTCCCAGCATCCAAGTTGTTATCGCGCTCGGCGTTCTAAGAACGTCGACGGTGTTGGGAGATTTTCGCATGGAAGAACGCAGTGGCGTAACGGCTCATATAAAATTATTATTATAATATGGTTTGTAGATTATTGGCAATTGATTGAGGGGGACTCCCACAACACGCAATGGTTGGATCAGATGCCAATAATAGTGTAACAGAAATTTAGCAGGGAAGAAAAATATAAAATGGCCTACTACAATGCTTAGGCTTCGGAATGCTTATCACACAAGGCGTTCTCGGAAAGCCGCACGGCGTTGACAATTTTGCGTGGGACAATATGCCGCGGCGTGACAGACTTCAAACTGAGTTAAAATCGTAGCTATTGAGAGCTTTCACAGATAATTGACTATTGATCGAGGGAGATTCCCATAACACGCAATGGTTGGATCAATTGTCGACATCTGTGAATTGATAATGAATTTGAAAAAGTAACCGGCACGTAACACCGTCGAGGAGTTTTCGTTGCAGGGCCGCGTTAAGGTCGTCGGCCGGGCAAGACGTCCAGTTATAAGTTGTACATAATACTTTCATCCTGTTGATTTGTGGTAGGGTTTGTGGTCGCGAGGTTAATACTTCCGCGACTTCGATGCCGGTCACCAGTCTCCATTGGGTGTGGAAAATTCGGAGAGGTCGGATTTTCTCGTAGTACAATCCCGGGTTGGGGCTTAACGGAGTTAGTTGGTAGTCCCCGTCGATGACCTTAGTGGTGACACTCGTCCATAAGAACGTGAATAATAGCAGGCCACGTCTATCCATGACTTTCGCGAGGAATTCTATTATTTTAAGTAAATGTCTACTGCAAATACGAAAACCAAGTGAGATTAAGGAATAGGGCAATTATATATATGGAATGTGGGACCTTGGTTATAAGGGTCGGCTAAATGAGCCCTTCTGCTGGTCCGTTGTAAGCTGAAACCATTTGAATACGCTTCATTAGCGTCAAGGTGGGTTTTCCTTAGTATAGGCATGTTTCAGTTTATCGAAATGTTTAATTATCTGTCGGCCCTCGTCCGAAATCAATATTGCATTATTTTGGTCTGTAATTGCTTTTATTTTATAGGGGCCTATGTAATGGGGATCGAATTTATGGAGTCGAGGTTCCTTTTGTACATAAACGAGGTTATTTACCGCGAATGTGACTTGATTACTTTTACGGTCATAAATAATTTTCGAACGTGATTTGCTTGTGTCTAAATTTGATCGCGTGGTCTTTCGGATTTCATCTAAGCGCGCCACCAAATTTTGTACGTAGGTCGGGTACGTTAGTAACTCTTCGCGGGACATACGCGTAAACGGGTCTCTAGCTAATTGACCGAAAACCACCTCGTATGGAGTGAATTTTGTTGCTTCGTGTACCGAGGTGTTGTACGAGTACATAGCGAAGGGGAGAAGCAAGTCTCAGTCTTCGTATCTTTCTAGGTAATGTTTTAAATATTCAGTTAGGACGATATGACTTCTTTCGAGGGAACCGTTAGTTTGTGGTCGATATCCCGATGTAGTTACGTGTTTGATTTTGAATGTCTGGGCTATCCCTTGTATTATGTTATTAATGAAACTAGTCCCGCGGTCCGTGAGTATTGCACGCGGCGCACCGAAGATCGCGATAAAGTAGCGTGATAACGCATCGGCTACAGTGACGGCTCGTACGTCGGGAAATGGCACGGCCATACAGAATTTAGATAATTGACATTGCATTGTAAGTACGTGACGGTTTCCACTAGGAGTAGGGGGAAGCGGTCATACGGTGTCCAAGGCTACTTTATCAAAGGGCCGTGCAGGCGTATCTGTGATTAGCATCGGTTCTCGCGTTTTAATGCGTACGAGCTTTTGTTCTTGGCAGCTTTGGCAACTTCGCACGAAATCCTCTACATCTCGGCGTAAATGGGGCCAGTCAAATAGACTGCGGATGAGTTACACCCTTTTAGTTACACCCTTATGCCCTCCTATCAAACTTTCGTGATAGTGGCGGATAATATTTTCACGTTCGTTTTCCGGCGGTAGTTGAATTTCACCTGTGCAGATTGCGATTGTAATGGGCGTCAGTTTGAAAATAATTTTGAAATATTTTTGGAGTGTTTCGGCGTTGAATTGGTGTAAGGTTTCTCCTTGCGCCGCTACTCGAAGCGACCGGCCGCGTTCGGTTTCTGCGGCGTCCCTGAGCGCTGTTAGTGCTGATGCCAGGTCAGCTTCTCTCATTTCATGGTAAAAGTTGCTCGCTCCTATGATGCTAAAAATTTTTCCTTCTTCATTACGGGTGATTATTATACGATTGCTGATTAATTCTTCCGATAATAATTTTGTTTCGTCGAGAAGTCCTATAGCTTTTAAAGTTTTACAAATTGGGCTGGTTAGTATTCCATCTGATGATATAAAATGAGCATAGTTGTCTGGTGAGGATGCAAGCATGGTCTTAACGATTTTCACGTCGCATTGCATTGGTTGGATTTCGCGTTCCGAGGTGTCCATTGTGTTTCCCCGGTATTCAAATGATTCTCGTGTGATTTGCCGAAAACTTGATGGTCGATGAATGGCTCGGGGGTTGCTCTGTACCGCTCTGTTGAGTCAGGCATCATCATTATGTCGGGTCTTGGACTTATGGTAGAAATTTCTTTGGGAGGCGATTGATCTTTCAGTTCCTCCAGGGTCTCATCCTCTGGACAAATCATTGTCGATTGCGGGATGTCCAGGGCTTCTTCGTGGAGAGGTATTCCCCATGACATTCTCTTCTTCGGGCCCGGTCGTGGTATTGTCTTCTGGGGGCTGGCGTTTTCAGGGGGTTCGATGTTTCCTCCCTTCTACGGGGGGGACTCCTGACGATGGGAATTTCCATCTCTGTCTGCGGGCCTTGTGGTGTGTCAATACTTCGGAAGGTGGGTTCTAAATTGTCTCCTTCTACGTACTCCCAGCGGGGTGGCTCATCGAGGCTCTTCAAGAAGGCGAGTTCGTCAGAATCTTCGAATTCTTGGTGACCACATCCTTCCCCTTCCTTTTCAGAGGGGTACTCCTCATCTAGACTCTTCAAGATAGTGATTTCTTGCTCTGTAAACGGACCTATACGCGATTCGTTGCTTTCAAAAGTGGAGTCTAAGATGGTTTCCTCCGGATCCTCATTTTCGTCCAAGAATTCGGGCATTCCCGTTCGTTCTCCCGCTGTGTCCAGAACGGTAGAGTTGGCTCTGCTCTCCATACCGGCTGCATTATCTCCTGCTAGCGTGGAATCGTCTATAAGCGACGGTGGTTCTTCATAGTTCGGCCTTGGCAGGCCTTGACGGCGTTCTACTACGAGAGCTTCTATACCTTCGTTTTCGCTATTCGACGCGATTTCCTTTGAAGTAGTCGGGAACGCGTGTGAGACCGGATTTCGAGATAACGCGTCTGCTTTTGCATTTACACGGCCGGGTTTACAGATGATTTCATAATTGTAGTCGGCGAGCGTGATCTTCCACCGAGCGAGTCGCGACACCGGATCTTTTACCGAAAATAACCATTGTAGTGGCCGGTGATCAGTTACCAAGAAAAATTTTCGCCCATAGATGTACGTGCGGAATTGTTTTACGGCGTAAATTATCGCGAAGCATTCCCTTTCTGTGGTTGAATAATTTTCTTGAGCAGGGTTGAGCACTTGTGAGGCGTACGCTATTGGCGGGTCCTCGCCTATTTTGCCTTGGCTTAATATTGCGCCGACGGCTACGTCGGACGCGTCGGTAGTAATAATAAACGGTTTGTTGTAATTTGGATAACGTAACACCGGCTCTTTGCAGAGCGCCTGGCGAAGATCTTCGAAACTCTCCTGATGTTTCTCGGCCCAATAGAATGGAATTTTTAAACTTGTCAAAATTTGTAAAGTCGTATAGCTACACCGATTCCAACCCACATTTGAGTTTCAAGGTCAAGATAAGAATTTGCCTCTGACCTTGAAATCCAAATTTGAGTTTCCAGACCGCAGGAAATCCAACGCGGCGGGCGGCGGATGACGTCATAGGGATGGCTGAGTGGTGTGTGTATAGCGTGAGAACCGATATCAAATCAATCGATATCGAACCGATACCGAAACCGCATCGAGGAGGAACCCCGCGGGTGAAGGCTACTCTGGAGCGTGGTATTCAACCACTGTCGGTAAGGAAGGAAATATTAATTTAAGATATTAATATAAATGAAAAAACAGAATCTCCGGCGACGGGGCTCGAACCCAAGACCTCCGCGGTACGAGTCAGCCGCCTAACCAACTCCCCCAACGCCAGCTCTCCGACATTAGTCTTCCGTGAATGGTATATATGCAGAGCGTAATAATTAATTATTTATCGGACGAAGTCGGACAAGATCGGCTTTTAGCAAACCACGTATTTGGAGGAGGGAAAGAGAGAGAGCAATACTTTAAAAGCTAAAATTCGGAGGAGGGAAAGAGAGAGCAATACTTAGCTTCGCAGCGTCTCGCGCGATCGCGTGTAACACGAATCATGTGGACAGCCGCGCAGGGTGACGTCATTTAGCGGCGCGAAGAACGAAATAAAATTATGCGGCGTCACCAGAAATGCTGAATCTTAAAATTATGCGAGGAAAGGAGGAGGATGATTGGTAAATAAATGGAGAAATAATATATATACGTTTAAGAAATTTTATTTAAAATTAAAAGAATATAATTTAACATTTGTTCCTACGAGCATCAGCTCGAATATCATTGATTGTGCATGCTACCAGTTCACAATCTACATGATAATCCTCACAGTAATGTTCGCTATCACATATGATTTTAGCAGCACCACGCGCATCTAATGTTTCACAGGCAACATCGCTCTGCTGTAGCACGTTAACAAAAGTTTCAAATTTCATCTGCACATCTCTTACATTTTGATGCAGCCGCGAATACACATAGTCTATACATGGCTCAAGATTTAATAAAAATGTCACTGTATCCGGTTTGAAATACAGCGGCTTATTATGTAGCGTCATCTTTACAATCGGAGAATTATAGATCTCACAAAAATCCATCGTTAATTGATTCATCTGCATCGAAGGTGATCCAGGTAATCGTGCACGTTCTTCAATGATCGTATGATTGCTGCATAGCGCATGCCATGTATACAATGGTAACGTGAGAAACATCCCACGATTGTCGCCGAGAACCATTTCTACATCGACCGTAGGCCGTACGCGGATTCCAATTTTCAAATATTTGCTGCCCATGGATGTTAATGCGTATCTTCTCACCATGATACGTGATGTTCGGCGCGGACTAAGAGAACAATCAAAGCTATGAAATTATCCGCTTTTTGAGAATATGTGAAAATTAAGCCTTACCAAGCAACTGTATCCTCGCCGCATTGAGCTACACCATCATCCTGCATGATCGGAACGTAATAATCCTCACACCCAGCGAGTATTTCATCAATGGTACTGCACATTTTTTTTCAGAGCACTATTTGTTCCGTCGAAAGTCACTGAGACTACTGAGCGATTGATTGAACAGCGTTCGGGAGCCGTCTTAAATAGAGGCGCGATTGCTTCCCCCACCACCGCATTTTATTTTAAAACTTCCAACTTTTCCATAATGTTTTTCAATCTTAACGTCGCAGCGTATCGCGCGAGATGATGTCATTTTTTGCAATGCTAATGTAACATGATACTTCTGAAAACGTCGAATCTTAGAATTCTGCGGAATCAGCAAAAACAACGATTCTTAGAAATGGGTGTCAGCAAAAACAACGATTCTTAGAAACAGGTGTCAGCAGAAACATCGATTCTCAGAAAATAGGTGTCAGCAGAAAATTTGTTGGACGATCTCGCGCGCTAATTCGTCATACGCGTGAATCATAGAAAGAATTATGCTGCATCGACAGAAACTGCATAGAACCATATTAGGATGGATCGCCATTTTTTGCATGCAATGCATTCGAGGGAAGGGGTGCGCTAAAAGAGTAAGACAGAGACAGAAAGTCGTGGTGTGGGTATAAATATGCGCTCTAAACTGCACAAAGCTTCAAATCGTTGCAACACATTGCACAGATTACAGCCATGGAAGAATTCGCGCAAGTAGAACGCCAATTGTTGGATCAATCTGCACGATTGATTTCCCGGGAAGAGTACCTCGCGTGGGAAGAACGGTGTGACGAGTGCATCGAATCGTTGGAAGAACAGAGCCGCGTAAAACGTCCTCGATTATCGATCGGTGTTCGACAATCCGTGGTTCCTCGAATCGCGCGGCTCGAAGTATTGAAACATTCGTTGCGCGGACGTTTCGTGCGCGAAGGTGCCGGATATTCGAGCACAGGACTTTTGTGGCGCGAAATAGACGCTGCTTTCGATAGCCGCGTGTTAACTGGTGCAGTGCTAAATTCAAACTACATCGAGCCGCGCAACTTCCTTCAAGATGCGGCGACCATTGTGCTGGAGCATGTGCGGGGCGCTTTGAGGAAACAGCGGAACCTCAAAGTGAACACAGTGTTCAACGGTGAATTTGTGGCGGTGACAAGCATGCTTGCAAAAGCATCAATACCCGAAACTGCGAACTCTTCCGCACATCCGATCTACAGGAGTGGTACCAGCGATGCGTCGTCGAACCCACCCTGGCATCGCTGGAAGAGTTCCAGGAACGCGACAGCGGATGGGCATTGACGCGAATCCTCAACCTAACCGTCAATGTCAACAAGTAAAATCCGCTGCGCGCGGGGTGCCACTTCAAGTTGCCGCGGGATTTATTGCTGAAAAATGCAACAATTAACGTGCAATCTGAGGACAATGCATGTTTCGCGTGGTCGCCGCTCTCCATCCTGCGGAAAGACATCCCGATCGCCCAAGTTCATACCCGCCTTATACATTGGTGCTAAATCTGCAAGGCATTGAGTTTCCAATGTCTCTGGGACAGATTGGGAAGTTTGAACGGTTGAACGACATCTCCATCAACGTGTACAGCTTCGAAATGGAGATGGAGAAGCCGAAGAAAGGTTCCACAGTCTTTCCACTGCGTCTCACCAGCCAAAAGAGGGATCGGCACGTCAACCTGCTTTACACGCCGAGTCAAGAGCACGGCGATGTAGGGCACTTTGTGTGGATCAAGAACTTGTCCCGGCTGGTGAGCATGCAGCTGAGCAGGTACGGGAAAAAGAAATTCATCTGCGACCGGTACGTATAGAAAACTTGTGAAATGTTAAAATGTCTCGCGGAAAAAAATTAAATAAAAAAAAAATTGTGTTTTTACAGATGTATGCATTATTTCGGATCCGCCGAGAAGTTGGAGTTTCATACAGTGGACTGCGGCAAGATGAACGATTGCGCCATCCTGCTGCCCAGTGAAGGAAACAACTTGCTGAGTTTCGGCAACCACGGTATGAAGGAGCGGCTCCCCTTCGTGGTATATGCAGATCTCGAATGCATCATCGAGAAAACAGAGGACAGTCACCGAATGGGTGGTGTAGATAATAAATTACACATGTATCAACACCATAATGTTCATAGTATAGCCTATTATATGCATTGCTCGTATGATACATCGCTGTCGACGTATCGATGTCGCCGCGACGCGGATTGTGTTTCATGGTTCGTAGACGAACTAAAAAATTTTGCAAACTTCGCCAAACCCATCTTGTCTAGTAATGTTCCCATGCTTGATTTAACTCCTGAACAGTGGACGACATTTCGCAATGCAACACACTGTCATATTTGCGACGAACCATTCGTAGCTACCGATGTACGAGTTCGCGATCATTGTCATCTCTCCGGACGGTTCAGAGGCCCAGCACATTCGGAGTGCAATTTAAATTATAAAAACGCGTTTTACATCCCCATAGTTTTCCATAATTTATCCGGCTACGATTCGCATTTCATTATCGAGGAAATAGCTACCGCTTTTGAAGGTCACGTTGACGTATTGCCTATAACGAAAGAAAAGTATATTTCCTTCACAAAAAATGTCGAAGATACGGCTGAATCAGACTCGCGAAATTATATTAAATTACGATTCATCGATTCGTACAAATTTCTTAATACCAGTCTCGACAAATTAGCATCTTTTCTGAGCACAGATGAATTAAAAATTTTACGATCCAAATTTGAAACATTATCCACCGAGGATTTCAATTTATTGACGCGAAAAGGTGTCTTTCCGTATGAATACCTTGATTGCGCGAACAAGCTGCAGGATCCATGCTTACCGCCGCGCGAATCATTCTACAGTTCGTTAACGGGTGAAACTGTATCCGAGACCGATTACGCGTACGCCGAGACCGTCTGGCAGCGTTTCGAGATTAGAACCTTGGGCGAATACAGCGACTTGTATTTGAAAACAGATGTCTTGTTATTGGCAGATATTTTTGAAAATTTTGGCGAAAGTTGTATCAAGAGCTACGGACTAGATTCAGCGCATTATTATATTCTACCTGGTTTCACATGGGATGCAATGCTAAAACACACCAAAATTACATTCGAATTGCTCACAGACGTCGATATGGTTATGTTTATCGAACGCGGTATACGCGGGGGCTTAGGTCAATGTTCCGGAAGATACGCACATGCCAATAACAAGTACATGTCATTTTACGACGCATCGGAAGAGTCATCGTACTTGATGTACTTTGACGTGAACAATTTGTATGGATGGGCAATGTGTCAGCCCCTGCCACACGCTAAATTTCAATGGGTCGAAGATGCTGCAAATTTTAACGTGTCTTCAATCGCTTCCGATTCGCCCACGGGATACATTCTCGAGGTAGATCTGGAATATCCGCAACGTCTGCACAACATTCATGTCGATCTACCGTTCTGCCCGACGCGTGCCAAACCACCTGGCAGCAGGCAGGACAAGTTACTCGCAACGGTATATGATAAGCAGAGTTACGTTATTCATTATCGCAACCTGCAGCAGTGCACGCGTCACGGTCTTCGTATTACAAAGATACACCGCGTGCTTCAATTCGCTCAATCTCCCTGGCTCCGCGATTACATCGAACTCAACACACGGTTTAGAACAAGCGCGACAAACGATTTTGAAAAAAATTTGTACAAATTGATGAACAACGCGGTATTCGGTAAAACTATGGAAAATGTACGAAATCACGTGGATGTAAAACTTTTGACACATTGGGAAGGGCGATATGGTGCGGAGGCAATGATCGCGAAACCGAATTTCCACAGCAGAAGTGTTTTTTCGGAAAATTTAATAGCTGTTGAATTGCGAAAACTCGAGGTGAAATTCAACAAACCGATATACGTGGGTATGTGCATTCTGGACATATAAAAAATTTGTTTGTATGAATTTCACCACGAGTACATGTCTCCCCTGCACGCTCAAAATTGTAAAATTCTATACACCGACACTGACAGTCTTATTTATCACATTCGATGCGACGATATCTACGAGACCATGAAACACAATATCGATATATTCGACACAAGCGATTATCCCATCGACAATGCATATAATATGTCGCGTGTAAATAAGAAGGTTCCAGGGCTGATGAAGGACGAAAATAACGGTGCGATAATGACCGAATTCGTAGGTCTTAGAGCGAAAATGTATGCACTTCGCGTAGACGGCAAAAAAGATACGAAAAAGGCGAAAGGCGTCAAGACCAACGTCATAGCCAGAACGATAACTTTCGACGACTACGCGCAGTGTTTGCATAGGGAGATCGAAATGGTTCGCAGACAATCATGCATACGGTCTAAATTGCATAATGTGTACACCATTTCGGAATCCAAAATCGCTCTAAGTCCGTACGACGACAAGCGGCATATCGTACCCGATTCGACCGACACTCTGCCCTGGGGACATTATAATATCCCGTTGTAAAATAGAAATTATTGTATTTATTATAAATAGTGGAATTATTGTATAATATAAAATTGTTCACAAATGTATAGAAATTGTTCGCAACTGTATAGAAATTGTTCGCAAATGTATAGAAATTATTATTGTATTTATTAACTCATTCATATAAATAGTGGGATTATTGCGTAATATAAAATTGTTCGCAACTGTATAGAAATTATTATTGTATTTATTAACTCATTCGTATAAATAGCAAGATTAATGTGTAAAAATAAAAATTGTTTGCACATTTACATATGTATCATTGTATTTATTGAACCATGTATTATTATTTTACAATACATTATTTTTATTTATCCAAGAATTGTGTGATTTATCAAAGCCCAGCCACTTGACTACACCTTATCCCCCTTTCCACGCAACACTTTTTCCACTAGATACACATCACGATCGGTGACGCGTTGCAGCTCGTGTTCATAGAATCCTCCGGCAACAGGTTTTCCACAGGAATCGACCAGCAGATACGTCGCGGGATTAGTTGCCTGTACTTTGGCTATCTCGAACACTTCAGTTGTCCAATTCGGTGTATAGCCTTTATCGAAGATGGTTTTAAATTTGCTTACGCGCACAAACTCGCCCTATTTGAATCTCGCTGGAGCAGCGATCTTTATGTTGCTGTACACGGTGGCTAGCAGCTTATCGGCGATCGCAGGGGTAACATCGCAAGGACGCATTCCGATGGTTCTATGTTTTCGTGCGTTATACTCTGCAAGTAGACGCGTTGCACATTGGTCCATCTCTAGGTTCCATTGAGCGTAAACAGTTTCCACATATTGTTCTTCAAAGTTCGATTGAAACGTTCTACGACGGAGGCCTTCATCACCGAATACGTCGAATAGTGATTAATGTCATCGGCGTTGTAAA
This sequence comes from Andrena bucephala, assembly GCA_947577245.1. NCBI lineage: Eukaryota > Metazoa > Arthropoda > Insecta > Hymenoptera > Andrenidae > Andrena > Andrena bucephala. The sequence continues at coordinate 88,022,083 of OX387716.1, read as the reverse complement.
ATTCTTTTCCTTGATCGGTTTGCAAATTTTTCGGATATCGATCTTTAAATATCTTTGCAAACGCTTTAGTCACCTCAGCGCCACTTTTAGTCTTGAGCGGTAACGCCCACGCATACTTGCTCAGCACATCGATGACCGTGAGTATGTAGTGGTGACCCTGGGTGACCCATCGCCAGTATGCACGCATTTCTACAATGTCAGCTTGCCACAGATCATCGTATCCATGCACTATGACGCGCCTCCGTGGAAAATGTCTTCGAGCTGGAGCGTGCAATTCCTCAACGAGTTGTCGCTTCTTGTGGCTGTGGTTTTCTTTACTCTTGGATTTCGATAATGGCTGCATGTTTGATCGCAGAGGAGTCTTTGACACGAATGATGCGATAATTATCGTGTACGTGCATTATGTGCTTCCCGTCGGTCCCAGGAAATTCTGGACAAGTTGCTGCTCCGTAGCAAAAACGGTTATAGCCTCTTTAACTTTACGAATTTCGTTGTCCGGCTGTGGGATAGAATTCAACGCCTGCGATATCTTTTGAACGATGTTTTGAAACGCCAGCATATCTGTCTGAAACACGACCAGCTTCTTCTCTAATTCTTCCTGCTGCTCTCTCAAAAGTTTAATGCTCTTTTCCACGTATAGTTTATTGACGGCATCGGTGTCGGCCACCGGCTGAGCTACGCGTGGTATCATGCGTGATTTTGCATCAAAGTCCGCACCAACCACGCAAAGAGCGTTATCTCGCATGTAATTTCGAAGCACACCGTTCCATTTGTAATAGTCCATTCTAGCTGCTCCACTCTTCTCGAGCGATACCCCAAACTTGTTGATCGGCATCTCGACGCATACTATGCACATCATCGGTGTGCGGTTTAATTTATATAATGAGGCCTATCTCGCGGAGTTCCTCGTGAATAGATAGAATTTCAGGATCATGAGAGTTGTTACCCGCCTGACGCGACGCTTCCAGCAAACGCAACCGATCCACCAGCTCGTTGGGATCGTCCCAGTGCACGTAATCGATCTTGTTATCGTTTACCACCATGGGTCGCGGTGTCCTTAGACCTTTCCCTGCTTTACTAGCCGATGCGCTAGGGAGTAGCGGTGCAATTACATGTTTGTACTTGTATCCCTTGTTGCTCAATGGGGGCTTTTTAGCGACATGATCCCGTCTGCGGACATTCGTTGCCAGCAGTATACTTTTGTATTTTTGTTTATCGGCATCGGTGCATACAGTATCGTCGGGAATTCTCTTGAAAATCAGTTCGTAAAGGCCGACTGTTCCTCTGTATTTTACACCATCTATGATTATATTGTCAACCTTGCCCATATCGAAAGCCTTATCCCCAAGCATGGGTCTACAATCGTCAAAGTATACGCCGTACAGATAGTCAATTGTTGTATTCTTGTCACCACTTAGGATTGCGCTCATGTATTTTTGCCCCAGCGGACCGAAATGGCTGCGAAACGTTTCTTGTCCCTCGGGTGTTTGGAGTTGTTGCCTAACAGATGTTGCCAACGGCTCGTTGGGACCAGTTTCGAAAACGTCATCATCAATGGTTGAGAGCGATTGTACACGAGGAATTGTATTTATTGGCGCGGGAGGAACGGGAGACTGGTTTCATGTAGCATTATGCCGTTTCCGCTTCGATTGAACCGGTGTGGAAGGTAAGGGTGAATATTCCGATAATGTGTGACGTTTCCTCTTTGCCTTACGCGATGTGTTCCCTTTCGATGGGATTTTTGTTTTAGGTGTTAATGTTTCATTCTCTTCAACGTCTGTGCTCATCAGCTGTGATGTGTCAGCTTCTGTCGCTGCGGTATTTTCCGCATTATGCTTTAAGGGTTCGACGATAGGTCTGAAGTATCTCTCCAACGCGACATCTTCCTCCATCTTGCCAGTCTTCAAAGCCTGATATTTCCGGCGAATGGCTTCGCTGGTTTTTGCAATTTTCTTCGCTATTCTCTCGCGATCCTTAATCTCTAGAGTATCGATATCAATCATCGTTGTACCGCAGATGTTGCTTTCCCACCTACGTGTGGATGACAATTGACCATCTCACGGTACGGCAAACTCGTTAAGGCCCTTACTATAACGTCCATTGGACATCGCGCTATCCTTGTTTATCACTGCGAAACCATACTCCCGTTGCCAACAATTACGACACAAAGCGCAGAAATCCTCGTAAGTCATGTAAGTGTTTACGTGATTGTTGTACACATGTTTCAAGTTGGTACCATCCTGCTTAAACAGAATCAGCAGATTCGCATTGTCGCGTATAAGATGTTTGGGAATCTTTGCGTACGTCTGACAGAGATAGAAACAGTCAACGTTCGAGTGGCGCCCCATTGCAAAGTACTCCCTTATCGTATCTTGCTTGTCGCATGCCACGTCATCAAAGATAAAAATCGTAAAAATTTATCACGCGTATCGTTACAGGTTGTCGCACGAATGATTTTGATACGTCGAAGCGGCGACGCGCCCTATTTATAGGTCCGCGCCGAAACACGACAGCTCAGTATTCAAAATGCTTCTGATCCTGTCGGATAATTGCGATTTTCGAGACCTAACCTCTGAGCAGTTGAAATATATACCAAAGATTATTCTATTGCGCGAGTTTGGCAGACACATTGACCAGTTGTGGGACCGACTCCCGGAGCATATAAAAGCCGATTCTGATGTTCAGCAGCATCGTCGGTGCTTGGAACATTATAACCGCCCTTGGCAGCGAACGCATATCGACGGTCCAGCACCATTGATTAAAAACTGTAGCGAATGTCACCGACGAGAGTAAAGAAAGGTTGTGGTCTGTTAAATCGCGCGATAAACGCGCTACCTATCGAATTACATATCCCGGAATACCAGTTTTGCGGTCCAGGAACTCATCTGATAAAACGATTGGCTAGAGGTGATCGAGGCATCAATCCGTTGGACGCAGCGTGTCGCGAACACGATATTGCGTATTCGCGTAGCAACGACCTCGGTGAAAGGCACGCGGCAGATAAAGTTCTCGCTGACAAAGCGCGAAAACGCATCGTTGCGCGAGACTCGACTCTGGGCGAAAGAGGTGCTGCTACAGCTATTTGGGCAACTATGAAGGCTAAGACGAAAATCGGAATGGGGATGAAAACAAAAACCCGCAAAAGGACTCCAAAGAGAGCATCGCAAAAGCGGATTCTTCCGGTGGCAAAACGGGGTGGTATATTACCACTTCTCCCGCTGCTAGGTGTTTTCGGATCGTTAGCTGGCGGAGCGGCGGGAATCGCCAAGGCGGTAAACGATAATAAGGCGGCGCAGCATCAGTTGCAGGAAATGCAACGTCATAATCGCTCCATGGAAGGCCGTGGACTTTATCTCACGCCATACAAGCGTGGACAGGAAATATCGAAACGAAAAAAAGAAACGCCGAAAAGAAAATAAAAATACCTGCGGGCCTAACTACCGATGCGCAATTGGAGGAGTTGGCAAAACGTATGCGTATTCCATTCTTTAGAGGTGTTTTTATGCGCAATGCACTACCAGCCGGAGGAGTACGTCGAAACGAGAGCGGTATCGTAAATTTGGACAATGTCGAGGGGCCGGGGACTCATTGGGTGGCATTAGCGAAGAGAGGGTGTCGAGCTATATATTTCGACAGCTTTGGGAATCTTCGACCGCCTAAGGAATTGGTAGAATATCTGGATAAAGATGCTGTGAAAATCGAATACAATCGTACGTCTCTTCAGAAGTACAATCAGAGCAATTGTGGACAACTATATCTACGCTTTCTACTAACGATCGACACCAAATTTAAGGATTGACTTCCCACCACTATGATTCAGTACTAGTCGAGCCGTGCAGCTCTGAATATGTCGCTAACATTCACTCTAACCGGCAAGAGTAGCACCCTCGCGGTGAGCTACTTTCCACCCATAGATTTGAGCGACGATGATTACGAGCTTGGCCTAACAACCTTTGAAACTTATCATACAATACCGAACATCGACTGGAGCAACGATAACTTCTACTTCGTCGTAAACTATGGCATCAAAAACAGCAGTGTTGACACCAGTCCTGAAACTATTACGATTCCACACGGCTCCTACGAACTAGACGCCATTGCCAAGTATTTGAGACAGCGATTACTCGAGCGGTATCCTAAAAATCTCGATGACACCAGCAATGGTGACAACGATTTGTATCCTATAGTGTTGCGTCCCAACAATAACACCATGAAAAGCGAGCTGTACTGCTCGTTCGCCGTAGATTTTACGAAGCGCAATAACATTGGATCGTTACTGGGCTTCTCGACGAATCGGATATTAGAACCAGGGCGGTGGCACGAATCGGACGATCCAATTAATATCATGAACGTGAACACTATCCGCGTAGAATGTAGCGTGACCGTTGGCGCGTACAACAATGGCAAACGTGTACATACGATACATGAATTTTCTCCGAGAGTTCCACCAGGATATAAGATATCGGAAACGCCCGCACAGATCATTTACCTTCCAATCACCGCACAGGTCATTACGGATCTAACGATACGCGTTGTGGATCAAGACGGACGGTTGCTAGATTTTCGAGGTGAAGAGATTACCATCAGACTGCACGTGTGTAGGGATGGCTGAGGTTGAGCGGGAAATTGAGTGAACAGGTCTTTAAAACAGATACTTTAATTAAAATAAATAGAATATACTTGTGCGGACGTGAAGTAGACCTGATGGCAACCGATCGCAGAATGTCCTTCCGCCCTCGGGCCGACTCCCACTTTCCCTTGCTTCTAGCGACCCTGTCATAAACGGTCGCCTCGTCTTCGCCCCCGTGTTCGGCGAGTCCAGCGTACTCGCCGAACCAACAATACGCTGACCAGGCGTAGGGAAAAACCCCAGGCCCGGTGCTAGTTCAGGGCCGCAGCCTATAATTCGGCCATCCTGACAGTTAATCGCCCCGATTAACCGTCCCGTTGACACGCCATTACAGATATGTACGTTACTGACAGTCACAACTCTTAATATAAACAGACAAACACGCAAATACAAAACATAATCCTACTTAGTGCAAAATAAGAAACAAAGAAAATAATTACCCTAACTGTCGCTAATACTCAAAACATTACAATAACGTATTTACACATTATTCAGGAGCCAACCACTGACGCATGTTCGAAGCCGCCCAAGTTCCCAGATACGGTACCTGAGAAACTTGAAATCCTTCTACATCCTTGACCACATAACGGTCATTTCTTAAAACTCTGGATACTTCGTAAGGACCCTTGTACTCCGGCATCAGCTTCGATGCGCTGCTAGAATTATCGAAATTTCTTAACATTACCCTATCACCTATTTTATATACATTTGCTGACTTCCGCTTCTTATCGTAAAGTCGTTTGTTCGCAGCAAACTGTTGCTTAATACGCTCGGCCGCTTTGTCCCGTTTTCCTATCAAATCCCTTTCGACACCGGTTTTATGCGTCTCTTCTAACGCATCCCTAAGGCAATCAACAACTTGACCGCGTTGTTGTACCCCATACAACAATTTACTAGGAGTCTCATCAGTCGATTTACTAAAAGTATTATTGCAGGCGTATTCCACATCTTCCAAGGCTTCGTACCAATGGCAATTACGCTCATCGGTGAGCTTGGCTATCATCGGTATAATCGTCCGATTCACTCGCTCGACCTGTCCATTCGCTTGTGGTGACGCTGTAGCAACCTTAATATGCTTTATACCTTGATCAATAACAAAATTTTCGAACTCACGTGATGTAAAACAGCTACCTCTATCTGACACAATGCGTAACGGCCTACTATATGAAGCAAAATAGATTTTGAGGCATTTAAGCACTTCTGCTGTACTTGTACTACTAGTCGCATACAATTTAATATATTTCGTAAAAGCATCGACTACCACTAATATATGTTTCTTGCGGAGTGAGTTTGTCTTGGACATTGGTCCCAAATGATCAATATGTATTGTATCGAAAGGCTTATTACCTTTCGGAATTTCGTGCAACTTGCCTTCCTGTCGCCCCGAGTTGGGACAGAAGGCAATGCACTTCAAACAATTTTGGATATGTTCTTTTACTTTCCGCCTCATCTCCGGAAACCAATAACTGTTCAATATATTGTCCGCTGTCTTTTCAGCACCAACATGCCCCATTTCATTGTGGTACTTAAACAGGATACTATGTTCTAGTGAATCCGGCACATAAAATAAAATACTGTCCTTGTTTTTCCGATACACAAGACCATTCACCATCTCGAAAAACTTGTCCTGAGACCGCTCTAACCTCTCTTTTAACTGCACAATTTTGGCATCACGATCCTGACTTAAAGCTAGATTCCGATCAAACGAATTATCGTGAACTACAAAAATCTGCCTACTCAACGCGTCTACATGCGCCATTCTGGTACTCGATCGGTGTTCCAAAACATAATCGTAATTTTGAAGTTCTAAAACCCAACGAGCAATTCGCGGATTAGTGTCTTTTTTGTGTAAAGTCAGACTGAGAGCTTGACAATCTGTAACTATTTTAAAATGTATACCCAGTAAATACGTCCGAAACCGACGCAACGCGTAAATTATCGCCAGCGTTTCCAGCTCAAAACTATGGTACTTCCCTTCCGCTCCTGTAGTCCGTTTCGAGAAATAGAACACGGGATGGAATTTCTGGTCCGATTTCTTCTGCATTAAAATCGCACCAAAACCTATCGCGCTAGCATCACAGTGTAACTCGGTAGTATCACGCGGACTGTAAATACTTAAGGTAGGGGCGTGCATTAAACAATCCTTCAACTTATCAAATGCGTTTATCTCTTTCGGACCAAAGCTAAAATCCACCGACTTTTTAGTGAGGTCATACAATGGTTTCGCGTTAACCGAAAAACCCTCTATAAATTTTCGAAAGTATGAACAGAGTCCCAGAAAACTTTGCACCTCTCGAACGTTTCGCGGAACTGGAAATCTTTTTACATCACCTTTTTAGATATCCTAAATATTCCAACTCTGTTTGTAGGAACCTGCACTTATCTAATCGTAGCTCAAGCTTGTTCGCAACGCACAGTTGAAATACTTTTTCTAGCACCCGTAAATGATGGTCTAATTTAGCTGTTGCAATCAAGAAGTCGTCCAGGTACACTAACACATCCCCGGAAGCAATTAAATCCCCAAATACTTGCGTAATGAACCGCTGAAACTTCAATGGTCCGCCCTTTAAACCGAAAGGCATTTTGACGCATTCGTACTGTCCCAACGGCGTGACAAAAGACGTAAATTTAATCGAATCTTCGTGCATCCAAATATGGAAAAAACCATCCTTTAGATCTAACAACGTAAAATACTTCTTGCCCTCTAGCAAGTCTATATGATCCTCAATTAAAGGCATAGGGAAATTATCGCGCGCCGTTATTTTGTTCAAATACCGGAAATCTATACACACTCGGATCTCCCCATTTTTTTTTCTTACCAACACAATCGGTGATGCATACTCGGAAGTACTTTCCCTAATCGCGCCCTTTGCTAACAGATCTAAAATGATATTACGTAACTTCGTCTTCTCAAAATGCGACAACCTGCGCGGAGAGTGGTGAAACGGCTTCTCATCTAGCAAAATAAGCTTCATAACGTTTTCCGTCTGTGGGTAATCAGGGCTAACAGGTGTTTCGTAATGTTCAACAAATAAGCGGCGGGTTCGCTCCCGAATTTCGTGCGGAATTTTCTCATTGATAACTAAACTGGACGCCTGACTCTCGTCATTGACAATAGCGTCGACATTCATAATTTGCCTGACCTCTTCATGAATTCTCAACGAAATTTTCGCAAGCTTCATAAAATCTCTTCCTAAAACCAGAGAACTCCGCATAGTTCCTTCTGTGACCACGTGCAGCTTAACCTTATATCTAACGCCATAAAAAGTAATCGTAACTTCAACGCAGCCGACGACTTGCATTAAACTATTATTTAACCCGGAAAACTTATAAATTTTTTCTACCGGTTGTATAAAACTGCGCGGTATATGTTTTTCTTTAATAAAACTGATAGGGCTACCCGAATCTAGTAACGCCTTCAAACTAATCGGGTTACAATTACTTCTACGATCGCTCAACACTAATGTTACCGTAGGAAAAAAATTATCTTCCTCATCCTGGGGAAGAGTCACGTAGCTAACGTCGCTCTGTGACGTCGATGGCCGGCACTGGCCGCTCCTATGCCCCATGGCTCCACATTTAAAACAGGATCCTCGTTCCCGTTTCGGTTTCTCGCATTCGGACGCATAATGGCCCATCCCATTGCAATTGTAGCAACGCACCCCCGTTGTACTCTTCACGTCCTGCTGCTTCCTGGTGCCCTGGGCTGCCGCTGAATCGTCCTCCTTGCGCTGCACCGCTCTCGGCCGCCGTCCATCTTCCGGCAACATCGATCTAGCATACGCCTGTACGAGCTCTTCCACACTCCCAAACTGTCTCACGTTCGCCGTCGATCTGATACCCGCATCAGGAATGCCCTCAATGATATAGTCAATCATCTCATTATCTGCAATTGGCACTCTATTTCCTAAAATCAATTTATCGTGAACGTAGTCGGAAAACGTTTCCTTGACTTTCCAGACTCTCCGTTCAAAATCACGCCTAAGCGCCAAAACATTCGGACGCTGTCCAAACGCGGCCAGCAATCCATCGAGCAATTGTTGGTAAGTAAGGTCTACACAATCTGGCTTGGAGTGATACCATTTTAAGGTCTTCCCCTTGAGCTTGTGGCATATCAGGGCTTTAGCCACATGACCATCGAGCTCGTGTACCTCGATTAATTTCTTAATCTGGCCCACCCAAGTCTCTGCCTCGGAATTGTTGCCGTCGAAATCCCCGGCCATCTCCTTGATGTCTTTCCAAGTCACTTCTCGTGACCGTGACGACGATGAACTACTAGTCGAAGGCGTTAGACGAGCCAATTCCAACTCTCTACGTAACAAACGTATCTCCAATTCTGCTACACGTCTCTCTCTCCTCAGCAACTCCAGCTCTGAAGGAGGCCTATCGTACTGAACGCCTGGTGGTGTCGTCTCACTGGTATCCTCGTCGTCCATCACTAATTCCCGATGAACTGTTTCCGTGGGACCGTTCAATTTTAGCTCCGATGCTAGAACACCATCGTCCAGCAACCGGCTCACTAACTCGGCCTTCGTACCCGATGTTGTCAAATCTTTTGACTGACATAATTTTTTGAGTTCAGCAACCGTAAGGGAACTCATGATTCTGGATTTTGCCGTAACTAATTAATGGGATCACTTCTCGTCCAGTCTCTAACGTCACAGATTCGTGCCCGCAACCGTATGTCACGTACACAACCGATGAATTTGATCAGTAGAACTTATTCCACGTTCACACAAAAACTGTCTTCTCACACTTAACGGAGGATTTCACGACTTTCACGCGTTCCGAATCCTAATTCTGCAACCTGTCACTGATTCTAATCCCGATCCCACTTCTGATTTGTAGGGATGGCTGAGGTTGAGCGGGAATTTGAGTGAACAGGTCTTTAAAACAGATACTTTAATTAAAATAAATAGAATATACTTGTGCGGACGTGAAGTAGACCTGATGGCAACCGATCGCAGAATGTCCTTCCGCCCTCGGGCCGACTCCCACTTTCCCTTGCTTCTAGCGACCCTGTCATAAACGGTCGCCTCGTCTTCGCCCCCGTGTTCGGCGAGTCCAGCGTACTCGCCGAACCAACAATACGCTGACCAGGCGTAGGGAAAAACCCCAGGCCCGGCGCTAGTTCAGGGCCGCAGCCTACACGTGCGACGACGACGATAATACGTGGTGGTGCGAAAGAGATGCTTGTGTTGAGCGACTCCAGAAACTCGTTTCTTCCAAGTGAAATTGTTTACAACAACAACAACAACAACAACTGCAACAGCTCTGATCACGCTAAAAAGAAGAGGCTCAGTGCTGCGAACATTGCATTTTTGAGATCATTGGGATTCATTGTGCGCATATAAGTTGAAAAAATGGCTGACATTCTAAGCATTGGAGGGAAGCCGACGTTTGATGATCGCATCGTCAAGCTCGAGACTCACACATACAACCCATATGTCAACACAACGTTTGGATACAGCGATGAGATAAGAATACCCATACAACAGCAGGATTTGTACACATTACCTTGTGAAAGTTTCCTCTATGTGGAGGGGAAATTGAAGATAAATAAACAAAACGATGCGTTAACGGTGATGTTGGGGAATAATTGTGTGGCGTTCTTATTCGACGAGATTCGATACGAGCTGAACGGTGTATAGATTGATCGTAACAGAAACGTTGGAATAACTAGCACGCTTAAGAACTATGTATCGCTGACATCTGACGAAGACAAAAATATGGAGAATGCCGGATGGGGCTTGAAACGACGCGATGGGCTAATAGTGAAAAATCATTACAATTTTTGCATCCCACTCAAATATTTGCTGGGATTTTGCGAGGACTACAAACGCATAATTATTAATGCCCGTCACGAATTGATTTTAATACGACCGCGCAACGACAACAATGCTCTGATAGGATCACCGATGTTGGAACCAGAAATTGAATTACTTAAAGTGCAATGGCGGATTCCTCATGTGACGCTGAACGACCTTAATAAGCTATCGTTGCTACGTGCTTTGGAAAGTGGACAAAACCTGAGCATTTGTTTTCAATCGTGGGATCTGTACGAGTATCCTCTCTTACAGAGCACGACCAAGCATTCGTGGGCCGTGAAGGCATCTGCGCAGCTGGAGAAACCGCGATGTGTGATCCTTGTTCTACAGACTGGTCGAAAGAATGTGATGTTACTAAGTTCAACAACTGTAAATTAACCAATGTAAAACTTTTTCTCAACTCGGAATTTTACCATATGATGACATGAACTTAGACTTTGACAAGAATAATTTTTACAATTTGGTCCCCTCGTGGTAATTGATTGCTCGCGACAAAATGAGTCGATCAAGAATGGTACCGTGGACGTGCGCATAGAATTCGAGTGTAAAGAGAATCACACAAAAAAGAAAATAATATAATTACAATATAAAAAAATATGTGAAATCAAAATGAGCTGCAAGTACATCACAAAAAGAAAGAAAATAATATAATCACACAAAAAAAGACAATAATATAATCACACAAAAAAGAAAATAATATAATTACAATATAAAAAAAGATGTGAAATAAAAATGAGCTGCAAGTACATCACAAAAAAAAGAAAATAATATAATCACACAAGAACAGAAAATAATATAATTACAATATAAAAAAGATGTGAAGTCAAAATGAGCTGCAAGTACATAAAGGTGCTTTTCAACTGCGCTTAAGATGACACAACTACATATACCCAGCTAAAATGCTGTGTTATTCCATTACTCATATCGCGGACATTTTAATTAACCCATCAAACAGAATCCCATTTAAAAACATTGTCGTAAATTAATAGCTTTACAAAATTAATGATATACAAAAATTGCGCCAATTATAACAATGCCTATTTATACAAAGAAAAAAATGTATTAAATAATACCCGTCAAAAAGAATCCCATTTAAAAACATTGTCGTAAATTAATAGCTTTACAAAATTAATGATATACAAAAATTGCGCCAATTATAACAATGCCTATTTATACAAAGAAAAAAATGTATTAAATAATACCCATCAAAAAGAATCCCATTTAAAAAAATTGTCGTAAATTAATAGCTTTACAAAATTAATGATATACAAAAATTGCGCCAATCATAACAATGGCTATGCATACAAAGAAAAAAATGTATTAAATAATACCCATCAAAAAGAATCCCATTTAAAAACATTGTCGTAAATTAATAGCTTTACAAAATTAATGATATACAAAAATTGCGCCAATCATAACAATGGCTATTCATACAAAGAAAAAAATGTATTAAATAATATTAAACAGATATATTTTTATACAAATAAATATTTTATTCAAAATACTTGGCGCTGCGCCCCGAATTGGTGTTGCTAAACTGAATAAATATGTATAAATTGCATTAATCTTTTTTTCTATCTTTCTTTCTTGTGCGTGCGTTCGTGAATGTGCGTATGTGTGCGTGTGCATATGCTACGTATGATATTAGAGTTAAATATATGTACAATAAATCTGACTGTGTTTCTAATATGTATATGTATAATAATATGTATATGTTTATGTATTTTAGGTTGTAAGGGAGTTATGGTTAATTATTAAGACTAAGTCAATTAACATTTTTTCGGTTGCGCAGCGCCAAGTATTTTGAACCCATCAAAAAGAAACCCATTTAAAAACATTGTCGTAAATTAAAAACCCAGCAAAAAGAAGACCATGTAAAAACGTTGTCGTAAATAAATATAAATATAAATATCTTAAAGTGCTTTATTTAACTTTATGAAAGTAATGATATACAACAATTGCGCCAATTAACATAATGGCTAATTAAACAAAGAAAGAAAGCATTAAATAATAATAAGCAGATATATTTTTAGACAAATAAATACTTTAATACGAATAAATATTTTATTCAAAATACTTGGCGCTGCGCAACCGAAAAAATGAAAATTGACTTAGTAAAAAAAAAACCCCCCAACAAACTAAAATACATAAACAAATACATATTATACATATACATATTAGAAACACAGTCAGATTTATTGCACATTTTTTAACTCAAATATCATACGTAGCATATGCATACGCACACATTCACGAACGCACGCACACATTCACGAACGCACGCACACATTCACGAACGCACGCACAAGCAGGAAAGAAAGAAAAAAAGATTAATGCAATTTATACATATTTATTCAGTTTAGCAATACCAATTCGGGGCGCAGCGCCAAGTATTTTGAATAAAATATTTATTCGTATTAAAGTATTTATTTGTCTAAAAATATATCTGCTTATTATTATTTAATGCTTTCTTTCTTTGTTTAATTAGCCATTATGTTAATTGGCGCAATTGTTGTATATCATTACTTTCATAAAGTTAAATAAAGCACTTTAAGATATTTATATTTATTTACGACAACGTTTTTAAATGGTCTTCTTTTTGCTGGGTTTTTAATTTACGACAATGTTTTTAAATGGGTTTCTTTTTTATGGGATTATATACTTGGCGCTCTTTTTGTACCTTTTTGTGAAAAGGTAATTTTGTGGGGATTTCACACATTTTGTAGTGTTTTCTGATATTAATTTACAACATTATCGTACTGTGTTGTTTTGATTGTTGATTGATATGGAGCCCAAATGGCACCATTTTTCTTTCAGCTATTCCATAGCGTGGTGGTTTTTGTTGGCTTATTTATTTATTATCTTTTTTTGTAAGAACAAAATATAAAGATCTTTAGCCCCTTTGAGCCATTGCTTTTTTTTTATTTGCACGTCATCAGCTTCATTCCAACTACTTGTCATTCCTTCTTCTTTACATATACTGGTGTAATGGCCATCTTCAATACATGAACCACTATGAAATATAGCATTCATAACTTTATATGATTGTCCTGATATTAATACTTTGGTTGTGAGAATAGTACATATATTAAATTTACGTTTTGCTTTGACTATTTTATGGTCTTGTAATGAAAATAATAGTAAACGAATAATAACTATATCTTTCGTCATTATTAATTCATTCTTGAACATAATATTATTTCCCGTACACTGTTCACATGATCCGTTATCTGATTCATACCAGTGTAAAAATCTAACGTTTAATAAATCGTTTAGATTATAGCTTCTTTCTTTCAAATTGTTAATAAGGATTGAAACAACTAAATAATCAGATGTTATTGTTTTTGTATAATCACAAGATTTACATCGAGTTTTTGATGTTACTTGGTGCTCTACCAACTGTCTTATACAATCATATTCTGTGCACAGGGTTATAAGAAATTCGAATACATCTCGTCCCCTACAGCACACTTTATTGCATGAATGTCCCAGTTACGTTGCGCTGCAACATTTGAAACATTGCACGGAATGTCCCCGAAACGTTACAAGTACATTGCTATGTCCGCCCCTATGCAACATTGCGGGAGTTATTTCTGCAACGTTGTTTCGGGGATTTTTCAGCAATGGTCACGGAACGTTTCAGGGATATTTCATCAATGGTCACGGAACGTTCCGGAGATTTTACAGCAATGGTCACGCAACGTTCTGGACAATAGGCCAAAAATAAAAATATCGGTAGTATTATAGTAATTATTCCGTGCTGCGAGGGACAACGACGTAGACATGAACGTGTGCAGAATCGTAGTAGTATAACAACGTCCATGTGTCTTTAATAAATAGAAAATTCTTTTACCTTAGTAAGATTCGAGCACATGACCTCGAGCACCGTAGACGAACACTTTACCGCTGCAGCTACAACCGTTGATTGAAAAGTTTGCTTACGAATTCGAAGTTGAACTCCTACCGTGCATAACATTAAACTCCAATTATTCAAAAATGAAGGCTCGTTTTGACAACCCCATTATATCTCCCTAATGGTGGAGCTGGATATCTCACAACAAATTCATTTCGACGCTTGATGCTATATTAAATTGATTCATATTTTGTTATGAAACATCCAGCATAGTACAAGAAACGATTTTTTTTTAGTTTGTACTACATTTTTAATACAATTGTTTAACAAATTTTTTTATATGTTTTTTATTTTTTAGTTTTCAGTGTTTGTGGATTTACATTGCACAGCTCAGACAACTTTACAAATATCTTTCATTGCCGTATACAGTTTAACAGTTTGCTTAAACCTTATCGTGATAATTAAGTAATTGTATTAATTATTTATATCACATATTTTTTATATCACATATTAATGTCCCAAGTACTGTCAGTGTCTCTGCTATTGCCATTTAATCTATTGTTCATAACAAAAACGTCCCGCGATGTCGAGTGTAAATTTAGAAGTCCGTATTATTGGCGGACGTTGCAGGAACGGCACCGTGTGCCGTTCAGGCAACATTTGTATATAATACGGATTCACGCGGAGCGTTCCTGAAATGCAAACACACGTAATACAGTCCTAAATACCACAGGAAACCTCCGGGGGAACATAGGCGAACACGGAAAGTATGTGATATAAATAATTAATAACATTACTTAATTATATAACTATACCGTTCAAGGAAAGTGTTAAACTGTAAACAGCGACAAAAGATATTTGTGAAAAAGAAATATTAGATGTCCCAAGTACTGCCAGTGTCTCTACTATTGCCATTTAAGACTGTATTCCGTGTGTTTGCATTTCAGGAACGCTCCGCGTGAATCCCTATTATATACGAATGTTGCCTGAGCGGCACACGGTGCCGTTCCTGCAGCGTCCGCCAATAATACGGACTTCTAAATTTACACTCGACATCGCGGGACGTTTTTGTTATGACACGGTTGTCCGCCAATTTCGTCGATGTGGAAGCCCATAGGAAATAAAACTGCCGCCAGGCAAAACAGCACCACTGAAATCCATCTAAGCGTGTGCGTCCCCTTCAATTCTATATCCAAGCCCGTGCGTCCCTTTCATTTTTATCCAAGTCCTCTGCGTCTTCTTCATTTCTAAAAATAATATATATAAGCTTTACATAAATCTCTAAATTGCTAGTATAAAAATATCTGGCAACTTACCTTGTTAATTAAGACAATAATTCAGTGTCCTATTTGGTGTCAAAACTCGTGACATTTCAAATTCGGACAACTTACTTCATTTGACACATATGTAGCACTTGGTAGGTTATAATATCTCTGTCTAGCTGTCACGTCACAACAAAATTTATTACGCGATTGGCCGAAACCCACATCCAATGAGCGACGTGCCTGAGAGACATTTCCTCACCCTTTCATACACCCCTCTTGCCTAGAAGTGTAGGACGATGACGATGAAGAAATTTACGAACATGAAAATCGGCAAATTGCCACTTTACATCGAAATATCTCAGCTCATAAGGTCCGTAGGAACAAAACGAAGACACTTTTCTTATGTAAATCAAACCCAGGCTATCCATTAAGACCATTCAAAATCTAATCGGATCAGCCGTTATTGAGATTCGGAAATCTCAGGGTTCTTGATAGCGAGTCGTGGCGTAATAGAGCCACTCTGTGTCTTGCGCTGCGCATATATATATATATATATATATATATACTTGGCGCGAGCCACTACCGTGTCTCTTGATAAAATATTTATTCGTATTAAAATATTTATTTGTATAAAAATATATCTGCTTAATATTATTTAATACATTTTTTTCTTTGTATGCATAGCCATTGTTATGATTGGCGCAATTTTTGTATATCATTAATTTTGTAAAGCTATTAATTTACGACAATGTTTTTAAATGGGATTCTTTTTGATGGGTATTATTTAATACATTTTTTTTTTGTATAAATAGGCATTGTTATAATTGGCGCAATTTTTGTATATCATTAATTTTGTAAAGCTATTAATTTACGACAATGTTTTTAAATGGGATTCTTTTTGATGGGTATTATTTAATACATTTTTTTCTTTGTATAAGTAGGCATTGTTATAATTGGCGCAATTTTTGTATATCATTAATTTTGTAAAGCTATTAATTTACGACAATGTTTTTAAATGGGATTCTTTTTGATGGGTTAATTAAAATGTCCGCGATATGAGTAATGGAATAACACAGCATTTTATCTGGGTACATGTAGTTGTGTCATCTTAAGCGCAGTTGAAAAGCACCTTTATGTACTTGCAGCTCATTTTGATTTCACATCTTTTTTATATTGTAATTATATTATTTTCTTTTTTTGTGTGATTATATTGTGATGACCCACTAAATTTTCGCGCGGTATTATTCTAAAATCTATCGTAAATCTCAAAATCACTCCACCAAAGTCCCTCACACTCAACTCTTACCCCATTTCCCCAATCACTGATCACCTTGACGATGTACCTTAGCGGTCCCCATCTCAAGATGGTCGGTACAAAACCCCTTCGCCTATTCGCCCTACGAGGCACCAATCCCTCCTCAATACTTGAATTCAAACAAGTCCTTCGTAACAAAACCCTCTTAAATCGAGACTACGTCTCACTCCCCTCTATACGACTCACTGAGTCCAAGCCATTTTAACCCCTTTCCCATTAAAACACCCAAAATCCATCCGATGGGATGAGTATCTCAAATTCACAGTCATAAAAACCCCGGAAGTCTAATTGCGACGCAAATTTGATGTACGTGACATAAACATAGTCTAAATATAGACGTACCAGTTATAAAAACTCCGGAAGTCCTACTGCGACTTATTTTCCTAAATGTGTCAAGGTCCCTACCGCGCGTACCCCCCGCAACACACCATATAACCCATATAAATACGAAGGATCGAGAGGCCAGGAGCTCTTTCTTCGACAGAAATCTATCTTCGATAGACATAGTATTCAAAAGTATATCTTTAAAAGTGTATAAAATTAAAGCTCTTTCTTCGACAGAAATCTATCTTCGATATACATAGTATTCAAAAGTATATCTTTAAAAATGTATAAAATTAAAGCTCTTTCTTCGACAGAAATCTATCTTCGATAGACATAGTATTATTCAAAAGTATATCTTTAAAAGTGTATAGAATTAACTTCGGTGTTCTACGGCAACTACTGTAAGTTATTATTATTATCTAATATTATCGTGCATATCATCTCCATACCAGTTATTACTATTGTTTTCTATATATGTGCTTATTGCGATCATTTATTATTTCATATTGATATTCATATCTATTGTTTCTATATATATGCTTATTGCGATCTTTGATTATTTCATATTGCTATTCATATTGTTTTCTATATATATACGCTTATTGCGATCATCATTTCACGTAATTATCATCATATATTGTATTTCATGTTCATATTCTTATATTGTGGTTAATTACCGTTAAACATTTTACCGTACTCATGTTTAAAGTCAATAAACCTCTTTGCTTTGAATCACGCTTCGAATTATTGTGTGCATCCTTTGGCTATAAAGATTCCAAACTAAGACAGGCTGCCGCAACAGCTGATTTCTGTTTGTAAATGCGAGAGCGCATTCACTGTTTACAAACGTACTTTTGCATGAGCTGTGCTAATCACGGAAACCATACGCGTGGTTTTCTTTACATAAATGCAACGGTAAATCTTATCACCTGAATCAAAACAAACATAAGGTGCTCTAACGGGTGTTCCCCGGGTGTGTATTCACCTTTTAAACCTTCCCTGGTCGATTAGAGTGTTGGATTTAAGATTCGCGCCTGATCTCCCCCTAGCTTCAGAGTGCTGGATTAAAGATTCGCGCCTGGGTTCCTTCAAATCCTCAGAGTGCTGGATTTTAGATTCGCGCCTGACATTCCCCAAAACCTTCAGAGTGCTGGTTTAAAGATTCGCGCCTGGGTTCCTTTCAAAATCCTCAGAGTGCTGGATTCAAGATTCGCGCCTGACCATCCTCCCAAATCCTCAGAGTGCTGGATTTTAGATTCGCGCCTGACATTCCCCAAAACCTTCAGAGTGCTGGATTAAAGATTCGCGCCTGGGTTCCTTTCAAAATCCTCAGAGTGCTGGATTCAAGATTCGCGCCTGACCATCCTCCCAAATCCTCAGAGTGCTGGATTTTAGATTCGCGCCTGACATTCCCCAAAACTTTCAGAGTGCAGGATTTTAGATTCGCGCCTGGGTTCCTTCCAAAATCCTCAGAGTGCTGGATTTTAGATTCGCGCCTGACTTTTACCCCACATGTCATTGTCCCCAAAAGACCTCCACCCGGGACGTGACAATATTATTTTCTTTTTTTTGTGATGTACTTGCAGCTCATTTTGATTTCACATCTTTTTTTATATTGTAATTATATTATTTTCTTTTTTGTGTGATTATATTATTTTCTTTTTTTTTGTGATGTACTTGCAGCTCATTTTGATTTCACATTTTTTTTATATTGTAATTATATTATTTTCTTTTTTGTGTGATTATATTATTTTCTTTTTTTGTGTGATTATATTATTTTCTTTTTTTTGTGATGTTCTTGCAGCTCATTTTGATTTCACATATTTTTTTATATTGTAATTATATTATTTTCCTTTTTGTGTGATTATCTTATTTTCTTTTTTTGTGTGATTATATTATTTTCTTTTTTTTTGTGATGTACTTGCAGCTCATTTTGATTTCACATATTTTTTTATATTGTAATTATATTTTTTATTTTTTATTTATGTGATTATATTATATTTATTTGATAATTATACTTTATTCGTCCTTGACTTTTTCATGTTTCTTTGTCTTTTTTTTGATTTTTTATATTTATTTGTTGATAATACTCTTTTTTTTCCTCGACATTTTCATGTATACTATTTTCTTTTTTTTTTGTGATTTTTGATAATACTTTTCTTTTGTCTTATACTTTATTCGTCCTTGACTTTTTCATGTTTCTTTGTCTTTTTTGTGTTTTTTTTATATTTATATGTTGATAATACTCTTTTTTCCTCGACTTTTTCATGTATAGTATTTTCTTTTTTTTGTGATTTTTGATAATACTTTTTTTTGTCCTCGACATTTTCATGTACTTGGCGTATTTTTTACTTTTTTAAAGTTTTTTTTGGGGATTTGGGGATCTCACTTCTTTTTACAAAGCTAATTCATGTACATGGCGTAATTTTTTTACTTTTTTAAAGTATTTTATGGGGACCTCACTTCTTTTTACAAAGATAATTCATGTTCTTGGCGTCATATTTTTTTACTTATTTGAAGTTTTTTATTGGAATTCAGAATTTCAGCTTCTTCTTTTTTACAAATTTTTCACTGTCACGGGTACTAAAAGTTAGGATAAAGTAAGGAAATCCCAATAAATTCTGATCTATCTTCGTTACACGTCCACGCGTTTACGGCGCACTGCAGCCTATCGAGTGATGTTAGAAGATAGAGCGCGTTTGTAGCCAGTAAAGCTTACTCGGAATAGCGCAAAGCAGCTCAGCGAGTGTACTTTTATTATTTTTTGATTAAGGATAAATTCTACGTAAGTTTAACACCTACGCAAAAAAAACATGTGCACTGCATTGCCGATCTATATGTATTATATGAATGAATAGTACTTTGTGTGCAGTACATAGTGCGCGAAGCAGCTTATGGCGCTGAAAGCAGCCTTTGGCGCTGAACGTATTTATCATTGAACTGTAATAACAACCACAATTAACATCTTTCGAAGAAAAATATGTATGCATTTTTAGCATTTCGTGGCCAAGCTTGTTTTTCTACTCGTAAATCATCAACGAATACCCACGTTGTGCCCTTACCTCTTACCATACTCGTGTAATGACCATCGGAAATACTTTTACCGTGGTGGAAAATCGCTGCCTTAAGGGGGCAGACACGGGTAATGCAGCGCGCTGTATACCGACACAATCTGGCCCGAAACATGGGTTTAGTAGAATACGCTTTTCGTCCTTATATGAGCGAATTTAGGGCTGGGCGAGGTCTCATTCGAAAGAGAAAGGTTCAGTGCAGCGCGCTCTGGTCATGGTTCGAGGAGATTGTGTTGATATCTAATAATATGAGTGTTCAAAGTAGAGCAAAAATCGAAAAAATACACCCGCATGAACCAAGGTATTTTTAGGTCACTAAAAGAGTCTTGTGACTCAAACGATGACCAGAGCGCGCTGCACTGAACTTTCCTCTTTCGAATGAGACCTCACCCAGCTCAAAATCTGCTCATATAAGGACGAAAAGCGTATTCTCGTAATTGCATTCCCAATTACGAGTTCCGCCATATTGGCGATAATACAGAGCAAGTCACGTGACAAATTTAGTTGAGCTACTGGACACGAGATGGCGCCTAATCGGGAGGACTGCCAACGTGGAGTCATAGCAAAACTGAAACGTTAGCTGGATACACAAGCCACAGTAAAAGCGTGATGCAGTCAATGTATGAATTTTCGGACGATTGTAGGTTAGGTTATATGCATTTTAGGCATATAACTGCTGGGAACTGTGTACATTTACTAAATTAACGCTTTTATTGTAACACATACATCACTTGAAACCGCTGTCGAATTTATGTTATAATTATATGGCCACATTATTTAAAATAAAAAAAGAGATTGGAACTTTTTTACTAATACTGGAAATATTGATTTACTGATATCATATTTTCAGAATGTGGAAGTTACACCAATTATTTGCAATTATTGCTCTTATTATTATTCTTCCAACTATTGTACAGTGTGTCCGCGGGAAAGCTAAACAGCCGGCTTCCTCCTAAACTATTGGAGATAAAAATATAAAAAAAATAGGGAATTGCATGGTTCGAGGGGGCCAATTAATTAGCGCGAACGAATTTTTTTATCGATTATTATTTTAAAAGATACGATGGTCAAGTTCGGTTTTTCAAATGGAACTATTTTTTTTGAACACCTGAGTTGATAGTGCGTTCCAAGACAAATACAATAAGCTTTAATGTATACACTTTATTTTCACTGGTTTTTAAGATATTGCGCTTGCAAATTTACTGATTTTCACTGGAAGAAAACTGTCTGGTATAGCACGGACCGGGGACGGTCTTACTGGATCCACGGGTGGCACTGCCTTTTGAAATAGATACCTACCTGCCAAAGGTCTACGCCAGGCCCAAAGGCTGGACAATTTTTTTCCGTCAGAAATGCTACTTAGGTAGGTACATCTGCGGTATCGAGAAGCGCACCGTTACTTTTATTTCGCACTTGCTTCTACGCTCGGATGGCCGGTTCTTTTGGGAGGGATGCAAGTTCGATTGGTTAGGTTAGGAGGAGTGAAACCTGCTAGACTAAATTTCAATCATAGGGAGCAGATTGTATCAGAACCATTCGGATTTGCATTCCTCACAAACGGCTGCTCTCTTGAAGAGGCCCTCTTCACAGCAATGCCCACCTTCTCTCGCACGTAATACTTTAACGCTTGCTTTTGTTCTGATATTGAAGCTCATGTTTATACTCGAGAGGACCACGCGTCGACAGCGGGCTACCCCTTTTCTTCCTGTGTCTCTCCACGAGCCGTGTTGACGGTGGATTGTAGGAGCGTAGATATCTGGATGCCAGTTATTGAATTCAGGAGACGATGGAAACATTTTATTACAAAACACACATGTACTATAATTAAAGTAAATCGTATTCCTCTCGGGCAGGAGTACTGATAATGATCGGACTTGCGCCCCACTTCGCGCAGACCAATTACACGGAGGGTAGTCGGGTCACACACTGCCCAAATGATACAGGGTAATTCTGGAGCAACGCCCGTCAAGGAGATGCGCTGGCACCCCGTGGCGAGGACAGACCTTCGCTGTGCCTCACCCGATTTTTATGGCTTTTTTCCGGAAAAAGGTACGAATCCTGGGTCGAACGTAGCGAATTGAAGTCGACCCTCCGCAGTCGAGGGTGAATTATCCATTACAGCGTATTAAGAAACCCTTTTCTTCATCGTATCGAAAGGGAAGTGACGCCAATGGATTCCTTATGTTTTTCTGACGAAAATCATACCAAATGTCATGCAAATCGGACTACTTTGACACAAGCTATTTGTATTCCCTATGTAAAAGTTGTCCGATTTACACGACATTTGTAATGATTTTCATCGGAAAACCCCAAGGAGTCCATCGGCGACACTTCCATATCCATACGATAAGGAATAACGAATTGTTTTATTTCATAAAAAGGTAGGTACAGGCTGATTCTGGTGCTGCGCCCGTCACCCCGTGGCGAGGACAACACCCCGCAGTGCCCATAGAATTTTATGGCTCTTTTCGGAAAAAGGTACGAATCCTGGGCCGAACGTAACGAATTGAAGTCGACCCTCCGCAGTCGAGGGTGAATTATCCATTTGAGCGTATTAAGAAACCCCTTTCTTCATCGTATCGAAAGGGAAGTGACGCCAATGGATTCCTTATGTTTTTCTGACGAAAATCATACCAAATGTCATGCAAATCGGACTACTTTGACACAAGCAATTTGTATTCCTTATGTAAGAGTTGTCCGATTTCCACGACACTTGGCATGATTTTCATCGGAAATCCCCAAGGAATCTATCTGCGACACTTCCATATCCATACGATAAAAAATAAAGAATTATTTTATTTCCTAACCGGATACAGGGTAATTATGGAGCAACGCCCGTCAAGGAGATGCGGCGGCCTGGTACCCCGTGGCGAGGACAGTCCTTCGCTGTGCCTCACCCGATTTTTATGGCTTTTTCCGGAAAAGGTACGAATCCTGGGCCGAACGTAGCGAATTGAGGTCGAGCCCCCGCAGTCGAGGGTGAAATATCCATTTGAGCCTATTAAGAAATTCTTTGCTTCGTCGTATCGAAAGGGAAGTGGTGCCAATGGATTCCTTATGTTTTTCTGACGAAAATCATACCAAATGTCATGCAAATCGGACTACTTTGACACAAGCTATTTGTATTCCTTATGTAAAAATAGTCCGATTTTCATGATGTTTGGCATGATTTTAATCGGGAGAACGCCCGGAATCCATTGGCGTCACTTCCCCTTCGATACGATGAAGAAAAGAGTTTCTTAATACGCTCAAATGGATATTTCACCCTCGACTGCGGAGGGTCGACTTCAATTCGTTACGTTCGGCCCAGGATTCGTACCTTTTTCCGAAAAGAGCCATAAAATTCTATGGTCACTGCGGGGTGTTGTCCTCGCCACGGGGTGACGGGCGCAGCACCAGAATCAGCCTGTACCTACCTTTTTAAGAAATAAAACAATTCGTTATTCCCTATCGTATGGATATGGAAGTGTCGCCGATGGATTCCTTGGGGTTTTCCGATGAAAATCATTACAAATGTCGTGTAAATCGGACAACTTTTACATAGGGAATACAAATAGCTTGTGTCAAAGTAGTCCGATTTGCATGACATTTGGTATGATTTTCGTCAGAAAAACATAAGGAATCCATTGGCACCACTTCCCTTTCGATACGACGAAGCAAAGAATTTCTTAATACGGTCAAATGGATATTTCACCCTTGACTGCGGGGGCTCGACCTCAATTCGCTACGTTCGGCCCAGGATTCGTACCTTTTTGCGGAAAAAGCCATAAAAATCGGGTGAGGCAATGCGAAGGTCTGTCCTCGCCACGGGGTGCCAGCGCATCACACATTTGGGCAGTGTGTGACCCGACTACCCTCCGTGCAATTGGTCTGCGCGAAGTGGGGCGCAAGTTGGATCATTATCAGTACTCCTGCCCGAGAGGAATACGATTTACTTTAATTGTGTGTTTTGTAATAAATGTTTCTAACTTCTCCTGAATTCAATAACTGGCATCCAGATATCTACGCTCCTACAATCCACCGTCAACACGGCTCGTGGAGAGACACAGGAAGAAAAGGGGTAGCCCGCTGTCGACGCGTGGTCCTCTCGAGTATAAACACGAGCTTCAATATCAGAACAAAAGCAAGCGTTAACGTATTCCGTGCGAGAGAAGGTGGGCATTGTTGTGAAGAGGGCCTCTTCAAGAGAGCAGCCGTTTGTGAGGAATGCAAATCCGAATGGTTCTGATACAATCTGCTCCCTATGATTGAAATTTAGTCTAGCAACTTTCACTCCTCCTAACCTAACCAATCGAACTTGCATCCCTCCCAAAAGAACCGGCCATCCGAGCGTAGAAGCAAGTGCGAAATAAATATACCGCAGATGTACCTACCTAAGTAGCATTTCTGACGGAAAAAAATTGTCCAGCCTTTGGGCCTGGCGTAGACCTTTGGCAGGTAGGTATCTATTTCAAAAGGCAGTGCCACCCGTGGATCCAGTAAGACCGTCCCCGGTGCGTGCTATACCAGACAGTTTTCTTCCAGTGAAAATCAGTAAATTTGCAAGCGCAATATCTTAAAAACCAGTGAAAATAAAGTGTATACATTAAAGCTTATTGAATTTGTCTTGGAACGCACTATCAACTCAGGTGTTCAAAAAAAATAGTTCCATTTGAAAAACCGAACTTGACCATCGTATCTTTTAAAATAATAATCGATAAAAAAATTCGTTCGCGCTAAACAATTGGCCCCCTCGAACCATGCAATTCCCTATTTTTTTTATATTTTTATCTCCAATAGTTTAGGAGGGAGCCGGCTGTTTAGCTTTCCCGCGGACACACTGTATATAACATACAACAAGGAAAAGTCTCTAAATCAGTCAACAGTTGACTCCCTGATTTTTTTTTGTAATTCTTTACGGTCCTATGCAGAGATGGGCATTATTTAAATAAAAGAATATACTTCCGAATGGCCCCAGTGGCCAATCGACACGATGTTTGGGGTAGGGTGTGTGTACCCTAAATCTAAAATTTTATTTAGCTCCAGGTATTTATTAGTTTCCTTTGTTTATTCGAAGGCGTTTCATCTTGGGCTTCGAATAATTTTTCATCTTTCATTATATCTTTATCCTAAGGTCGTATTCAGATATATTGGCCGGTCGATTCGTTTTCGCGAACAGCGATCGAGGAGAAATCAGCCACCACAATCTGACGATCGTGGATTTGTCTGTTGGAGTTACGAGGCCACCCAAGGGTATGGTGGGGTAACGGGAATGCTGCGCGGCTCCGTCTGAACGTAGCCGTGTGGCTGTTATGACCAATACGAGATGAAGCTATCGAGAAAGAATCAATGTTCTGACCAATAAAGCTCCTGAATTTTTTCGAAGCTAAGGCACACCTATTCTGATGTGTGTATTTCTACGCTGCAGCTCGGTTTGGCCTATACACAACAGAAGCTTGGCGCTATCCCCACCACTTCTGGCTCACTCTTGTTCTGCGAAGGCGAGAGTGAGATGGAACGAGAGCGAGTCAGAAAACGTTGCGAACAGGAGCACCGAGGCAGCTAAGCGGTACCTATGGTGGGAGTATACGCGTTACGAAACTCACCGGCCAATATATCTGAATGTAAAGTCTCGTTAGCCGCTCGCTCAGGGTTGCCAGATCTTCCGCATTCAGCCGGAGTCTCGGGTTTTGAACCGTTGTCTCCGGCCTCAGGCAGGCACAATAAAAATCTCCAGCAGAATAGAGAGTATGTTGCAGCGTGCCATAAACAAAATAGAAATCTATTAAAATCTGTAACAAATTCTAATAACTATTCATAATACTTTTATTATTATTATTATTATTATTATTACTCGTTTATAAGAAGTCATTATTATAATGAATTTTAGATGCCTGTTTTTTTCTTCGCCCCTTTTTTTCTCACTTTCCCCACTCCAATCCTCCACGAAATTGAAATCTCCGGCAAAAGATCAGGCTTGATCTGGCAACCCTGCGCTCGCTGGTCCGGACCGGCGTGAGCCCGTATCATGAACGGAGCCCTAATTCCGAGGCTGAGTTTCTCGCTTCTTTCTGGCCGAAGGGGAGAGCAGGATGGAACGCTTTGCGTGCGCGGCGGGCGTGCGCGACGGGCGCGAGTGCTCAGATGGAATCGTGACTGTTCGATGCATCCGCGCCACGGTCAGATAGCCAGGCACGGCACGAGTCTTTTTTGCGCCATAAGCGAGCTTGCCAAATTCCGCCATTTATTATAATACATTTAATTGAGCTTCTTCATGACCTTACTCTACTCGTAGTTTAAAACCGTTGTAGTATAATTTGTAGTATTTCATTTAAAAATTTATTTTCAACAATGCCAACAATGAAAAGGCCATTTTGCACTTCTTGTCAACCTTACGCCCTAGCAGTTGCCTAATTTGGCAGAGTATAGTCATAAATAATCTCAAATAAATGTAATATAATAAAGGGCGCAATTTGACAAGTTCGCTTAGGGCGCAAAAATGACTTATGCCGGGCCTGCGTCAAGTTTTTGCGAAGCGGTTCCCGTGCTCACCGTAAGCACTTGCGACCATCGCGCACGCCCGTCGCGCACACAAAGGACGGATTGTCAGGCGTCCGAAAGACGGAGCGAGACAAAATATCAACGCGTCGCCTGTCTCGTACTGTCCTCGCTCGCTTTCAGTGCGTTCGCTCGCTCTCTTTCCATCTCGCTCTCGCCTTCGCCGGACAAGAGTGAGACAGAAGTGGTGGGGATAGCGAAAAGTCCGTATCGTGTACACCAAACAGAGCCCGTAACGATCTTAGATGCTCGAATAACTGACGAGAACCTTTGTGGCCCGAGCCGCACGAGATCGCTGTTGCTAGGCGATGTGTCATCGATTATATAGAAACAGAATTTGTTTTTTTTTTCATCGTATCAATATGAAAGTGACACAAATTGATTCCTGGCAATCTCCCGATTAAATTGACAGAAAATAATTTGAATCTGACTATTTTTAACGAAACGGGCTTCCAATTCTGCAAACAAATTTTCACGTAATTTCCTTAATTATGGTCCGAATAATATCATTTTTGGGGCCAATTTGATCGAGAAAACATGACGAATAGATTCACGTCACTTTCGCAAAGATCTGATTAGAAATGCAGAACTGAAGATTTGTCACTGCTTAGTGCGTAACATTGTATGGCCCCGCTGGATTCGAGCGTCGAAACCCACGAAAGTCAGCGAGTTGCATGATTGCTAGCGTGAAGGACAAGAGAGGACTTTGCATGGCGAAGGAAAGTCAGCCTTCTATAGAACTCAAATCGAGAAAGACTTTGCTGACAAACTTTACATATGTATATTCGCGTCAAATAAATACTTTAATTGTAAAATTTAGACGACAAACTATTGTTGAATTTCGCCAGTTCTTACATATGCATCACTTGGTTGGGAATTCCTGATTCCAGAGTTTCATGCATTTACGTATTGAAATGTTGCTTCAAGTCATCGGGAAATTGCATTGCTTCTTCTCGTACGTACATATATGTATCTGTTCGCGAGTAGGTGTCACGAGTGACGCGGCTTTGGTTTCTCAAATAAATGCACATTTATTAGGGCCCTCGGTCGACGGCGACTTGAGTCATCCAGTACTGAATATGAAATTGTTCATATTTCTCACTACACCTTGATAAGAGTGTTACCACCGATGGATTCGTGAGTTTATGTCCACGAAAATTAGTCGAGACGCGAAGCAATTCGGTCTATTTTTTCTTATGAATACATGATTAGGACACACACACTACGTTCACTAAAAATAGACCGAATTGCTCCATGTTTGGCATCATTTTCATCAGTAATGCAGTGCTCTGGTGAAGAACATCGTAATACGGAGCTAATATTCTAGGCCCTAGAATCTACGATATTGTCAATGTGCAGTTGAAACGCACGCCGCTTCACACTATCGTTTCTTAGCATTTATACGGGGTGATTGTGTAGCTAGAATCGTCAAACGCGATGCTCGCCAACAATCATGTGTCTCGCTGAGTTTCGTGGGCTTCGACGCTCGAAACCAGCGGGACTATACAATGTTGCACGCTAAGCAGTGACGAATCTGAAGTTCTGCAATTTGTAATCAGATCTTTGCAAAAGTGACGTCAATCGATTCCTTACAATTTTATATATAATGTTTGTTCATAACTGCTTTCTGCATAGGACGTGTAATAACTGCATTTCATGTTCTGTTTCGGTGCTTTGCTAGTAAAAAAATGTCTAACCTAACAAACTTCATTTTCTGGGGTCATCCCCTCATCTATTTTCCCTTTTCACTTATAATTCCTTACTGCTAACGTAGAATATTGTAGCATAAGCACATTTCAAGTAATTAAAATGTACAATCAATTTTCTACGTTTGCAGTACCAGCCGTCTTTCCGTTTAAATTTTTATAAGTACAACGCAACAGCTGAGAATTTATTTCCTTATTCAGAATAGAATACGGAAATAGCAAACAGCTCCCTCTCGCGTTTACCGGGCAATCGTCGATCTATCGGTATTACCATTTCTGTGCAGAAAAAACCTGCTGTAATACCGACTTGCCGAATCGGTTAGGTCACGTGACGTGTCTACCCCCTTAAGTTTATAACAGTGATCTACGAATTGTATTTTAGTAGTAGGCATTGCTTTGATGTTGAAATTTTCAACTTTCGTTGTTCCACTACTATCGTGATCGAACAAATTATCACAATTATTGCAAGGATCTTTCTGATTTTTCCATCCTGTGAAATTGTGTTTTATTATTTCTTGAAATTCAAATTTTTTTTTTTTAACATCTTGGGCAGTGCAAGATGTACCACACAATTTGCACTGATAGTAGTACTTGTGTAATTACACGCTAAACATCTTAATACTGTTGTTATTTCGTGTTGTACTGCATTCTTAATAAGAATCTCATGATTAGTGTTGGCTAGAACCGTGATTTGTGAATCACGAGTGATCCGATCACGTTCGTTCCCAATCACGGTGATTTTTCACAGTGATCCGTGATTTTCATGATCGTATGTGATTGGTGCAGGCAGAACAGTGATCCGTGATCGCTTCTGATTGATGCAGGCAGAACGGTGATCCGTGATCGCCTCTGATTGGTGCAGGCAGAATAGTGATCGCTTCTGATTGGTGGAGAGCATAGCTGCTCTTTGCACGCGCCACATAACCCCAATTTCTACTTCCTCTCGAAACATTCTCAAGTCCTCACTGTTCTTATAGAATCTCAGTTGAATATTTTGAACCAATGTAATCATTCTCGATCTATTTAAATTAACGAATATTTCTTCACTTTAGTTAAAACGTATAATGTATATGTGAATACTTTAACCAATCAAATCAGTGCGTGCATACATTGACTATTTATGAATGAATATTCTATATATCCGCTGAATTAGCACGCTTTGACTGTAACAGAAGCTCTATGAAAGTATTTTATAAAAAATAATTCAATCAAGATCAAGAATTACGATCACAGTACACAATTCACTCAAGTTAAAAAAATCACAATCACGGTCGTGATTAAAGTTAAATCACGACCGTGATCGTGAATCTGCGATCACTGTGATAAATCACTGTTAGTGATTTTGCACTCCATCTCTACTCATGATCACAAAGAGAGGTAATAAACTAAGTGCATCATGCAGCAGATTGTAAGCGTATGTTTCTCCTGCGAACTGCCGTAATGATATTATGTTTGGATTTTGATCCGATTTATATTGGTCCATAAAGACTTTTATTATATCATCAGCTTGTTCCGTCGAAAATAAGTTTTCTCTTATACAGGGTGTCCGCGGGAAGACTGGACAGCCGGTTTTCTCCTAAACTATTGGAGATAAAAATATAAAAAAAATAGGGGATTGCATGGTTCAAGGGGGCCAATTAATTAGCGTGAACGAATTTTTTTATCGATTATTATTTTAAAAGATACGATGGTCAAGTTCGGTTTTTCAAATGGAACTATTTTTTTTGAACACCTGAGTTGATAGTGCGTTCCAAGACAAATTCAATAAGCTTTAATGTATACACTTTATTTTCACTGGTTTTTAAGATATTGCGCTTGCAAATTTACTGATTTTCACTGGAAGAAAATTGTCTGGTATAGCACGCACCGGGGACGGTCTTACTGGATCCACGGGTGGCACTGCCTTTTGAAATAGATACCTACCTGCCAAAGGTCTACGCCAGGCCCAAAGGCTGGACAATTTTTTTCCGTCAGAAATGCTACTTAGGTAGGTACATCTGCGGTATTGAGAAGCGCACCGTTACTTTTATTTCGCACTTGCTTCTACGCTCGGATGGCCGGTTCTTTTGGGAGGGATGCAAGTTCGATTGGTTAGGTTAGGAGGAGTGAAAGTTGCTAGACTAAATTTCAATCATAGGGAGCAGATTGTATCAGAACCATTCGGATTTGCATTCCTCACAAACGGCTGCTCTCTTGAAGAGGCCCTCTTCACAACAATGCCCACCTTCTCTCGCACGGAATACGTTAACGCTTGCTTTTGTTCTGATATTGAAGCTCGTGTTTTTACTCGAGAGGACCACGCGTCCACAGCGGGCTATCCCTTTTCTTCCTGTGTCTCTCCACGAGCCGTGCTGACGGTGGATTGTAGGAGCGTAGATATCTGGATACCAGTTATTGAATTCAGGAGACGATAGAAATATTTTATTACAAAACACACATGTACTATAATTAAAGTAAATCGTATTCCTCTCGGGCAGGAGTACTGATAATGATCGAACTTGCGCCCCACTTCGCGCAGACCAATTACACGGAGGGTAGTCGGGTCACACACTGCCCAAATGATACAGGGTAATTCTGGAGCAACGCCCGTCAAGAAGATGCGCTGGCACCCCGTGGCGAGGACAGACCTTCGCTGTGCCTCACCCGATTTTTATGGCTTTTTCCGGAAAAAGATACGAATCCTGGGCCGGGCGTAGCGAATTGAGGTCGAGCCCCCGCAGTCGAGGGTGAATTATCCATTTGAGCGTATTATGAAACCCTTTTCTTCATCGTATCGAAAGGGGAGTGGTGCCAATGGATTCCTTATGTTTTTCTGACGAAAATCATACCAAATGTCATGCAAATCGGACTACTTTGACACAAGCTATTTGTATTCCCTATGTAAAAGTTGTCCGATTTACACGACATTTGCCATGATTTTCATCGGAAATCCCCAAGGAATCCATCGGCGACACTTCCATATCCATACGATAAAGAATAAAGAATTATTTTATTTCCTAACCAGATACAGGGTAATTATGGAGCAACGCCCGTCAAGGAGATGCGGCAGCCTGATACCCCGTGGCGAGGACAACCCCTCGCAGTGCCTGACCGAATTTTATGGCTTTCCACCCGCGAAGGGGTTCGAGTGCTTCATAAGAAGTGAGAAACCTTCGACTTGCGCATTGCTCATCAGATCTTTGCAAAAACGACACCTACCGATTCCTTATGTTTCGTCGATGAAGCTGACACTAAGAACGACGTTATTCGGACCATAATGAAGGAAATTCCATGGAATATCGATTTATATCATTTCAAGCTGACTTGACTTGGTTAAAAATAGTCCGATTTACATGAAATTTGGTATGATTTTAATCGACGGAACGCCAGGAATCCATTGGCGCCACTTCCCTTTCGATACGATGAAGAAAAGAAGCAAACATTTGAAATCCTGAATATTTCTCACTTCTTAATGGTATTCCAAACCCTTCGAGGGTCGAAAGCCATAAAATTCGATGGGCACTGCGGGGTGTTGTCCTTGCCACGGGGTGACGGGCGTACGTCCAGAATTACCCTGATGAAATAGAGGTGGAGGATGCCACATCTGGTTATCAAAAACTAACCGGCCTGATCGGCCGCGGTGTCTTGCCAGAGTCGCGGTTTATGAGCGGATTTTCCGCGCGTCGGCGGTAGGCAACGGTACATATTATGGGTCCGAAGTCATCGTACGCACTACCCACCGACAGAACAATATACGGATTAACTCAGACTGGACAATGTCACCACG
This sequence comes from Andrena bucephala, assembly GCA_947577245.1. Taxonomy (NCBI): domain Eukaryota; kingdom Metazoa; phylum Arthropoda; class Insecta; order Hymenoptera; family Andrenidae; genus Andrena; species Andrena bucephala. Next base: position 87,989,788 of record OX387716.1, on the reverse strand, counting down.
TTTTTTATTGGCCTTTACAAATTTGGCAAACAGATATTGCCGAAACGTTCTTGGAGAAATAATAAATTATCGACCGTAAAGAGCGAATGAATATTCGTCTGGCTCTAAGTTCGCTTTTGTCCCGACGCACGCGAGAAAGATGCCCCAAATATAGGAATTGAAAAGTATTATCCACCGTCAATACGCCTCGTGGAGAGACACAGTAAGAAAAGGGGTACACCGTTGAGTGCGCGTGGTTTCGCCTGCATCGTCCTCCTTTCAAATTAAAGACGGATTCCTTATCTCTCGAGTATAAATCCTTATCTCTCAAGTATAAACACGCGTTGGAATTACAAATCTGGTTAGGAAATAAAATAATTCTTTATTTTTTATCGTATGGATATGGAAGTGTCGCCGATCGATTCCTTGGGGTTTTCCGATGGAAATCATTACAAATGTCGTGTAAATCGGACAACTTTTACACAGGGAATAGAAATAGCTTGTGTCAAAGTAGTCCGATTTGCATGACATTTGGTATGATTTTCGTCAGCAAAACATACGGAATCCATTGGCGTCACTTCCCTTTCGATACGATGAAGAAAAGGGTTTCTTAATACGCTGTAATGGATAATTCACCCTCGACTGCGGAGGGTCGACTTCAATTCGCTACGTTCGACCCACGATTCGTACCTTTTTCCGAAAAAAGCCATAAAAATCGGATGAGGCACAGCGAAGGTCTGTCCTCGCCACGGGGTGCCAGCGCATCTCCTTGACGGGCGTTGCTCCAGAATTACCCTGTATCATTTGGGCAGTGTGTGACCCGACTACCCTCCGTGTAATTGGTCTGCGCGAAGTGGGGCGCAAGTTCGATCATTATCAGTACTCCTGCCCGAGAGGAATACGATTTACTTTAATTATAGTACATGTGTGTTTTGTAATAAAATATTTCTATCGTCTCCTGAATTCAATAACTGGTATCCAGATATCTACGCTCCTACAATCCACCGTCAACACGGCTCGTGGAGAGACACAGGAAGAAAAGGGGTAGCCCGCTGTCGACGCGTGGTCCTCTCGAGTATAAACACGAGCTTCAATATCAGAACAAAAGCAAGCGTTAACGTATTCCGTGCGAGAGAAGGTGGGCATTGTTGTGAAGAGGGCCTCTTCAAGAGAGCAGCCGTTTGTGAGGAATGCAAATCCGAATGGTTCTGATACAATCTGCTCCCTATGATTGAAATTTAGTCTAGCAACTTTCACTCCTCCTAACCTAACCAATCGAACTTGCATCCCTCCCAAAAGAACCGGCCATCCGAGCGTAGAAGCAAGTGCGAAATAAATATACCGCAGATGTACCTACCTAAGTAGCATTTCTGACGGAAAAAAATTGTCCAGCCTTTGGGCCTGGCGTAGACCTTTGGCAGGTAGGTATCTATTTCAAAAGGCAGTGCCACCCGTGGATCCAGTAAGACCGTCCCCGGTGCGTGCTATACCAGACAGTTTTCTTCCAGTGAAAATCAGTAAATTTGCAAGCGCAATATCTTAAAAACCAGTGAAAATAAAGTGTATACATTAAAGCTTATTGAATTTGTCTTGGAACGCACTATCAACTCAGGTGTTCAAAAAAAATAGTTCCATTTGAAAAACCGAACTTGACCATCGTATCTTTTAAAATAATAATCGATAAAAAAATTCGTTCGCGCTAAACAATTGGCCCCCTCGAACCATGCAATTCCCTATTTTTTTTATATTTTTATCTCCAATAGTTTAGGAGGGAGCCGGCTGTTTAGCTTTCCCGCGGACACACTGTATATAACATACAACAAGGAAAAGTCTCTAAATCAGTCAACAGTTGACTCCCTGATTTTTTTTTGTAATTCTTTACGGTCCTATGCAGAGATGGGCATTATTTAAATAAAAGAATATACTTCCGAATGGCCCCAGTGGCCAATCGACACGATGTTTGGGGTAGGGTGTGTGTACCCTAAATCTAAAATTTTATTTAGCTCCAGGTATTTATTAGTTTCCTTTGTTTATTCGAAGGCGTTTCATCTTGGGCTTCGAATAATTTTTCATCTTTCATTATATCTTTATCCTAAGGTCGTATTCAGATATATTGGCCGGTCGATTCGTTTTCGCGAACAGCGATCGAGGAGAAATCAGCCACCACAATCTGACGATCGTGGATTTGTCTGTTGGAGTTACGAGGCCACCCAAGGGTATGGTGGGGTAACGGGAATGCTGCGCGGCTCCGTCTGAACGTAGCCGTGTGGCTGTTATGACCAATACGAGATGAAGCTATCGAGAAAGAATCAATGTTCTGACCAATAAAGCTCCTGAATTTTTTCGAAGCTAAGGCACACCTATTCTGATGTGTGTATTTCTACGCTGCAGCTCGGTTTGGCCTATACACAACAGAAGCTTGGCGCTATCCCCACCACTTCTGGCTCACTCTTGTTCTGCGAAGGCGAGAGTGAGATGGAACGAGAGCGAGTCAGAAAACGTTGCGAACAGGAGCACCGAGGCAGCTAAGCGGTACCTATGGTGGGAGTATACGCGTTACGAAACTCACCGGCCAATATATCTGAATGTAAAGTCTCGTTAGCCGCTCGCTCAGGGTTGCCAGATCTTCCGCATTCAGCCGGAGTCTCGGGTTTTGAACCGTTGTCTCCGGCCTCAGGCAGGCACAATAAAAATCTCCAGCAGAATAGAGAGTATGTTGCAGCGTGCCATAAACAAAATAGAAATCTATTAAAATCTGTAACAAATTCTAATAACTATTCATAATACTTTTATTATTATTATTATTATTATTATTACTCGTTTATAAGAAGTCATTATTATAATGAATTTTAGATGCCTGTTTTTTTCTTCGCCCCTTTTTTTCTCACTTTCCCCACTCCAATCCTCCACGAAATTGAAATCTCCGGCAAAAGATCAGGCTTGATCTGGCAACCCTGCGCTCGCTGGTCCGGACCGGCGTGAGCCCGTATCATGAACGGAGCCCTAATTCCGAGGCTGAGTTTCTCGCTTCTTTCTGGCCGAAGGGGAGAGCAGGATGGAACGCTTTGCGTGCGCGGCGGGCGTGCGCGACGGGCGCGAGTGCTCAGATGGAATCGTGACTGTTCGATGCATCCGCGCCACGGTCAGATAGCCAGGCACGGCACGAGTCTTTTTTGCGCCATAAGCGAGCTTGCCAAATTCCGCCATTTATTATAATACATTTAATTGAGCTTCTTCATGACCTTACTCTACTCGTAGTTTAAAACCGTTGTAGTATAATTTGTAGTATTTCATTTAAAAATTTATTTTCAACAATGCCAACAATGAAAAGGCCATTTTGCACTTCTTGTCAACCTTACGCCCTAGCAGTTGCCTAATTTGGCAGAGTATAGTCATAAATAATCTCAAATAAATGTAATATAATAAAGGGCGCAATTTGACAAGTTCGCTTAGGGCGCAAAAATGACTTATGCCGGGCCTGCGTCAAGTTTTTGCGAAGCGGTTCCCGTGCTCACCGTAAGCACTTGCGACCATCGCGCACGCCCGTCGCGCACACAAAGGACGGATTGTCAGGCGTCCGAAAGACGGAGCGAGACAAAATATCAACGCGTCGCCTGTCTCGTACTGTCCTCGCTCGCTTTCAGTGCGTTCGCTCGCTCTCTTTCCATCTCGCTCTCGCCTTCGCCGGACAAGAGTGAGACAGAAGTGGTGGGGATAGCGAAAAGTCCGTATCGTGTACACCAAACAGAGCCCGTAACGATCTTAGATGCTCGAATAACTGACGAGAACCTTTGTGGCCCGAGCCGCACGAGATCGCTGTTGCTAGGCGATGTGTCATCGATTATATAGAAACAGAATTTGTTTTTTTTTTCATCGTATCAATATGAAAGTGACACAAATTGATTCCTGGCAATCTCCCGATTAAATTGACAGAAAATAATTTGAATCTGACTATTTTTAACGAAACGGGCTTCCAATTCTGCAAACAAATTTTCACGTAATTTCCTTAATTATGGTCCGAATAATATCATTTTTGGGGCCAATTTGATCGAGAAAACATGACGAATAGATTCACGTCACTTTCGCAAAGATCTGATTAGAAATGCAGAACTGAAGATTTGTCACTGCTTAGTGCGTAACATTGTATGGCCCCGCTGGATTCGAGCGTCGAAACCCACGAAAGTCAGCGAGTTGCATGATTGCTAGCGTGAAGGACAAGAGAGGACTTTGCATGGCGAAGGAAAGTCAGCCTTCTATAGAACTCAAATCGAGAAAGACTTTGCTGACAAACTTTACATATGTATATTCGCGTCAAATAAATACTTTAATTGTAAAATTTAGACGACAAACTATTGTTGAATTTCGCCAGTTCTTACATATGCATCACTTGGTTGGGAATTCCTGATTCCAGAGTTTCATGCATTTACGTATTGAAATGTTGCTTCAAGTCATCGGGAAATTGCATTGCTTCTTCTCGTACGTACATATATGTATCTGTTCGCGAGTAGGTGTCACGAGTGACGCGGCTTTGGTTTCTCAAATAAATGCACATTTATTAGGGCCCTCGGTCGACGGCGACTTGAGTCATCCAGTACTGAATATGAAATTGTTCATATTTCTCACTACACCTTGATAAGAGTGTTACCACCGATGGATTCGTGAGTTTATGTCCACGAAAATTAGTCGAGACGCGAAGCAATTCGGTCTATTTTTTCTTATGAATACATGATTAGGACACACACACTACGTTCACTAAAAATAGACCGAATTGCTCCATGTTTGGCATCATTTTCATCAGTAATGCAGTGCTCTGGTGAAGAACATCGTAATACGGAGCTAATATTCTAGGCCCTAGAATCTACGATATTGTCAATGTGCAGTTGAAACGCACGCCGCTTCACACTATCGTTTCTTAGCATTTATACGGGGTGATTGTGTAGCTAGAATCGTCAAACGCGATGCTCGCCAACAATCATGTGTCTCGCTGAGTTTCGTGGGCTTCGACGCTCGAAACCAGCGGGACTATACAATGTTGCACGCTAAGCAGTGACGAATCTGAAGTTCTGCAATTTGTAATCAGATCTTTGCAAAAGTGACGTCAATCGATTCCTTACAATTTTATATATAATGTTTGTTCATAACTGCTTTCTGCATAGGACGTGTAATAACTGCATTTCATGTTCTGTTTCGGTGCTTTGCTAGTAAAAAAATGTCTAACCTAACAAACTTCATTTTCTGGGGTCATCCCCTCATCTATTTTCCCTTTTCACTTATAATTCCTTACTGCTAACGTAGAATATTGTAGCATAAGCACATTTCAAGTAATTAAAATGTACAATCAATTTTCTACGTTTGCAGTACCAGCCGTCTTTCCGTTTAAATTTTTATAAGTACAACGCAACAGCTGAGAATTTATTTCCTTATTCAGAATAGAATACGGAAATAGCAAACAGCTCCCTCTCGCGTTTACCGGGCAATCGTCGATCTATCGGTATTACCATTTCTGTGCAGAAAAAACCTGCTGTAATACCGACTTGCCGAATCGGTTAGGTCACGTGACGTGTCTACCCCCTTAAGTTTATAACAGTGATCTACGAATTGTATTTTAGTAGTAGGCATTGCTTTGATGTTGAAATTTTCAACTTTCGTTGTTCCACTACTATCGTGATCGAACAAATTATCACAATTATTGCAAGGATCTTTCTGATTTTTCCATCCTGTGAAATTGTGTTTTATTATTTCTTGAAATTCAAATTTTTTTTTTTTAACATCTTGGGCAGTGCAAGATGTACCACACAATTTGCACTGATAGTAGTACTTGTGTAATTACACGCTAAACATCTTAATACTGTTGTTATTTCGTGTTGTACTGCATTCTTAATAAGAATCTCATGATTAGTGTTGGCTAGAACCGTGATTTGTGAATCACGAGTGATCCGATCACGTTCGTTCCCAATCACGGTGATTTTTCACAGTGATCCGTGATTTTCATGATCGTATGTGATTGGTGCAGGCAGAACAGTGATCCGTGATCGCTTCTGATTGATGCAGGCAGAACGGTGATCCGTGATCGCCTCTGATTGGTGCAGGCAGAATAGTGATCGCTTCTGATTGGTGGAGAGCATAGCTGCTCTTTGCACGCGCCACATAACCCCAATTTCTACTTCCTCTCGAAACATTCTCAAGTCCTCACTGTTCTTATAGAATCTCAGTTGAATATTTTGAACCAATGTAATCATTCTCGATCTATTTAAATTAACGAATATTTCTTCACTTTAGTTAAAACGTATAATGTATATGTGAATACTTTAACCAATCAAATCAGTGCGTGCATACATTGACTATTTATGAATGAATATTCTATATATCCGCTGAATTAGCACGCTTTGACTGTAACAGAAGCTCTATGAAAGTATTTTATAAAAAATAATTCAATCAAGATCAAGAATTACGATCACAGTACACAATTCACTCAAGTTAAAAAAATCACAATCACGGTCGTGATTAAAGTTAAATCACGACCGTGATCGTGAATCTGCGATCACTGTGATAAATCACTGTTAGTGATTTTGCACTCCATCTCTACTCATGATCACAAAGAGAGGTAATAAACTAAGTGCATCATGCAGCAGATTGTAAGCGTATGTTTCTCCTGCGAACTGCCGTAATGATATTATGTTTGGATTTTGATCCGATTTATATTGGTCCATAAAGACTTTTATTATATCATCAGCTTGTTCCGTCGAAAATAAGTTTTCTCTTATACAGGGTGTCCGCGGGAAGACTGGACAGCCGGTTTTCTCCTAAACTATTGGAGATAAAAATATAAAAAAAATAGGGGATTGCATGGTTCAAGGGGGCCAATTAATTAGCGTGAACGAATTTTTTTATCGATTATTATTTTAAAAGATACGATGGTCAAGTTCGGTTTTTCAAATGGAACTATTTTTTTTGAACACCTGAGTTGATAGTGCGTTCCAAGACAAATTCAATAAGCTTTAATGTATACACTTTATTTTCACTGGTTTTTAAGATATTGCGCTTGCAAATTTACTGATTTTCACTGGAAGAAAATTGTCTGGTATAGCACGCACCGGGGACGGTCTTACTGGATCCACGGGTGGCACTGCCTTTTGAAATAGATACCTACCTGCCAAAGGTCTACGCCAGGCCCAAAGGCTGGACAATTTTTTTCCGTCAGAAATGCTACTTAGGTAGGTACATCTGCGGTATTGAGAAGCGCACCGTTACTTTTATTTCGCACTTGCTTCTACGCTCGGATGGCCGGTTCTTTTGGGAGGGATGCAAGTTCGATTGGTTAGGTTAGGAGGAGTGAAAGTTGCTAGACTAAATTTCAATCATAGGGAGCAGATTGTATCAGAACCATTCGGATTTGCATTCCTCACAAACGGCTGCTCTCTTGAAGAGGCCCTCTTCACAACAATGCCCACCTTCTCTCGCACGGAATACGTTAACGCTTGCTTTTGTTCTGATATTGAAGCTCGTGTTTTTACTCGAGAGGACCACGCGTCCACAGCGGGCTATCCCTTTTCTTCCTGTGTCTCTCCACGAGCCGTGCTGACGGTGGATTGTAGGAGCGTAGATATCTGGATACCAGTTATTGAATTCAGGAGACGATAGAAATATTTTATTACAAAACACACATGTACTATAATTAAAGTAAATCGTATTCCTCTCGGGCAGGAGTACTGATAATGATCGAACTTGCGCCCCACTTCGCGCAGACCAATTACACGGAGGGTAGTCGGGTCACACACTGCCCAAATGATACAGGGTAATTCTGGAGCAACGCCCGTCAAGAAGATGCGCTGGCACCCCGTGGCGAGGACAGACCTTCGCTGTGCCTCACCCGATTTTTATGGCTTTTTCCGGAAAAAGATACGAATCCTGGGCCGGGCGTAGCGAATTGAGGTCGAGCCCCCGCAGTCGAGGGTGAATTATCCATTTGAGCGTATTATGAAACCCTTTTCTTCATCGTATCGAAAGGGGAGTGGTGCCAATGGATTCCTTATGTTTTTCTGACGAAAATCATACCAAATGTCATGCAAATCGGACTACTTTGACACAAGCTATTTGTATTCCCTATGTAAAAGTTGTCCGATTTACACGACATTTGCCATGATTTTCATCGGAAATCCCCAAGGAATCCATCGGCGACACTTCCATATCCATACGATAAAGAATAAAGAATTATTTTATTTCCTAACCAGATACAGGGTAATTATGGAGCAACGCCCGTCAAGGAGATGCGGCAGCCTGATACCCCGTGGCGAGGACAACCCCTCGCAGTGCCTGACCGAATTTTATGGCTTTCCACCCGCGAAGGGGTTCGAGTGCTTCATAAGAAGTGAGAAACCTTCGACTTGCGCATTGCTCATCAGATCTTTGCAAAAACGACACCTACCGATTCCTTATGTTTCGTCGATGAAGCTGACACTAAGAACGACGTTATTCGGACCATAATGAAGGAAATTCCATGGAATATCGATTTATATCATTTCAAGCTGACTTGACTTGGTTAAAAATAGTCCGATTTACATGAAATTTGGTATGATTTTAATCGACGGAACGCCAGGAATCCATTGGCGCCACTTCCCTTTCGATACGATGAAGAAAAGAAGCAAACATTTGAAATCCTGAATATTTCTCACTTCTTAATGGTATTCCAAACCCTTCGAGGGTCGAAAGCCATAAAATTCGATGGGCACTGCGGGGTGTTGTCCTTGCCACGGGGTGACGGGCGTACGTCCAGAATTACCCTGATGAAATAGAGGTGGAGGATGCCACATCTGGTTATCAAAAACTAACCGGCCTGATCGGCCGCGGTGTCTTGCCAGAGTCGCGGTTTATGAGCGGATTTTCCGCGCGTCGGCGGTAGGCAACGGTACATATTATGGGTCCGAAGTCATCGTACGCACTACCCACCGACAGAACAATATACGGATTAACTCAGACTGGACAATGTCACCACGTTTTTTATTGGCCTTTACAAATTTGGCAAACAGATATTGCCGAAACGTTCTTGGAGAAATAATAAATTATCGACCGTAAAGAGCGAATGAATATTCGTCTGGCTCTAAGTTCGCTTTTGTCCCGACGCACGCGAGAAAGATGCCCCAAATATAGGAATTGAAAAGTATTATCCACCGTCAATACGCCTCGTGGAGAGACACAGTAAGAAAAGGGGTACACCGTTGAGTGCGCGTGGTTTCGCCTGCATCGTCCTCCTTTCAAATTAAAGACGGATTCCTTATCTCTCGAGTATAAATCCTTATCTCTCAAGTATAAACACGCGTTGGAATTACAAATCTGGTTAGGAAATAAAATAATTCTTTATTTTTTATCGTATGGATATGGAAGTGTCGCCGATCGATTCCTTGGGGTTTTCCGATGGAAATCATTACAAATGTCGTGTAAATCGGACAACTTTTACACAGGGAATAGAAATAGCTTGTGTCAAAGTAGTCCGATTTGCATGACATTTGGTATGATTTTCGTCAGCAAAACATACGGAATCCATTGGCGTCACTTCCCTTTCGATACGATGAAGAAAAGGGTTTCTTAATACGCTGTAATGGATAATTCACCCTCGACTGCGGAGGGTCGACTTCAATTCGCTACGTTCGACCCACGATTCGTACCTTTTTCCGAAAAAAGCCATAAAAATCGGATGAGGCACAGCGAAGGTCTGTCCTCGCCACGGGGTGCCAGCGCATCTCCTTGACGGGCGTTGCTCCAGAATTACCCTGTATCATTTGGGCAGTGTGTGACCCGACTACCCTCCGTGTAATTGGTCTGCGCGAAGTGGGGCGCAAGTTCGATCATTATCAGTACTCCTGCCCGAGAGGAATACGATTTACTTTAATTATAGTACATGTGTGTTTTGTAATAAAATATTTCTATCGTCTCCTGAATTCAATAACTGGTATCCAGATATCTACGCTCCTACAATCCACCGTCAACACGGCTCGTGGAGAGACACAGGAAGAAAAGGGGTAGCCCGCTGTCGACGCGTGGTCCTCTCGAGTATAAACACGAGCTTCAATATCAGAACAAAAGCAAGCGTTAACGTATTCCGTGCGAGAGAAGGTGGGCATTGTTGTGAAGAGGGCCTCTTCAAGAGAGCAGCCGTTTGTGAGGAATGCAAATCCGAATGGTTCTGATACAATCTGCTCCCTATGATTGAAATTTAGTCTAGCAACTTTCACTCCTCCTAACCTAACCAATCGAACTTGCATCCCTCCCAAAAGAACCGGCCATCCGAGCGTAGAAGCAAGTGCGAAATAAATATACCGCAGATGTACCTACCTAAGTAGCATTTCTGACGGAAAAAAATTGTCCAGCCTTTGGGCCTGGCGTAGACCTTTGGCAGGTAGGTATCTATTTCAAAAGGCAGTGCCACCCGTGGATCCAGTAAGACCGTCCCCGGTGCGTGCTATACCAGACAGTTTTCTTCCAGTGAAAATCAGTAAATTTGCAAGCGCAATATCTTAAAAACCAGTGAAAATAAAGTGTATACATTAAAGCTTATTGAATTTGTCTTGGAACGCACTATCAACTCAGGTGTTCAAAAAAAATAGTTCCATTTGAAAAACCGAACTTGACCATCGTATCTTTTAAAATAATAATCGATAAAAAAATTCGTTCGCGCTAAACAATTGGCCCCCTCGAACCATGCAATTCCCTATTTTTTTTATATTTTTATCTCCAATAGTTTAGGAGGGAGCCGGCTGTTTAGCTTTCCCGCGGACACACTGTATATAACATACAACAAGGAAAAGTCTCTAAATCAGTCAACAGTTGACTCCCTGATTTTTTTTTGTAATTCTTTACGGTCCTATGCAGAGATGGGCATTATTTAAATAAAAGAATATACTTCCGAATGGCCCCAGTGGCCAATCGACACGATGTTTGGGGTAGGGTGTGTGTACCCTAAATCTAAAATTTTATTTAGCTCCAGGTATTTATTAGTTTCCTTTGTTTATTCGAAGGCGTTTCATCTTGGGCTTCGAATAATTTTTCATCTTTCATTATATCTTTATCCTAAGGTCGTATTCAGATATATTGGCCGGTCGATTCGTTTTCGCGAACAGCGATCGAGGAGAAATCAGCCACCACAATCTGACGATCGTGGATTTGTCTGTTGGAGTTACGAGGCCACCCAAGGGTATGGTGGGGTAACGGGAATGCTGCGCGGCTCCGTCTGAACGTAGCCGTGTGGCTGTTATGACCAATACGAGATGAAGCTATCGAGAAAGAATCAATGTTCTGACCAATAAAGCTCCTGAATTTTTTCGAAGCTAAGGCACACCTATTCTGATGTGTGTATTTCTACGCTGCAGCTCGGTTTGGCCTATACACAACAGAAGCTTGGCGCTATCCCCACCACTTCTGGCTCACTCTTGTTCTGCGAAGGCGAGAGTGAGATGGAACGAGAGCGAGTCAGAAAACGTTGCGAACAGGAGCACCGAGGCAGCTAAGCGGTACCTATGGTGGGAGTATACGCGTTACGAAACTCACCGGCCAATATATCTGAATGTAAAGTCTCGTTAGCCGCTCGCTCAGGGTTGCCAGATCTTCCGCATTCAGCCGGAGTCTCGGGTTTTGAACCGTTGTCTCCGGCCTCAGGCAGGCACAATAAAAATCTCCAGCAGAATAGAGAGTATGTTGCAGCGTGCCATAAACAAAATAGAAATCTATTAAAATCTGTAACAAATTCTAATAACTATTCATAATACTTTTATTATTATTATTATTATTATTATTACTCGTTTATAAGAAGTCATTATTATAATGAATTTTAGATGCCTGTTTTTTTCTTCGCCCCTTTTTTTCTCACTTTCCCCACTCCAATCCTCCACGAAATTGAAATCTCCGGCAAAAGATCAGGCTTGATCTGGCAACCCTGCGCTCGCTGGTCCGGACCGGCGTGAGCCCGTATCATGAACGGAGCCCTAATTCCGAGGCTGAGTTTCTCGCTTCTTTCTGGCCGAAGGGGAGAGCAGGATGGAACGCTTTGCGTGCGCGGCGGGCGTGCGCGACGGGCGCGAGTGCTCAGATGGAATCGTGACTGTTCGATGCATCCGCGCCACGGTCAGATAGCCAGGCACGGCACGAGTCTTTTTTGCGCCATAAGCGAGCTTGCCAAATTCCGCCATTTATTATAATACATTTAATTGAGCTTCTTCATGACCTTACTCTACTCGTAGTTTAAAACCGTTGTAGTATAATTTGTAGTATTTCATTTAAAAATTTATTTTCAACAATGCCAACAATGAAAAGGCCATTTTGCACTTCTTGTCAACCTTACGCCCTAGCAGTTGCCTAATTTGGCAGAGTATAGTCATAAATAATCTCAAATAAATGTAATATAATAAAGGGCGCAATTTGACAAGTTCGCTTAGGGCGCAAAAATGACTTATGCCGGGCCTGCGTCAAGTTTTTGCGAAGCGGTTCCCGTGCTCACCGTAAGCACTTGCGACCATCGCGCACGCCCGTCGCGCACACAAAGGACGGATTGTCAGGCGTCCGAAAGACGGAGCGAGACAAAATATCAACGCGTCGCCTGTCTCGTACTGTCCTCGCTCGCTTTCAGTGCGTTCGCTCGCTCTCTTTCCATCTCGCTCTCGCCTTCGCCGGACAAGAGTGAGACAGAAGTGGTGGGGATAGCGAAAAGTCCGTATCGTGTACACCAAACAGAGCCCGTAACGATCTTAGATGCTCGAATAACTGACGAGAACCTTTGTGGCCCGAGCCGCACGAGATCGCTGTTGCTAGGCGATGTGTCATCGATTATATAGAAACAGAATTTGTTTTTTTTTTCATCGTATCAATATGAAAGTGACACAAATTGATTCCTGGCAATCTCCCGATTAAATTGACAGAAAATAATTTGAATCTGACTATTTTTAACGAAACGGGCTTCCAATTCTGCAAACAAATTTTCACGTAATTTCCTTAATTATGGTCCGAATAATATCATTTTTGGGGCCAATTTGATCGAGAAAACATGACGAATAGATTCACGTCACTTTCGCAAAGATCTGATTAGAAATGCAGAACTGAAGATTTGTCACTGCTTAGTGCGTAACATTGTATGGCCCCGCTGGATTCGAGCGTCGAAACCCACGAAAGTCAGCGAGTTGCATGATTGCTAGCGTGAAGGACAAGAGAGGACTTTGCATGGCGAAGGAAAGTCAGCCTTCTATAGAACTCAAATCGAGAAAGACTTTGCTGACAAACTTTACATATGTATATTCGCGTCAAATAAATACTTTAATTGTAAAATTTAGACGACAAACTATTGTTGAATTTCGCCAGTTCTTACATATGCATCACTTGGTTGGGAATTCCTGATTCCAGAGTTTCATGCATTTACGTATTGAAATGTTGCTTCAAGTCATCGGGAAATTGCATTGCTTCTTCTCGTACGTACATATATGTATCTGTTCGCGAGTAGGTGTCACGAGTGACGCGGCTTTGGTTTCTCAAATAAATGCACATTTATTAGGGCCCTCGGTCGACGGCGACTTGAGTCATCCAGTACTGAATATGAAATTGTTCATATTTCTCACTACACCTTGATAAGAGTGTTACCACCGATGGATTCGTGAGTTTATGTCCACGAAAATTAGTCGAGACGCGAAGCAATTCGGTCTATTTTTTCTTATGAATACATGATTAGGACACACACACTACGTTCACTAAAAATAGACCGAATTGCTCCATGTTTGGCATCATTTTCATCAGTAATGCAGTGCTCTGGTGAAGAACATCGTAATACGGAGCTAATATTCTAGGCCCTAGAATCTACGATATTGTCAATGTGCAGTTGAAACGCACGCCGCTTCACACTATCGTTTCTTAGCATTTATACGGGGTGATTGTGTAGCTAGAATCGTCAAACGCGATGCTCGCCAACAATCATGTGTCTCGCTGAGTTTCGTGGGCTTCGACGCTCGAAACCAGCGGGACTATACAATGTTGCACGCTAAGCAGTGACGAATCTGAAGTTCTGCAATTTGTAATCAGATCTTTGCAAAAGTGACGTCAATCGATTCCTTACAATTTTATATATAATGTTTGTTCATAACTGCTTTCTGCATAGGACGTGTAATAACTGCATTTCATGTTCTGTTTCGGTGCTTTGCTAGTAAAAAAATGTCTAACCTAACAAACTTCATTTTCTGGGGTCATCCCCTCATCTATTTTCCCTTTTCACTTATAATTCCTTACTGCTAACGTAGAATATTGTAGCATAAGCACATTTCAAGTAATTAAAATGTACAATCAATTTTCTACGTTTGCAGTACCAGCCGTCTTTCCGTTTAAATTTTTATAAGTACAACGCAACAGCTGAGAATTTATTTCCTTATTCAGAATAGAATACGGAAATAGCAAACAGCTCCCTCTCGCGTTTACCGGGCAATCGTCGATCTATCGGTATTACCATTTCTGTGCAGAAAAAACCTGCTGTAATACCGACTTGCCGAATCGGTTAGGTCACGTGACGTGTCTACCCCCTTAAGTTTATAACAGTGATCTACGAATTGTATTTTAGTAGTAGGCATTGCTTTGATGTTGAAATTTTCAACTTTCGTTGTTCCACTACTATCGTGATCGAACAAATTATCACAATTATTGCAAGGATCTTTCTGATTTTTCCATCCTGTGAAATTGTGTTTTATTATTTCTTGAAATTCAAATTTTTTTTTTTTAACATCTTGGGCAGTGCAAGATGTACCACACAATTTGCACTGATAGTAGTACTTGTGTAATTACACGCTAAACATCTTAATACTGTTGTTATTTCGTGTTGTACTGCATTCTTAATAAGAATCTCATGATTAGTGTTGGCTAGAACCGTGATTTGTGAATCACGAGTGATCCGATCACGTTCGTTCCCAATCACGGTGATTTTTCACAGTGATCCGTGATTTTCATGATCGTATGTGATTGGTGCAGGCAGAACAGTGATCCGTGATCGCTTCTGATTGATGCAGGCAGAACGGTGATCCGTGATCGCCTCTGATTGGTGCAGGCAGAATAGTGATCGCTTCTGATTGGTGGAGAGCATAGCTGCTCTTTGCACGCGCCACATAACCCCAATTTCTACTTCCTCTCGAAACATTCTCAAGTCCTCACTGTTCTTATAGAATCTCAGTTGAATATTTTGAACCAATGTAATCATTCTCGATCTATTTAAATTAACGAATATTTCTTCACTTTAGTTAAAACGTATAATGTATATGTGAATACTTTAACCAATCAAATCAGTGCGTGCATACATTGACTATTTATGAATGAATATTCTATATATCCGCTGAATTAGCACGCTTTGACTGTAACAGAAGCTCTATGAAAGTATTTTATAAAAAATAATTCAATCAAGATCAAGAATTACGATCACAGTACACAATTCACTCAAGTTAAAAAAATCACAATCACGGTCGTGATTAAAGTTAAATCACGACCGTGATCGTGAATCTGCGATCACTGTGATAAATCACTGTTAGTGATTTTGCACTCCATCTCTACTCATGATCACAAAGAGAGGTAATAAACTAAGTGCATCATGCAGCAGATTGTAAGCGTATGTTTCTCCTGCGAACTGCCGTAATGATATTATGTTTGGATTTTGATCCGATTTATATTGGTCCATAAAGACTTTTATTATATCATCAGCTTGTTCCGTCGAAAATAAGTTTTCTCTTATACAGGGTGTCCGCGGGAAGACTGGACAGCCGGTTTTCTCCTAAACTATTGGAGATAAAAATATAAAAAAAATAGGGGATTGCATGGTTCAAGGGGGCCAATTAATTAGCGTGAACGAATTTTTTTATCGATTATTATTTTAAAAGATACGATGGTCAAGTTCGGTTTTTCAAATGGAACTATTTTTTTTGAACACCTGAGTTGATAGTGCGTTCCAAGACAAATTCAATAAGCTTTAATGTATACACTTTATTTTCACTGGTTTTTAAGATATTGCGCTTGCAAATTTACTGATTTTCACTGGAAGAAAATTGTCTGGTATAGCACGCACCGGGGACGGTCTTACTGGATCCACGGGTGGCACTGCCTTTTGAAATAGATACCTACCTGCCAAAGGTCTACGCCAGGCCCAAAGGCTGGACAATTTTTTTCCGTCAGAAATGCTACTTAGGTAGGTACATCTGCGGTATTGAGAAGCGCACCGTTACTTTTATTTCGCACTTGCTTCTACGCTCGGATGGCCGGTTCTTTTGGGAGGGATGCAAGTTCGATTGGTTAGGTTAGGAGGAGTGAAAGTTGCTAGACTAAATTTCAATCATAGGGAGCAGATTGTATCAGAACCATTCGGATTTGCATTCCTCACAAACGGCTGCTCTCTTGAAGAGGCCCTCTTCACAACAATGCCCACCTTCTCTCGCACGGAATACGTTAACGCTTGCTTTTGTTCTGATATTGAAGCTCGTGTTTATACTCGAGAGGACCACGCGTCGACAGCGGGCTATCCCTTTTCTTCCTGTGTCTCTCCACGAGCCGTGCTGACGGTGGATTGTAGGAGCGTAGATATCTGGATACCAGTTATTGAATTCAGGAGACGATAGAAATATTTTATTACAAAACACACATGTACTATAATTAAAGTAAATCGTATTCCTCTCGGGCAGGAGTACTGATAATGATCGAACTTGCGCCCCACTTCGCGCAGACCAATTACACGGAGGGTAGTCGGGTCACACACTGCCCAAATGATACAGGGTAATTCTGGAGCAACGCCCGTCAAGGAGATGCGCTGGCACCCCGTGGCGAGGACAGACCTTCGCTGTGCCTCACCCGATTTTTATGGCTTTTTCCGGAAAAAGATACGAATCCTGGGCCGGGCGTAGCGAATTGAGGTCGAGCCCCCGCAGTCGAGGGTGAATTATCCATTTGAGCGTATTATGAAACCCTTTTCTTCATCGTATCGAAAGGGGAGTGGTGCCAATGGATTCCTTATGTTTTTCTGACGAAAATCATACCAAATGTCATGCAAATCGGACTACTTTGACACAAGCTATTTGTATTCCCTATGTAAAAGTTGTCCGATTTACACGACATTTGCCATGATTTTCATCGGAAATCCCCAAGGAATCCATCGGCGACACTTCCATATCCATACGATAAAGAATAAAGAATTATTTTATTTCCTAACCAGATACAGGGTAATTATGGAGCAACGCCCGTCAAGGAGATGCGGCAGCCTGATACCCCGTGGCGAGGACAACCCCTCGCAGTGCCTGACCGAATTTTATGGCTTTCCACCCGCGAAGGGGTTCGAGTGCTTCATAAGAAGTGAGAAACCTTCGACTTGCGCATTGCTCATCAGATCTTTGCAAAAACGACACCTACCGATTCCTTATGTTTCGTCGATGAAGCTGACACTAAGAACGACGTTATTCGGACCATAATGAAGGAAATTCCATGGAATATCGATTTATATCATTTCAAGCTGACTTGACTTGGTTAAAAATAGTCCGATTTACATGAAATTTGGTATGATTTTAATCGACGGAACGCCAGGAATCCATTGGCGCCACTTCCCTTTCGATACGATGAAGAAAAGAAGCAAACATTTGAAATCCTGAATATTTCTCACTTCTTAATGGTATTCCAAACCCTTCGAGGGTCGAAAGCCATAAAATTCGATGGGCACTGCGGGGTGTTGTCCTTGCCACGGGGTGACGGGCGTACGTCCAGAATTACCCTGATGAAATAGAGGTGGAGGATGCCACATCTGGTTATCAAAAACTAACCGGCCTGATCGGCCGCGGTGTCTTGCCAGAGTCGCGGTTTATGAGCGGATTTTCCGCGCGTCGGCGGTAGGCAACGGTACATATTATGGGTCCGAAGTCATCGTACGCACTACCCACCGACAGAACAATATACGGATTAACTCAGACTGGACAATGTCACCACGTTTTTTATTGGCCTTTACAAATTTGGCAAACAGATATTGCCGAAACGTTCTTGGAGAAATAATAAATTATCGACCGTAAAGAGCGAATGAATATTCGTCTGGCTCTAAGTTCGCTTTTGTCCCGACGCACGCGAGAAAGATGCCCCAAATATAGGAATTGAAAAGTATTATCCACCGTCAATACGCCTCGTGGAGAGACACAGTAAGAAAAGGGGTACACCGTTGAGTGCGCGTGGTTTCGCCTGCATCGTCCTCCTTTCAAATTAAAGACGGATTCCTTATCTCTCGAGTATAAATCCTTATCTCTCAAGTATAAACACGCGTTGGAATTACAAATCTGGTTAGGAAATAAAATAATTCTTTATTTTTTATCGTATGGATATGGAAGTGTCGCCGATCGATTCCTTGGGGTTTTCCGATGGAAATCATTACAAATGTCGTGTAAATCGGACAACTTTTACACAGGGAATAGAAATAGCTTGTGTCAAAGTAGTCCGATTTGCATGACATTTGGTATGATTTTCGTCAGCAAAACATACGGAATCCATTGGCGTCACTTCCCTTTCGATACGATGAAGAAAAGGGTTTCTTAATACGCTGTAATGGATAATTCACCCTCGACTGCGGAGGGTCGACTTCAATTCGCTACGTTCGACCCACGATTCGTACCTTTTTCCGAAAAAAGCCATAAAAATCGGATGAGGCACAGCGAAGGTCTGTCCTCGCCACGGGGTGCCAGCGCATCTCCTTGACGGGCGTTGCTCCAGAATTACCCTGTATCATTTGGGCAGTGTGTGACCCGACTACCCTCCGTGTAATTGGTCTGCGCGAAGTGGGGCGCAAGTTCGATCATTATCAGTACTCCTGCCCGAGAGGAATACGATTTACTTTAATTATAGTACATGTGTGTTTTGTAATAAAATATTTCTATCGTCTCCTGAATTCAATAACTGGTATCCAGATATCTACGCTCCTACAATCCACCGTCAACACGGCTCGTGGAGAGACACAGGAAGAAAAGGGGTAGCCCGCTGTCGACGCGTGGTCCTCTCGAGTATAAACACGAGCTTCAATATCAGAACAAAAGCAAGCGTTAACGTATTCCGTGCGAGAGAAGGTGGGCATTGTTGTGAAGAGGGCCTCTTCAAGAGAGCAGCCGTTTGTGAGGAATGCAAATCCGAATGGTTCTGATACAATCTGCTCCCTATGATTGAAATTTAGTCTAGCAACTTTCACTCCTCTTAACCTAACCAATCGAACTTGCATCCCTCCCAAAAGAACCGGCCATCCGAGCGTAGAAGCAAGTGCGAAATAAAAGTAACGGTGCGCTTCTCAATACCGCAGATGTACCTACCTAAGTAGCATTTCTGACGGAAAAAAATTGTCCAGCCTTTGGGCCTGGCGTAGACCTTTGGCAGGTAGGTATCTATTTCAAAAGGCAGTGCCACCCGTGGATCCAGTAAGACCGTCCCCGGTGCGTGCTATACCAGACAGTTTTCTTCCAGTGAAATTCAGTAAATTTGCAAGCGCAATATCTTAAAATCCAGTGAAAATAAAGTGTATACATTAAAGCTTATTGAATTTGTCTTGGAACGCACTATCAACTCAAGTGTTCAAAAAAAATAGTTCCATTTGAAAAACCGAACTTGACCATCGTATCTTTTAAAATAATAATCGATAAAAAAATTCGTTCGCGCTTATTAATTGGCCCCCTCGAACCATGCAATTCCCTATTTTTTTTATATTTTTATCTCCAATAGTTTAGGAGAAAACCGGCTGTCCAGTCTTCCCGCGGACACCCTGTAGATGAACAATATAACATGTGTAACGTCCCACGGGGACTCGAACCGGTAATTACCGACCGTCGATAAAGTAGAACTGTACTACATTACCGCAGAGCCAACCTATGTTACCGCGCACAAGCATTGTACATACTTTAAGATATAAATTATAATCTAAGCAAATATTAGAGAAACAAATATTATAGAAATGTTAAGAATAATTAATTAGACATACTGCCAAAAGTGCAACACATAATAATATGTATTAAGCGAGCAAAATACAAAATAACGAATAAAGACTTACTGCGCATGCGCCAGCCCGCCAATTTTCTAGTATAAAAGGAGGCGTGTGCAGCACCGAGCGCGCTCATTCGAATACGAACACTTCCCTGCGACCAACGAATGCTAGTTCCTAGAGGCAGCTTACGTACTATCCAGCAGAATTTCAGCACGCTCCGGAAACGGCAGCGACTGGTTCTCAGTGTACAAAGGTACTGGGTGCTGCTTTTTGGATCTTTCATTCAAGGTTGAGAACTTTCTCTTCACGGAGGTTTCAAGCGTTGCTCCTATTAGTAGGCAGCAGCTTAACTTCTTAGCGAAGGCAAGGTCTACGGAACACTAGAATTCGAACCCTGCCACGAGTGTAGGGAACCGCTCCGGAAACGGCAGCGGCCGCCCTCACAGCAGAAGCATAGAATACGAACTCTGTCAAAAGTTTCGGGAACCGCTGCGGCAACGGCAGCGGCCGAGCTTACTACAGAAGCACATACTTATATACATATATTTAACTTAATTAGCGCAATTAATTAGAATAGACAAAAAAACAAAAACCCAAAAACATTAAAAAAAAACACATATATAATCGTAGTCGTAAGCAATATTATAATCATTATTAGAATTAAGTGTTATTTTTTAATAAAGACATTGTTAAGTTTAAGTTGGATTTTACTCCTTAACTCTGACAACGAACCCCCACCTATCCTATACTCGAGGGGACGCCGCTCTCCTCTCGAGAACCTGAAGCGTTTCAGTAGTCCCCGGACAACCGGACGTTACAGATTGGATTATTTTTGGTGACAGCGGTGGGATATCTCGTTGAGAAGGAAACTTTCGCTAGTAGAAATCACTCCAAAAGTGAGTATTTTTCTTACAAATTTTTTCTCTATCTTACAGAGACGTAAAACTTTACAATGCTTGAAACAATTGGAGAAAGAATGGCTAACTTAACAATCAATACGGAGACTCAAAGAACTCCAGAAAATATAAACAATCCAGAAACTCTAGAAACCATAGAAACTCCAGATAATGAAAATCCTCAAATTAATATGAATACAGCTACGAATGTATATCCTCATCTACCACACATTAGCCTACGCGACACAGCAGACACAGTCCCTTCCTTTAATGGTAGAAATATACCGCTGCATCAATTTATCAAAAGTTGTCGACACGCACGACGCATGGTAAACCCAAACGCAGAGTATGGATTAGTTCAACTCATTAAAAATAAGCTTTACGGACAAGCCTCACGAGTAATTCTAAGCGGAGAATATAACACAATCGGCGACCTCATATCTATACTAAGCTCGCGTTTTGCTCCATTACATACTTCAATCCAATTATACGGCGAACTATCTGTAAGACCCTCTGCGTTGCCTCCTGCCGGTCTAGCAGAGCCGATCTAGACCGCTCGGGGTCTGAGGCGGGAGAACAGACGCTCGAGAGAGACGATACGGGATGGACGTTGACAAAAGGGGTCACGATCGGAACGGATTAGAAAAAGCGGTCACGGTTAGACGCTGCGATACGAGGCGGTTCGTGTTCGATTCGGCGGTTGAGTTAAAGTGTGGCGCCTTTGGCCCAAGTGTAAAAATAAATAAAGATTTGGTATTGGGTTTGTGTGATTACACGATCGTGTTTTTTTTTGCTCATTATCGTGAGACTTTGTGTTTGGCCCTTACAGTCAAAATATCAGAAGTGGGATTCGGATCGCGGGAGAGAGAGATAAAAACTGTGGCGAACGTTCTAAAATTTAGCTAACCAGTAGTAAAAACCAATTGTTCGTGAGGACCGATAGAATCTCGCGTTTGAGTTCGCGTGGTTGAGTAAATTCGAAATGGTTCTAGAACGTTCGATCCAGAGGTGAGGACGAAAAACAAAGCTGTTGATGTTCTAGTTGCTAACCGAGTTTCAAGCACCACTATATCGTTCAAGTTTACGTTGGCCACCTCTGTTGTTCCTTGAGTCACCAACACAGGTGTGTGCGTGTGCTGCAGTCGAAAGTGCAGTGGAAAGACGACTTAAGAGGATGAACCCTAGCGATTATAAACTGCACCAGTTGAAAAGTGCACTACAAAATCTTGGACTGTCCTCAAGCGGAAACAAGGCCGAATTAATTGCAAGGTTAATGGAAACGGATCCTGAAGGACGTTGGATGACTCCTGCGGAGGAAACGGAGCAGCAGGAACCCGAGGAGTACGAAGAACTAAGCGACTCCTCGGGAAACGACCAAATCCCTTTGCGCGCACCATCAACTTCCTCCGGAAGAGTGAGGGTAAGGGACGACCTGCAAGCCAAAGGACCTTCATTACCTCCGCCAGCAACCTCCACCGGAGCGGGTGTTGACGTTATCGCTCGACTGTTGGAACATATGTCCATCGAGAATCAAAGGAGGGACGAACTTTTCGCCAGGATGCTGGAGCAAACAGCGGTGTGGGCACAGGACTTCCCCCCCCCCCCCCGTTCCACAAAATTACCATATTATGCCGGATCTATCTAAGAGCATTAGAGATTTCGACGGGGAAGAAGGAGGTGTCCGAGCGGCGGAATGGCTCAAAAATCTCTGCGGCATGCAGATGCTGCATCGGTGGCCAGATAACTTCGCCTTAGAAGCGGCTCGAGCTCACTTAAAGGGCGGAGCCTATCATTGGTTCTCTGACAGGTTTCAGGGAGTAACGACGTGGGAAGCGTTTCAGAACGCATTCGAGGCTACCTTTTGTGTGGAGGAGAGTTTGACTGCTAGATGGAAGCGTATGACCTCTCGTGTCCAGCGGAAGGACGAAACGTTGACGTCCTACTATCACGAGAAAGTTAAGCTGTGTCGGAAGTTAAACTTCGCTTTTCCGGAAATACGCGAACAAGTGCTTGTCGGTTTGTGGTCCAAGGACCTGTGTTCCGCTGTGACCGCCCGAAGGCACACGGATGAAAACGATTTGCTGCATGACCTCATGGATCAGGAGCGCCTGCATCGGCAGCGCTTCGAGCGCTTTAAAAGTTCAAAAGAAAGCGGAAGCACGCCAACCAGGGTGCAGACGGACAGTGTGCGCCAAACACCGGCTACCGGAGCGGATCGCGCCCTTGGACGGGAGGTCAAATGTTATAATTGTAACGAGAGGGGGCATCTCTCTCGCGATTCCACGAAGCCGAGGAGAAGTAGCGGTGCCTGCTTCAAATGCGGACAGGCAGGACATCTGTCCAGGGATTGTCCGACAACTCCGTCGGGTTCAACACAGCGCTTAACTTCGGGAGGACCCGCGGGGGAAGATACCACCGCCTTGGTAGAATCTGACGTCACCGACCTCCGAAGGACTACCGACCCAGACGAAGGAAGAGGGAATGAGCGAAAACCCCTGCTTGAGCCGAAACGAGAATGCTGCGTCCTTATCGCCGATGAGCAGCAGACCGCCTTTTATACCGAGGCACTGGTAGACTCTGGGAGTCAGATAAGTTTTATTACCGAAACCGCTTATTATGACAATTTTAGCCACTATCCGTTAGAAAAAAGGGGAAGTCAAAACTCATACGGAGGCATAAACCAATCACCCTTACATATTTTTGGATACATCGATGCTAAAATTATAGTTCATTTACTACCTAATCATAGTTTTAATGTAAAATTAGCCGTGGTTCTGGACACAACCGTTAGCTATTCGGGAATACTCGGTCGAGATTTCATTCAACAGCCAGGGTTAAAAATTGAATTGGGTAATAAACTTAAAATGATTGCTGGGGATTCGAGTCACGAAATATTAAATATCGAACTGATAGACCCTCCTGGTAAACTCGCGTTGGTGTGTCAAAATTTGGATGAGAATATACCGTATGAAACTCAGAGCCAGCTGATTGAATTATTAGAAGGTCATGTACATAATGACAGAGATCCAGAGGAGATAGGGTATCAGATGAAATTGAATTTAACCAGTAATATTCCGTTCAACTGTTCCCCGAGAAGACTATCATGGAGTGAAAGAATCGCCGTAAGACAAATCATTGCGAATTTGATTGAACGTAAAATATTGCGTCCCAGTACTTCCGAATACAGTTGTGCAATAGTACTAGTGAAGAAAAAAAATGGCGCCATTCGTCTGTGTCCGGATTATCGTCCACTCAATATGATAACTGTGAAAGACCGATATCCTTTACCGGTCATAGAGGTTCACATCAAAAGACTGTGTGGGAAGTCGTGGTTCACGACCCTTGATCTTAAAGATAGCTTTCATAATGTTACTATGCACGAGGATTCCATCCGGTATACTTCTTTTGTAACGCCAGATGGACAATATGAGTATCTTAAGATGCCATTTGGTTTAGCTAACGCTCCGGCAGTGTTCCAAAGATATATAAATCTCGTATTCAAGGACTTGATTGAAGGTGACAAGATATTAGTATATATGGACGATATCCTCGTACCAACCGTTACGTTGGAACAAAATTTGTGTATTCTTGGGGAGGTAATGGAGGTACTAGCGCGATTCCGACTAGAATTCAAAATAGAGAAATGTTCGTTTTTTAAGCGACAAATCGAATACTTGGGGTACGTTATTAAAGAGGAGGGTATAAGTCCTAATGGGGCAAATACGGAAGCCATAGCGAATTTCCCATTTCCCAGGAACACCAAACAGGTGCAACGATTTCTAGGTCTTGCCAGTTATTTTAGAAAGTTTGTCCCTAACTTTGCGACGATTGCTCGACCGCTGTATAGTTTACTGCGGAACGAAGCTACTTTTAAATTCGGAAAAGAAGAACTCGAATCTTTTGAGCCCTTAAAGGACGCGTTGGTAAATGCTCCCGTATTAGCCCTGTATTCGCCTACTGCCTACACAGAGCTGCATACAGACGCCAGCTCATATGGTTATGGTGCTATCCTTCTCCAGAAGCAGAAGGACGAGAGGCTACACCCTGTTCTTTATTTCAGCCGCGATATCTACTACAGAAACTGAGAGTAGATATCATAGTTATGTCCTAGAATTAATGGCAATTATGTACGCCCTGGAGAGATTTCGTGTGTATCTGCAAGGTATTTTATTCATTATCGTGACCGATTGCAACGCTATTAAGTTGGCACTGAGCAAAAAAGATATTAACCCCAGAATAGGTCGATGGGCGTTATACCTCGAAAATTTTAATTACAAAATTGAACATCGTTCGGGAAGTCACATGTCTCACGTGGACGCCCTGAGCAGAATAGTTATGGTAATAGAACCCATGTCTTTTGATCGGGTCCTGGTTTATAAACAATTAAAAGACCCAGAAATAACTAAATTACGGCGCGAACTAGATATAAAGGAGGATAGTAGATTCGAGTTACGGAACGGGGTACTATACCGTAAATTCCGCAACGAGCTTCTATTTTACGTCCCCGCGTCCTTAGTAGATAGCGTGATTAGGGCGTGTCACGACGACGTAGGACATGTCGGACCAGGAAAAACGCTAGAGTTGGCTAGGCAAATATATTGGTTCCCGAATATGAAGCAACAGGTTCAGGAGTACATTGAAAATTGCATTAAGTGCCTTGATTTTTCGGTCCCCTCCGGAAAGAAGGAGGGGCAGTTACATTTATACGAAAAGGGCGACCGGCCTTTCGACACCGTACATGTGGACCATTATGGTCCCTTGGAAAGAACTTCAAAAGGGAATAAATATATCCTAATTGTCATAGACGCCTTTTCCAAGTACACCGTCTTATACCCCGCGAAAAACACTACGTCAAAGGAAACGATTCTCAAGATAGATCAATTTTTTCGACATTTCGGAACCGTAAAGAGACTCGTGTCAGATAGAGGGACGTGCTTTACCTCTCTTGAATTCGCTGAGTTTCTGAACAACTTAAAGGTGCAACATGTCAAAGTCGCTACAGCTACTCCCAAAGCCAACGGTCAGGTCGAACGAATGAACCGATTCCTAAGAGGCATTTTAGCTAAATTGTCTACCGAGGGACCTTGGGACGCGCATTTATTCTCTGCGCAGTTCACCATTAATAATACGCATCATAAAACTATCGCGACCACCCCTAGTCTGTTATTATTCGGTTGCGCTCAAAACGGGTACCTGGATGACGACCTCCGACGTTACCTTGCAGAACACGAAGAAATCAATCCTGAGGACAAGCGAGCGGAAGCTAGAAAGCTAGCCGTACACAGCACCGACAAGTCTCAGAAGTATAATAAGATTGTATATGATCGCCGGCATAAAAAACCTCGTGTTTATAAATTAGGAGAGTATGTTATGATTAAAAACGTTACGACGACGCCTAACGTAAATCGCAAACTTCTGCCTAAATTTAAAGGACCCTATGTCATAAAAAAAGTGTTGGATCGCGATCGTTATGTGGTGGAGGACGTTGAGGGGTTACAGCTGGGCCTAAGACCGTTCTCGGGTGTTTTTAGTCCGGAGAGAATGAAACCATGGCTCAAAGACGTAAGCGACGATGTCAAGGAATCGGGCGACGATTCCGATACGGACTATTCTCTTCATGGTCGGGACGACCATGAGGTCAGGACGGCCGAGCTGTAAGACTCTCTGCGTTGCCTCCTGCCGGTCTAGCAGAGCCGATCTAGACCGCTCGGGGTCTGAGGCGGGAGAACAGACGCTCGAGAGAGACGATACGGGATGGACGTTGACAAAAGGGGTCACGATCGGGACGGATTAGAAAAAGCGGTCACGGTTAGACGCTGCGATACGAGGCGGTTCGGATTCGATTCGGCGGTTGAGTTAAAGTGTGGCGCCTTTGGCCCAAGTGTAAAAATAAATAAAGATTTGGTGTTGGGTTTGTGTGATTACACGATCGTGTTTTTTTTTTGCTCATTATCGTGAGACTTTGTGTTTGGCCCTTACATATCAAAAATCGCACAATTTCCGAACGAAACAATAGATTATAGCAGCCGCGTATCTAATTTACTTTTACAAATTAGACATTGTAACACAATAGAAGTACCAGGGCACGAACCTCAATTTAATATTAACGCGGAACAAAATGCTGTTAAAGCTTTTCTAACGGGTTTAAAGATCGAAATATACAATAGAATACATGAATGCGCCTACACCAGTCTTGATCGCGCTATCAATAATGCTATTAAAGCAGAAGCGGAATATAACGAGTATCAAACAAGAACGAGACTAGCAACAGGAATAACACAGAATAATCAATGTACAAACTGCCTCGGATATGGCCATGACGTCACCACCTGTTATGACACGAATCATAACCGATAACACCCGGCGTAACAGACGCCAGCAAACTCAGCAGTATGCGTAATCGAAAGAAACGCATACGCAGCAGAGACCCAGATCCACGGGCGAAGACCATTAGGCCTTCCCCCGCGGCCACCAAACCGTGACCCAAAACATTGTATATAAACCCACGGCAAATCAATCATTCATGTTACTTGTAAAAGATCAGTACGCGATCACGCCCGTGATCGCTCGTCGCGCCAGTGCAATAAACTTGTTATAACTACGGTGAGTTCTAACTCTTCAACCGGCACGATCCACTACCTCTCGGCTCGACCCGAGATTCCCGTTCCCGGCATATTCACCCGTCCTATCGGAGCCCGAGGAACGATCCGTTCGAGGATACCCACGGAGTGCGGCAAGATTCTACAAGAGAATTTCCACCCCAGCAAACCTCGCAACAAAATTGGTAGCAGCGGTGGGATCCAGCTTGTGTAGGAAACAAGTGAGCCTGGACGCCGGTGACAACCAGAAGTTACCACAAGCGACATCAACAAGGACTCGATCGACAACTAAGTACCAGCGATTTCCAAAAGAGGACACCAAGCGACAAAGTCTACCGCACAACCGATCGACAGTCCAGCAGCGGCAATAACGATGACGATGCGACTCCTGGTACACGTGCTGTAAGTGGGACATTTCATATTAAGAAATCCAAGCATCGCGCCGGGAATTTTTTTTTTCATGCAACGAGCAACCTCGTTAAGTAACAATCTCGAGCGCAATTTAGGCCTCAGAGAAAGGGAAGATAGGGCACAACCTAGGGCTGAGCAACTAGATACCCGGAGTAGGGCACGTAGCGTACCCTCGATCGCAGTTAACGACGAGGCGTACGAAGCAGCGATCGACGCGATCTTAGAAATCGACGAAGACGCAGTAGCCAGCCAAAATCAAGTAATAGGGCATGATAGCTCAATAGCCGAGATATTGCAAAATTCATTAGGGTCAGACGGGAATATAGTCTGGGAACGACTTTTCCCTTTTGAGGATTTAGACCCAAGCCTACTTCCCCCCGCGAGACTGCACACCTCTGACGAGACGTGCTCAGAATCAAGCGGATTTACTAATACCACATACGACAGCGAAGTTTTCGAAGCTTCAGCAGCCATGGTAATACATAGTCCGAAAGGGAAAAATACCGAAGGAAATTCAGGGGAAGAAGACGCGAATCAAGAATTCTCTCGTACAAGAGGAGAAACTTCAAGACGAGAATCTAGGGGAGACGAATTAGATTCGGGAAATGCAGGTTCTGATGATAGACAAGTTAGGATGGAACAAACATTAATTCTACTTCAAGAAACCGTGCAGCAAAGTTGGTCGCTTATGCAAACATTAGCCGAAAGGGTGACTAACCTAGAGGTAACTATTAGAACAGGGATAGGAGCGCAAACTAATAGTGAATGCGACCGAATGGTAGATGAAGTAATAAATAGGATGCGATCGTCAATGAACGGTTCCCTGCAAGAGGACAGGAACAGGACCATGGTACACTTCGAGGACCCTATAGACGAAGAAGACATACCCAGACGATCCAGCATTTTTGTACCCCCTACATACGGGATAGATGAAGCGCCTGACAGGCCAATAGGATTAGAGGACAACAAAGTCCTCAACGCTTTAAAACCTATACTCAAATTCAACGGGAACCCCAAGGAGTTAATAACATTCCTGGAGGCCTGCAAATACATAATAAAAGGATTCAGGATGCCTGAATACAGGGCACAAATAATACGAGGAATAAAAGCAACTAAGATTACAGGTACAGCACAAATAGAGGTGAGGAATCGTAAAATACAGACATTCGAGGACCTGGAGAATGTGCTGAATTCGCTGTATAAACCAATGCGCACGACCGCAGCTGTGCAAAATTTTGGTAAAATCACGAAGATCGGCTGATCTACCAGAGGCCGTATCAATAGCCATAGAAGAGGAGCGGTCAATTAAGAAGCGGCCCGCAACGAACGGGACAAACCGCAACCCAAATTACAGGGGTCAAACAGGACAGAAATACTGTCACAATTGTAAGAGGTCGGGACATTCCACTGGGGAGTGCTGGAAAGGCACAGGGAATGGATCACGACAATATGGTACGGGACCCGGAGACAGAAGAAATCCAAATGAGGGCAACACAAACTCCACAGGAAAGGGAACCACCGATACCAACTACGGGAATCGTCAGTCGGACTACAACGATAGATCACGCACACAGGGATGACGACCTTACAATGCTTACGCAGCAAGAGCACAGACAGGAGGACCACGAACTTTTCCTACGGCAACGAACTCCAATAATGCCGATACAAATCATAAATCGGTCAGAATAGCGAAGAGGGAACCGCAAGAAGCGGGAAAACCTAATTTTGTTTCAGATGAGGTACAAGTGCAAATAGAAGAAGCAAAAAATCAAGAAGTAAGAAAGCTAGTAGATACAGGAGCCGAAGTATCCGTAATAAATAAAAGCGAGGTGCAACTGGTAGCTCTATCAGGAGGGACCATAAAGACACTAGGAGAAATAGAAGCTACCTTCCCGGTTGGGGAACAAAAAATTAAACACCCCTTATATATAATAGAAGACGGTACACTAACGGACCACCAAGGGATTTTAGGCATAGATTTCTTAAGGAAGCACGAAGCAGGAATACAATACAAAACGCGAGAAGTCACAATTAAAGGGAAACACTGGAAAACTGTCCAGAAAAAGAATGTAGTAACGGTTCCCCCACGTACACAAACGCTAGTAGAAGTAGAAGTAGATAGCAACAAGGAAGGAATAATAGAGAAACAGGATTTAGGAGATGGAGTATTCTTAGGAGAATGCCTGGTAAAACCAAAACAAGGGAAAAGTATAGCTTGTGTGGTAAATTTATCGAATAAAGCACGTACAGTGAAATTGCCATACATACAGCTGACCGAGATTCAGAGCGACTCGACAGCCGAAGTACATTCTGCTGCCGCAGCATTTCGCGCAACAGTAAGTAAAGAACCGCTGACGACACGTGTTAACCGTGTCCTGGAATTAATGAAACTAAGCCATTTGAACAAAGAAGAAAGAATCAGCATGGAAGAAATAGGAAGGGAATTTTGCGATAATTTTCACCTAGCAGGGGACCTATTAGGAACTACGAACGCGACCACGCATCGAGTACCATTGAAGGAAGAAACAACCCCCTGTAATATTAAACCGTATAGGTTACCTGAAATACATAAACGGGAAGTAAGGGAACAGGTACGGCAGATGTTGGAAGATGGAATAGTGCAAACCAGCTCCAGTCCATGGAACGCACCCCTATTGGTAGTACCTAAGAAAAAGGATACCGAAGGGAGAGCCAGGTTTCGAGTAGTCGTAGACTTTAGGAAGCTAAACGAAGTCACAATCGGCGACTCATGCCCTCTGCCAAATATTACGGAAATATTTGACCAGTTAGGGAAGGCACAATACTTCACTACGCTTGATCTCGCGTCTGGGTATCACCAGATACCCATGGACGACAGAGACAAGGAGAAAACCGCGTTCTCTACGCCACAAGGACATTTCGAATTTAACCGAATGCCCTTCGGGCTAAGAAACGCGCCAGCAACCTTTCAGAGATTGATGAACACCATCCTCATGGGACTACAAGGAATAGACTGTTTTGTCTACCTGGACGACCTGGTGGTGTTTGGCACTAACCTAAAGGAGCACAACATACGACTGCGAAAGGTAATGAAGAAATTACGGGAATACAACCTAAAATTACAGCCAGAAAAATGTTAGTAGTAAGGCTATGGGGATTCCAACCCAGGTCCTCTGAGGGGAGCGCGGGGGCGGGGGGAAGTGAGGGCGCGCGGGGGAGCGCGGCGGAGGGAAACATGGGCGCGTGGCCTGCGGGGAGTGGAAGACCGGTTGCGCGCGCACGAGCCGCGGAGTGGGGGAAGCCGCGATGATGGAGGGGGTCAGTCCGGACCGAGCCGCCGCGGAGGCCTCTCCAGACCGGACCCACCGTCGGAATTTTTTCAGACCTGACCCAGGGGTCGAGCCGCCGCGGAGACCTCTCCAGACCGAACCCACCCCAAAATTTTTTTCAGACCTAACCCAGGGAGGGGACAGCCACTGAAAAAATTTCTGGGGGGACGGGTCCTGTTTGAAAAATCTTTTTTCAGACTCGATCCGCTCCCTGAAATTTTTTCCATAATATGTGTTTAAGAAATTTTATTTAAATTAAAAGAATATGAAATTAAAATCGAACGTGAATCGAACGTGAATCGAACGGGTACTGAACGTAAATCGAACGTGAATCGTACCACTCTGAACGGCTTTGAACGTAAATCGACCGTGAATCGTACCACTCTGAACATGAATCGTACCACTCTGAACATGAATCGTATCACTCTGAACGTAAATCGAACGTGAATCGAACGGGTACTGAACGGCTTTGATCAGGTGTCGAACGGGTATTGAACGTGAATCGAACGTGAATCGTACTACTCTGAACGTGAATCGTACCACTCTGAACATGAATCGAACCGCTTCTACATAATAATTATAACTATCGTCTTAATCTAGCATATAGGAGGTTGGGAAGGGTGAAGAAAAAAAACATTTATGCATTAAAAATTGATTATATTTTATTTATGAATTTCTCTTTGGTGTTTAGACCACCAGTTGAATATTTTAAATACATTTTGCAAGGCACAATGCTTTGCGTGTCTGCCACATCGCAGAGTATTAACAACATTTAGCTTATTTAGAGATTTAATATCCTCGTAGTCAATGTCCAGCGTCTCGATGATCACGTCCGCTCTCGTATTTTCATCGAGGAATTCCGCAAGCCAGTCGCGTTTCTGCAACCCTTTAACGTATACGATATGGGATGCGTCATCTTCTTCGTCGATTGCATCAGCTACAGCTTTCGAAATTAGCTGTTTAGCCATACTGTACGGAACGTCTCCATCGTCCCACCGTAGTCCATAATGTTTTGCCACCAACCACCGGATGCTTGATTTGTCGGATTTTGTAAGAAGATATTGCGGCGTCAAACTCCCGAAAATATAGTGCGAGAGAATTGTTCCCTTTCGTAGGACAGCCACTTCCTTCACAACAAATCTTCCATCAACGATGAACCCTTGCAGGTCAACAAATGTTGGTACAGTCATTATCGGTACAATTTAGAGGTTCGTTCGCTTCCAAGACAGACGGGAGAATGCAGTCTTTCTCGTAAAGCATCTTGATTTTCACGATGAAATTTTGATATGATTTTTACACATGAGAGGGCAGGCAAGTAGCGTCACAATTTAATTGATTTTGCGCACCACGTTTGTCAGTGGATTGTATTCAACCACCCGATCATGCAGAATCAGACAGTAGGCCGTAGTATTTGCAGGCACATTCTCTTTACACTCGAATTCTATGCGCACATCCACTGTGCCATTCTTGATCGACTCATTTTGTCGCGAGCAATCAATTACCACGAGGGGACCAAATTGTAAAAATTCAGCCACGGTGAATAATGCCTCGTTGCAACTATGTCCATAATACAATTTATGGAATTGTGTATACATATGAAACAAGATGGCATGCTTATTCTTGTCAAAGTCCAAGTTCATGTCATCATATGGATAAAATTCCGAGTTGAGAAAAAGTTTTACATTGGTTAATTTACAGTTGTTGAACATAGTAATATCTTCAGGCATCACATTCTTTCGATTAGTCTGTAAAGCAAGGATGATGCATCGCGGCTTCTCCAGCTGTGCAGATGCCTTCACGGCCCACGAATGCTTGGTCGTGCTCTGTTTAGATAGGATACTCATACAGATCCCACGAGTGAAAACAAATGCTCAGGTTTTGTCCACTTTCCAAAGTACGTAGCAACGATAGCTTATTAACGTCGTTCAGCGTCACATGAGGCATCCGCCATTGTAGTTTAAGTAATTCAATTTCTGGTTCCAACATCTGTGATCCTATCAGAGCATTGTTATCGTTGCGCGATCGTATTAAAATCAATTCGTGACGCGCATTAATAATCATGCGTTTGTAGTCCTCGCAAAATCCCAGCAAATATTTGAGTGGGACGCAAAAATTGAAATGATTTTTCACTATTAGCCCATCGCGTCGTTTCAAGCCCCATCCGGCATTCTCCATATTTTTGTCTTCATCAGATGTCAGTGATACATAGTTTTTAAGCGTGCTAGTTATTCCAACGTTTCTGTTGCGATCAATCTCACCACCGTTCAGCTCGTATCGAATCTCATCGAATAAGAACGCCACACAATTATTTCCCAACATCACCGTTAACACATCATTTGGCTTATTTATCTTCAATTTCCCCTCCCCATAGAGGAAACATTCACACGGTAATGTGTATAAATCCTGCTGCTGTATCGGTATTCTTATCTCATCGCTGTATCCAAACGTCGTGTTGGCATATGGGTTGTATGTGTGAGTCTCGAGCTTCACGATACGATCATCAAACGTCGGCTTCCCTCCAATGCTTAGAATGTCAGCCATTTTTTTCCACTTATATGCACACAATGAATCCCAATGATTTCAAAAATGCAATGTTCGCAGCAGTGAGCCTCTTCTTTTTAGCGTGATCTGAGCTGTTGCAGTTGTTGTGGTAAACAATTTCACTTGGAAGAAACGGGTTTCTGGAGTCGTTCAACACAAGCATCTCTTTCACACCACACGTATTATCGCCGTCGTCGCACGTGTAGTCTGATGGTAATCTCTTCACCTCGAAAATCTAGCAACCGTCCGTCTTGATCCACAACGCGTATCGTTAGATCCGTAACGACCCGTGCGGTGATTGGAAGGTAAATGATCTGTGCAGGCGTTTCCGATATCTTATATCCTGGTGGAACTCTCGGAGAAAATTCGTGTATCGTATGTGTACGCGCCCATTGTTGTACGCGCCAGTGGTCACGCTACATTCTACGCGGATAATGTTCACGTTCATGATATTAATTGGATCGTCTGATTCGTGCCACCGTCCTGGTTCTAATACCCGATTCGTCGAGAAGCCCAGTAGCGATCCAAAGTTATTGCGCTTCGTAAAATCTATGGTGAACGAGCAGTATAGCTCGCTTTTCATGGTGTTGTTGTTGGGACGCAACACTATAGGATACACATCGTTGTCATTATCGGTGTCATCGAGATTTTTTGGATACCGCTCGAGTAATCGCTGTCTCAAATACTTGGCAATGGCGTCTAGTTCGTAGGAGCCGTGTGGAATCCTAATAATTTCAGGAGTGGTGTCAACACTGCTGTTTTTGATGCCATAGTTTGAGGTGAAGTAGAAGTTATCGTTGTTCCAGTCGATGTTTGGTATTGTATGATAAGTTTCAAAGGTTGTCAGGCCAAGCTCGTAATCATCATCGCTCAAATCTATGGGTGGAAAGTAGCTCACCGCGAGGGTGCTACTCTTGCCGGTTAGAGTGAATGTTAGCTGCATATTCACATAGAGCTGCACGGCTCGACTAGTACTGAATCATAGTGGTGGGAAGTCACTCCTTAAATATAGTGTCGATCGTTTGTAGAAAGCGTAGACATAGTTGTCCACAATTGCTCTGATTGTACTTCTGATAAGACGTTCGATTGTATTCGATTTTCACACCATCTTTATCCAGATATTGTACCAATTCCTTAGGCGGTCGAAGATTTCCAAAGCTGTCGAAATATATAGCTCGACACCCTCTCTTCGC
The DNA here is from genome assembly GCA_947577245.1 of Andrena bucephala. Taxonomy (NCBI): domain Eukaryota; kingdom Metazoa; phylum Arthropoda; class Insecta; order Hymenoptera; family Andrenidae; genus Andrena; species Andrena bucephala. The sequence continues at coordinate 87,954,877 of OX387716.1, read as the reverse complement.
ATATGCCAACCAATGAGTCCCCGGCCCCTCGACATTGTCCAAATTTACAATACCGCTCTCGTTTCGACGTACTCCTCCGGCTGGTAGTGTATTGCGCATAAAACACCTCTAAAAAATGGAATACGCATACGTTTTGCCAACTCCTCCAATTGCACATCGGTATTTACGCCCGCAGGCATTTCTATTTTCTTTTCGACGTTTTTTTTTTCGTTTAGATATTCCATGTCCACGCTTGTATGGCGTGAGAGAAAGTCCACGACCTTCCATGGAGAGATTATGACGTTGCATTTCCTGCAACTGATGCTGCGCCGCCTTATTATCGTTTACCGCCTTGGCGATTCCCGCCGCTCCGCCAGCTAACGATCCGAAAACACCTAGCAGCGGGAGAAGTGGTAATATACCACCCCGTTTTGCCACCGGAAGAATCCGCTTTTGCGATGCTCTCTTTGGAGTCCTTTTGCGGGTTTTTGTTTTCATCCCCATTCCGATTTTCGTCTTGGCCTTCATAGTTGCCCAAATAGCTGTAGCAGCACCTCTTTCGCCCAGAGTCGAGTCTCGCGCAACGATGCGTTTTCGCGCTTTGTCAGCGAGAACTTTATCTGCCACGTGCCGTTCACCGAGGTCGTTGCTACGCGAATACGCAATATCGTGTTCGCGACACGCTGCGTCCAACGGATTGATGCCTCGATCACCTCTAGTCAATCGTTTTATCAGATGAGTTCCTGGACCGCAAAACTGATATCCCGGAATATGTAATTCGATAGGTAGCGCGTTTATCGCCCGATTTAACCTTTCTTTACTCTCGTCGGTGACATTCGCTACAGTTTTTAATCAATGGTGCTGGACCATCGATATGCGTTCGCTGCCAAGGGCGGTTATAATGTTCCAAGCACCGACGATGCTGCTGAACCTCAGAATCGGCTTTTATATGCTCCGGGAGTCGGTCCCACAACTGGTCAATGTGTCTGCCAAACTCGCGCAGTAGAATAATCTTTGGTATATATTTCAACTGCTCAGAGGTTAGGTCACGAAAATCGCAATTATCGGACAGGATCAGAAGCATTTTGAATACTGAGCTATCGTATTTCGGCGCGGACCTATAAATAGGGTGCGTTGTCGCTTCGACGTAGCAAAATCATTTTTACAGTTCACGGAGAGGATGCGATTCGTGCGACAACCTGTAACGATACGTGTGTCAAATTTTGACGATAAATCGCAAATGATGTCCCCGAAAACAAGACGCAGACATGGTAGCATGCTACCAAACACTATCCGCTGCCTAATTTGCGGTCCATCAAATTGTGGAAAGACCAACGTGCTGATGAGCTTGTTGGAAAGTCCACATGGCGTTCGCTTCGAGAACGTGTACGTATATTCCAAGTCGTTGCAGCAGCCGAAATATCAGTATTCGGAGAATTTATTGACTCCGATAGAAGAAATTGGCTACTTTACGTTTTCGAATAACAGTGACGTCATCTCACCGAGCGAATCGCTTCCGAATTCTATTTTTATCTTTGATGACGTGGCATGCGACAAGCAAGATACGATAAGGGAGTACTTTGCAATGGGGCGCCACTCGAACGTTGACTGTTTCTATCTATGTCAGACGTATGCAAAGATTCCCAAACATCTTATACGCGACAATGCGAATCTGTTGATTCTGTTTAAGCAGGATGGTACCAACTTGAAACATGTGTACAACGATCACGTAAACACTGACATGACTTACTAGGATTTCTGCGCTTTGTGTCGTAATTGTTGGCAACGGGAGTATGGTTTCGCGGTGATAGATAAGGATAGCACGATGTCCAATGGACGTTATTGAAAGGGATTTAACGAGTTTGCCATACCGTGAGATGATCAATTGTCATCAACACGTTGGTGGGAAAGCAACATCTGCGGTGCAATAATGATTGATATCGATGCTCTGGAGATTAAGGATCGCGAGAGTATAGCGAATGAAATTGCAAAAACCAGCGAAGCCATTCGCAAGAAACATCAGGCTTTGAAGACTGGCAAGATGGAGGAAGATATCGCGTTGGAGAGATACTTCAAACCTATCGTAGAACCCTTAAAACATATTATGGAAAATAGCGCAGCGGCAGAAGTTGACAAATCATCGTTGATGAGCACAGACGTTGAAGAGAATGAAACATTAACGCCTAAAACAAAAATTCATCCGAAAGGGAACACACCATGCAAGGCAAAGAGGAAACCACACACGTCATCGGAATATTCACCCGTAACCTCCACACCAGTTCAATCGAAGCGGAAACGACGGAATGCCACGTCAAATGATTCTCCGGTTCCACCAACGCCAATAAATACAATTCCTCATGTACAATCGCTCTCAACCATTGATGATGACGTTTTCGAAACTGGTCCCAACGAGCCGTTGGCAACATCTGTTAGGCAACAACTCCAAACACCCGAGGGACAAGAAATGTTTCGCAGCCAGTTCGGTCCGCTGGGGCAAAAATACATGAGCGCAATCCTAAGTGGTGATAAGAATACATCAAGTGACTATGTGTACGGCGTATACTTTGACGATAGTAGACCCATGCTTGGGGATAAGGCTTTCGATATGGGCAAGGTTGACAATATAATCATAGATGGTGTAAAATACAGAGGAACAGTCGGCCTTTACGAACTGATTTTCAAGAGAATTCCCGACGATACTGTATGCACCGATGCCGATAAACAAAAATACAAAAGTATACTGCTGGCAACGAATGTCCGCAGACGGGATCATGTCGCTAAAAAGCCCCCATTGAGCAACAAGGGATACAAGTACAAACATGTAATTGCACCGCTACTCCCTAGCGCATCGGCTAGTAAAGCAGGGAAAGGTCTAAGGACACCGCGACCCATGGTGGTAAACGATAACAAGATCGATTACGTGCACTGGGACGATCCCAACGAGCTGGTGGATCGGTTGCGTTTGCTGGAAGCGTCGCGTCAGGCGGGTAACAACTCTCATGATCCTGAAATTCTATCTATTCACGAGGAACTCCGCGAGATAGGCCTCATTATATAAATTAAACCGCACACCGATGATGTGCATAGTATGCGTCGAGATGCCGATCAACAAGTTTGGGGTATCGCTCGAGAAGAGTGGAGCAGCTAGAATGGACTATTACAAATGGAACGGTGTGCTTCGAAATTACATGCGAGATAACGCTCTTTGCGTGGTTGGTGCGGACTTTGATGCAAAATCACGCATGATACCACGCGTAGCTCAGCCGGTGGCCGACACCGATGCCGTCAATAAACTATACGTGGAAAAGAGCATTAAACTTTTGAGAGAGCAGCAGGAAGAATTACAGAAGAAGCTGGTCGTGTTTCAGACAGATATGCTGGCGTTTCAAAACAGCGTTCAAAAGATATCGCAGGCGTTGAATTCTATCCCACAGCCGGACAACGAAATTCGTAAAGTTAAAGAGGCTATAACCGTTTTTGCTACGGAGCAGCAACTTGTCCAGAATTTCCTGGGACCGACGGGAAGCACATAATGCACGTACACGATAATTATCGCATCATTCGTGTCCAAGACACCTCTGCGATCAAACATGCAGCCATTATCGAAATCCAAGAGTAAAGAAAACCATAGCCACAAAAAGCGACAACTCGTTGAGGAATTGCACGCTCCAGCTCGAAGACATTTCCCACGGAGGCGCGTCATAGTGCATGGATACGATGATCTGTGGCAAGCTGACATTGTAGAAATGCGTCCATACTCGCGATTCAACCAGGGTCACCACTACATACTCACCGTCATCGATGTGCTGAGCAAGTATGGGTGGGCGTTACCGCTCATGACTAAAAGTGGCGCTGAGGTGGCTAAAGCGTTTGCAAAGATATTTAGAGATCGATATCCGAAAAATTTGCAAACCGATCAAGGAAAAGAATTTTACAACGCCGATGTGCAGAAACTCTTTACAAAGCACGATATTAATCATTATTCGACGTATTCGGTGATGAACTTTGAAGAACAATATGTGGAAAATGTTTACGCTTAATGGAACCTACAGATGGACCGATGCGCTACCGCGTCTACTTGCAGAGTATAACGCACGAAAACATAGAACCATCGGAATGCGTCCTTGCGATGTTACCCATGCGATCGCCGATAAGCTGCTAGCCACCGTGTACAGCAACATAAAGATCGCTGCTCCAGCGAGATTCAAGTTGGGCGAGTTTGTGCGCGTGAGCAAATTTAAAACCATATTCGATAAAGGCTATACACCGAATTGGACAACGGAGGTGTTTAAGATAGTCAAAGTACAGGCAATTAATCCCGCGACGTATCTGCTGGTCGATTCCTGTGGAAAACCTGTTGCCGGAGGATTCTATGAACACGTGCTGCAACGCGTCACCGATCCTGATGTGTATCTAGTGGAAAAAGTGTTGCGTAGAAAGGGGGATAAGGTGTACGTCAAGTGGCTGGGCTTTGATAAATCACACAATTCTTGGATAAATAAAAATAATGTATTGTAAAATAATAATACATGGTTCAATAAATGCAATGATACATATGTAAATGTGCAAACAATTTTTATTTTTACACATTAATCTTGCTATTTATACGAATGAGTTAATAAATACAATAATAATTTCTATACAGTTGCGAACAATTTTATATTACGCAATAATCCCACTATTTATATGAATGAGTTAATAAATACAATAATAATTTCTATACATTTGCGAACAATTTCTATACAGTTGCGAACAATTTCTATACATTTGTGAACAATTTTATATTATACAATAATTCCACTATTTATAATAAATACAATAATTTCTATTTTACAACGGGATATTATAATGTCGCTCTATTTTATATTTTCGCTCTAAGACCTACGAATTCGGTCATTATCGCACCGTTATTTTCGTCCTTCATCAGCCCTGGAACCTTCTTATTTACACGCGACATATTATATGCATTGTCGATGGGATAATCGCTTGTGTCGAATATATCGATATTGTGGTTCATGGTCTCGTAGAAATCGTCGCATCGAATGTGATAAATAAGACTGTCAGTGTCGGTGTATGGAATTTTACCATTTTGAGCGTGCAGGGGAGACATGTACTCGTGGTGAAATTCAACAAATTTTTTATATGTCCAGAATGCACATATCCACGTATATCGGTTTGTTGAATTTCACCTCGAGTTTTCGCAATTCAAAAGCTATTAAATTTTCCGAAAAAAACACTTCTGCTGTGGAAATTCGGTTTCGCGATCATTGCCTCCGCACCATATCGCCCTTCCCAATGTGTCAAAAGTTTTACATCCACATGGTTTCGTACATTTTCCATAGTTTTACCGAATACCGCGTTGTTCATCAATTTGTACAAATTTTTTTTCAAAATCGTTTGTCGCGCTTGTTCTAAACCGTGTGTTGAGTTCGATGTAATCGCGGAGCCAGGGAGATTGAGCGAATTGAAGCACGCGGTGTATCTTTGTAATACGAAAACCGTGACGCGTGCACTGCTGCAGGTTGCAATAATGAATAACGTAACGCTGCTTATCATATAGCGTCGCGAGTAACTTGTCCTGCCTGCTGCCAGGTGGTTTGGCACGCGTCGGGCAGAACGGTAGATCGGCATGAATGTTGTGCAGACGTTGCGGATATTCCAGATCTACCTCGAGAATGTATCCCGTGGGCGAATCGGAAGCGATTGAAGACACGTTAAAATTTGCAGCATCTTCGACCCATTGAAATTTAGCGTGTGGCAGGGGCTGACACATTGCCCATCCATACAAATTGTTCACTTCAAAGTACATCAAGTACGATGACTCTTCCGATGCGTCGTAAAATGACATGTACTTGTTATTGGCATGTGCATATCTTCCGGAACATTGACTTAAGCCCCCGCGTATACCACGTTCGATAAACATGACCATATCGACGTCTGTGAGCAATTCGAATGTAATTTTGGTGTGTTTTAGCATTGCATCCCATGTGAAACCAGGTAGAGTATAATAATGTGCTGAATCTAATCCATAACTCTTGATACAACTTTCGCGAAAATTTTCAAAAATATCTGCCAATAACAAGACATCAGTTTTCAAATACAAGTCGCTGTATTCGCCCAAGGTTCTAATCCCAAAACGCTGCCAGACAGTCTCAGCATGTGTGTAATCGGCCTCTGATACTGCCTCACCCGTTAACGAACTGTAGAATGATTCGCGCAGCGGTAAGCATGGATCCTGCAGCTTGTTCGCGCAATCAAGGTATTCATATGGAAAGACACCCTTTCGCGTCAATAAATTGAAATCCTCGGTGGATAATGTTTCAAATTCGGATCGTAAAATATTTAATTTATCTGTGCTAAGTAAAGATGCTAATTTGTCGAGACTGGTATTTAGAAATTTGTATGAATCGATGAATCGCAATTTAATATAATTTCGCGAGTCTGATTCAGCCGTATCTTCGACATTTTTGGTGAAGGAAATATATTTTTCTTTAGTTATGGGCAATACGTCAACGCTGCCTTCGAAAGCGGTAGCTATTTCCTCGATAATGAAATGTGAATCGTAGCCTGATAAATTATGGAAAACTATGGGGATGTAAAACACATTTTTATAATTTAAATTGCACTCTGAATGTGCTGGCCCTCTGAACCGTCCGGATAGATGGCAATGATCGCGAACTCGTACATCGTTAGCCTTGAATGGTTCTTCGCAAATATGACAGTGTGTTGCAAAGCGAAAGGCCGTCAACTGTTCAGGAGTTAAATCCAGCATTGGAACATTACTTGCCAGAATGGGTTTGGCGAAGTTTGCAAAATTTTTAAGTTCGTCGACGAACCATGAAACACTATCCGCGTCGCGGCGACATCGATACGTCGACAGCGATGTATCGTATGAACAATGCATATAATATGCAATGCTCTGTACATTGTGGTGTTGATATGTATGCAATTTATTATCATCACCCACTCGGTTGTCCTCTGTTTTTTCAATGATACACTCCAGATCTGCATACACCATGAAGGGGAGCCGCTCCTTCATACCGTGGTTGTTGAAACTCAGCAAGTTGTTTCCTTCGCTGGGCAGCAGGATAGCGCAGTCGTTCATCTTGCCGCAATCGAGCGAATGCATCTCCAACTTCTCGGCGGGTCCGAAATAGTGCATTCATCTGTAAAAACACAAAAAAATTTTATTTAGTTTTTTCTTCCGTGAGACATTTTAACATTTCACTAGTTTCCTATACATACCGATCACAGATGAATTTCTTTTCCTTGTGTCTGCTCAATTGGGCGCTCACCAGCCGGGACAAATTCTTGATCCACACATAGTGCCCTACATCGCCATGCTCATGATTTGGTGTGCAGAGCAAGTTAACGTGTCGATCCCTCTTTTGGCTGGTGAGACGCAGTGGGAAGACTGTGGAACCTTTCTTCGGCTTCTCCATCTCCATCTCGAAGCTGTACACGTTGATGGAGATGTCGTTCAACCGTTCAAACTTCCCAATCTGTCCCAGAGACATCGGGAACTCAATACCCTGGACATTTAATATGGACGCATAGTCGGGGTATGAACTTGAACGATCGGGATGTCTTTCCGCAGGATGGAGAGCGGCGACCACTGCCCACGCGAAGCATGCATTGTCCGGGGATTGTACACTAATTGTTGCATTCTTCTACAATAAATCACGCGGCAACTTGAAGTGGCATCCCGCGCGCAGCAGATTGTACTTGTTGACATTGACGGTTAGGTTGAGGATTCGCGTCAATGCCCATCCGCTGTCGCGTTCCTGGAACTCTTCCAGCGATGCCAGGGTGGGTTCGATAACGCATCGCTGATACCGCTCCTGTAGATCGGATGTGCGGAAGAGTTCACAGTTTCGGGTGTTGATGCTTTTACAAGCATGCTTGTCACCCGCCACTAATTCGCCGTTGAACACCGTGTTCACTTTGAGGTTTCGACGTTTCCTCAAAGCGCCCCGCACATGCTCTAGCACAATGGCCCCCGCATCTTGAAGGAAGTTGCGCGGTTCGATATAGTTTGAATTTAGCACTGCACCAGTTAACACGCGGCTATCGAAAGCAGTGTCTATTTTGCGCCACAAAAGTCCTGTGCTCGAATGACCTGCACCTTCGCGCACAAAACGTCCGCGCAACGAATGTTTCAGTCCTTCGAGCCGCGCGATTCGAGCAACCAATGATTGTTGAACACCGATCGATAATCGCGGGCGTTTTACGCGGCTGTGTTCTTCTAAAGATTCGATGCACTCGTTGCACCGGTCTTCCCACGCGAGGTACTCTTCCCGGGAAATCAATCGTACAGATTGATCCAGCAATTGGCGTTCTACTTGCGCGAATTCTTCCATGGTTGTAAATGCAGTTTGTCTTTTCCTCGCAACACGTTGCAATGATTGGAGGCTTTGTGCAGTTTGGAGCGCGCTTTTATTGTTGATGCCACGATTTGGTATCTCCGTCTAAACAGAGCACGACCAAGCATTCGTGGGCCGTGAAGGCATCTGCACAGCTGGAGAAGTCGCGATGCATCATCCTTGCTTTACAGACTAATCGAAAGAATGTGATGCCTGAAGATATTACTATGTTCAACAACTGTAAATTGACCAATGTAAAACTTTTTCTCAACTCGGAATTTTATCCATATGATGACATGAACTTGGACTTTGACAAGAATAAGCATGCCATCTTGTTTCATATGTATACACAATTCCATAAATCGTATTATTGACATAGTTGCAACGAGGCATTATTCACCGTGGCTGAATTTTTACAATTTGGTCCCCTCGTGGTAATTGATTGCTCGCGACAAAATGAGTCGATCAAGAATGGCACAGTGGATGTGCGCATAGAATTCGAGTGTAAAGAGAATGTGCCTGCAAATACTACGGCCTACTGTCTGATTCTGCATGATCGGGTGGTTGAATACAATCCACTGACAAACGTGGTGCGCAAAATCAATTAAATTGTGACGCTACTTGCCTGCCCTCTCATGTGTAAAAATCATATCAAAATTTCATCGTGAAAATCAAGATGCTTTACGAGAAAGACTGCATTCTCCCGTCTGTCTTGGAAGCGAACGAACCTCTAAATTGTACCGATAATGACTGTACCAACATTTGTTGACCTGCAAGGGTTCATCGTTGATGGAAGATTTGTTGTGAAGGAAGTGGCTGTCCTACGGAAGGGAACAATTCTCTCGCACTATATTTTCGGGAGTTTGACGCCGCAATATCTTCTTACAAAATCCGACAAATCAAGCATCCGGTGGTTGGTGGCAAAACATCATGGACTACGGTGGGACGATGGAGACGTTCCGTACAGTATGGCTAAACAGCTAATTTCGAAAGCTGTAGCTGATGCAATCGACGAAGAAGATGACGCATCCCATATCGTATACGTTAAAGGGTTGCAGAAACGCGACTGGCTTGCGGAATTCCTCGATGAAAATACGAGAGCGGACGTGATCATCGAGACGCTGGACATTGACTACGAGGATATTAAATCTCTAAATAAGCTAAATGTAGTTAATACTCTGCGATGTGGCAGACACGCAAAGCATTGTGCCTTGCAAAATGTATTTAAAATATTCAACTGGTGGTCTAAACACCAAAGAGAAATTCATAAATAAAATATGATCAATTTTTAATGCATAAATGTTTTTTTTCTTCACCCTTCCCAACCTCCTATATGCTAGATTAAGACGATAGTTGTAATTATTATGTAGAAGCGGTTCGATTCATGTTCAGAGTGGTACGATTCACGTTCAGAGTAGTACGATTCACGTTCGATTCACGTTCAATACCCGTTCGACACCTGATCAAAGCCGTTCAGTACCCGTTCGATTCACGTTCGATTTACGTTCAGAGTGATACGATTCATGTTCAGAGTGGTACGATTCATGTTCAGAGTGGTACGATTCACGGTCGATTTACGTTCAAAGCCGTTCAGAGTGGTACGATTCACGTTCGATTTACGTTCAGTACCCGTTCGATTCACGTTCGATTCACGTTCGATTTTAATTTCATATTCTTTTAATTTAAATAAAATTTCTTAAACACATATTATGGAAAAAATTTCAGGGAGCGGATCGAGTCTGAAAAGAGATTTTTCAAACAGGACCCGTCCCCCCAGAAATTTTTTCAGTGGCTGTCCCCTCCCTGGGTTAGGTCTGAAAAAAATTTTGGGGTGGGTTCGGTCTGGAGAGGTCTCCGCGGCGGCTCGACCCCTGGGTCAGGTCTGAAAAATTTCCGACGGTGGGTCCGGTCTGGAGAGGCCTCCGCGGCGGCTCGGTCCGGACTGACCCCCTCCATCATCGCGGCTTCCCCCACTCCGCGGCTCGTGCGCGCGCAACCGGTCTTCCACTCCCCGCAGGCCCTGCAGCCCATGTTTCCCTCCGTCGCGCTCCCCCGCGCGCCCTCACTTCCCCCCGCCCCCGCGCTCCCCTCAGAGGACCTGGGTTGGAATCTCGATAGCCTTACTACTAATGTTCATTTCTGTGCAAAGAAGTGGGATTCCTGGGACATATAATAACGCCTGAAGGAATAAAACTAGATCCCGAAAAAACCAAGGCAGTAGAACAATACCCCGTGCCGACCAAACTGAAGGAAGTACAATCCTTCCTAGGATTAGCAGGATACTATAGAAGGTTCATTCCCGAGTATTCTAAAATAGCTAGGCCGTTATCAAAACTAACGAGCGATAAAACAGAATTTATCTGGACAACTGAGCAGCAGTACGCGTTCGAGACGTTAAAAAGTTGCTTAATCACAGCACCTGTATTAGCCTACCCAGATTTCTCAAGAGAATTCATAATTACAACAGATGCGTCGGACGTAGCCATAGGCGCGATACTATCACAGGGAGTGATAGGAGAAGACAGACCAATAGCATACGCAAGCAGAGTATTGAACAAAGCAGAAAAAAACTACAGCACAACAGAAAAGGAGCTACTCGCCATTGTATGGGCGACAAAGCAATTTCGACCATACGTATATGGTACACATTTTAAGGTAGTAACAGATCATAAAGCATTGGTTTGGTTATTTAGGGTGCAAGACCCAGGGTCAAGGTTGATCCGATGGCGCATACAACTAGCAGAGCACGATTATGAAATCATTCACAAGGCAGGCAAAGCTAACACAAACGCAGACGCACTCAGTAGGAATATAAATATTATGCGAAACGAGCAGGGAAATAGCAGTGAAACAGGCATTATAGAAGTAGAAGAAGAGAAGGACAGGCAACAAATACTATACGAGTACCACCTAGCACCATTAGGAGGGCACCAGGGCATCCAGCGAACAGCACAAAGGATCAAGCAAAAATACAAATGGAAAGGAATGGACAAAGACATAGAAGAATACATACAGAAATGCACATGATGCCAGAAGAATAAAATATGTAAAAGAAATAAAGCACCAATGGTAATATCCGATACGCCTACTCGACCATTCGAGAAATGCGCACTGGATATAGTGGGACCCCTTATAATAACTAAAATTGGGAACAAGTATATCCTAACATTTCAGGATCATTTGACCAAATTTAGTAAAGCGATACCCCTCTCCAACCAAGAAGCACGGACCATCGCAGAAGCATTTGTAACCCGTATAATCTGTGAGTACGGAATACCGGACAAGATTCTAACAGATCAAGGGTCGAACTTCGTAGGTGAGGTGTTTAAAAACACCTGCAAGCTATTAAAAATAACTAAAATTCAAACAACCGCGTACCACCCAGAATCGAACGGAGCACTCGAAAGATCCCATAGAACATTAGTGGAATATTTAAGACACTACATAGATGGGGACCAAGCAGACTGGGACGCGTGGCTACCATACGCGATGTTCACCTACAATACTACTCCCCATACAGCAACGGGCTACACCCCGCATGAACTAGTCTACGGACAGCAAGCGGAACTACCGACAGCCCTAAAACTCTCACCTAATCCTACATATAACTATGATGATTACGCACAAGAGGCTAAGGAAAGGCTACGAGCAGCGAACGAGACGGCTCGCGAGAATTTGAGGGAAGCGAAAATACGGTCAAAGGTAACGTACGATAAGAAGGTTAAAGAAATTCAATTCAATGAAGGAGACAAAGTACTGCTGTATGACGAGTCCGTGAGGCGGGGAAGATCGAAGAAGTTAGATTCTAAATGGGAAGGACCCTATATAATAATTGAGAAAAAATCTAAAGTCAATGTAGTAATTAAAAAAGGAAGAAAAACGTTGACGGTTCACACGAATCGAATAAAACATTTTATAGAATAAAAACCTTAAAAACTAAAAGAAAGGAAATGGAAGGAGAGTAAATAGGTTGACACATAATTAAAGTAAAAATAAACATATATTCAAAAAAGTGGAAATAGCTATCCAACGGAAAAAGAACCACGTTAAGTGACCATTTCACGACATTGAACTCCTTCCTAGTCGACCTCACGAAAGATGTGAACGACGTAACCCAATACTGTAGTCAGCTGAAAAGCGGGACCATCGACCCGAGCGTACTATCAAGAGGCGAGGTCTCCAGACTACTACAAACGGCTGCGCAACAGTTACCAAACGGACTGACGTTCCCGATAGCACCGACACCGGAGAACGCACACGTGATCGAAGAAATATCGTCAATAGTAGCCTACTATGACAAGCGGACACTCATCACGGTCATCAAGGTGCCACTGATCTCAACGCAGATGTACAGCGTCATGGAGGTGACACCAGTACCCGTGCATGTACGTGAAAATATCTATGCACTACTCGTGATCCACTCGTCAACGATGATCATCGACACGGAGAGCAACCAGTACATCATCGCAGACGCACAGGAACTTAAAAAATGTAAGAAATTTTTAATCAATATTATTGCGAACAACCAATGGTCATACACAGGTTAACAGACATACTGGAGTGCGAAGTTAACCTATGGCTGAAACCAGCCGATAAATTCCCCGCGAACTGCGAAACGAAATATATAACCGCGAATAATATTCTCTGGATTAGTACGCCACAACCGGCAACGTGGACTTACGCGACACACGAACCAGACGCGCTTACTATCCAATGCGAGGGTAGCAAAACATTCAGAACCACGATAACGCAGTCAGGGATTATTACACTCAAGAATAATTGTAAAATCAGTAGTAAAGAAGTAATACTGCGGAATCAGAAAACAGTACACGAACAAGATTATGTGATAAAAACTGCACCATTATACAAACTTAACACAAAATTAACGGGATTAGTCAACACAGCGAAACCACTAACCCAAGTACAACTAGATAGGATAATAAAAGATCCTTCGGAATTTTCGCAACTATACAAACAACTCGACCAAATCGATAGCAACTTATCCGAAGAATCAAGAAATACTAACATACCGATATGGCACATAGTATACCCTAGTGCCACCACAATACTAATAATAACTATAATAATACTCGCAATCATAATATACCTTGTACTTCGCCGGAAGAAAACAACAGGAAGCGAAGTAAGAGCTACTTATATACCGCCGGAATTAAAAAATCCGAATTAAACGTCCAGCTTGGGCGCTAGATTAAGAAACGATTGTAACACAAAAATGTAATCGGGAAAACAAATATAAATTGAATCCCGACAAGGCCACCCTTCTTATAAGGGGGGCGAGGATGTTATGACACGAATCATAACCGATAACACCTGGCGTAACAGACGCCAGCAAACTCAGCAGTATGCGTAATCGAAAGAAACGCATACGCAGCAGAGACCCAGATCCACGGGCGAAGACCATTAGGCCTTCTCCCGCGGCCACCAAACCGTGACCCAAAACATTGTATATAAACCCACGGCAAATCAATCATTCATGTTACTTGTAAAAGATCAGTACGCGATCACGCCCGTGATCGCTCGTCGCGCCAGTGCAATAAACTTGTTATAACTACGGTGAGTTCTAACTCTTTAACCGGCACGATCCACTACCTCTCGGCTCGACCCGAGATTCCCGTTCCCGGCATATTCACCCGTCCTATCGGAGCCCGAGGAACGATCCGTTCGAGGATACCCACGGAGTGCGGCAAGATTCTACAAGAGAATCTCCACCCCAGCAAACCTCGCAACACACCTGCAGTAGTCAGCAAGTTTCACGCGCCGACTGGCGACAAAAAACATGTCAATATTGCAAGAAAATAGGACATACAATACAAGAATGTAGGAATCTTAATAAAAACCAAAGCGATACATTCTGTGACTTCTGCCGACGGCCAGGTCACATGACACAAGATTGTAGAAGCCGGAGTTACACCAACAGAACCCCTCAATCCAACGAATATTGCAGCAACTGCCGAAGAACAGGTCACACGACGTAAGATTGCAGAAACCAAAGTTACACAAATAGAGTTTCTCAACCTAACACATATTGTGATTATTGTCGGAGACCGGGTCACACAATACAAGAATGTAGAAGCCAGGCCTATGCAAATATATCCTGCGAATACTGCAAATTTAGAGGCCACACAATAGAACAATGTAGAAAAAAAATGTATTTTGATAAAAAGGAAAACAACATTGGTGATTGGAGGACAAACAACATTGATGATTGACACTGGATCAGACCTTAATGTAATCAAAAGATGTGCTGTTTCTCCCGACATTCCAATTTTCACGGACATTCTCTTCGACCTCAATGGCATTACGGATGGATTACTCAGCACTATAGGATATATCAAAATAGGAACTTTAAATACAGAAATTATCCTCCACATCGTAGAAGACCTCCCTATCAGACAAGACGGAATATTAGGAACTGATTTCTTCCAAACCAATGGAGCAACTATCGATTATATGAATTCAGCAATAACTATTGGAACAGACACTATTCCATTTATTGATCCGGAGATGGTCACAATACCAGCCAGAACAAGAAGTCAAATATATGTACGAGTTCTTAATACACAATCCAACACAGAATATATTCCAGAAATTAAAATTCATCCTAACATACATATGGGAAATGCAATTGTATCAAATAACAACGGCGTAGCATATCTTTTCGCAATAAATACATCCACACAAGATATCAAAATTCCTGTACCATCAGTCGAATTGGAACCATTCATAGAGGCACCTATAGAAGAAGAGACATCAGATAAATATACTAAAACTAATAGAACTCACCAGTTACTACAACAATCACGATTGGAACACTTGAACCAAGAAGAACGAGCCAGTATAGAAGAATTAATTAAAGAACACGCGGATAGATTTTATTTACCAGGAGAAAAATTGGAAGCAACAAATAAAGCTCACCACAAAATTATAACAGAAAACGACGTCCCTGTTTTTACAAAACAATATCGGTACCCTCAAGCATACAAAGAAGAAGTAAAGAACCAAACTAAGGAATTACTAGAAAAAGGAATAATACAACCCTCATCATCTCCTTATAACTCACCCATATGGATAGTACCAAAAAAAGGAACAAAGAAACCTAGAATAGTAATCAACTTCAGAAAATTAAATGGGAAAACAATTGGAAACGCTTATCCTTTACCGAATATAACTGACATACTAGATCAGTTGGGAAGCGCAAAATATTTCTCTGTATTTGATCTCGCATCTGGATTCCATCAAATCCCCGTGCATCCGGACGATCGCCATAAGACAGCCTTCTCTACAATATACGGGCACTATGAATTTAACAGAATGCCGTTTGGACTTAAAAATGCACCAGCCACCTTCCAAAGGCTTATGGACCAAGTCTTAACCGGGCTTCAAGAACTCTTCGTATATTTGGATGACATCGTCATATATGCCAGCTCACTTAAGGAACATGCGACTAAATTCAAACGATTAATGAACAGATTAAGAGACGCAGATCTTCACCTTCAACCAGATAAGTGTGAATTTTTGAAGAAAGAAGTTACATATTTAGGACATATAATAGAAGAAGAAGGAGTCAAGCCAGATCCACGAAAAATAGTAGCAGTTAAGGAATTTCCAACCCCCACAACAGTAAAAAACGTCAAACAGTTCTTAGGACTGAGCGGATACTATAAAAGATTTATAAAAGATTTTTAAAAAATTGCAAGACCACTCTCTAATCTTACCAAAGAGGATTATCAATTTGAATGGACATATAAACAAAAAAAAGCATTCGAAACTCTGCGAAAAACTTTCTGCAACCCCCTCAAATCACAGTACCTGTAGAAGTACATACACCCCCTCAAATCACAGTACCTGTAGAAGTACATGCACCCCCTCAAATCACAGTACCTGTAGAAGTACATGCACCCCCTCAAATCTCGATACCCATAGAAATACATGAGACCCCTCAAGAAACAATACAAGACAACATACAAGCAATAAAAGAACCTCACATCAAGAAACCTCAAGAGGACTTAATAGAAGAAATAGATGAAACAACCATAGTACCAAAACACAACTATAAAGACCCTCCCAAAATCAATGCAGAAACAAGCTCAAATAAAAGCACTCACCATACACCTAAAAAGAAGAAACAAAAATTAAATGCAAGTACAGAGACGGGTCCCATAACTCCCATGCAAATAAAACAAGGGAAAATACTTACACCTCCTTCACTATCCCCTCCACCATTATTATTATCTCCACCCCCATATCCCCCACCATTGACTCTCCCACCATTATCTCTCCCACCGTTATCTCTTCCACCCACTCCACCACCACCAAACAGACCAAGAATTGTGTCAAATATCCCTGTCAAAAAACAAAACATTGAAGTAGAGGATCACTTATGGATGGGAAAAGGATATATAATAACATTTATAAATACAGAGGGCAAACCAATAGGACCAGCAGGAGAAAAATTATATAAAGAAAAAAATATAAAAACTCACAAGATTCCATCCCCATTAAGAGTTGGAGAATCAGTAAAAATAAGAGAAGGAAAACACAATCCTTGGACTCATCACAACAAATTACCCAACAGAAGGAAATTTATACAACTTACTGAAGACACTCCACACATACCTTGTATCTGAAAAAGCCACAAAAGTATATACAGGGTGTCCCAAAAATGCTGCGGTTCCTTGAAGGGGGTGATTCAGGGGGTGATTGCAAACAACTTTTTCCTTTGCGAAAATTCTCTCCGAGGTTTCGTTAACGAGATAATAACAAAAAGCACCGACCAATCAGAGCGCGAGCCTTCCGCTGGAGCTCCCGCGCTAGCGTGGCCGCGCGCCGGGCCGCGCTGCGACTACGAACAAGCAAGGCGGCATGCACCGAAGGAAATTGCGTAGAATGGCAAATGAAAAAGATGTAACAAAAAAATCGAAACTTTTGCCATGGTTTGTTTGGCATTTAAAGTGAACAATGAAAAAAGGATAAATGGATGAAAATCACGTGTAACGTAAAAAGACGAATACACAGTTGTTTTTTTTTTAGAAGAATCGAAAATAACAATTATTTGGAGTGAGAGGATAAGGAACACGTAAATTTCCCTTTTTAATAACACAAACGAAAAGGTAATGCAACAGGGAACGAGTGAAAAGTGATCGTAGTTCGTTATTGTGATAAAAATCCGTAGTTCAATAACGGCCAACACTGTTGTTGATAATGAATAAATCCGTTTAAAAACTGCGAAGAAAAATTTACGTACAGAAATTTGGAGAATTATCGCCGGAAATAAGCCACAGCCTGCGTTAGGCTTAAAAAATAATAGTCGCCAATAATGTAACTAAAACTCACCCTTTCGGAAATTCACCTGCAGTTTAAAAACCTGTGCCACTATGTCACTGAACCGATCCTGGTCATCGACAGACGCGCCGAGTGCACAGCTGATCTCAGGTACACGATAACATCCAAAGTTAAGGGTCGCAACGTCAAGTGCGTCCGGGGTAATGCACCGAATATTCACTTCACTGCACGCCTACTAACACTGACCACTTAATTTATTATTCATGGAACGTGTTGTTCCTACGTTATAAAAATTGGTGGAAATGAATTTTTACTTGGCGTTCGGAGCCGTGGGTATTCTCGCACAAATTCTCACGCTGCAGCACTTGCGTCCCCGTCGTTCGGGAGGTACACCCAGAACATCGCGTAATACTCTTGAGCAGAGAACATTTCTGCGACGTGATTGCTTGCTGACTGACAAGATTTTTTCCAAGCGACTTCTTCTACCCCCAAAAAGTTTCTCTCGTTCCATTATGAGTTGATCCCCACCAGGCCAAGAGACTTCAGGTAAAAAGAAGCCAGCACATTTTCGAAGCACACGTGCTTCGCAGAAGTGCAACGAACGGACTATCGTGCACTTTTACAAAAGTCCGCGTTCCGTCCTTTTACTGCCAATGTACCACCCATTGCTTCGAGGTAGGCAACAGACACCACGTGTTTCGGTTCGAAAGGGTCCGAAGAGAAGAGAAACAGAAAGTCCTCGAGTTGCTATAAAGAAAAAAATTCTGTTTCCTGTTTCCGATACCCAGAATTCACGTCTGCTACGAGGCGGAACCAACTAAGCCATAAATTACCCAAAACTGTAGGAAACCGTTGTCTACCGTCGACTAGCGAGACAATACGGTCATAAACCGCGACCCTAGCGAAATGCTCTGGCCGATCAGCCTGATTAATTTTTGGGAACTAGCAATTAAAAAGTATTATTCAACATCAATACGGCTCGCGAAGAGACACAGGAAGAAAGAGAGCATGTAGTTCGCTGACTGCGCGTAGTCCCGCCCGCTTCGTCCTACCTTCAAATTAAAGACGGATCCCTTATCTCTCGAGTATAAACACGCGCTCGAATTTCAAAACAAAAGCACATGTCGACGTATTCCGTGCGAGAGACGGCGGGCTTGAAGTCCGATTGGCCCTAATCTAATCAATCTACCCTGCATCCCTCCCAAACGGCCACTGTCCTGAAGAGGCCCTCTTCACAGCAATATCTCCTCCCCAAGGCCCACCTTCTCTCGCACGGAATACGTCGACGCGTGCTTTTGTTTTGAAATTCGAGCACGTGTTTAGAGACGAGAGATAAGCAGGCCCGATTGGCTAGTTTGGGACCAATCGAACCTCAAGCCCACCTTCTCTCGCACGGAATACGTCAATGACATCGAAAAGTCCTGTGCCCCGTCTCAGGTAAAGCAACCGCGCGCGATTACAGTCACCTGACCGTACCGCTACAACCCCATATTTCTTCAGTGAGGTCAAATAACAGGTCGACAGAAGAATTGCAGGAGAATTTTACTAACTTACTCTTGGCCAATGACCTATAGGAGGACACAAAGGGATTACAAAAACGTATCATCGAATAAGAAGCAAATATTATTGGAAAAATATGAAATACGAGATTTATTAAAACTTGCTTGGAATGCCAAAAAACTAAATTAGTAAGAGTAAAAAATAAGGAGCCTATGATACTAACAGACACACCATTGGATGCCTTTGACAAAATTTCTATGGACATAGTAGGACCACTACCTTTTACAAATAAAAAAAATAGCTATATACTTACTATTCAAGACAACTTAACCAAATATTCTCTTGCAATACCATTAGTGAATATTACTTCAAAAGACATAGCTAAAGCATTTACAGAACACTTTATCTGCAAATTTGGAAGTCCTAAGGCTGTTCTTACGGATCAAGGGCCAAATTTCATGAGTTCCCTTATGAAGAAATTAGCTAGAACATTCCACATCAAGCAATATCGAACCACTGCATACCATCCTCAGTCTAATGGATCACTAGAAAGAAGTCATCATGTCCTTATTGAATATCTACGACACTATGTATCAAACGAAAAACAATGGGATCAATGGTTACCTCAAACAATGTTTTCATATAATACAAGCACCCACGAAGGCACAAAATTCTCACCTCACGAACTCGTTTATGGTAGAAAAGCACGTCTTCTTTCAAGTATTCCACCAACAGATAATATTAAAACATATCCAGACTATGTCGACGAATTAATACACAAATTACACCACATTCGACAAATGGCGCGAAATAACTTAGAAGAATCGAAAAACCGACAGAAGCATTATTATGACCGGAAGAATCAACCTCAAACATATCAAGAAGGAGATTGGATTTGGTTACTAAATCCAAGGCGCGAAAAATTGGAACCGGAATATAGCGGACCCTACAGGATCACCGAAGTTTTAGAGAACAGCAACCTGAAAATAGTAATAAACCCTAAACAAATGAGAGTCGTCCATATGAATCCTGGTAAAGAAGGCACATTTACCATAAGAAGTTGCAACCCTGCATGGGGAGCCAATATAAGGAGCAGAAGACAAAGGAATCTTCCATTCTGCCTCAATACAAAGTGTCACGAACATACACGATAACATGGATAATTTTACCTGTTTGAAGAAAGTTTATGACAATGATATATATAATTATAAACAAGGAATTGTGTGTGTCGTATGCACACAAAAAGTGGATATCGAGGACGAGGAACCACTACAAAATCATTTGTTGGCAACCACAAATCTGAGGAAATGGCGTGTATGCCTCTTATGCCGCCGCACGTTATATGTTGGGCGGCCTGCACAGGCATGTAAAGTATGCAGACGGGAAATATTATAAGTTTTACACACATTATGTTTTATATTACACTTTACAATTACACACTACACACACAAACATAATGTATTTAACACTTACACCTAGATGAAGTATTTTTGTATCGTTCTTTCTTTTTTTTACTTACACCACACTCTACAATTACACACTACACACACGAACAGAATGTAATAAACAGTAACATGTAAAATTTTTATTAATAAACATATATTCTTTTCTTAAAACCTAAAATCATGAATAACCTATAAAAAAAATAATAACCTATAAAGTAGCATAAAGGAACATTGTTGCATAGTTGTAGACAGAATTTTTTTTTAAATCAGCTAGAGGGCGCCACTATAAAACCCCAACGTTCCGTTCAAACTCACGCTTGCGCTATACTGCAACCATGTTCATTAGCAGTCAAAATGCCGAAGCGATCAGGCAATAGACATTGTAAAGCAAAAAAAAAATACGGAGGAATTAGAAAGAATATTCAGGGAGATGATCCCTATTCCTCCCCTAATAACACCATTCACTCTATCACCATCAAAAACGGTAATGTACCTGTTGAATCCACTTTCCATCCAAAAAATCAAGAACGAAAAATTCCAATTTAAAGACACCATCTCGCACTCCGCCGACCACACCACCCGATACTCTTCCGACCACACCAGAGTTCCCTACTACCCCGGACTTCAAAAGGACCCCAGAGATTGAAATCCCAAAAGCCCCGGACTTCAACTTCAAAATTCCGGAGGTACCCCCACCAAAATGGCCAGCCCTCATAAGAATAGACATTCCGGACCCAGACTGGGAGGCGTATAAAAAGTTACCAGAGCTAGATCCACGCCAAAGAATTTGGAGAACGCTCCAACTGTTTGGATCAGGGGCAGCCACCCCATATTTACCCTCAGGAAAAAATATAAAATAAATAACCACCTAAATATATAAATAAGTCTTTCATTCCATTCCACACTACATACAAATCTCTCGAGGACGAGAGATCCCCAGGGGGGGAGGTGTAACGTCCCACGGGGACTCGAACCGGTAATAACCGACCGTCGATAAAGTAGAGCTGTACTACATTACCGCAGAGTCAACCTAAGTTACCGCGCACAAGCATTGTACATACTTTAAGATATAAATTATAATCTAAGCAAATATTAGAGAAACAAATATTATAGAAATGTTAAGAATAATTAATTAGACATACTGCCAAAAGTGCAACACATAATAATATGTATTAAGCGAGCAAAATACAAAATAACGAATAAAGACTTACTGCGCATGCGCCAGTCCGCCAATTTTCTAGTATAAAAGGAGGCGTGCGCAGCACCGAGCGCGCTCATTCGAATACGAACACGTCCCTGCGACCAACGAATGCTAGTTCCTAGAGGCAGCTTACGTACTATCCAGCAGAATTTCAGCACGCTCCGGAAACGGCAGCGACTGGTTCTCAGTGTACAAAGGTCCTGGATGCTCCTTTTTGGATCTTTCATTCAAGGTTGAGAACTTTGTCTTCACGGAGGTTTCAAGCGTTGCTCCTATTAGTAGGCAGCAGCTTAACTTCTTAGCGAAGGCAAGGTCTACAGAACACTAGAATTCAAACCCTGCCACGAGTGTCGGGAACCGCTCCGGAAACGGCAGCGGCCGCCCTCACAGCAGAAGCATAGAATACGAACTCTGTCAAAAGTTTCGGGAACCGCTCCGGCAACGGCAGCGGCCGAGCTTACTACAGAAGCACATACTTATATACATATATTTAACTTAATTAGCGCAATTAATTAGAATAGACAAAAAAACATAAAAACCCAAAAACATAAAAAACACACATATATAATCGTAGTCGTAAGCAATATTATAATCATTATTAGAATTAAGTGTTATTTTTTAATAAAGACATTGTTAAGTTTAAGTTGGATTTTATTCCTTAAGTCTGACAACGAACCCCCACCTATCCTATACTCGAGGGGACGCCGCTCTCCTCTCGAGAACCTGAAGCGTTTCAGTAGTCCCCAGACAACCGGACGTTACACATGCATTGGATTGTGGCATTCGCATAACAAGACACACCATCAGAATTTGGGAGACCTCTCACGTTGTATTGAGTGGTATCCGCGATGTGATCATTAGTATTCTGACATTCGGAAACATTATAATTAGGTACTGCCCAAACAGCATCACGAACATTGCGAACGCGGTTTTTAGAAATTGAAATAGTCATAAGATCAGGTCTATATTTTTTTCGTAATCTATTGTACTCTATTATTGCCGATTCTTGTGCCTTTACGGAAGATGGATCATAATTTATAAGATGCAGTCCTTGTAATGTGGTCACCCGTGAAAGAGCAACGTAAATTTGTCCGCAAGTAAATATTGAATTACCTGCTTCTACAGCATTCTGCAAACTTAGTCCTTGACTTTTGTGAATAGTTATACCATAGCTGAGGCAAATCGGAAATTGTTTTCTAATAACGAACGCTCTATCCATTACTTCAAATTTAACACATACACGTTCTATTATATGTTCTTGCCCAGTGGGTAATATAATTTTCAATTTTCAACGTCATTATCAACACCTCGTGTAACTGAAACAAGTTTAGCTATGGTACCGTTAACAAGACCTAGCGTAACATCATTATTTCTTCTAATCATGATTTGCACTCCTACTTTAACAATTACGACCCTTGCAAGTCCCGCCGTTCGGGAGCTATCTTCGTCATTATTGTTTAGTACCTTTGACACCTTTTTTTCAAGTACGGTGCACAATTCATTGTATCATGAGCGATCAAATGGATTTCTTCGGATGGAAATCGACTCAGCATTGCAGCGTTCAAAACATCACACTGAACACATGTGGGAAGTAAACACACCGTATTAGATCCCACATTAAGCATGTAATCACATAATTCGTTTAACCGGTCATTACAACAATTTGTCGCTTTGAAATTTAATTTCCTCGATTCTAATAGCTTTGTATCCGAATCGGTCACTACTCCGGTGCGAATTCTCGACAAGATGTCTTTGTAAATATTATCACCCTGCTGTCGCATGTTTATTGTCAATTCGTCATAGCTAAACAAGGCAGACCATAAATTATAAGAACCTAATCCTCCAACATTTTTCTCCATACTCTTTTTGGATAATTGTATAAAAGCAGGTTCTTCGTGAACAGGAGGAAGTTGTAGTAAATCACCAAATAGCAGCATAGGCTTTTTTCCGAACCAAGCATCATCGGAATCTGTAGTATCAAATATTTCTGTAAGTCGCAGATGTATGTACAGGAAAGTTACGTTAGAAACCATCGAAATTTCATCGATGATTACTAAAGCAACATTTTTGAGTTGATCTCGTACAATTTGAAGGGCTGCATCGCTAAGTTGCTTATACTGGGCTGTATGCCCATGTTCTACGGGTAATTGGAATAATCGGTGTATGGTAAGACCTTCGATATTAAAAGCTGCGATTCCAGTAGGAGCAGTTACTGCTGTGTCTTTTCCGATAATCTGCTTGATCCACTGTCTAATAGTTTTTATTAAAAAACTTTTCCCAGTGCCACCTTCGCCACTCACATAAAGTCTAAGAATGTTATCGTTAGACGTCAAGGACTTAGTAACTTTATCAAATATCTGCTTCTGATCATGGTTCAATTCCGAAATCATTTCTGCACCAACAGTTTCAACGGGGACACACTCTATTGGGTGATCGCCTTGATCATTTTCTTCTTGTTCTACAGTATTCAACACGTTCTTTTCAATTTCTTCCTTTATATGATCACGTGCTTCTTGAATATCCGTTATTCGTTCGTGATATTAAACTGCTTCAGTCAATTGTGATTAAATCCATTTTTCAATTCGTCGGTGTTTCTCCAAGGTTTGAATAATAATAATAATAATGAGAAATAATAATTCTCAGGTTGGGTTTGAACATTGTACTTATAATGATTGATAAGATAGCCTCTTTTCCTTTTTTTCACAAACAAAGATGCACGGATTTCATAATATTCAGTTTTTTCAGACGGTCCAATTTTAGTAACGTCATACCACATAGCAAAATCGTACAGATGCTTAGATTCTAATTCCCTAGGTCTGTTAGGATAGTAATCATCTATGAGAGATGGACAAAATATGTCTGTGGATTCACCTTCCAGATCTTCAATCTCTTTGCGAGTTTTCAATTTCCTACTTCTCATTATATTTACATCCAACCATCTAATAACAGTACTGTAGTCAGTTCCATGCAATGATAATCCTAATAGAGTATCAGCGCATTCAGACGTTCCACATTCTCTATGATTTAGCATGCGCATTTCAAGGTTGCACAGAAGACTAGCCAACGACTTGGTAGAATTTATTACTGCCATAGTGTCCGCAGCGTAACTTTTTTCCGGCTTTGACACATACTTAGTACAGTAACATGTTACCAACCCTGTCTTTTCCCCAATATATTGTATATCCATGTTACCTCTCCAAACCGTGAAAATGGGAGCATTAAAATCATTGATACGGACTTCCTTTATTGAACGTGGAAGATCATAGAGTCTACCTTTTGCTTTCAATTGTTTTCTAGCACCTATAGAAACAGCCACATCCCTTATTATCAAAGTATCTGTACCTGGACGTGGAAATGAAAATCTACATACTTTACAGAAGGAATTTTTAGTTTTTTTTTGTTGCGTAGACAGTAACTATTGCATTTATGCATTTGATGTGCAATTACTCGTCTATATAATTCTGGCGACACATGCGGTGATGGTAATCTGCAAGTGACGTATTTCATTATGAATGCTGCTACTTCTTCCTTCGTTGATTTATCGATTATGGGAGCATCTTCAATCCAAATTAAAAGATGAAAATGTTGTAATCCCCTGCTTTGATATTCTCTGCGCCAAAAGTAATGAGTGACCTTGGCAATTGGATTGTCGGGCGAGCAAATGAAACCCAGCATAGCGTGGAATGTATTATCTATAAATCGAGCAGTTGAAACGGGATCAGAAGCAATGAGTTCGTTCGGGGATATTTTAGCCACCGATGAGCCGTTTACTTCACGAAGAAATTCTATTAAATCTGTCCATAACCATTCACTTGGACTGAGCGTGAGGAACCATGTAGCTGGTCCATAATGGTGTATCATACAGTTCAAATCATTTCTCGGTTTTCGCCAATACTGTGCTGTATTACGTAATCTGGAAAAAATAGTGTTCAAGTTCGTTTGTAGCTGATCTTTAGAGAGTTGCTCTAGAAAACCAGCAGCTGTGTATTTTTCACGTGGATCTACGACGTTCATTTTGTGAAAAATTCCAACGTTCAATTGCCGCATATTGGTATCGTGTAAGAAATGAAAAATATATTGCATGTTCTGTTACGAGCCGGGGCTGCGGCAACGCGAGAGGCCGGCGAGAAGGGTATTTCCCAAGGAATACGGTTTATGAGTTTGTTAGTTAGGTGCGCGGACGAACCTGATGCGAAAGCAGGGAGCCGCTAGGATTGTTGACGGCGAGGACGAACCTGATGCGAAATCAGGGAGCCTCTAGGAATGGAGTCACACGCGGACGAACCTGATGCGAAATCAGGGAGCCGCGGGAAATGTTAGTAATGCCTCGTAACTCTTAATTTATGTTTGATACAACTCGAGCGGTAAAGCTGTAGCAGTGGGTGAGTGCTACTAATATTATAACGATCTTACTAAATTTAACCAACTCTGTACGAGCGTGACACGACGTTACTCTACGCGTGACTGTACTGCTTTGAACCAACGAGGGTAGAAACCAAAGGGTTTATATAGTCCCAAAAATGAGTGGGGATTCATTAGGAGTTTCCATATAAGGAAATCCTTCGGGGTCGTCGTCGTGTCACTCCCGTTCCCATGGTCGTGATCCAGATGGTCGAGATCATGACCCCCCTTAGTGGTGTATGATAAGCAAAAGGATTTTAGGGCGTTTTCCCTTCTCAGAAGCGAGCTCGAAAGTGGTTGAGAGTGGTGTATGGGAAGTTTCCACATACGTAACAGTTCAATCGAAATTGCGAATGCTTGGACATCAGTTTGGACTTAATGAATTCATGATCAGTCAAACGTACCAATCTTTCTTCATGCTGTCCATTCACCCCATAAGGATATAAATCTGGGAAATATTTCACATCTAAGTGTTCAGCACGATGGCCCAACGGAATGTCATGAACTTTAAGCATTTGATAGAGTGCGGTAGCAGATTCATTAACCCTTTTGTCGTACATTGGATAAATCGTACACTGCTCATAATATGAATCAGATTGTGACATTTGCGTCAATAATGCACGTTTCTGGTTTTCGTCGATATTAAGTGTTTCACCTTCAACGTCCTCAATAGATTCGTTAATATCATCATTGGCAACAACTTCTTCTTGAAATTCTGTATCTGGTAATTTGGCACTCAGCAATAAATTGTGCGATTGTGGTAAAACAATTTCTGAGTATAGAGGATTGTATTTCGCGCCTCTTCCTCGAGATCACTGGTAGTAACCTTACTCTATGCAGTTAGCGCCACTGGTTGAAAGTCTAGGTTTCTTTTTTCCCCTGGCTCCGCTGTCTATGGGACTTTCCGTTCCCGCGTCATTCCTTTTTTTTTTTGTGCGGAAAGTGCCACAGGCCCATTTTTTTGTGAAGAGGGCCAAGAAAAGAATTAAAGAAGATGGGACGAAAAAGAAGCAGGAGAAACGATTCGGAAGAGGAAGATCGTATGGAGAAGCGGTTAAGACGATTGGAAAAAAGCTTACGAAAATATAAGAGAAGGCATCGTTCACGATACCGTAAGTAAGGTTATGTTTTCGGAACGAAGGCAGCAGATTCAGATTTGGACACGAGTCCGGATCTGGTACTCTCACGAGAGAGGAAAAGTGGCAATATTGAGACACGAGTCCCTTCCGCCCTATGCTATATACGTCACCTGTCGGGCTCGGCCCGCACAGGTCCGGACAAGAGTCTTGGAACATGTGACGATACAGAAGAGATTTTACATCTTTGTAAACGGGACACGAGTCCCATAGGCCAACCAATAAATTCCCAAGGGGAGTTTTTGGGTTTGAGCTGAGTCCCTTCGCCCTCTGCTATACACATCACCTGTCGGGTTAGACCTTGACTGGTTCGGACAAGAGTCCTTGAACACGTGATGACGCAGAGGGGAATCCTATTCGACAAGCAGGACACGAGTCTCATTAGCTGGGTCATAAATTTCATGAATCAACAAAGAAAATGAATGTTTCTAATTTTGTGTATATTAATTCAGGTGATTCATCATCGAGCTCAGATACCTCAGCTACAAGCAACAAGGAAAACTTGGAAGGGTCCGTTGATTCCAGGGAGGGGAATCTGAGCGACCTCTCCGAAGGGAGACCTGCGGAGCAGCAGGAAGAAACATCGGAGGAGGCTACTATTGTAGCGGTAGAACCTAATTCGGATAATAACCAGGCAGGAACATCGGGAGAATTAGCACAAAATATTTTGGAGGTATTGGGAAAACGGTTGGAACCTGAAATACAGTTGGGACCAGCTATTCACAAAGATATTTCCATACGCTGGATGGAAATTTGTAACAAGGGACTTCCTAAGGAGGAACAAACGGTTTTAATGAAGAAATATCCAGTTCCGGAGAACTGCAAGGGAATTAATCCACCCATTTTAAATGCAGAGGTAAAGGCCTCCTTACCAGAAGGGGCTATCAATAGAGACGCTCGCATGGTCTCAAAACAAAAAAAATGGCATCATGTCTCTCAGCTCTGGGACGGGCGATATCAAGTTTGGTAATTGACAAGGGGCCAAATAACCTAACGGTATTAGAGAGCTTATGTGATGCGGGCAGACTGCTTGTGGATCTTCAACATGAAGAGTCGCTGACTAGGAAGTCGTTGGTCTTGTCGAATTTGAACGCTAATATAAGAGAAGCCTTAAATGTGACGACCATAGATGAAAATTTATTTGGTCAAGAATTAGAGGGCCATATCAAGACAGCGAAATCGTTGGAACGAACGAGCAAGGAGTTAAAACAACCTTCCAGATCACTGACAAAATTTTCAAAAAACGGGAAGGGCCCGACCCGTCCTTTATCATCGAGGACACAACCCAGAGTGATGGGCGGGCACAAGAAACCAGTCAGTCTTCGGAACTCAGCCTACCACAAACCGAGCACGAGTACATCGTGGAGGCGAGATCAGAAGACGTCGAGGAGACGATAGATTCGGTAAGTCTTCCGGCAGGCAGATTGAGATGGTTTTATGGGGCCTGGAAGAAAATTACAGAGGATACCATTATATTACAATGTGTATTAGGGTATAACATTCCGTTTGTAAGTCCGCCTCGTCAGAGCGGGGTACCCACGGAAGCTCACTGGTCCTCTGAGGAACTTAATCAGATTCCGAAGATTCTAAATCAATTATCTCATAAGGGAGTTGTTAGAAAGTGCGAGCCTACGACGGGTCAATTCGTCTCAGGGATTTTTCTTATTCAGAAGCCGGATGGCTCCAGTCGGTTAATTTTAAACCTTAAGAAATTGAATAAGTTCATAAAAACTGAGCATTTTAAATTGGAGGACTTAAGATCTGCCAGAGATTTAATGGTTCAAGGTTGCTTCATGAGTACCTTAGATCTTAAAGATGCATATTATCTAATATCAATCGCAGAAGCGAGTCGGAAGTTCTTAAGATTCCACTTCCAAGGGACCCTTTTTGAATTTAATTGCCTTCCATTTGGATTAAATATTGCACCTTATGTTTTCACCAAGCTAATGAAACCAGCCATATCTTGCTTAAGAAAACGAGGTATACGCTCTATAATTTACTTAGACGACATCCTCCTCTTAGGAGACTCGTATGAACAATGCAAGCTTTGGTCAGAAGAAACTTGTTCAGAGTTAAAGAGGTTAGGTTTTCTTATAAATGCCAAAAAGAGTCAATTAAACCCTTCTACATGTTGTAAGTTTCTGGGATTTATGTTAAATTCGCAAGAGATGTCAATACATCTCCCGGAAGACAAGGAAATTGGCTTATTAAAGTCTATAAATAAATTTCTTAATAAAAAAGATTGCAAAATTCGCGAATTCGCTTCGTTTATAGGGTCATTAGGTGCTAGCTGTTATGCCCTCAGATATGGTTGGGTTTATTTAAAAGACTTAGAAAGAGAAAAATTTCTAGCGTTAAAGAATAATAACAACAACTTCGAGGCCAGAATGACTATCTCGAAAGAAATGGAAGAAGATTTAAATTGGTGGAGATCCAATATTAGGAAAGCTAAGAATCCTATTAACGAATTCAGATTTGAGATGGAGATTTTTTCAGATGCATCCCAATCGGGATGGGGTGCATATTGCAATAATAAGACCACTCACGGTTTTTGGGAGAAAAATGAACGTAAATACCATATAAATTATTTAGAACTACTGGCAGCGTTCTTCAGTTTGAAATGCTTTGCAGAAGACCTCAGAAGGTGTAACGTGCTATTAAGAATTGACAATACGACGGCGATATCGTACATAAATCGCATGGGAGGAATTCGGTTTAAATTACTTAGCAAATTAGCCAAAGAAATATGGAAATGGTGCGAGTCTCGGGAAATTTGGATTTTTGCATCCTATATTAGCTCAAAGGATAATGTATCAGCCGACGCGGAATCGAGACGACTGGAGCCCAAGACGGAATTTGAAATATCCGATGAGGCATTTGATAAAATATGTCAGTGTCTCGGAACCCCGGAGATCGACTTATTTGCTAGTCGATCAAATACGAAATGCCGCAGATATGTGTCATGGCGAAGGGATCCGGAGTCAGTCGCGGTAGATGCATTTACAATTGATTGGACTCCTTATTTCTTTTACGCATTCCCCCCATTTGCCGTAATTCTAAAGACTATCAGAAAGGTAAGATCGGAGGAGGCCAGAGGAATAGTGGTGATACCGTTCTGGCCATCACAAGCTTGGTTTCCGATCTGTATGTCCATGTTCGAACCGGATCCCGTTATCTTAAGACCGGACATTAATCTATTGAGTTCTACGAATAGAGAACCTCACCCATTATGGCGTCAACTTTCCCTGGTGGCAGGCGTATTATCGAACAGGCCTTGGAGGCGAGGGGAATGCCAGCAGACGCAATTGGAATCGCCATAGCCTCAATCAAGAGCTCTACGCTCCGACAATACGAGACACCGCTTAAAAAGTGGTGGAACTTTTGTGGGAAAGAAACAGCAGATATATTTAAGTTTAATGTTCCCAATATTCTAAAGTTTTTAATGGCCGAATTCAACAACGGGGCTACGTATGGAACAATCAACAGCTACAGGTCCGCTATAGCTCTGTTACAGGGTCCAGAAGTGGGCCAAGAACCGTTGATTAAACGATTTTGCAAAGGGGTTGCAAACCAATGCCCTCCAAGACCAAGATATAATGATACTTGGGAGCCTAAGGTGGTACTGGACTTTTTAGACCAGGGGGTGGAAAACATGACCTTAACGTTGGAAGACCTGTCCAAAAAGTTAGTGACCCTGCTTGCCCTAACGACAGGTCAGCGAATGCAGACTCTTTCGTTAATTGATACCAGAGATATAAAACTTCGGCAAGATCGTGTGGAAATTAAGATCCCGGCAAGTATTAAGACTTCAGGACCGCAGAGAAAACAGCCGACCCTTATTCTACCTTATTACGGGGAAAATAAGAGGCTGTGTCGCATGCACATTAGAGGCCTATCTGCAACGAACGCAAAAGTTGCGTAAAAATGTAAAAGATCTGTTCATCTCCTTCAAGAAACCATACAAGAGAGTCTCACCCCAGTCTCTCAGTCGCTGGATAAAAAGCGTGTTAGAAAAAAGCGGGATAAATACAGATATCTTCTCAGCATATAGCACACGTCATGCAGCCACCTCGGCGGCAAAAAGAGATGGAGTAAGCATAGACGTGATAAGAAGAACCGCGGGTTGGTCTGAAAAATCAAGAACGTTTGCCAAATTTTACGACCTTAAATTGACAGAAGAAGACACGTCGTTCGCATATGCCATACTAAAGAGGTTAGTATAAGCAACATAAGTTAGAGGTGCCATAAACTCTTTAAACATCTACCAGTGATCTCGAGGAAGAGGCGCGAAATACAATTAAATGATTAAACGAACTTACCTGTAAGTGAAGTTCAATCATGATTGTATGAAGCGCCTCTTCCGAAGAGATTAGTCCCACCCTAATCCCATACTCATCTTGATGAGTAAACCCAACGATTATGGCACAACTTTGAAGAAATGACGCGGGAACGGGAAGTCCCATAGACAGCGGGGCCAGGGGAAAAAAGAAACCTAGACTTTCAACCAGTGGCGCTAACTGCATAGAGTAAGGTTACTACCAGTGATCTCTTCGGAAGAGGCGCTTCATACAATCATGATTGAACTTCTCTTACAGGTAAGTTCGTTTAATCATTTAATTATTGGCTTTCAACCATATTAAGGCATTCCATACTTTCTTCAAGTCAACTAACTTTTCCCAAACAATTTTAGATTTTGTTGGAACGCCCCGCACCAATATGTATAATTCATGATTTTGATTTAAAGGTTCAGTCGGAGGACAGATTTTTTAAAAATTTTGTTCTAACGGCAAAGGAAGGTGAAATGTTCTCCCCTTTACTTTTAGAAACATATGTTTATGTGACATATTTTTGCGCATTACTGTATCCATTCTCACAATCGTTTGAAACGGTTTAGCTCTTTGAATGAGAATTCGCTCGTAATCGTTCAACACTGCTATTTCTGGAACTGAACGTACATCAAGCTTATTTAAAATACATTTGGATGGTATGGAATCGTTGCGAATTTTATCGTGACAATATCGGCAAATAAAATGCATGTCACCAACTTTGTATCCAATATGATTTAACAACGTTTGCAGTACATTTCCCTTATATGTTCTCTTAGAAATATCAAGCTTACGAACCTCTCGTTGAAAACAGAGTTTCTCGCAGGAAACGCACGGGATGCGTGGTGTGTCCATAGACCGCTTTGTGAAAGCTCTAAATGCTAAATAATATCGAGATATAATCTCTTCTTCGTTCAAGCTTATTATTTCAGTATTATTTTTTTGTAACGCTTCAGCTTCTTTCCGAGCTTGCAGTGTTATTCGTTCAAGTGTTTCAAGGTCATTATCGTTCAAGGCTTTGTCTAAATTATGTAATTGGTCTTTATAAATGCTCGCTATTTTGTATATCATTCTCTTCAAATGTCGTAAATTCGTAAAGTGAGGTGCCAAAATCTCAATGGCTAAAAAATTGGACTTACATAGTTTAGGGTTTATGTAACAACCATGAGAATGACCAACTTTTTCAGCATGCACTTTATTAGAACAGCTACTGATATGGTTGTTCAAATTATGTACCTTTTTTAATGAGCATTCTAACAATCGTTTGAAGAAATCCTGTAAATTATTCAGAATTTCAACATCTTTTGTTTTACAAAGATAACTACAATGCCATGCCTTTGTCGTCTTCTTCGATTGCAATACAGGTAGAACGTTTATAGCTTGGTGGCCCCGTCCACCATAGCTCATGATGTTCAAGCTGAGATGTTGTTAGGCCTCGAGAAGCGCAGTCTGAGAAGCTGGGTTTGATTTTCCTGGAACGTGTCTCCATTGTGAGTCTGGGGTGAGTTCTTGAATCTGGGCGACACGGTTCCTCACGTAATCCTTCCAGCGTGCCGCGTGAGATTTGATCCAGGTTAATGATACTTGAGAATCCGTCCACAAATGAGTTGTAGCAATATTGAGCTGTAATGTAGCTTGAACATACTTCGTGAGCTTTGCTAGCATCAATGCTGCTGTAAGCTCGAGGCGAGGTATTGTGAGCTTTTTGAGAGGTGCTACCTTCGTCTTGGAGCACACTAGTGTCGACACTTTGAGGTTTGTGGACGGTGATACTACGGTAATGTAGATTACCGCTGCCATGGCGAGCTGAGAGGCATCAGAGAAACCGTGAAGTTCCACGGTTGAGTTAGAGAAGGTGTTGAACCACCTGGGAAATGTGAGCCTGGCCAGGCCTGTGAGATCTCCTCTGATGTCGAGCCAGTGAGAAGTGACTTGGGGTGGCAATGGGTCATCCCAACTAAGCTTGTGTAGCCACAACTCTTGCAACAATGTTTTTGCTCGAATTATGACTGGTGATAAGAAACCAAGTGGATCAAAGACTTTTGCTACTTCTGAGAGAATGAGGCGTTTCGTGAGTTTTGAGTTTGAGCTTGATTTGGATGAGAATGAAAAGTTGTCGTTGTGAACGTTCCAATGTAGTCCGAGTATTTTGGTATTGCAGTCGTCTAATGAGATGATTGAACTTTGAGCTCTAGTATTGTGAGATATTGAGTCAAGCAACGGGGGGTAGGTCGAATGCCACTTGGCAAGTGGAAATCGTCCCGCGTTGCACAGGTCCTTTAATTGTTGAGCGATTGTGATGAGTTCCTCACCTGTGTCTGCGCCGCCAAAAATGTCGTCGACGTATCTGGCGTGAGTGATGGATGGTACAGCCAACGGAAATCGATGGCCTTCATCCTGAGCCAGCTGCAGTAGCGCCCTAACAGCTAGGAACGGAGCAGCTTTGGTTCCATATGTGACCGTGGTGAGCTTATAGGGCACCTCCTTTGAATTGTCATCCACCCACAGCACCCTTTGGAGATCTTGATCGTCTTCATGTACCTTGATTTGCCGGTACATCTTTGTCACATCAGTGGCGAAAATGTACCTGTGCTGACGAATCCAAAGAAGGACGTCCGTGATGTTGAGCAAAAGATTCGCACCTGTGTGCATGATGTCGTTGATTGAGTGCCCAGATGTGGTGGGGCTTGATCCATTGAAGACGACCCTCAACTTTGTGGTTTGACTGTCCAGCTTGAGTACTCCATGGTGTGGTAAGTAGAACACAGAATGAGTATTAGGTGAGATAGATGGTGCTCTTACCATATGCTGAAGCTCCTCGTACTCCTTCATGAACTCGTGGTAGAGGTCGCGATACTCGCTGTCTCTGTTGAGCCTGTTGAGTGTGCGCTTCAGGCAGGCATGTGCTGCCTGATATGAGTTGCCCAGCAGTTGTGGGGATGATTTGAGTGGAATGCGTACGATGTACCGTCCTGAAGAGTCGCGAGTGTGTGTCGCTCGAAAGTGATCCTCACACTCCTTTTCTTCATGAGTGAGTTGAGAAGTAGTGTCCGACGGGAGCTCTTCTTGGACCCAAAACTTTGCCAAGAGATCTTGTAACGCTTGGTCGCTGTGCTGTACAACTGCAGCTTGATGCGACATGCTGAATTGTGATGGAGTTGAGCTGACTGGTCCGAGAATGATCCACCCGAAGATTGAGCACTTAAACCTTTGAGGTGTGGCCACTGTTGCGGAGCTGCATGAAGAGATGGTAGGCTTGAGGATAATGTTCGTAGAACATGAGCGCGCATCGACACTGTCGAAGTGTCGTAATTTGATCGAAGAGCGATGTTTACAATACCTCTCGTCTGAGTAGATTTATTGCCCCCAATGCCAATGATGGCGATGGATGATTGAGTTCGTTGAAGGTTGAGCTGAGCGATGAGATCCTCCCTGATGAAGGTGAGCTCGGAGCCTGAGTCGATGAGCAATCGGACCGATACAGTTGACACAGGTGAGATGAGCTGGGCGTTAGCCGTTGCTAACAGGGTAAGTGAGTGAGACGTTGAGTTGAGAGAAGTTGAATTTGAGCAGAATGATCGACCTGTTGAGCGTGAGTGTGTGGATGAGATTGAGCTGGCGACGACTGCACCTACACTTCAGTATTTACTGGTGCCCTCTGCACCCTTCTCCTCAGGTTGAGGGGGTTCTTGAGCCTTGGATGAGGATGACGATGTTGGTTTGAGCTGAGCTGCGGGTTGAGTGGAGGACCTGGAGGGCTCCAGATGCAACATTGTGTGATGCTTGGCCTTGCAAGTCTTGCACCGATGGGCCGACCGGCAGTCCTCCGTTGGATGCCGGCCACAGCAATTTCGACACAGTGTGTAGGTGGTGATGAACCGCCTCCTAGCCTCGACCGACTTCTCCCTGAACTGGGGACACATCACCACGAAGTGATTGCCTTGGCAGCAGTCATACGGGTATGTGTTGGTCGAAGGCTGAGCTTTGGACTGAGCGTGTGTGTGAGGCTGCGTCACAGCATGAGCTGTACTTTTTCGCTGCGCTGGGCGGCTCGGTTGAGATGATGAGCCCGACGACTTCTTAGCCGCTGAGCTTTGAGTGGTGGACTCCAGCCTCTCCAATGCCACCGCCTTGGACTCCACGTACGACACCAGAGTGTCGAAGCGTGGGTACTCGGTAGATTTCCCCACCGATGTCTCCCAAGCTTCTCTGGTGTTCTTGTCCAGACATGCGGTGGCTCGATGAACCAGAACGCAATTGAACATGTCCTGAGAGGCCCCCAGGGACTCGAGAGAGGCCTTCATATTGAGAAGTGAAAACACCAGGTCGTTGAGTGTGGTTGAGCTCCGGGATGAGATGGGTGAGAGGCTGAGCAGCTTGTCCAGCTGCTTAGCAATGAGAACTCGCTTGTTTGAGAAGCGCTTGGTGAGGTAATCCCAGCAAGCATGAAATGATGAGCCTGTGAGAGGATAGCTGTCTATGTGACGTGAGGGCTCACCAGTGAGACTTGAGCGGAGATAATGTAGCTTGTCGATGTCCATGAGATGTTCATCGTTGATTATGAGCGAGGTGAACAACTCACTATAATGTGGCCACTCCACATAGCTGCCTGAGAACGTGGGCAATGAGATAACCGGGAGTTTCGAGGCCCTTGAGTTTGATGAGCTGAGCACCGTGAGCGTTGGTTGAGCTGGCTCAGGAAACTCCCTCTTGAGCCGATGGAGTGACCTTTTGAGCGATAAGGCCACCGTAGCCTCTTTCACCATTAATTTTGAGGCAAAATATTGGTGGTCGAGACACTTAACAGGCTACGTTGCCTCGAACTCCGCATGTTGTTGTGAGAACGTCTGGTGAATCTCCTCCACATGAGCCAGCAACATGCTCACTTCTTCAAGCGACGTCGCTTGAGCATTTTCTGGCAGCTCAGCCTCGAGTGCCTTCAAGGAGTCGAACCTGCACGCTTGGGACTGCGCCTTTACAACGAGGTCTGGCGGTATCGTTGATGGTGATGTGGACCTCGTGTATTGCTTACTCCCCGATGCCGCGGGAGTCTCCGTTGGCATTTGCAGAGAGGGAGAGGTTTCGATGGGCGCGTTAGACTGCGAGCCAGACCTCGTCCTGCTTGACGTGGCGTCTTCAGTACTCATTATGAGATGGTTGAGTCGTGAGCTGAGCTTTCACTTGAGCACTGCACTACACTGCACTGTGGATCCGGCTCGAAGGACCAAAATGTCTGAAAATGCGTTTGAGCAGGTGAGATAAGCCTCGTTGAGGTTAGGTTCGTGAGACACAGCACAGCACAGTTCAGTTGATAAAAGAGAGCTTTGTCTTTATTGTTAAAACACTCGTTGAGCGGATGAGAAAGAGATGAGCACTGCGCACATGTACAATTAAATAATTGTGCGCGTCGCGAACAATGATTTGCGTGGGCGCGCACCGCCACGTGTTTACTGATTTATGCGGTCGCCGCTGCGATTTCACGCCCGTGAGTATAAACTGAGACCGCTTGTGAGACTGTGAGAATGTGAGAATGTGAGACGGTGAGATGAGACTTGGTTTGAGACTGATCGTGAGAATATTCACAAGTTGCGTTAAACGATGATACGTCTTTACCCGCACGCTGTATGAACAAGAGTGAATTCAAGATGGATGAAAGTTCGTTACGCGTCGTTTCGACCGTCGTCGAAATCGATCCACGTAGTGAAATCTGATTGGGTGAGCGCTCGAGAGTGATTGAGAAATCGATCGCCGGTTCGACAATCGATTGCCGATCAGCCGTGAATGTGGCGTCCGGGAGGTGCTGCTGAGACATGAGTGCGGCGGTGAGCGGAACTGAGCAATCCCAAACAGTATGTGATCCTGATTTTCAGGAACTGGTTGAATTGTACCAGGCAATTGAATTCTCCACGTCTCGCGTGGTTTATAATTCGAGTTAGCTTCTAATAATTTGTGAAAATATTCGATATGATCATCTGATAACCATTCGCCTTTACTGATAATTTGCATATTATGACAACTGAGTGGTAAGATATTAATAATACTGTTATTAATTATAGACATGACGAATTATATTGATATTTTTTATATTTCTAGTACACTATATAGTACAATAATATATATATAAGCGTGGCGGTTATGCTATCGCGGACGCCCAACTTTATTGAAAGTTGTTATACTCGAGACGTGGCGCAGTGCAGCCTATCGAGTGATGTTATAAAAGATAAGATAAGGTGCGATGCAGCAAGTAAAGCTTATTATTATTATTATCAAATACTCGGAGGAGCGCCCAGCAGCTCAGCGAGTGTACTTTACTTTTCTTTTTTTTAATATTCCAACCTATAAAAAACGAAAAATTTGTAATAAACACTAAACTAATATCATACGTATTATTATATATAAATAAATGTAAACGTCACTTACCAAATATAATATTTTCTCTTTTACTTCTCCTACTAAGAATTGTTGAATTTCCTTCTAAGGAACTCGATACTAAAAAGATACACATTTCAATAAAGAAATAGGTTAGCAGAAATCTGTGCAGATTATTATTTTACACATGTAATGAAACAAACAATAACCTATTCGTTGAAAATATGTTCGTTTCATTATGCGTACACCTTAATTAATAATAATGAAGCACACTTACATGCAAGGAAATCAGAAAGAATGTTCGAATGCCGTGTCATGCATGAGCTCCGGTCGTCCACTTTGTGTTTTGACGTGCCCGTCGGTCATATAGCGAGCCCTCCTCGTAAGTACCGAGAAAATGTGCCACCGGTCACGTACCGCCGCGGTCCGGCGGAATCTTCTTTACCCTTGCCTTTTAGTTACGCTTTCACATCCGCCTTATTATTTATTTGGTCCGGATCTTACATACAGTTAAATACTCATGTAGTATGAAAATACCATTTTGGCTTTTTGTCGAATGGGCCTTCGTTTTCGAGATATTATAATTTAAAGTTTCTAACGTATGTAGTAAACCAATTATATATATCTAGAGACGCGGTAGCGTCTCGACGCCAAGTACATGAAAGAAAAGACACCTTGTATATGCCTGTCGCTGCCGTGTATCTTTACTCGAAGCACAGCTATTCCAACCTAACCTGAAACTTATTTCATTAATATCTCATCACGCCTGCAATATTTTCTATATTTAATGGCATTTTTCTAATGTAACCCGCATATAAGCTTTCGAATAAGACCAATTTCAATAAAATCGGTCCACGCATGACAGAGATATCGTAATATCGTCTCATGGATCTGTCGAAAACGGTCAGATTTTCCTCCTGATTCTTCTTCTCCAGTCAAAATTTTCGTCAAACATATACATACGTATAATATAACGCGTTACACGCACACCGACGAACTAACACGTTTCGTTCTTCGTTCGTCGACTCTCGGAATCATTCGGCAGGGATCGTCGTCCGCCATTGTACATATATATACCTATGTATACTATTTTGAATTTTATAACCTACCAAGTGGGAAATGTCAAATAAAGTAGGTTGTCCGAATTTGATTTGAAATGTCACGAGTTTTTACACTAAATAGGAAACTGAATTATTGTCTCAATTAACAAGGTAAGTCGCCAAATTTATTTAATAGATTTCTTATGTAGAGTCGCAGACTTGGAAGTTGTCCGGAGAAGGTTCGACACAGAAGCATCTTCTATCGCATAAGTTTCTGGAAATTTGTACCATGCATGTACAAAATATATATTACAACAAATTGCATTGCATTCAAATTGACAGATATTTTTATTATACCAGCAAATTATTTTTAATTTAGAGTTTATATGTAAAGCTTATAGAAATGAAGGGGACGCACAGGACTTGGATATAAAAATGAAGGGGACGCACAGGCTTGGATAGTAGAATTGAAGGGAACGCACAGGCTTGGATGGATAGAAATGAAGGGGATGCACAGGCTTGGAGGTTGTCCGGAGAAGATTAGATAGATTGACAGAGCATCTTGTTTCGCACAAGTTTCTGGAAATTTGTCAAATCAGGTAAATCGACAAAATTTGTCAAAAGACATAGCATTAAGAATTATTAAGAAAATAGATTATGGTGGATTGCTTGCAATGTAGAGCAAGTCACATTAGTGAAGAAAGTACGTTGAAAACACATCTCCCTTGATGCTTTTCAATCTTTTGTGAAAGACATTCGTGATACTTTAATATAAAATCCACAGTAGTTGCCATGTATTCATTAATTCATTAATTTTGTAGGTTTCCATTAACAATATTGCAATTCACCAATAATAAACATACTAAACTAATTTTATTCCAAAACCAATCGTGTGTTGAAAATATTGGATCTCTTTGTTCATGTTCGCTGAATTACTACCATTAGCATTTATTTAAATTTTCTGCAACAAGACTTTCTGCCATACGCTCTCACCTCCTTCTGACACATTTTATAGTCTCTACTCTTACTATAGCAAAATGCCACTCTATTTCTATAGAAGTTCTACGTTAAGTTGTAACTAAAATAACTAAAATGTGGAATTTATATATTTACAGGTAATCGAAGCAGAAGATGATGCAGTGTGATCTACATCAGACTATGTACGCACAAATTTTCAGGTAGGGTTTTGCATTGCATACGCAATTATCCTTTCAATGATCTTGACATATGAGCGCATGTGATACTTTATTATAAATAATTAGTAAATGTGTCCTATTTTTCAGTGAGCAATGCAGGCGAAGAGAATTATTTCAACAGCTGAAAGAGAAGGGCTGCATGAGCAAATGAAATAACCACATTTTGATGTATCAAAAATATATATTAATATATATATATAGATATACATAAAAAAAAATTATTGTTATTATTTATTTATTTATTGGTCGCCACGACCCCGGCCCCGCTCCCAGCCACGGCCGCGGCCGCGGTATCGGTCGCTGATGATGTTCCGGAGGGCGACGGCCTGGGCCCTCATCATTTCTAGGGCTATTCTATTCTCCTCCTGGGCCCTCACCCTCCATCCGCCTTTTCGGTGACGAGCCACGTACGGTCCTGTAATTAGTAGTATAAACAATAAATTTATTAGTGTTTAAATTTAGACTTGGGTCAGTCCACGCCAACTCGATCACTTTTTTCCCTCGATGTCTCGGATTTTGTTCAAACTTGAATATGTTGTAGTCCTCGTGAAATTAGGGGGGGGGGGGTTTAATTCACCATTTTGTCGATTTCGAGTTTGTTTAAAAAATACGGGGCCTTGAATTTTGCGAGTGGTACGGTCGGGCGACCGTAATAGCGGAACGCGCGGCTCGCTTATACCTGAAACGGCGCGCGCCGCTGTCTTTAACAGCTTTCTGCGACGTTAAATATGCAAATTACTAATAAGAGATAGTCTGATTTTATAGAAAATTCTTCAACGAATATGGTGGTATTTTTTTCGGATTTTTAAAATCGTGACCTTGAGCCTCAATTTGCAAAATAAAACTTTATTTATAATTTTCAATGTCGCAAAATTAATTTTTGGATCTGGAAAAAAATTATTCAAGAAGGCCGATCTTTCTACACTAAAATGCCGTAAGAATTAACTAAATCCGACAAATAGTTTCCGAGATAAAAATTAATAAGTACAAACCATTTTCACGAAAATAGGCAAAAATCGCAAAATTCAAGGCCCTGTGTTTTTTAAAGAAACTTGAAATCGACAAAATGGTGAATTAACCCCCCCCCCCCTTATTTCACGAGGACTACAACATATTCAAGTTTGAACAAAATCCGAGACATCCAGGGAAAAAAGTGATCGAGTTGACGTGGAATGACCCACTTATTTTCGAACATTCTAAGCGTATAACTTCTTAAAATGTGTATATGTTTTATGTATGTATTTTATTTTATGTATATTTACCATCAGCCGGGGCCTGGCTCGCTGCTGCTGGTGGTTGTGGCCAGGAGTGTGCGGATCGTCCCGAGGCTCGGGTTCCCGGCCCTCGGGACGGGTCGGAAAAGTTTCGGGCGGGATCGGGCGGGGTCTCGATACTTTCGTATTGCTCGAGATCCCGAGGTTCTCGGGATCCCGAGACTCGTTTCGGGCTACAAGCATGACCGCTGTGAGCGGGCAATTTCATTTCAGGTCGGCTCGGCAAAACTCGGACGCGATCGGGTCGAAAGCCAGCTATTACGAGGGAACTAAGACAGAAAGAAGAAATATATATATATACATATATATATATATTTTCATTGCTATCAAATAGTCTGTGAATACTAAATATGTCCATATGCGTACTTAAATAAATACCATGTTCAGAACTTGGGAAGAAGACTATTTTTATATCGACAATATTTTAAAATCTTAATAAAATATACTTCATACTTAGTACTTTATGTAAAGGGAATATATAGGGTATTATCTTTTTCGGGATAGGTTCAGATTTAAAATAGTAAACGTACGAACAACTATAAGCATACAGAAAGGAATATTTCCTGGATGTTTCATAGTAACAACAATATACAGGAAGACGAATATTTTATTTTTTTAAATTAACGTGTAAGAAACATAATTTTTCGATATTTTCAGGTAATAATTTAGACCTATTACTAGTAACTATATTTCCAGCAGCCAAAAATAAGCGTTCGCTTGTTGCTTGTGTAGCGGGAATCGCAAGTACATGTCTTTCCGCTAATTGTAACAGCGGATATCTGGTGGAATTGGATTTCCACCACTTCATAACATCATCTTTTCGGGATACGGTTCTCTCATTCATATAAGTTTGTATCTCGCGATCTTTACGAATATCAAAACTTTCGGTTTCTTCTACTGATCCCAAAGTTTCGTCGAAGAAAGTTGTTAATTTTGATTGTCTTGCATCTAATCAATAAAAAATACATTGGAAATTCATTAACATAGTGTGATCCATTATGTACCTATGTGTACATAGGTATCCGTACAATTTAAAAACTTACTATTCTGATTAGTGGAAGTACTTTGAGAATTATTGTTAACATTCTGTCCTAAATTATTATCAATTTCTATTTGAACCTCCTCTATTTTGCTACTTAATTTATCAATAGCAGTACGTTGCTCTTCCTCTGGTACAAAACGGTGT
Source organism: Andrena bucephala (assembly GCA_947577245.1). NCBI lineage: Eukaryota > Metazoa > Arthropoda > Insecta > Hymenoptera > Andrenidae > Andrena > Andrena bucephala. Next base: position 87,912,159 of record OX387716.1, on the reverse strand, counting down.
TTAAATCTGGGATCTAAGAGCATGGCAATTATTATAATTTCAGATTTTATGATGTGATTGAACCGTTTCTGCAAATAAAATAGATATTTCATTTAAGAAAGTCTTTATCGATTTCGATACTAAGCCAGTAGGGAAATATAAAATTGAAATAATTTACCTTCAATGTATCGCGGACGTTGTTACACATTGCAGTGATTATTGCACTTGCCGTACTCTCAGGTTGCAGTACATTGAGTAACGCAATATACATGGGATAATACTGTGACAAAGTGGGATACAGATCTCCACTCATTAAATCTGTTACTTCTTTCATGGGTTCTAGAACTGTTGTTATGGCTTTCAAAAACGTCCATTCGTCAGGATTTAAATTTTCCGGCATGTTTTGATTTGACAGTGCAATATTAAGGGGAGTTTCTAGTAAAGAGAATTTGTGAAACATCAAATACGTGGAATTCCACCGGGTGTCTACCTCTTGTACTAATTGCAGTGGCATTTTGTCGGGATCATTAGATTTTTGAACTTGTACAAATGTTTCTCTTGCAGATGTTGAACAGGCAAAAAATGCGACTATAGCTCGGCACTTTTTACGAATTTCTTCGTACTGCTTATATTTTTTTAACCCAGTCTTAAGGGGGTAGACACGGGTAATGCAGCGCGCTGTAATACCCACATAATGTGCCCGAAACATGGGTTTGGGGGGATACGTTTTTCGTCCTTATATGAGCAGATTTTGGGCTGGGTGAGGTCTCAATCGAAAGAGGAAGGTTCGATACAGCCCGCTCTGGTCATGGTTCGACGAGATTGTGTTGATATCTAATAATATGAGTGTTCAAAGTAGAGCAAAAGTCGACAAAATACACCCGCAGGAATCCAAGTATTTTTAGGTCACTAAAAGAGTTTTGTGGCTCAAACGATGACCAGAGCGGGCTGTCTCGAACCTTCCTCTTTCGAATGAGACCTCACCCAGCCTAAAATCTGTTCATATAAGGACGAAAAACGTATCCCCGTGATTGCATTCCCAAATACGAGTTCCGCCATATTGGCGATAATACAGAGCAAGTCACGTGACAAATTTAGTTGAGCTAGTGGACACGAGATGGCGCCTACTCGGGAGGACTGCCAACGTGGAATCATAGCAAAACTGAAGCGTTAGCTGGATACACAAGCCACAGTAAAAGCGTGATACAGTCAATGTATGTATTTTTGGACGATTGTAGGTTAGATTATATGCATTTTGGGCATACATTGACTAGAAACTGCTGGAAACTGTGTACATTTACTAAATTCACGCTTTTACTGTAACATATACATCACCGCTGCCGAATATATGTTATAATTATATGGCCACATTATTTCAAATAAAAAAAGAGAATGGAACTTTTTAATAACACTGGAAGTAATAATTTACTGATACCATATTTTCAGAATGTGGAAGTTACAGCAATTATTTGCAATTATTGCTTTTATTATTATTCTTCCGACTATTGTATATAACATATAACAAGGAAAAGTCTCCAAATCGGTCAACAGTTGACTCCTTGATTTTTTTTGTAATTCTTTACGCTCCTATGCAGAGATGGGTATTATTTAATTAAAAGAATATACTTCCGAATGGCCCCTGTGGCCGATCGACACGAGGTTTGGGGGAGGGTGTGTGTACCCTAAATCTAAAATTCTATTTAGTTTCGGGTATTTATTAGTTTCCTTTGTTTATTCGAAGGCCATTCATCTTGGGCTTCGAATAATTTTTCATCTTTCATTATATCTTTATCCTAAGGTCGAATTCAGATATATTGGCCGGTCGATTCGTTTTCGCGAATAGCGATCGAGGAGAAATCAGTCACCACCATCTGACGATCGTGGATTTGTCTGTTAGAGTTACGGGGCCACCCAAGGGTATGGTGGGGTAACGGGAATGCTGCTCGGCTCCGTCTGAACGTAGCCGTGTGGCTGTTATGACCAATACGAGATGAAGCTATCGAAAAAGAATCAATGTTCTGATCAATAAAGCTCCTGAATTTTTTCGGAGCTAAGGCCTAAGGCACACCTATTCTGATGCGTGTATTTCTACGCTGCAGCTCGGTTTGGCCTATACATGACAGAAGCTTGGCGCTATCCCCACCACTTCTGGCTCACTCGTGTTCTGCGATGACGAGAGAATACGCGTTACGAATAGGAGTGTGCGGATCGTCCCGCGGCTCGGATTCTCGGCCCTCGGGACGGGTCGGAAAATTTCGGGCGGGATCGGGCGGGGTCCCGATACTTTCGTATTGCTCGAGATCCTGACGGTTTCGGGATCCCGAGACTCGATTCGGGCTACAAGCATGACCGCCATGAGCGGGCAATTTGATTTCAGGTCGGCTTGGCAAAACTCGGACGCGATCGGCTCGAAAGCCAGCTATTACGAGCGGACCGAGACGGAAAGAATTATGTATATCATTTATATCGATACCAGAGTGATAAGTTTTTACCTTTCTGTCTCCTGTTGAATCATAATTTGTATCTTATTATTTATTTACATATATATGTATTTTCATTGCTACCAAATAGTCTGTGAATACTGAATACGTCGATATACGTACTTAAATAAATACCATGTTCAGAACTTGGGAAGAAGACTATTTTTATATCGACAATATTTTAAAATCTGAATAAAATATACTTCATACTTAGTACTTTATGTAAAGGGAATATATAGGGTATTATCTTTTTCCGGATAGGTTCAGATTTAAAATAGAAAACGTACGAACTATAAGCATACAAAAAGGAATATTTCCTGGATGTTTCATAATAACAACAATATACAGGAGGCGAATATTTTATTATTTCAAATTAACGTGTAAGAAACATAATTTTTCTATGTTCTCAGGTACTAATTTTAATCTATTACTGGTAACGATATCGTCCGATCGCGTCCGAGTTTTGCCGAGCCGACCTGAAATCAAATTGTCCGCTCATGGCGGCTATGCTTGTAGCCCGAATCGAGTCTTGTGGTCCCGAAACTGTCGGGATCTCGAGCAATACGAAAGTATCGGGACCCCGCCCGATCCCGCCCGAAAGTTGCCGGCCCGTCCCGAGCCCGAAAAATCGGGTAACCGCACACCCCTAGTTACGAAACTCACCGGCCAATAAATCTGAATACGATCTTAGAAGTTCGAATAACCGACGAGAACCTTTGTGTCCCGAGCCGCGCGAGATCGCCGTGCTCGGCGATGTGTCATCGATTATAAAGAAACAGAATTTGTTTATTTTTCATCGTATCAATATGAAAGTGACACCATTGGATTCTTGGCATTCTCCCGGTTATATTGGCAGAAAATAATTTAAATCGGACTATTTTTAACAAAACGGGCTTTCACTGCTACAAACAAATTTTTCACGTAATTTCTTTAATTTTGGTCCGAATTATATCATTTTTGGGGCCAATTTGATCGAGAAAACATGAGGAATCGACTGACGTCACTTTCGCAAAGATCTGATTAGAAATGCAGAACTGTAGATTTGTCACTGCTTAGCGCGCAACATTGTATGGCCCCGCTGGTTTCGAGCGCCGAAGCCCACGAAACTCAGCGAGTCGCATGATTGCCAGCTAGAAGGACAAGAGGGGACTTTCCATGGCGAAGGAAAATCAGCCTTCTACAGAACTCAAATCGAGAAAGACTTTGCTAACAAACTTTATATTCACGTCAAATAAATACTTGTAAAATTTAGACGACGAACTATTGTTGAATTTCGCCAGTTCTTACATATGCCCCACTGGGTTCGGAATTCCTGATCCCAGAGTTTCATGCATTTACCTATTGAAATGTTGCTTCAAGTTATCGGGCAATTGCATTGTTTCTTCTCGTACATATGTATATCTGTTCGCGAGTAGGTGTCATGAATGACGCGACTTTTGTTTCCCAAATAAATTCACCCCTATCAGGGCCCTCGCTCGATCCGCTTGACAAGGAGACCGAACGATGTGAACCGAGTGCGAGTGAAATAGCGCACCAGCGGTACACCCTCGGTCGACGGTGACTTGAGTCATCCAGTACTGAATACGAAATGTTAAAAATTTCTCATTACACCTTGATGAGAGTGTTACCATTCATGGATTGTTGGTGAGTCAAGACACGAAGCAATTCAGTCTATTTTTTCTTATGAATACATGATTAGAACACACTCTACGTTCAATAAAAATTGATCGAATTACTCCATGTTTGATATCATTTTCATCGGGAAATCCTAAAAAATTCATCGGTAATACTTTCATCAATACTTATCAAAAACACGAACATTTTATTTTTCTGTACTGGGTATTTTATCTAGCTCGTCGGTTTTATTGTTGAGGTTAGAACGTGCGGTCTACTAGGACCCGAAGTTCCACGCTCGCAACGAGAAAGCAAAACAGTGGGGTGGGTAGATCTTTCCCGATAAACTGAGCCCAAAGGCTTCTCAACAATTGAAACATTGGAAGACTGTACATATTCTTTCTGATGCTTTCGGCGATATGCGCAACCATTTGTATGCCCAGTTTCATGTCTAACAAGTCAGGCGATTTTGTTTGTGAGAGCCATATATAAAGACAGTCCTATAACGTTCACTACATCTTCAATTATAAAACTGCAAATATGTTATTTTACACATGTGTCTCGCTGAGTTTCGTCGGCTTCGACGCTTGAAACCAGCGGGGCCATACAATGTTGCGCACTAAGCACTGATGAATCTGAAGTTTTGCAATTTCTAATCAGATCTTTGCGATCGTGGCGTCAATCGATTCCTTATACTTTTTCAATCAAATTGGCCCCAAAAATGATACAACTCAAACCATAATTAAGGAAATTACGTGAAAAATTTGTTTGCAGAATTGAAAGCCCGTTTCGTTAAAAATAGTCCGATTTAAATAATTTTTTCATAAAAAAAATGCGCAGGCTGGATGCGCGTGATTATTACGTGGCCTCCTCCATAGACATATATAGACGGATCAGATGATGGGACAATCGGCGTGGGGAAGGAAGGCTTGGAAGGGTAAAAGCATAGGTTCAGATACAGGCACGTCGGATAGCTTCGGATGCATTCGGCATGCATAACCACAGCGTTATCCGATTTACTCGTATCGCTCCCCTTACCGCGAACCTTGCCACCCCCCTCAGCTTACGCTCCGCCGTCTATATATGTCTATGGTCCCCTCCTCGAAGTGACAGAAAATATAACCTATGTATACGCTATCTTTTGCGCTACATTTGTGAACTTTTTATCATCCTTCCGAAACATTAGTATTACGTCGCAACAGTATCTTTAGGAAATCGGGTCTAGCATATAGGTTATATTTTCTGTCACTTCTCACTTCGAGGACAGAAAATCCGGTCCTCCAAGTGACAGAGAATATAACCTATATGCTATACCCGATTTCCTAAAGATACTGTTGCGGCGTAATAATAATGTTTCGGAAGGATGATGAAAAGTTCACAAATGTAGCGTAATACAACGAAATAGCCGCTAAATATTTATTGTCTTATAGCATATACATAGGTTATATTTTCTGTCACTTCGAGGAGGGACCACATAATAATCACGCGTTGGATTGATCATCAAACACAATTTTATATATGTTTGTTCATAACTGCTTTCTGCATAGGATGTGTATTTCATGTTCTGTTTCAGTGTTTTGCTAATTAAAAAATGTCTATCCTAACAAACTTCATTTTCTGGGGACATGCCCTCATCTATTTTTCCTTTTCACTTATAATTCCTTACTGCCAACGTAGAATATTGTAGCATAAGCACATTTCAAGTAATTAAAATGTACAATGAATTTTCTACGTTTGCAGTACCAGCCGACTTTCCGTTTAAATTTTTATAAGTACAACGCAACAGCTGAGAATTTCTTTCCTTATTCAGAATAGAATACGGAAATAGCAAACAGCTCCCTCTCGCGTGCACAGGCAGCCGCGTATCTATGGGTAATACCATTTCAGTGCAGAAAAAACCTGCTGTAATACCGACCTGCCGAATCGGCCAGACCACGTGACGTGTCTACCCCCTTAATAGCCAGTTGCAAACAATGTGCAAAACATGGTATTCGAGTCCAGTTTCCTCGTGTATTTATGGCTTTAACAACATTTGCACCATTGTCTGAAGTGAAAAAGGCCTGTTTTTCTGTATTTATGCCCCACGTGGTCAATGAATTTACTATTATGTCTTGAATATGGCTATGTGTGTGTGTCGTCGGTAAATGTTGCAAATTTAGCATATAATGATATAATTTAAAATCCTGTGTCATGTAGTGTATTGTTAAAGATATGAAATGTTGTACAGCACGTGATGTCCAGCCATCGGTCGTGAATGCTAATACAGTGCCTGTTAATTTCATAATTCATATAATATTATAGGTATAAAGAAAGAAAGTGAATATGAGAAAGTAAAAATTACAAAAGCAAGTTACCTTCTTGAATATCTTCGTGTATTTTACTTCTAATGTTTTCTTTCAAACTGTCGTACATTCGAGGAATTACTATTCTTGACATATTGGTTCGGAACGGAATTTTGAATCCAGGTTCGGCAATATTCATTAAAAATCTAAACCCAATATCGTCAACGATACTGTAGGGTTGTAGATCCAACGCAATCATGCGTGCCACTCCTTCTGTTAATTATTTTGCGCTCGGTGAATTTTCGTCTAAATGTACAACAGTTTGTACAGTAATTGGCTGTGCTTGAGACTCCAAAGGTATTTGCGTATGCGAAGATTTCAAATGCCGCAGAATCCCAGAAGTGTTGCTGTATTTCAGTGCAAACACTTTTCCACACAGTTTGCATTTTGCCTGCTGTGGATTTATTTTTTCAAAATGATTCCAAACAACACTTTTAAATCTATTCCTCCTTAAAGGTTCGCGGTTTTCATGAGCACTGCGCGACACACTCGCAACACTTTCTACATCATCATCATGAAGCATATTTACACTTTTATAAAACTATTTTAAAACTATATTATTTAATTACTAAATGTAGTATTACTGTTTACTATTACTAAATGTACTATACTTATTAAGCACACTATTTAATTTTAAGCGATTCCGCAAGTCTGCAACCCTTATGATGTGACTACGTCGATGGCTTTTCTGCACTGACTGGCTGTCGTGAACTAACTGGCACTCGCGTTAACATCCTCTTAAAAATCTGGCTTTGTACCCTAGCTCCTCGGGGTGGTTAACGTAGCAAAGACAGCTAACATCTTGAAGTTCCCCCCGCCGCATCCCCAGTACCAATATGCGTAACGAATGTCACGAAATGTCAACGACGCACAGCGGGGGTTTATGCCTTGGTCAAGACTAAGAAGGGGCCTTGACATAAGCCATGCACCCCCGTAGGTGGGCATCGGACGACGGTTGGTGACTTCAAGTCACCTACCTATCGAGTGAGACCTCAATGACCTGTTGTGGTGTAGAAAGAGAAAGTTTGGACATGGCATGGGCCCGACGCGGTATTGCTAAAGATTAAAGAATAAGGATTTTGTTCCTACAGAATCTGGGCACGAAGTGAGAAATGCGGGGGTGCCTTCCACTGTTGGAAATATCGTTATCAGTAACCGAACAAAATTGTCACCTGAAAACGTAGAACAATTATGGTTGTTACATGTTAATTTTAAATAATAAAATATTCGCCTTCCCGTATATTTTTATTACTATGATACATACAGGAAATATTCCTTTTTGTATAGTTGTCCCTACGTTTTCTATTTTAAATCTGAAACTATCTTGAAAAGCTTAATACCCAATAGGTATACCTATTCCCTTTACATAAAGTACGAAGTATGAAGTATATTTTATTAAAATTTTAAAATATTGTCGATATAGAAATAGTCTTTCTCCCAAATTTTGAATATGGTATTTATTTAAGTACGTATATGGATATATTCAGTAGTCACAGGCTATTTGATAACAATGCAAATATATATGTAAATGAATAATAAGATAGGTACAAATTATGATTCAACAGGAGACAGAAAGGTAAAAACTTATCACTGGTATTGATATAAATGATATACATAATTCTTTCCATCTCGGTCTACTCTTACTAGCTTTAATAGCTTTCGAGCCGATCGCGTCCGAGTTTTGCCGAGCCGACCTGAAGTCAAATTGCCCGCTCATGGCGGCTATGCTTGTAGCCCGAATCGAGTCTCGGGATCCCGAGACTGTCGGGATCTCGAGCAATACGAAAGTATCGGGATCCCGCCCGATCTCGCCCGAAAGTTTCCGGCCCGTCCCGAGCCCGAAAAGTCGGGTACCCGCACACCCCTAGTTGTGGCGGAGCCGAAGCCCGTGGTGGCGGAGCCGAAGCACGTGGCAGCTCCTCCATGTTAAAATTGGCCAGTTCGGCGTCAATATCTAAAATTAATTTTATCATTAAATGACTGGAAAAATAATAAATTTGTATAAACGTAGATATATAAATATTTATTATTTACCTGCCAATAAGGCGTCCTCCATATTTGCCTACAAATATTAATAAACAATTAATTATCGGATAATATATATAAATATATATAAATAAAATATCAACAGTTCATAAAAGCTGCGTATGATAGAAGAAAGTCATACATGTAGCGCAAGGGTACGTATTTTTCCATTGCAAATTGGAAATTAGAAAATATATATATTTAAAAACTAAAACTGAAATTATAAAAATTACATTACATTATATTTAATACAAAAAACTGTAACTTATTATAACATTATTTTGTGAAGGATTCGCAGTTGTAACTAGTAGTAAAACAAAAAGATATTGCACACGTTGAAGCATATTCTAATTTGTAACGACAGCGATTAGAAGTCTGAAACACATCCGAGTTAAAATATGCTTCTATGTATCCAATATGTTCTTGTTGTATATATTACTTGCTATACAGATACGATCTACTTCCATTGATAGTTAACGTAGGCAAAGTGCCTATTGATAGTTAACGTAGGCAAAGTGCCTATTGATAGTTAACGTAGGCAAAGTGCCTACCATAGACTTTCAAAATGTACTTTACATGTTCGTTTACGTTCAACTTAGATATGTTTGTAATATTTCTAATCATTGGCGTAATGAGTTATAGATAGAATATGCTTCAACATGTGCAATATCTTCTTGTTTTACTACTAGTTACAACTGCGAATCGTTCACAAAATAATGTTAATGTTAATATGTTACAGTTTATTGTATGATTGAATAATTGAAAGGGTTGTAAAGTAATGATGAGAAGAAACATATTTTGTAATAATGTAATGTAATTTTTATATAATCCGAATTTCTAATTTCAAATTTGCTATTGAATAATACGTATCCTTGCGCTAGATGTATGACTTTCTTCTATCATACGCAGATTGTAATCAGAAAATTTAAGTGACGAAAAAATCTCACGAATCACGAATAAAACTAACGAACAAAAATAAATCTCACGAATATCTCACGAATAAAACTATCGAATACAGATAAACGGGCTAGAGCATATGAATAACGATAGCTATGAATGAATATATGAATAGTATTTTTTTTTTACTTACATTATCAGTCATTCTCTTACAGCTCCACGATCGAGAATGGCCTTTCTCGCCACGTGAAACGATGAGGCGAGCTGCTCCGCTGCTCTTTTGTTTTTTAAGGAGCCCGCTTTTGGCATAGATACGGACACATTCTGCCGCGGGCTCTTTGAATTTTTGATTTTTAAGCCGGGAAGCTAACAAGGGGACGCCACGGATGTGGAAATCGATTTTGGAACAATAGTACATATGGGGGTCGTAGTATTCACGTAGTATGAAAAAATACCATTTCGGCTTTTGGCGAATGGGTTAACAATTTTTCCCGTGGAAATATATATTGTGGATATAACGTATTATATATAGTACGTTATATATATTAAATAAAAAAATAATAAAAGTACACTCGCTGAGCTGCTTTGCGCTATTCCGAGTATTCCGAGTAAGCTTTACTGGCTACAAACGCGCTTTATCTTCTAGCATCACTCGATGGGCTGCAGTGCGCCGTAAACGCGTGGACGTGTAACGAAGATAGATCAGAATTTATAATTTATTGGGATTTCCTTACTTTATCCTTACTTTTAGTACCCGTGACAGTGAAAAATTTGTAAAAAAGAAGAAGCTGAAATTCTGAATCTCCATAAAAAACTACAAAAAAGTAAAAAAAAATGACGACAAGTACATGAATTATCTTTGTAAAAAGAAGTGAGATCCCCATAAAAAACTTAAAAAAAGTAAAAAAATTACGCCAAGTACATGAATTAGCTTTGTAAAAAGAAGTGAGATCCCCCCAAAAAAAACTTTAAAAAAGTAAAAAATACGCCAAGTACATGAAAATGTCGAGGACAAAAAATAGTATTATCAAAAATCACAAAAAAAAAGAAAATAGTATACATGAAAAAGTCGAGGAAGAGAAAGAGTATTATCAAAAAATAAATATAAAAAAAACACAAAAAAAAGACAAAGAAACATGAAAAAGTCAAGGACGAATGAAGTATTATTATCAAATAAATATAATCACATAAATAAAAAATAAAAAATATAATTACAATATAAAAAAAGATGTGAAATCAAAATGAGCTGCAAGTACATCACAAAAAAAAAGTAAATAATATAATTACAATATAAAAAAACGTGTGAAATCAAAATGAGCTGCAAGTACATCACAAAAAAAGAATATAATATAATCATCCAAAAAAAGAAAATAATATAATTACAATATAAAAAAAGGTGTGAAATCAAAATGAGCTGCAAGTACATCACAAAAAAAAAGAAAATAATATAATTACAATAAATAAAAATAACAAATATAATCACAATATAAAAAAAGATGTGAAATCAAAATGAGCTGCAAGTACATCACAAAAAAAAGAAAATAATATAATCACACAAAAAAAGAAAATAATGTAATCACACAAAAAAGAAAATAACATAATTACAATATAAAAAAAGATGTGAAATCAAAATAAGCTGCAAGTACATCACAAAAAAAGAAAATAGTATAATCACAAAAAAGAAAATAATATATTTACAATACAAAAAAGATGTGAAATCAAAATGAGCTGCAAGTACATAAAGGTGCTTTCCAACTGCGCTTAAGATGACACAACTACATATACACAGCTAAAATGCTGTGTTATTCCATTACTCATATCGCGGACATTGTAATTAACCCATCAAATAGAATCCCATTAAAAACATTGTCGTAAATTAATAGCTTTACAAAATTAATGATATACAAAAATTGCGCCAATTATAACAATGCCTATTTATACAAAGAAAAAAATGTATTAAATAATACCCATCAAAAAGAATCCCATTTAAAAACATTGTCGTAAATTAATAGCTTTACAAAATTAATGATATGTAACGTCCCACTATATTTCCGCGCCGGTTTTATAACAATGTCTGTCTCCTAAATCACTCTACAACTCCAATGAAGCTCAAATCATACCTTGTTCCTAACCCCTGATCGCCTTGGCGATGTACCTTAGCGGTCCCCATCTCAAGACGATCAGCCACTGAAATCCCCCTCTCCCCTTCGCCCTACAGAGCATCATCTCCTCCCCCCATATCGAATCTAAACAAGTCCCTCGTCCTAAATCACTCTTGATTCGAGACCACGTCTCACCCCCTCTCTAACACCCTCCAAGCCAAAACCACGCTCACCCCTTTCCAATTAAAACTCCCAAAATCCATCAAATCAGATGAGTGCTCTCTTGTCAAAAGCCCAAGCAAAAACCCCGGAAGTCCTTGCGGCTAATAGTTCGTGCAAATGAAAAACCCCCAGAGGTCTTATTCTATTGTCCGCGCGTTCCAATTGTGGACACTTATTTCATACGACAAAGAAACCCGGAAATGATACCGTGGCGCGTGCCACGGTGCATACCGCGCATACCCTTCGCCCGTAACAATCTTCCGAAAATCATATAAATACCCGGGCCCAAGAGGCCGTGAACTCTCTTCTACTGACACCAGTGGTCAATAACGTGTGTTATCGAAAAGTATTCGGAAAATTTAAACAGTGTTACACTCTACGATCTACGACAACTACTGTAAGCGATTAATACTACTAAAATTACATTGTGTATCACCTTCATACCATTTACTATTTTATAACAATAACGCCTATTGCGTTTCATATATTATTTACTTGTATTAACTCTTATTGCATTTCGTATTTCTTTCTTACTAAAGCTTATTGCTCGTATTATTGTACTTTCTTAACGCCTATTGCGTTTCATATATTATTTACTTGTATTAACTCTTATTGCATTTCAAATTGCTTTCTTTCGTTTGTTCGCATGTATTCATGTTCATCATCTTATATTATTATTCTTGTTACTGCATAAAGCGCCATCGCGATGCATATATACGTGCTTAAAGCTAATAAACCGCTTTGCTTTAAACCTCGCTTCATATTATTGTGTTTACCCTGTGGCCGCGGAGATTCCAAGCCATAACGGACTGCAGCAACAGCTGATCTCGGTTCGCGAACTCAAGTGTTCTTATAGTGTTTACCAACGTTCTTTTGTATGGGCCGCGTATAGCCAGGTGACTAGACAGATTTCGCGGAACCGTTACGTGTGATTTCTTATATGGATGCATCGGTAAATCCAATTACCAAACAGAAACAAAAACCAACAAGTGTTCTAACGGGTGTTCCCCCCAGTATAATTTCGCCTTTAAACCTCCCTGGTCGCCGAGTGTGCAGGATTCAAGATCCTCGCCTCCAATCCCTCTACTCCGAGTGTGCAGGATTCAAGATCCTCGCCTCCAATCCCTCTACTCCGAGTGTGCAGGATTCAAGATCCTCGCCTCCAATCCCTCTACTCCGAGTGTGCAGGATTCAAGATCCTCGCCTCCAATCCCTCTACTCCGAGTGTGCAGGATTCAAGATCCTCGCCTCCAATCCCTCTACCCCGAGTGTGCAGGATTCAAGATCCTCGCCTCCAATCCCTCTACCCCGAGTGTGCAGGATTTAAGATCCTCGCCTCCAATCCCTCTACCTCGAGTGTGCAGGATTCAAGATCCTCGCCTCAACTCCATTAACCCCACAGTGTCATTGTCCCCATAGACCTCCACCCGGGACGTGACAGATATACAAAAATTGCGCCAATTATAACAATGCCTATTTATACAAAGAAAAAAATGTATTAAATAATACCCATCAAAAAGAATCCCATTTAAAAACATTGTCGTAAATTAATAGCTTTACAAAATTAATGATATACAAAAATTGCACCAATCATAACAATGGCTATTTATACAAAGAAAAAAATGTATTAAATAATATTAAGCAGATATATTTTTATTCAAATAAATATTTTAATACGAATAAATATTTTATTCAAAATACTTGGCGCTGCGCCCCGAATTGGTGTTGCTAAACTGAATAAATATGTATAAATTGCATTAATCTTTTTTTCTTTCTTTCTTTCTTGTGCGTGCGTTCGTGAATGTGCGTATGTATGCGTGTGCACATGTACAATAAATCTGACTGTGTTTCTAATATGTATATGTGTAATATGTATATGTTTATGTATTTTAGATTGTAAGGGAGTTATTGTAAATTATTAAGATTAAGTCAAACCATTTTTTCGGTTGCGCAGCGCCAAGTATTTTGAATAAAATATTTATTCGTATTAAAATATTTATTTGTATAAAAATATATCTGCTTCATATTATTTAATACATTTTTTTCTTTGTATAAATAGCCATTGTTATGATTGGCGCAATTTTTGTATATCATTAATTTTGTAAAGCTATTAATTTACGACAATGTTTTTAAATGGGATTCTTTTTGATGGGTATTATTTAATACATTTTTTTCTTTGTATAAATAGGCATTGTTATAATTGGCGCAATTTTTGTATATCATTAATTTTGTAAAGCTATTAATTTACGACAATGTTTTTAAATGGGATTCTTTTTGATGGGTATTATTTAATACATTTTTTTCTTTGTATAAATAGGCATTGTTATAATTGGCGCAATTTTTGTATATCATTAATTTTGTAAAGCTATTAATTTACGACAATGTTTTTAAATGGGATTCTTTTTGATGGGTTAATTAAAATGTCCGCGATATGAGTAATGGAATAACACAGCATTTTAGCTGTGTATATGTAGTTGTGTCATCTTAAGCGCAGTTGGAAAGCACCTTTATGTACTTGCAGCTCATTTTGATTTCACATCTTTTTTGTATTGTAAATATATTATTTTCTTTTTTGTGATTATACTATTTTCTTTTTTTGGGATGTACTTGCAGCTCATTTTGATTTCACATATTTTTTTATATTGTAATTGTGTTATTTTCTTTTTTGTGTGATTACATTATTTTCTTTTTTTGTGTGATTATATTATTTTCTTTTTTTGTGATGTACTTGCAGCTCATTTTGATTTCACATCTTTTTTTATATTGTGATTATATTTGTTATTTTTATTTATTGTAATTATATTATTTTCTTTTTATATTGTAATTATATTATTTTCTTTTTTTTGTGATGTACTTGCAGCTCATTTTGATTTCACACCTTTTTTTATATTGTAATTATATTATTTTCTTCTTTTGGGTGATTATATTATATTCTTTTTTTTGTGATGTACTTGCAGCTCATTTTGATTTCACACCTTTTTTTATATTGTAATTATATTATGTTCTTTTTTTTGTGATGTACTTGCAGCTCATTTTGATTTCACATCTTTTTTTATATTGTAATTATATTTTTTATTTTTTATTTATGTGATTATATTTATTTGATAATAATACTTCATTCGTCCTTGACTTTTTCATGTTTCTTTGTCTTTTTTTTGTGTTTTTTTTATATTTATTTTTGATAATACTCTTTCTCTTCCTCGACTTTTTCATGTATACTATTTTCTTTTTTTTTGTGATTAGTATCCTACACCTAAGAAAGTTCCGTGGACACAACGGTAGCGCATCAGATTGTCACCAGAGCAGCTTTTGGGGTTCAATTTCCCCGCGACTCTGTACCACTCTATTTTTCTTTTTTTTAACAATTTTTTCCGTGGAAATATATTTTGTGGATATTACGTATTATATGGTGAAAACACGGTTTTTTTAACGGCTATCCCACTTCACCTGCTCGACAATCGCAGGCGTCGAAAGTTTCGGAATGAAATATATTTTCGCAGTACAAGAATATGATATGAAAACACCGGTGAAAGAGATGATTAGAATAATATGTTATGTTATAAACGCATTTTTAATTAACCTTAAAATTTGCGTAGAGTAATATGTAACGTATATGATACGTAATATCCACAAAATATATTTTCACGGGAAAAATTGTTTAAAAAAAAAAGGAGTATGAGAAGAAGTTGCGAGGGAACTCCGAACCCCGGCCGCCCTCGTGACAATCTGACGCGCTACCATTGTGTCCACGGAACCCTCTTGAGCGTAGGTTACTATAGATGGTATATATCTTGATTCCTACGTACGTTAAAAACTTTAAATTACAATAGGTATTTCGAAAAAAAAGGTCTATCGACAAAAAGCCGAAATAGTATTTTTTCTATTTTACTACATGAGTACTACGACTAGCGTTGCCACCCGTACTTTAAAATAAAGTATCTTACGTTATTGACATATTTCAAAATAATAACAATTACTCTGTAATGCTAAAAGCAATAGAAAATATGTTTGAAATAAATAAAAACTAATAAAATGTACTTTTAATTTGTTGAACGAACTTTTTTTTTATACCCCACGAAAGCAAATGTACGTTATTTTTCTGTAAAAAAAGGTGGCAACCCTAACAACGACCCCCATATACTGTTGTTCCAAAAGGGATTTCCACATCCGTAGCGTCCCCTTGTTAACTTCCCGGCTAAAAATCAATGAAAATTCAAAAAGCCCGCGGCAGAATGTGTCCGTATCTATGCCAAAAGCGGGCTCCTTAAAAAACAAATGAGCAGCGGAGGAGCTCGCCTCATCTTGCACGTGGTGAGAAAGAGCATTCTCGATTGTCGATCGTAACACGAAAGACGCAACAATGGCTGAAAATGTAAGTAATAAATTATATATATTCATGATTCGTGAGATTTTTTCCTCACATAAATTCTGATTACAAGCGGCGTATGATAGAAGAAAGTCATACATCTACTGCAAGGATACGTATTGTTCAATTGCAAATTGAATTGGAAATTCGGATTATAAAAGTAAAAATTACATTACATTACATTATATATATTACATTACAAAATATATTTCTTCTCATTACTTCACGAGCCTTCCCATTATTATTCAATACAAAAAACTGTAACGTATTATAACATAACATTATTTTGTGAACTATTCGCAGTTGTAAATAGTAGTAACACAAGAAGATATTAGACACGTTAAAGCATATTCTAATAACTTATAACACCAACGATTATAAATATCAAACATATCTGAGTTGAACGTAAATCTAACTTTATTATGTGAACGATTCGCACTTATAACTAGTAGTAAAACAAGAAGATATTAGACACGTTGAAGCATATTCTAATAACTTATAACATCAACGATTATAAATATCAAACATATCTGAGTTGAATGTAAACGAACATGTAAAGTACAACATTTTGAAAGTCTTTGATAGGCACTTTGCCTATGTTAACAATTAATGGAAGTAGACCGTAACTGTATAGCAAGTAAGTAATGCAACAAGAAGATATTAGACACGTTGAAGCATATTTTAACTTGTAACGCTAGCAATTAGAAAAATATAAAACAGATCTGAGTTAAAATATGCTTCTATGTATCTATGCCCACTGATACTTTATGGAGGCAAAGTGGCTATCAAAAACTTTCATAATGTTGTAGTTTACATGTTCATTTATATTCAACTCATGTTTGATATTTATGATCGTTGATGTTATAAGTTATTAGAATATGCTTCAACGTGTCTAATATCTTCTTGTTTTACTACTAGTTATAAGTGCGAATCGTTCACATAATAAAGTTAGATTTACGTTCAACTCAGATATGTTTGATATTTATAATCGTTGATGTTATAAGTTATTAGAATATGCTTCAACGTGTCTAATATCTTCTTGTTTTACTACTAGTTATAAGTGCGAATCGTTCACAAAATAAAGTTATATAATACGTTACAGTTTTTGTATGATTAAATAATGGAAAGGCTCGTGAAGTAATGGGAAGAAACATATTCCGTAATATAATGTAATTGTAATGTAATGTAATGTAATTTTTATACTTTCGCATTATACACTATTTCAATTTTCAAATTTTTATATTTCCTAATTTCCAATTTGCAACTGAATAATACGTATCCTTGCGTTACATGTATATCTTTCTTCTACCATACGCCGCTTTTATGAACTCTTGATTTTTTTAGCTAATTAATTGTTTATATTAATTGTAGCGAAACGCGGAGGATTTACTTTTATGTGGTAAGTTTTATTATTAACTTATAGAAAAGTTAAATAAAAAATAGAAATTTATGTACACACTTATTCAAATTTATTTTTCCAGATTCAGACAATGACGTGATAATAGAACGCATTCCGCCATACCAACAGCCACCGCCGCCGCCACCATCACGGCCACCACCATCCCCACCACTACCGCCACCACCACCACCACCACCACCACCACCACAACAACAACATCATACAGACAGGCCGGCCACGGCAAACGGTAAATACATACATATACATACACATTTTGAGGAGTTACATACATTTATAATGCTTGGAAATAGGTCTAAATGAACAATTTTTTTATTATGCATAACATTAGATAGTATATATTATTATTATTATATATTATCTTGTGCCGCAGTGTTTTAACAAAATTTCCGGACATTTTCTCGAGAAAAGATATTAATTCTGATTTTCAATTAGATATGTTTTTATCTTTAAACACTATAAAAATTCTTCATTTTAGCTGTTACATGCCCCTATCGGTTCATCCCGTGCTTGCTGTCCTCGCGTCGCTTTCCGTCGAATCGGCGATTCAGCGGAATCGCCTCGCGCGCGGCAGGCAGGTCGCCGAACCGCGGAATGTATGGTCGTAGGCACAACGTGACCATCGACAGCCCGGGCCTCGATATTTCCTAAGAAGGAGCGATCGAATTCGAGGAACCACTCCTTACGAATTCCCGCTGACTCCGGAAGAATTGAATTCCGAACAGCTACAAGGGGTGACCAAATTAAACGTAGTTTATTCACAGGGCCGAATCATCTTGTCACTGGACATCCCCCTATTAGACCAAATTCCTTTCGATCTTTATTACATTCAACCCTGCCCTTCATTCCAAACTATATCGACCAACGTCTCTACCCCAATATTCATAAAACCAAGAACAGCATATTTAGCAATCAGCAGAGTCAACTCTCAATACTTCATGCCAGACGAAAACTACATCACAGGATGCAGGAAACACCATCGGATGTATATGTGCGAACTCAGCGTACCACTCCAGGACTTGGAAAAAGCCCCAAGCTGCGAGACGGATGCCTTACTAAAACCACAAAACATCAAGTGGCCTAGCTGCAACATTCAAGCCCTTTCCGGAAGCCGAACTTTCCTCAAGAAAATGATCACACCCAACACCTGGTTATATTCTATCAAGAACACCCTGGCACTGCAGGTACGGTGCAATAAGCATTCGGCCGGATATGAAGTGCTCCAGGGGGCAGGAATATTACAATTGAGGAGGGATTGTGAGGCCAAACTCGGGACTGACCAGATTTGGGCATCCGGAGTCGACACTGAGACATTAACAACGATATACAAACCATCCATAGGCATAAATATCTCCGAAATCTTACCTACTCTTACGGAACATCACGTGAAAATATTGGCTGACTATCAACAAAAGGAACCTCAAGAAACCCTTCAAGATCCCCATGCGAAAGGTAATGCAGTCGCATTGGACGACATAGAGAAACAAGCAAGAGAAATAGCAACACATCACCGGACAGAAAATCTATCTACATACGTCACCTTTGGACTGCCAGGATTGGGAGGAACCTTCATAATCATCATTATTGTCTGGATTGGATACCGGGTTTTGAGGGCACGCCGGATTCAACATCGCGAGCCACTAAGGAAAGAGACAAGGGTTGATATAGAAATGGCACCACCCCGTCCACCTCCTCAAATAATTTCCAGACCTCGACCTCTTGCTATTACATCTTTTCCTCCCGACCTACCCGTTATACCGTCCACGAGGACAGGATATCGAGCCTACGTGGAACGATCAAGAAGTTTCGCGGGCACCGAGCCGTACTTCGAAGTATTTTAGACCTTAGTTTGCTGATCGCAGCAAAAACCCCCGCGCGTTAGGCTAAGTACCGATCCCCACGACGCGCTCTGCTGTGAAAATTTAGGTAGTAGGGACAATAGCATATAAGATAGCACTTAAGCAATGCGAGGAACAGTCCTTATAACAATTTTTCCACACGAAACATATTCCAAACGGATCGAACAATGTACGCGCCAAGGTTCAACGATACCAAGTACCAGCGTATGTCACTCGCGGAAGTGATCCTTCCCCAATACCTACAAGCGCCATTCGGAAGGAGATATTGTGTCCGGCCCATTCAGAGTATCCTCGGGGGTGACGGATGTGTGTGGACACACCGGATCAACAAAACGCTTACCCTCTGCGAAGCCTGTGCGTGGCTAAAGCCACCAAGGGACTTCGCCGACTACAACAGGACCCCGGTGCACTGGTTGGCAGAGGAAGTGAGGGCGCTTGCTCTAACGAAGTGTGCTAAATGCCGACGACGACACCTGCAATGGTCCATTCCGGACAACTGTACGGGCTGCGTAAGGGCAGTCCTAGACATCAAGCTGCGGTATCCGCCAGCCATCCCAATCTTAGAGGCGCCCCGGCCCCTGGAACCGCCCAAACCCCGGGACGTTCCATGGATAATCCCAGCCGGAGCAGAGTGAGGGACCACAGCTCCTCAGCGCTAGGTAATTACGCAACAATCTGTAATCACTCTAGAGTGACGCGACCGGGTCGTAATTTTTTTCGCTTTCGTTAAATTCGCAGCAGGGTGCCGCCCGGACAGCAGCGTCCCAGGGCCGTCAGGATCCCTACCTCCCACCCTTTAATTTTATATATATATATATATCTATTATTGTATTTCCATTTATTTTCAATGTAACAATATATTGTTTCCCTTTTCGCTCAATTATGACTCATTCATGGTTATCCCCTTGCGTTCCCCTTAGTCTTACAAGTTGTTAGTGGCGCTAATGGTTAAGCATAATTTTAAGTCATCGAGTAAAGCGTACGCGACGACAGCTTCGCACGTGTTCATGAAATGGCCTCTCGAGACCATTTCATGTCTAAGTGGGGAGGTGTTACATGCCCCTATCGGTTCATCCCGTGCTTGCTGTCCTCGCGTCGCTTTCCGTCGAATCGGCGATTCAGCGGAATCGCCTCGCGCGCGGCAGGCAGGTCGCCGAACCGCGGAATGTATGGTCGTAGGCACAACGTGACCATCGACAACCCGGGCCTCGATATTTCCTAAGAAGGAGCGATCGACAGGTGCCGACGGGGCGATTTCCTCCTAGGGATTGCGAAAACGCGAGGCACGGACGGTAGCAGCGGGACTAGTTTGAGGAATTCAATTTCGGGAGCTCGAGATAGGAAGTCACGACGAGCCAGAGAGCCGTCTAGATACCGCGACCGCGTCTCTGCGTCAGGTCCGCGAAATACGAACGGCCGATAGTAATTCGTGAAAGGGTAACTCCATCCGACGCACCGAGAAAGGCCTAGCCGGGAGAGCCCTTGAGCGTTAATCGTGATCGACGTAGGACCGTGTAGAAACCGACGATTAGAGACCACGAGCGACGAAGTGACCAACTTCCGAGTGCCATCCGAGAGCACAGAAGCGAGCGACCACGACCTACGTTTGGGTCAGCGACACAGCGAGCGACCGACATACGAGACGGAAAGCGTGCCGTGCGATACAGCGAGCGACAGCTGAGACGGAGCGCCGTCTCAAGGTAGGATAATTCAGTATTATTTATGTAACAATATATTTTGGCGTTATCGTTTCCCCTTTACATTCCTAGTACTCTTTCATTCAACCCCAATCACCTTCCCGATCTTGGTAAGTATAGTCAAGGCGTGCTTTAGCACCTTAATAGAGCAGCGAACCCTGTAAATCACCCTAACCGCTCGGGGCGATTTACAAAAGTCCCTTCAGGACGTAACAAGCCTATATCTAAACGTTCGAAAGGTGTTTCAATTAAAAAACATTTTACTAATAAATTTTTTTGTTTATTACTAATTACAGGAGAGTATGTAATCCGCCGCCACCAGAGAAGCGGACGAAGCGTGAGGGCCAATCAAGAACACTGGGCCATCCTGCGGGCTGTCCGCGCGCAATCGACCAGCCTGCAGGCCCAGGCCGTAACTCTGCGCGATTTGGTGACATCGCAGTACCGTGGCCGTGGCCGTGGCCGTGGCCGTGGTCGTGGTCGTGGCGGTGAATATAGCCGCGGCGGCGGTGGCCCGCAGTAATATCTTTTCTTTTTATATTATCATACCAAATGTCAGTACCAACTACTTATGTAAAACATATATATACCAAACTACAAACAAACTTCGGATAATTGGGATTGGTGGAATTGGTTTATTTAAAAATTTGAATTTTCAGATATAAAGCAAGCATATGAATAAACTCATTTAATTAATATAATAATAATAATAATGCTATGTTTCAATAAATTTTTTTCTCTGACGTAGATCGCACTGCATCATCTTCTGCTTCGATTATCTGTAAATGAAAATATAAAAGCCACATTTTAGTTATATACAACTTAATGTAGAACTTACTTATAGAGTAGCCTTTTGCTCTAGTGAGTGTAGAGACTACATAATGTGTCCGAAGGAGGTGAGAACATATGGTAGAAAGTTTTGTTGGAGGATATTTAAAAAATGCTAATTGTAATTTAGCGAAAATGAATGAAGAGATTCAATATTTTTATTGGTGTTGGTTTAGTATATTTATTGGTGAATTGAAATATTGTTAATGGAAAACTAGTAAAATTAATGAATAGCGTAGAAACCACTGTGGATTTTATTAATTAAAGTATTACGAATGTCTTTCACAAAAGATTGAAAAGCATCAACGGAGATGTGTTTTCAGTGTACTTTCTTCACTAATGTGACTTGCTTTACATTGCAAGCAGTCCACCATAATCTATTTTCTTAATAATTCTTAATGCTATGTCTTTAGACAAATTTTGTCGATTTACCTTATTTGACAAAGTTCCAGAAACTTGTGCGAAACAAGATGCTCTGTCTATCTATCTAATCTTCTCCGGCCAACCTCCACGCCTGTGCATTCCCTTTATTTCTATCCATCTAAGCCTGTGCGTCCCCTTCAATTCTACTATCCAAGCCTGTGCGTCTCCTTCATTTTTATCGAAGTCCTGTGCGTCCCCTTCATTTCTATCTATAATATAATAAGCTTTACATAAAATAAAAACTCTAAATTGCTGGTATACAAATACAAATATTTGGCAATTTAAATTCAATGCAATTTTTTACTACAATATATTATTTTGTACAAGCATGGTACAAATTTCTAGAAACTTATGCGAAAGAAGGTGCTTCTCTGTCGAACCTTCTCCGGACAACTTCCAAGCCTGCGACTCTACATAAAAAATCTATTAAATAAATTTGGCAACTTACCTTGTTAATTGAGACAATAATTCCGTCTCCTACTTAGTGTAACAACTCCTGACATCTCAAATTTGGACCACTTACATTATTTGACACTTGGAAGGTTAAGATTGGTAGGTTATAAAGTTAAATGTATTTGAAAAATAGTTTGTACAATGATGGACGACGATCCCTGCCGAATAATCCCGAGAGTCGACGAACGAAGAACGAAACATGTGTTAGTTTCGTTTTGGCTGAAGGTGTGCGCGTAACGCGTATATACGTAGAAGAACGAAACATGTGTTAGTTTCGTTTTGCCTGAAGGTATGCGTGTAACGCGTATACGTATTGACGAAAAATATATATACGTAATGTTTGATAACGAAAAATTTCTAGGAGAATCAGAAGAAGAAAAATCTTACCGTTTCCGACTGATCCATGAGACGATATTATGATATCTCTATCATGCGTGGACCGATTTTATTGAAATTGGTCTCATTCGAAAGCTTATATGCGGTTTACATAAGAAAAATGCCTTTAAATTTAGAAAATATTGCAAGCGTGATGAGATATTAATGAAATAAGTTTCAGGTTAGGTTGGAATAGCTGTGCTTCGAGTAAAGATACACGGCAGCGACAGGCATATACAAGGTGTCTTTTCTTTCATGTACTTGGCGTCGAGACGCTACCGCGTCTCTAGATGTGCCGGTAAATACTACGGCCTACTGTCTGATTCTGCACGATCGGGTGGCTGAATACAATCCGCTGACAAACGTGGTGCGCAAAATCAATTAAATTGCCACGCTCCTTGCCTGCCCTCTCATGTGTCAAAATCATACCAAAATTTCATCGTGAAAATCGAGATGCTTTACGAGAAAGACTGCATTCTCCCGTCTGTCTTGGAAGCGAGAGGACCTCTAAATTATGCCGATAATGGCTGTACCAACATTTGTTGACCTGCAAGGGTTCATCGTTGATGGAAGATTTGTTGTGAAGGAAGTGGCTGTCCTACGAAAGGGAACAATTCTCTCGCACTGTATTTTCGGGAGTTCGACGCCGCAATATCTTCTTACAAAATCCGACAAATCAAGCATCCGGTGGTTGGTGGCAAAACATCATGGACTACGGTGGGACGATGGAGACGTTACGTTCAGTAAGGCTAAACAGCTAATTTCGAAAGCTGTAGCTGATGCAATCGACGAAGAAGATGACGCATCCCATATCGTATACGTTAAAGGGTTGCAGAAACGCGACTGGCTTGCTGATTTCCTCGATGAAAATACGAGAGCGGACGTGGTCATCGAGACGCTGGACATTGACTACGAGGATATTAAATCTCTAAATAAGCTAAATGTAGTTAATACTCTGCGATGTAGCAGACACGCAAAGCATTGTGCCTTGCAAAATGTATTTAAAATATTCAACTGGTGGTCTAAACGCCAGAGAGAAATTCATAAATAAAATATAATCAATTTTTAATGCATAAATGTTTTTTCTTCACCCTCCCCAACCTCCTATATACGATGTATGCTAGATTCAGACGATAGTTATAATTATTATGTAGAAGCGGTTCACGTTCAGAGTGATACGATTCACGTTCAGTGTGGTACGATTCACGTTCGATTCACGTTCAAAGCCGTTCAATACCCGTTCAATACACGTTCCAAGTGGTACGATTCACGTTCGATTCACGTTCAAAGCCGTTCAATACCCGTTCGATTCATGTTCAGAGTGGCATGATAGACGTTCGATTTACGTTCAGAGTGGTACGATTCACGTTTGATTTACGTTCAGAGTGGTACGATTCACGTTCGATACACGTTCCAAGCCGTTCAATACCCGTTCGATACACGTTCAAAGCCGTTCAATACCCGTTCGATACACATTCAAAGTGGTATGGTATGGCATAGTGAAATGATGCAAACGAAGAAGGATAGGATGGTCAGTGAATAATTCGAAGAAGATGCAGATGGTGAAGATGGTCAGCGAAAATGTAGGTGGAGCACATAGAAGGAGAGGGTGGCCAGTGAAGAAGAAGGTGTAGAACAAAGGCATCCTACTTTGCAACGTATGCAACTTTAGGCATGGGTGACAAATCGTATGAGCGCTGCGGGACCAGTTGTCTTCAAAGCTTGACGAGAACTGGTCTCGCTTTTGTGGCAATTTTTTTGTGCAACATTTCTTTTATTCTAATAATGGGACTACATCGAATCGCCCCGGAGTGTGACCCCGATGTATGTACTTTGCAATATTTTAACATTTATCGCGTTTAACCTTTGATACCCAGTGAGATTAAATCAGGTGATATTATATCGTGGGTTTCTATCTTTTAGGGCTCGTCACCACCGTCGCCAACGTGGTCGAATGACTGGGGCTCACCCCCTTCGCCACCGTCGCTCCCGTCGCCGCCATCGCCGCCGCCGCGCCCATCGCCGCCACTTCCACAGGTATGTAGTGCATTGTTTTTGTGTGCTTTGTGTTTAATATGTTTAATGTATCACTGTTATATCAACGTTTGTGTTTGTGATCTAGGACCGCGATGAACTATGGTGGCGGCGCCCAGGGTGGTTAGCGCGGCTATTGGAGGAGGAGCCCCTCAACGGGCTCATGTTCGGCCCCGGCATGGCCGCGCGGGTGCGGCCGATGGTGCGGCCGATTGGTGCGAATACCGCTGCGGGATTTTGGGCCGAGGTGGGCCCCGTATTATATTCCGCGGCCCCCATCGCCACCGTCGCCACAGTCACCCCCATCACCCCCGTCCCCCTCATCACCCCCATCACCTGCAGCATCTCCATCGCCTCCCTCCCCCCTCATCGACCTCATAATTTTAATTTCTGTTATTTTTTCATTTTTTTCTTTTTATATTATTATATTTCTTATTATATTCTTTTTCATATTCATTTTATTTTATATTATTATATTTCTTATTTTATTTCATTTTATTTTTTATTCTACAGGGTGTCCCACCTAAGACTGGACAGCCGGTTTTCTCCTAAACTATTGGAGATAAAAATATAAAAAAAACAGGGAATTGCATGGTTCGAGGGGGCCAATTAATGAGCGCGAACGAATTTTTTTAACGATTATTATTTTAAAAGATACGATGGTCAAGTTCGGTTTTTCAAATGGAACTATTTTTTTTGAACACCTGAATTGATAGTGCGTTCCAAGACAAATTTTCACTGGTTTTTAAGATATTGCGCTTGCAAATTTACTGATTTTCACTGGAAGAAAACTGTCTGGTATAGCACGGACCGGGGACGGTCTTACTGGCTCCACGGGTGGCACTGCCTTTTGAAATAGATACCTACCTGCCTAAGGTCTACGCCAGGCCCAAAGGCTGGACAATTTTTTTCCGTCAGAAATGCTACTTAGGTAGGTACATCTGCGGTATCGAGAAGCGCACCGTTACTTTTATTTCGCACTTGCTTCTACGCTCGGATGGCCGGTTCTTTTGGGAGGGATGCAAGTTCGATTAGTTAGGTTAGGAGGAGCGAAAGTTGCTAGACTAAATTTCAATCATAGGGAGCAGATTGTATCAGAACCATTCGGATTTGCATTCCTCACAAACGGCTGCTCTCTTGAAGAGGCCCTCTTCACAGCAATGCCCACCTTCTCTCGCACGGAATACGTTAACGCTTGCTTTTGTTCTGATATTGAAGCTCGTGTTTATACTCGAGAGGACCACGCGTCGACAGCGGGCTACCCCTTTTCTTCCTGTGTCTCTCCACGAGCCGTGTTGACGGTGGATTGTAGGAGCGTAGATATCTGGATGCCAGTTATTGAATTCAGGAGACGATAGAAACATTTTATTACAAAACACACATGTACCATAATTATAGTAAATCGTATTCCTCTCGGGCAGGAGTACTGATAATGATCGAACTTGCGCCCCACTTCGCGCAGACCAATTACACGGTGGGTAGTCGGGTCACACACTGCCCAAATGATACAGGGTAAATCTGGAGCAACGCCCATCAAGGAGATGCGCTGGCACCCCGTGGCGAGAACAACACCCCGCAGTGCCCATAGAAATTTATGGCTTTTTTCGGAAAAAGGTACGAATCCTGGGCCGGACGTAGCGAATTGAGGTCGAGCCTCCGCAGTCGAGGGTGAAATATCCATTTGAGCGGATTAAGAAATTCTTTTCTTCGTCGTATCGAAAGGGAAGTGGTGCCAATGGATTCCTTATGTTTTTCTGATGAAAATCATACCAAATGTCATGCAAATGGGACTACTTTGACACAAGCTATTTGTATTCCCTATGTAAAAGTTGTCCGATTTACACGACATTTGGCATGATTTTCATCGGAAATCCCCAAGGAATCCATCCGCGACACTTCCATATCCATACGATAAAGAATAAAGAATTATTTTATTTCCTAACCAGATACAGGGTAATTAAGGAGCAGCGCCCGTCAAGGAGATGCGGCGGCCTGGTACCCCGTGGCGAAGACAACCCCTCGCAGTGCCTGACCGAATTTTATGGCTTTCCACCCGCGAAGGGGTTCGAGTGCCTAATAAGAAGTGAGAAATCTTCGACTTGCGCATTTCTCATCAGATCTTTGCAAAACCCACAAGTAGTAAGGCTAAGCGGGTTCTAACCCAGGTCCTCTGAGGGGAGCGCGGGGGCGGGGGGAAGTGAGGGCGCGCGGGGGAGCGCGGCGGAGGGAAACATGGGCGCGGGGCCTGCGGGGAGAGGAAGACAGATTGCGCGCGCACGAGCCGCGGTGTGGGGGAAGCCGCGATGATGGAGGGGATCAGTTCGGACCGAGCCGTCGCGGAGACCTCTCCAGACCGGACCCACCGTCGGAAATTTTTCAGAGGGGGAATGACCCCCGAAAACTTTTTCAAACCCCCACCCACCCCCGAGAACTTTTTTAGAGGGAAGGAAGACCTCTCCAGACAGGACCCACCGTCGCAAATTTTTCAGAGGGGGAATGACCCCCGAAAAATCTCTTTCAGACCTTGGCCCACCCCCGAGAACTTTTTTCAGAGGGAGGGAATGACCTTGGCCCACCCCCAAATATTTTTCCAAACCAATATGTGATGGAATTTTCCCCCCAATGCAGAGAAATAATAATTTATTTTTATCGGATAAAGTCGGGAAAGATCGGCTTTTTCACACCGCGTCTTCGGGGACGAGAAAGAGACAGAGCATTACTTTAAAGCTAAATTCTAGGGAGGGAAAGAGACGCCACTACGTAGTGGTACAATCGCATTTTATTCTACAGCTAACAAGTTTTCAAAGCGTTCCGATTTAGTGTCGCAGCGTATCGCGCGATCGTGGGTAATTTGAATCTCATGGAGCAGCCGTGCAGGGTGACGTCATTTGGCAGCGCGAATCATAGAAAGAATTATGCGGCGTCAGCAGAAACTTTTTTCCATACCAATATGTGATGGAATGTTTTCCCCAACACAGAGAAATAATAATAATTTTTTAATCACCGATATAGCGAATTATTATGTAGCAAACAGACATATTTTTCCGACCATTATGTAGCAAGCATTCTAAAGCTAACATGTTTTTAAAGTGTTCTGATTTAACGTCGCAGCGTATCGCGCGATCGTGTGTAATTTGACTCCTCTGGAGCAGCCGCGCGGAATATCAGTTGGCAGCATGAAGGGGGCACGAACAAAATGTAATAATTTTTCGGAAACTTCGAATCTTAGAATTAGTAGGCGAGGAGAGAAGGGGGGTGATGGGTAAATAAAATTGAGAAATAATATACGTTTAAGACATATATATATTGTTCGCGAAAGAGATAACGCGATGAGCGTGAGTATGCCGGGGAGGTTATGTTTGAAGTAAAGCGCAGTTTTGAGTTGAGCAATGTCCCGTGGTCAGTTTATTTGTACACTCGCGGAGTGAGTCACACTTCGGTAAAATGATGAGCGTTGAGCGAAAGCACGTTGTGCTGTACACGTGAGAGTTCTCGTTGAGACTTTTCCGCACCGTGACCACGCGGTCGCACCCCGATCCACGATCGATTACGCGAGAGATGAGAAAAGAACCTGCAATGAGGTGAGCTGAGCGATTCTCGATGAGAATTATGAGCACTGCAATTCTCGGTGAGAATCGTGAGCACTACAGACAGAGATTGGTGATAAGGTTCAATAGTTACGTGTTAAACGTTTACGAAACACCGACGCGTCTACGCACGTACTCTGAGAGAACTAGAATGAGAACCGTTGGACAGTCCGACTTCCTGTACGGGTCGTCTCGAACATTCTCGACGATCGACCGACGTGGGGAAATCGGATTGGTTGAGCCACAGATGAGTTAAATTGTGATTGGCTACGCGTATTCTACAACCGGCTGAAACAGTGTCACGCGATGCGCTGATTGGCTGATCGTCGGTCGCGGAGCGCAGATGATTGGCCGATCGACGGTCGCGGAGCGCCGATGATTGGCAGATCGTTCGTGGATCGGTCGTGGCGTTACGCAGTCCAGGAGGTGCTGCGGTGAGTTGAGGTGTGGCGGAGATCGGAACTACCGATTCTCGAACATGCTCCCGGCCTCAACAGCTGGAAGAAGATGTTGATGATGAATCTGTAACATTCAAAATGGCCAGTTTGGCAATTGGCCTGACCAAGGTGGTAGTGGCGGTCTTGAGCGTCACCACCCTAGTCAATCCATCCTTCCCTGGGTGAAGAGTGAGAACCCGAGCAAGTGGCCACTTGCTCGGGGGAAACCGCTCATCGGTGATGAGCACTAGGGAGCCGACCTTGATGGCGTTGGATGGGTGATGCCACTTCGAGATTGTTAACTGCCTTTGCAGATAATGGACCATTGAGTCCAGAACTGTTGAGTCTTCTGTTGGATGAGTTGCCACCGTGCTGATGGTGAGATGGATGAGCGCTCCACAGAAGGTTCCGGTAGAGCTGAGAGCGGGTGTCCAATGAGGAAGTGAGCAGGAGTGAGCGTTGCGACGTCTTCAGGATCGTCGCTGAGGGGCTCAAGAGGACGTGAATTCAGCATAGCCTCGATCTGAGTGAGGAGCGTACTGAACTCTTCGTAGGTGAGTGCTGTTTCACTCACGGTTCGCCGAAGATGGTGTTTGGTGGACTTCACCACAGCCTCCCATTTGCCTCCCATGTGTGGTGCAGCTGGGGGGTTGAAAAACCAGCGAGTGTTGTCGTTGACTAACAGCTGAGCGAGAGCTTGGTGATCTTGAGAGCCCTGAGTAAACATCCTCTTGAGCGTGGCATCGGCTCCGATGAAGTTGGTGCCACAATCTGAGTAGAGTGAGTGAGGGATTCCTCTCCGTGAGATGAAACGCCTGTACGTTGCGATGAAACCTTCTGTGGAGTAGTCGGTGACTAGCTCAAGATGCACAGCTGAGGTGGTGAGACAGACGAATACACAGATCCATCCCTTTTGAGTCTTGGCGCCTCGCCCTTTCCACGTCCGTAAGGTGATGGGACCAGCATAGTCCAGTCCAGTGCTGGTGAATGGGCGTGTGGGTGTGACTCGTGAAAGAGGTAGTTGGCCCATCAGTTGATGGGCCCGGATCTCCCTTTGTCGAGCACACACAACACACCGCAGAATGTGAGATTTCACTGGAGCTCGACCCCCGATGATCCAGTAGGTCTGTCTGATTTGAGCGAGCGTGAGCTGAGTCCCTCCATGGAGAGTTGTTCTATGAGCTTGATCTATAATCAGATCGGACAGACGTGAGTGACGAGGCAAAATTGCAGGATGCTTACTTCCATATGCAATGTGAGCGTTGTTGAGTCGGCCTCCGACCCTAACCACTCCTTCCTGGTCGATAAAGGCCGTGAGACGATTGAACGTGTGAGAAAATGGCAACTGGGTGCCGGAGCTGAGCGCCTTTATTTCGTGTGTGAAGTAAAGGGACTGCGTCGCTTTAATCCAGAAGATCCTGGCCCTCTCCAGATCCTCAGGCGACTGTGAGACGACTGGCAAGGAAATCGTTGACCTCCTGAGTCGAGAGAGAATTCTGAAACAAACTGAGGTGATACGCAAGAGCTTGTTGAGAGATGAGTATCTGTAAATGAGGTCCCAGTGACATTCGAATTGTCGAATGTTGAGAAGATTTGAGATCCCAGGACGAGCTTCCAGCATGCATGGACTGTCCGTCAAGGTGGGTTGAGAGGGCCATGAGTCACTGGGTTGAGTGAGCCAAGATGGTCCCGTCCACTAAAGCTCGTGGTGTTCAAGCTGTGTTGTTGTTAAGCCTCGAGAGGCACAATCAGCTGGATTCGCTGTTCCAGGAACGTGTCTCCAATGTGCGTGTGGGGTGAGCTCTTGAATTTGGGAGACACGGTTCCGCACAAAATCCTTCCAGCGTGATGCATGAGATTTGATCCATGATAGTGAGATTTGAGAATCCGTCCACAGATGCGTTGTAGCAATGTTGAGCTGAAGAGTAGCTTGAACATACTTCGTGAGCCTTGCAAGCATTAAAGCTGCAGTGAGTTCGAGCCTCGGGATTGTGAGTTTCTTGAGTGGAGCTACCTTGGTTTTGGAGCATACAAGTGTCGACACTTTGTGAGTTGTGGACGGTGAGGTCACGATAATGTAAATTACCGTTGCCATGGCGAGCTGAGACGCATCAGAGAATCCATGCAATTCCACTGTCGAGTAGGAGAAGGTGTTGAAGCACCTCGGTATTGAGAGTCTGGCCAGACTTGTTAGATCTTCTCTGATGGTGAGCCAGTGAGTCGTGACTTGGGAACGCAGTGGGTCATCCCAGTCGAGTTTGTGCAGCCACAATTCCTGCAAAAGTGCCTTTGCCCGAATTATGACTGGAGCTAAGAAGCCGAGTGGATCAAATATCTTGGCTACTTCTGAGAGAATGAGACGTTTTGTGAGTCTTGAATTGCTGAGAGGTTTTGTTGAGAATGAAAAGCTGTCGTTGAGAGCATTCCATTGTAAACCGAGAATTTTGGTAGTGCAGTCGTCAAGTGCAATGTACGAGTTGCTAGCTCGCACTTCGTGAGAAATTGAGTCAAGCAATGGAGGGTAGGTTGTTTGCCACTTGGCAAGTGGAAAACCGCCCGCCTTGCACAGGTCATTTAATTGTTGAGCGATTGTAATGAGTGTCTCACCCGTATCGGCGCCGCCAAATATGTCGTCGACGTATCTAGCATGGGTGATGGAAGGTACTGCCAGTGGGAAGCGATGTCCTTCGTCTTCGACCAACTGCAGCAGTGCTCTGACAGCGAGGAACGGCGCAGCCTTGGTTCCATATGTGACTGTGGTGAGTTTGTAGGGCACGTCCTTTGAATCCTCATCAATCCACAGTACTCTCTGGAGGTCCTGGTCGTCTTCGTGAACCTTGACTTGTCGGTACATCTTAGTCACGTCAGTGGCGAAAATGTACTTGTGCTGGCGAAGCCACAACAGCACATCCGTGATGTTGAGTAGAAGGTTCGCCCCTGTGTGCATGAGATCGTTGATCGAGTGCCCCGTTGAGGGCGGGCTTGACCCGTTGAAGACGACCCTCAACTTCGTAGTCTGGCTGTCGAGCTTGAGTACTCCGTGATGTGGGAGATAGAAAACAGAGTGAGTGTTGGGTGAGATAGAGGAGGCTCTTACCATATGGTGGAGGTCCTCGTATTCCTTCATGAACCCTGTGTATAGCGTGTGATACTCGCTATCTCTTTTGAGCTTGCTGAGTGTTCGCTTCAGGCAAGCATGAGCAGTTTGATAGGAGTTGCCCAATAGACTTCGAGATAACTTGAGAGGGATGCGTACGATGTACCTTCCTGTAGAATCACGAGTGTGTGTCGCTCGAAAGTGATCCTCACATTCTTGTTCTTCAGGGGTGAGCTTTGAGGGCGCATCTGTCGGGAGCTCCTCTTGAATCCAGAAGTTTGCCAGTAGATCTTGTAGTGTTTTGTCGCTGTGCTGCATTACTGCAGCTGTGTGCGACGAGCTGACTTGAGACTGAGATGTTCTAACTGGCCCAAGAACGAGCCACCCAAAGATTGAGAACTGAGCAATTGGCATTGAAGGGTCGCCCTTGATGAGGTTAGGCATTATGATTTTTCCGTATGAGTCTGCGCCAATGATTATGTCAATGGGCCTAGGTTTTAGAAAGTCTGGATCAGCTAACCTTAACCTGGTGAGATGTGGCCATTCTTGACGTGGCGCTTCCACGGATGGTAGACTGGAGGTGAGAGTTCGCAGAACGTGAGCTTGAGTGCAGACAGTTGAGGAGTCGTAGCTTGATCGTAGAGTGATTGACACGACGCCTCGAGTGTGAGTAGTTTTGTTGCCTCCAATGCCAATAATTGAGATGGATGAGCGGGTTCGTTGAAGGTTAAGTTGAGTGATGAGCTCCTCCTTGATAAAGGTGAGCTCTGAGCCTGAGTCGATGAGTAGCCTCACTGGCAGCGAAGCCACCGGTGAGATGAGCTGTGCGTTAGCCGTGGCTAACAAGGTGAGCGTATTTGAGGTAGCGTGGCAACCTGCTGCTGAGTGAGATCGAAATGAGTGAGTTTGACCTGTTGAGCGTGAGTTTAGCGAGTTTGATGAGCATGAGCCGACGACTGCACCAACACCTCAGAAGTCGTTGACCCCTTTGGCCTTTTTCCCTTCAGGTTGAAGGGTAGGAGCGGTTGAGCTGGTTTCGGCTTTGGGCACCGGTTGAGCGTGAGCAGAGCTTTGAGCAGCTACAGGCTGAGGCGGGTGCAGCATCGTGTGGTGCTTTGCACCACAGTGCTTGCACCGGTGTGCAGACTTGCACACCTCCGTCTGATGACGCCCACAGCAATTTTTGCACAGGTTCCTGGCCACGATGAACCTGCGACGCTCTGTAATGGGTGCCTCTCTAAATTTAGGACACGCCACTACAAAGTGGTCCTCTGAGCACCAGTCACACGGGTACCGGGTGGACTGCGCCTTCGCTGAAGGTTGAGCCGCTGGCTTGGTCTGCGTTGCAGGGTGAGCCGTTGATCTGCGTTGCGTTGAGCGTGTTGTGGAGACGGCAGGTGCAGATGGCCTCTTCGTCGAAGACTCCATCTGTTCCAGGGCCCCACCCTTCTTCTCCACGAAGGCCAACAAATCCCTATACCTAGGGCACTCCGAGGAGTCAGATAGAGAGGTCTCCCAAGCCTCTCTGGTGACCTTGTCGAGGCTGTTGGTTAGGACATGCACCATCAGACAGTTGTGCATGTCCTGATCGGCCCTCAACGCGACCAACGTCTCGTTGACCTCCGTGAAGGTTGCAGCCAGGTCCTTGAGTGCGGTCGCGGACCGCGTGGTGACGGGGGTGAGCGTGAGCAGCTTGTCTAGCTGCTCCTTAATGAGCAGTCGTTTATTTGAGAAGCGTTTGTCTAGATATTCCCAGCACGCTTGGAATGATGAGCCCATGAGCGGATATGCGTTTACACGCCTAGACGGCTCCCCTGTGAGCGAGGCCCTCGGGTAATACAGCCTGTCAATGTCCATGAGCCTCGTGTCGTTGACGATGAGCGACGTAAACAGCTCACTGAAGGCAGGCCAGTCTACGTAACTCCCCGAGAACTTGGGTATCGCGAGCTCGGGTAGCTTTGCTGCCCTGCTCGTTGGTGTGGTGGCCGTTCCACTCGGCGTGCTGGGTTGAGCTGCGGTCGCGAGGTGAGCCATGAGCCGACGAAGTGAGCGCCTGAGCGTTGCTACAAGCTTCGTCTCGCGGGCTAGGAGGCCTGACGCGAAATATTCGTGGTCCAGGCACTTCACTGGCCAAAACTCCTCGATGTGTGCGTGCTCCGTCAGGAACGCTGTGTGCAGCTCCTCGACGCTGTCGAGGAGCGACTGCACCTCGATGGGGGTCGTCGACTCCACATCCTCCGGGACCTCCGACTGCAAATCCTGCAGCGTCTTGAAGCGACACGCCTGTGAGTGCGCTTTGATGATGAGCGGTGCCGGCGTCGTTGACGGCGACGAGGACCTCGTCTTGCCGGAGGCTTGCGCCGCTTGGTCCTGAGGAACCTGCAGCGTGCCTGACGGATTTGGCGAAGTCGACCTCGACTCGACATTCGACGTGGAGGAGTTATTCGCTTCGTCCGCCATGGTGAGCACTGAGAGTCGAGAATGAGCTTTGCGAAATGAGCACTGCACTGAACTTCACACACCAGCTCCGGCTCGAAGGACCAGAATGTTCGCGAAAGAGATAACGCGATGAGCGTGAGTATGCCGGGGAGGTTATGTTTGAAGTAAAGCGCAGTTTTGAGTTGAGCAATGTCCCGTGGTCAGTTTATTTGTACACTCGCGGAGTGAGTCACACTTCGGTAAAATGATGAGCGTTGAGCGAAAGCACGTTGTGCTGTACACGTGAGAGTTCTCGTTGAGACTTTTCCGCACCGTGACCACGCGGTCGCACCCCGATCCACGATCGATTACGCGAGAGATGAGAAAAGAACCTGCAATGAGGTGAGCTGAGCGATTCTCGATGAGAATTATGAGCACTGCAATTCTCGGTGAGAATCGTGAGCACTACAGACAGAAATTGCTGATAAGGTTCAATAGTTACGTGTTAAACGTTTACGAAACACCGACGCGTCTACGCACGTACTCTGAGAGAACTAGAATGAGAACCGTTGGACAATCCGACTTCCTGTACGGGTCGTCTCGAACATTCTCGACGATCGACCGACGTGGGGAAATCGGATTGGTTGAGCCACAGATGAGTTAAATTGTGATTGGCTACGCGTATTCTACAACCGGCTGAAACAGTGTCACGCGATGCGCTGATTGGCTGATCGTCGGTCACGGAGCGCAGATGATTGGCCGATCGACGGTCGCGGAGCGCCGATGATTGGCAGATCGTTCGTGGATCGGTCGTGGCGTTACGCAGTCCAGGAGGTGCTGCGGTGAGTTGAGGTGTGGCGGAGATCGGAACTACCGATTCTCGAACATATATATATATACATATATATATAGTTACAAAAAATAATATAGAATTATACAAATAATAAAATAAAAGATACTACAATTAAATAAGAAAATAAAATACAATACAATACAATATAAAAACAATATAAATATAAAAGAATATAATAATAAAATAAAAGAACATAAAATAAAATAATAAAATAAAAGAAAATACAATTAGAGAAGAAATATAATAAAAAGAATATAATAATACAAAATAAAAAATAATAAAATAATAAAATAAAAAAATTAAATAATAAATATAATATAAAAACAAAAAATATGAAAATAGAATATAAATAGAATATAAACACATAAAATAAAAAAATATAAATATAAAAATTCAATATAAAAATACATTATAAAAAGAAAAAAAAAAATTTAATTTATTGCCCACATTTGTGTTACAATTTAACGATCATATACTCTTTCCATTTCATTCCTGTGATTGTGTCAGTGTAAGTCCTACCCTTCTAATGTATCATGCTGTGTCTTATAAATTTTTTTCTATTTTACAAGTGTTTCCTAATCTATTTTATGTTGCATAATCTTCTTTTATCACTTTCCGGTTCTTCCCATCTTTTCCGTCTCCCTATTATCTCCTGTTGAATAGCCAAGTTTGTCCCTTCTCCTCTAATTACCTCTTTCCAATTGCTACCACTCTCTCCACTAACTTCACATGCTTCAATCACGTGTTTCACTGTTTCTTCCGCTTTCTTACAAAGTCTACATATCCTTTCTTCTTTCGATAGCCAATATTTACATGCCCTCATTTCACTACCCTGTATGAATCTTCCTATCCTTTCTAATTCTCCTCACCTTTTTCCTTTTTCCCCCATAAGTATTTCGGCTTATCTCCTGGTTTCCTTGCCACCTCTCTTAATTCTCTTAGGAATTTTGACTCTTTTATTTTCATCTCTCTTTCTTGTTCTTGGATGTCTGTACTTATCTGCTCTATTTTGGTTCACACTTCTTCCCCAATAAAAATATAAAAAATACAATAATTGAAACAGAAAATAAAATACAATACAACATAAAAAGTCAATGTAAATATAAAAGAAAAGAAAATACAATTAAATAATAAATATAATATGAAAATAAAAAATAAAAATAGAATATAAAAAGAATATAATATAAAAAAGAAATAACATAAAAATACAATACAATACAATATAAACATAAAAGAAAAGAAAATAAAATAATAAAGAAGAAAATACAATTAAATAATAAATATAATATAAAAAAGAAAAAATATACAATTAGAATATAAATAGAATATAAAAATATGAAATAAAAATATAAAAATATAAAAATATAAAAATTCAATATAAAAATACATTGTGAAAAGAAATAATATAATAATAATAATTATTTAATTTATTGCCCACTTTTGTGTTTCAATTTAACAATCATATACTCTTTCCATTTCATTCCCGTGATTGTGTCAGTGTAAAATCGGCTCGACCATATCAATCTGAACGTGTACAGATCGTCTTTCGCACCACTCGGGACGTGTATCGAACGGGTATTGAACGGCTTTGAACGTGTATTGAACGGTTTTGATCGTGCATCGAACGGGTTGTTACGTATGTGGAATCTTCCCATACACCACTCTCAACCACTTTCGAGCTCGCTTCTGAGAAGGGAAAACGCCCTAAAATCCTTTTGCTTATCATACACCACTAAGGGGGGTCATGATCTCGACCATCTGGATCACGACCATGGGAACGGGAATGACACGACGACGACCCCGAAGAATTTCCTTATATGGAAACTCCTAATGAATCCCCACTCATTTTTGGGACTATATAAACCCTTTGGTTTCTACCCTCGTTGGTTAAAAGCTATAGAGTCACGCGTAGAGTAACGTCGTGTCACGCTCGTACAGAGTTGGTTAAGATCGAACTAAAGTCTCCCTCAGAATCAAAGTTAACCTCATAGGATCCGCGAGTTCGGTTTATATTCTATTTGGCACTTTGAAATAGCCACTCGTACGTCCCCGCATCGCCAGTGCGTCAACACCGTGCAAACTAGTGGTAACTACACACATTTATTTATTATTTCATCGCGACACTTACATTTGTACCTTAATTGATTATTCAATATATGAATGGTGTTCACGTATAAATCGAGTAGATTCGTTAAACCCATCTTTCACCCAGCGATCCTTATAATATTAGTAGCACTCACCCACTGATACAGCTTTACCGCTCGAGTTGTATCAAACATAAATTAATAGTTACGAGGCATTATTAACATATCCCGCGACTCCCCGATCAAGCATCAGGTTCGTTCGCAACCCTTCAACCAAAACAAAGCATCTTCTCCAACCCAGTGGCTCCCCGATTTCGCATCGGGTTCGTTCACGAAACCTTACCCTCCTACGGCTCCCTGATTTCGCATCAGGTTCGTCCGTATCCTACAGCTCCCTGATTTCGCATCAGGTTCGTCTGTAAATCTACCAACTCCTGAACAGCTCCCTGGTTTCGCACCAGGTTCGTCTGTGAACTCTATCCTAGTGACTCCCCGATATCGCATCGGGTTCGTTCACGACGTTTCACCCTCCTGCGGCTCCGTGATTTCGCATCAGGTTCGTCCGCGTGTGACTCCATTCCTAGAGGCTCCCTGATTTCGCATCAGGTTCGTCCTCGCCGTCAACAATCCTAGCGGCTCCCTGATTTCGCATCAGGTTCGTCCGCGCACCTAACTAACAAACTCATAAACCATATTCCTTGGGAAATACCCTTCTCGCCGGCCTCTCGCGTTGCCGCAGCCCCGGCTCGTAACAGGGTATTGAACGGCTTTGATCGTATATCGAACGGGCATTGAACGGCTTCAAATGTGTATTGAACGGTATTGATCGTATATCGAACGGGCATTGAACGGCTTTGATCGTGTATCGAACGGGTATTGAACGAATTTGAACGTGTATTGAACGGCATTGATCGTATATCGAACGGCTTTGATCGTGTATCGAACGGGTATTGAACGAATTTGAACGTGTATCGAACGGCTTTGATCGTACATCGAACGGGTATTGAACGGATTTGAACGTGTATCGAACGGGTATTGAACGGATTTGAACGTACATCGAACGGGTATCGAACGGATTTGAACGTGCATCGAACGGGTATTGAACGGATTTGAACGTGCATCGAACGGGTATTGAACGGCATTGATCGTACATCGAACGGGTATTGAACGGCTTTGATCGTGCATCGAACGGGTATCGAACGGCATTGATCGTACATCGAACGGGTATTGAACGGCATTGATCGTACATCGAACGGGTATTGAACGGATTTGAACGTGTATCGAACGGGTATTGAACGGATTTGAACGTGTATCGAACGGGTTTTGAACGGCATTGATCGTACATCGAACGTGTATTGAACCACTTTCAACGCCTAACGTACCCCCCTGCAATTTTTGCGAGGGCCCTATCGTACGATTTTAAAGTAATGCTCTGTCTCTTTCCCTCCTCGGAATACGCGGTGTGAAAAAAGCCGATCTTTCCCGACTTCATCCGATAGAAATAAATTATTATTTCTCTGTGTTGTGGGGGGAAAATTCCATCACATATTGGTTTAGAAAAAATATTTTGGGGGAAAAAATTTCAGGGAGCGGATCGAGTCTGAAAAAGGATTTTTCAGAAAGGACCCGCCCCAGAATTTTTTTTCCCCAAAATATTTTTTCTAAACCAATATGTGATGGAATTTTCCCCCCACAACACAGATTTTTTTTTTTTTTATTCTTTTAATTCTTCTTTTTATATTCTATTTATATTCTATTTTTATATTTTATATTTTTTATATTATATTAATTATTTAATTGTATTTTCTTTTTTTATTATTTTATTTTATTTTATTTTATTATTATATTATTTGTATTATATTTCTTCATTAATTGTATATTCTTTTAATTTATTATTATATTCTTTTTTATTATATTCCTTATTTAGTTATATTTTCTTTTACTTTATTATTTTCTTTTATTTTCTTTTATATTTATATTGTTTTTTATATTGTATTGTATTGTATTGTATTGTATTGTATTTTATTTTATTATTTTATTTTCTTATATATACATTTATATATATATATATATATATATATATATATATATATATATTGTGTTGTATTTAGGAATTGGAAAGTGGTAATTAGAGGAGAAGGGAAAAACTTGGCTATTCTACGGGAGATAATAGGGAGAAGGAAAAGATGGGAAGAACAGGAAAGTGATAAAAGAATATTATGCAACATAAAATAGATTAGGAAACACTTGTAAAATAGAAAAATATTGTTAGAACACAGCCGGATACATTAGAAGGGTAGGACTTACACTGACACAATCACGGGAATGAAATGGAAAGTGTATATGATTGTTAAATTGTAACACAAAAGTGGGCAATAAATTAAATTTTTTTTTTTTTCTTTTTATAATGTATTTTTATATTGAATTTTTATATTTTTATTTTTTTATTTCATATTTTTATATTCTATTTATATTCTATTTTTATATTTTTTCTTTTTTATAATATATTTATTATATAATTGTATTTTCTTCTTTATTATTTTATTTTCTTTTCTTTTATGTTTATATTGTATTGTATTGTATTTTTATGTTATTTCTTTTTTATATTATATTCTTTTATAATGAATTTTTATATTTTTTTTCCTTTTTATATTATATTTTTATATTCTTTTTATATTCTATTTTTTATTTTTTCTTTTCATATATTTATTATTTATTTGGAATTTCTTTTCTTTTATATTTACATTGACTTTTTATTGTATTTTATTTTCTGTTTCAATTGTATTTTTTATATTTTTATTGAGGAAGAAGTGTGAACCAAAATAGAGCAGATAAGTACAGACATCCAAGAACAAGAAAGAAAGATGAAAATAAAAGAGTCAAAGTTCCTAAGAGAATTAAGAGAGGTGGCAAGGAAACCAGGAGATAAGCCGAAATCCTTATGGGGGAAAAGAAAGAAGGAGAGGAGAATTAGAAAGGATAGGAAGATTCATACAGGGTAGTGAAACGAGGGCATGTAAATATTGGCTATCGAAAGAAGAAAGGATATGTAAACTTTGTAAGAAAGAGGAAGAAACAGTGAAACACGTGATTGAAGCATGTGAAGTAAGTGGAGAGAGTGGCAGCAATTGGAAAGAGGTAATTAGAGGAGAAGGGAAAAACTTGGCTATTCTACGGGAGATAATAGGGAGAAGGAAATGATAGGAAGAACAGGAATGTGATAAAAGAAGATTATGCAGTATAAAATAGATTAGGAAACACTTGTAAAATAGAAAAATATTGTTAGAACACAGCCGGATTCATTAGAAGGGTAGGACTTACACTGACACAATCACGGGAATAAAATGGAAATAGTATATGATCGTTAAATTGTAACACAAAAGTGGGCAATAAATTAAATTATTATTATTTTTTTTTCTTTTTATAATGTATTTTTATATTGAATTTTTATATTTATATTTTTTTATTTTATGTGTTTATATTCTATTTATATTCAATTTTCATATTTTTTGTTTTTATATTATATTTATTATTTAATTTTTTTTTTTATTAATTTATTATTTTTTTATTTTGTATTATTATATTCTTTTTATTATATTGTCACGTCCCGGGTGGAGGTCTATGGGGACAATGACACTGTGGGGTTAATGGAGTTGAGGCGAGAATCTTGAATCCTGCACACTCGAGGTAGAGGGATTGGAGGCGAGGATCTTAAATCCTGCACACTCGGGGTAGAGGGATTGGAGGCGAGGATCTTGAATCCTGCACACTCGGAGTAGAGGGATTGGAGGCGAGGATCTTGAATCCTGCACACTCGGCGACCAGGGAGGTTTAAAGGCGAAATTATACTGGGGGGAACACCCGTTAGAACACTTGTTGGTTTTTGTTTCTGTATGGTAATTGGATTTACCGATGCATCCATATAAGAAATCACACGTAACGGTTCCGCGAAATCTGTCTAGTCACGTGGCTATACGCGGCCCATACAAAAGAACGTTGGTAAACACTATAAGAACACTTGAGTTCGCGAACCGAGATCAGCTGTTGCTGCAGTCCGTTATGGCTTGGAATCTCCGCGGCCACAGGGTAAACACAATAATATGAAGCGAGGTTTAAAGCAAAGCGGTTTATTAGCTTTAAGCACGTATATATGCATCGCGATGGCGCTTTATGCAGTAACAAGAATAATAATATAAGATGATGAACATGAATACATGCGAACAAACGAAAGAAAGCAATTTGAAATGCAATAAGAGTTAATACAAGTAAATAATATATGAAACGCAATAGGCGTTAAGAAAGTACAATAATACGAGCAATAAGCTTTAGTAAGAAAGAAATACGAAATGCAATAAGAGTTAATACAAGTAAATAATATATGAAACGCAATAGGCGTTATTGTTATAAAATAGTAAATGGTATGAAGGTGATACACAATGTAATTTTAGTAGTATTAATCGCTTACAGTAGTTGTCGTAGATCGTAGAGTGTAACACTGTTTAAATTTTCCGAATACTTTTCGATAACACACGTTATTGACCACTGGTGTCAGTAGAAGAGAGTTCACGGCCTCTTGGGCCCGGGTATTTATATGATTTTCGGAAGTTTGTTACGGGCGAAGGGTATGCGCGGTATGCACCGTGGCACGCGCCGCGGTATCATTTCCGGGTTTCTTTGTCGTATGAAATAAGTGTCCACAATTGGAACGCGCGGACAATAGAATAAGACCTCTGGGGGGTTTTTCATTTGCACGAACTATTAGCCGCAAGGACTTCCGGGGTTTTTGCTTGGGCTTTTGACAAGAGAGCACTCATCTGATTTGATGGATTTTGGGAGTTTTAATTGGAAAGGGGTGAGCGTGGTTTTGGCTTGGAGGGTGTTAGAAAGGGGGTGAGACGTGGTCTCGAATCAAGAGTGATTTGGGAGACAGACTTGTTATAATACCGGCGCGAAAAAATAGTGGGACGTTACAATATTTCTTCTCTAATTGTATTTTCTTTTATTTTATTATTTTATTTTATGTTCTTTTATTTTATTATTATATTCTTTTATATTTATATTGTTTTTATATTGTATTGTATTGTATTTTATTTTCTTATTTAATTGTAGTATCTTTTATTTTATTATTTGTATTATTCTATATTATTTTTTGTAACTATATATATATGTCTTAAACGTATATTATTTCTCAATTTTATTTACCCATCACCCCCCTTCTCTCCTCGCCTACTAATTCTAAGATTCGAAGTTTCCGAAAAATTATTACATTTTGTTCGTGCCCCCTTCATGCTGCCAACTGATATTCCGCGCGGCTGCTCCAGAGGAGTCAAATTACACACGATCGCGCGATACGCTGCGACGTTAAATCAGAACACTTTAAAAACATGTTAGCTTTAGAATGCTTGCTACATAATGGTCGGAAAAATATGTCTGTTTGCTACATAATAATTCGCTATATCGGTGATTAAAAAATTATTATTATTTCTCTGTGTTGGGGAAAACATTCCATCACATATTGGTATGGAAAAAAGTTTCTGCTGACGCCGCATAATTCTTTCTATGATTCGCGCTGCCAAATGACGTCACCCTGCACGGCTGCTCCATGAGATTCAAATTACCCACGATCGCGCGATACGCTACGACACTAAATCGGAACGCTTTGAAAACTTGTTATCTGTAGAATAAAATGCGATTGTACCACTACGTAGTGGCGTCTCTTTCCCTCTCTCGAATTTAGCTTTAAAA
Organism: Andrena bucephala; assembly: GCA_947577245.1. NCBI lineage: Eukaryota > Metazoa > Arthropoda > Insecta > Hymenoptera > Andrenidae > Andrena > Andrena bucephala. Next base: position 87,868,825 of record OX387716.1, on the reverse strand, counting down.
GTAATGCTCTCTCTCTTTCCCATCCTCGGAATACATGGTTTGTAAAAAGTCGATCTTTCCCGACATCGTCCGATAAAAATTAATTATTATTTCTCTGTGTTGGGGGGAAAATTCTATCAGATATTGGTTTGAAAAAAATTTCGGGGGTGGGCCAAGGTCATTCCCTCCCTCTGAAAAAGTTTTCGGGGGTGGGCCAAGGTCTGAAAAAATTTTTGGGGTGGGCCAAGGTCTGAAAGAGATTTTTCGGGTATTACATTTTCTTCGCGCCTTCTTCATGCCGTGATAATGGTATCATCCTGCACGGCTGCTCCAGAGGAGTCAAATTACACGCGATTGCGCGATACGCCGCGACGCTAAGATTGAAAAAAACATTATGAGAAAACACGTTAGCTTTAGAACGAAAGCGATTGTACCCCTATGTAGTGTTGTCTCTTTCCCTCCCTAGAATTTAGCTTTAAAGTAATGCTCTGTCTCTTTCTCGTCCCCGAAGACGCGGTGTGAAAAAGCCGATCTTTCCCGACTTTATCCGATAAAAATAAATTATTATTTCTCTGCATTGGGGGGAAAATTCCATCACATATTGGTTTGGAAAAATATTTGGGGGTGGGCCAAGGTCATTCCCTTCCTCTGAAAAAAGTTCTCGGGGGTGGGCCAAGGTCTGATAGAGATTTTTCGGGGGTCATTCCCCCTCTGAAAAATTTCCGACGGTGGGTCCTGTCTGGAGAGGTCTTCCTTCCCTCTAAAAAAGTTCTCGGGGGTGGGTGGGGGTTTGAAAAAGTTTTCGGGGGTCATTCCCCCTCTGAAAAATTTCCGACGGTGGGTCCGGTCTGGAGAGGTCTTCCTTCCCTCTAAAAAAGTTCTCGGGGGTGTGTGGGTGTTTGAAAAAGTTTTCGGGGGTCATTCCCCCTCTGAAAAATTTCCGACGGTGGGTCCGGTCTGGAGAGGTCTCCGCGGCGGCTCGGTCCGGACTGATCCCCTCCATCATCGCGGCTTCCCCCACTCCGCGGCTCGTGCGCGCGCAATCTGTCTTCCTCTCCCCGCAGGCCCCGCGCCCATGTTTCCCTCCGCCGCGCTCCCCCGCGCGCCCTCACTTCCCCCCGCCCCCGCGCTCCCCTCAGAGGACCTGGGTTAGAACCCGCTTAGCCTTACTATTCCCACACCTATCGATTCCTTATGTTTCGCCGATGACGCTGAGACTAAGAACGACGTAATTCGGACCATAATGAAGGAAATTCCATGGAATATCGATTTATATCATTTCAAGCTGACTTGACTTGGTTAAAAATAGTCCGATTTACATGAAATTTGGTATGATTTTAATCGACGGAACGCCAGGAATCCATTTTCCAGGAGGCCACTTCCCCTTCGATACGATGAAGAAAAGAAGCAAACATTTGAAACCCTGAACATTTCTCACTTCTTAATGGTATTCCAAACCCTTCGAGGGTCGAAAGCCATAAAATTCCATGGGCACTGCGGGGTGTTGTCCTCGCCACGGGGTGACGGGCGTACCTCCAGAATTACCCTGATGAAATAGAGGTGGAAGATGCCACATCTGGTTACCAAAAAGTACCCGTACTGATCGGCCGCGGTGTCTCGCCAGAGTCGCGGTTTATCAGCGGATTTTCCGCGGGTCGGCGGTAGGCAACGGTACATAGTACGGGTCCGAAGTCATCGTACGCACTACCCACCGACAGAGCAATATACGGATTAACTCAGACTGGACAATGTCACCACGTTTTTTATTGGCCTTTACAAATTTGGCAAACAGATATTGTCGAAACGTTCTTGGAGAAATATTAAATTATCGATCGTAAAATGCGAATGAATTTTCGTCTGGCTCTGAGTTCGCTTTTGTCCCGACGCACGCGAGAAAGATGCCACAAATATAGGAATTGGAAAGTATTATCCACCGTCAATACGCCTCGTGGAGAGACACAGTAAGAAAAGAGGTACACCGTTGAGTGCGCGTGGTTCCTACTGCATCGTCCTCCTTTCAAATTAAAGACAGATTTCTTATCTCTCGAGTATAAATCATTATCTCTCAAGTATAAACAGGCGTTGAAATTTCAAATCTGGTTAGGAAATAAAATAATTCTTTATTCTTTATCGTATGGATATGGAAGTGCCGCGGATGGATTCCTTGGGGTTTTCCGATGAATATCATTACAAATGTCGTGTAAATCGAACAACTTTTACATAGGGAATACAAATAGCTTGTGTCAAAGTAGTCGGATTTGCATGACATTTGGTATGATTTTCGTCAGAAAAACATAAGGAATCCATTGGCATCACTTCCCTTTCGATACGATGAAGAAAAGGGTTTCTTAATACGCTGTAATGGATAATTCACCCTCGACTGCGGAGGGTCGATTTCAATTCGCTACGTTCGACCCAGGATTCGTACCTTTTTCCGGAAAAAAGCCATAAAAATCGGGTGAGGCACAGCGAAGGTCTGTCCTCGCCACGGGGTGCCAGCGCATCTCCTTGACGGACGATGCTCCAGAATTACCCTGTATCATTTCGGCAGTGTGTGACCCGACTACCCTCCGTGTAATTGGTCTGCGCGAAGTGGGGCGCAAGTTCGATCATTATCAGTACTCCTGCCCGAGAGGAATATGATTTACTTTAATTATAGTACATGTGTGTTTTGTAATAAAATGTTTCTATCGCCTCCTGAATTCAATAACTGGCATCCAGATATCTACGCTCCTACAATCCACCGTCAACACGGCTCGTGAAGAGACACAGGAAGATAAGGGGTAGCCCGCTGTCGACGCGTGGTCCTCTCGAGTATAAACACGAGCTTCAATATCAGAACAAAAGCAAGCGTTAACGTATTCCGTGCGAGAGAAGGTGGGCATTGCTGTGTAGAGGGCCTCTTCAAGAGAGCAGCCGTTTGTGAGGAATGCAAATCCGAATGGTTCTGATACAAGCTGCTCCCTAAGATTGAAATTTAGTCTAGCAACTTTCACTCCTCCTAACCTAACCAATCGAACTTGCATCCCTCCCAAAAGAACCGGCCATCCGAGCGTAGAAGCAAGTGCGAAATAAAAGTAACGGTGCGCTTCTCGATACCGCAGATGAACCTACCTAAGTAGCATTTGTGACGGAAAAAAATTGTCCAGCCTTTGGGCCTGGCGTAGACCTTTGGTAGGTAGGTATCTATTTCAAAAGGCAGTGCCACCCGTGGATCCAGTTAGACCGTCCCCGGTCCGTGCTATACCAGACAGTTTTCTTCCAGTGAAAATCTGTAAATTTGCAAGCGCAATATCTTAAAAACCAGTGAAAATAAAGTGTATACATTAAAGCTTATTGAATTTGTCTTGGAACGCACTACCAACTCAGGTGTTCAAAAAAAATAGTTCCATTTGAAAAACCTAACTTGTCCATCGTATCTTTTAAAATAATAATCGATAAAAAAATTCGTTCACGCTAATTAATTGGCCCCCTCGAACCATGCGATTCCCTATTTTTTTTATATTTTTATCTCCAATAGTTTAGGAGGAAGCCGGCTGTTTAGCTTTCCCGCGGACACCCTGTATTTCATATTTTATATTTTATATTTTATATTTTATATTTATATTTATATCTTATATTTATATTCCATTTTATATTCTATTTTATATTTATATTCTTTTTAAATTCATATTTTATCTTTTTATATTTATATTCTTTTTAATTTTATAATATATATTCTTAAACGTATATATATTATTTCTCCATTTATTTACCTGTCTTTCCTCGCCACATAATTTTAAGATTCAACCTTTCCGAAAAAAGTATTACATTCACACGTTCTTCGCGCCGCTAAATGACGTCACCCTGCACGGCTGCATCAGAGGATTCGTGTTACACGCGATCGCGCGAGACGCTGCGACGCTAAGTATTGCTCTCTCTTTCCCTCCTCCGAATTTTAGCTTTTAAAGTATTGCTCTCTGTCTTTCCCTCCTCCAAATACGTGGTTTGCAAAAAACCGATCTTTTCCGACTTCGTCCGATAAAAAATAAATTATTACGCTCTGCATATATACCATTCACGGAAGACTAATGTCGGAGAGCTGGCGTTGGGGGAGTTGGTTAGGCGGCTGACTCGTACCGCGGAGGTCTTGGGTTCGAGCCCCGTCGCCCCAGAGATTCTGTTTTTTCATTTATATTAATATCTTAAATTAATATTTCCTTCCTTACCGACAGTGGTTGAATACCACGCTCCAGAGTGGCCTTCACCCGCGGTTCCTCCTCGATGCGATTTCTGTATCGGTTCGATATTGATTGATTTGACATCGGTTCTCACGCTATACACACACCACTCAGCCATCCCTATGACGTCATCCGCCGCCCGCCGCGTTGGATTTTCTGCGATCTGGAAACTCAAATTTGGATTTCAAGGTCAGAGGCAAATTCTTATCATGACCTTGAAACTCAAATTTGGGTTGGAATCGGTGTAGCTATACTACTTTGTAAGGGGTTTAGCTCGTTTTGCCGTGTCTGGGATAAAGCGGCGATAGTAATTTACAAGGCCTAAGAATTGCATCAAATTTTTCCGTGTTTTTGGTACGGGGAACTCGGCGACGGCCTTGATCTTTTCCGGATTAGGTCGTACTCCGTCAGCTGCTATTATATGGCCCAGATATATGACCTTGTCCTTCAAGAACTTGGCCTTTTCCGTCTGTAGAGTCAAGTTATGCTCGCGTAGGCGTTCGAAGAATCTCTCTAGTCGGTGTTCGTGCTCCGCGAGTGTACTCGAATATACTACCACGTCGTCTAAATACACGAATAACTCTTTTCCGATAAGCCCTCTCCAAACGTGGTTCATTAAACGCTGAAAGGTAGCCGGAGCGTTCTTTAATCCGAAAGGCATGCGGAGGTATTCGTAGTGTCCGTCGGGGGTAGTAAACACGGTTTTTGCAAGGTCCTCAGGAGCCATAGGGATTTGATGGAAGCCGTTTGCTAGATCAAAAACTGAGAAATATTTGGCTCCACCTAATCTATCGAGGATGTCCGAGATTTGCGGTAAGGGAAAACGGTCATCAATCGTTTTTGCGTTCCACATTCTGAAATCCGCTACCACCCTATAGCGCTTGTTTCCATCCTCGTCGTCCTTTTTCGGGACTACATGTAGGGGTGAGTTATGCGGTGACGACGAAGGAACGATTATTCCCAGCTCCTCCAGGTTGTGCGTTTGTTTGGCAATTTCTTCGTCCATAAGCGGGGAGTGAGGGTATTGTCTAATGAACGTGGGCGTTGAATCGGTCAACGGAATAGTGTGCTCTATCGATGATGTTCCGCCAAGAGGGTCTCCCGGTACAAAAAACCTGTCCGAATACCTTATAACCAAGTCTTCGATTGTCCGACACGGTTCCGGGTCTAATTCCTCCAATTTCAGTGTTCCGACTATATGTTGTAATCGTTCCTCGGGCGGCTTTTGTTCAACTCGGTACTCTCCCAGATCTAGGTCTTCGTTAGTGTCGAACTCTTCTCCGAAAAAAGGGGAGGGGCAATCCCGTTCGTTCTCTTCGGGACAGTCGCTGTTTCTAGGGAGGCAGATGTTTATTTCATTCGCGTTGGGCTCCGATTCATTTAAGCGTGCCAGAAAACCCTCGTGACATTGCTTATAGCCTTCTAATGTGCCCTCTAATTCTTCAAAGTTGGAGAAAATTACGGGGCTGATCGGGTGTTTCGCTGTTGCCATCGTGCGTTGGTGGTAAGAGACGATGGCTTCCTCCTGGAGCAAATACGGGCTTCCGACGAGGCTCGCCACTCCTTTAGGTAAATGGGGCATGTGTATTACGTGAAATAATGCCCAGCTACCGTTAATTTTCAAGACGGTCGTCCCTAAAGTCAAGACCTTTCCGTTTAAACCGGTGATTTCGAGGGGGGTTGTACTTAAGACCTCGGCCTTTGAACTTGCAGAGCCGATTTCTAACAGGTTCAATGCGGAACCCGTGTCTACGATAAATTCTCCCTCACCTTTCTCCAGTTGTTCTGCCTTGACCCGGATGCGGGGGGAGTCCGCTCGTAGGAGCGTCGTTGCGGGCTCTGGCTTCGCAGTGATCTTTGGGTCTGCGAGGAGGACGCGCCCGCTTTGTTCCGATTGAACGGGCGGGCGCTCTGGGAGTTTAAATGATCGTGCTTCTCAGGGGAAGTTTCACGTTTCCCCGATCTTTGCGAATCCCGAGATTCATTTGTCCGCGATTCCCGAGGTTCGTATCTTTCTGACTTACGAGATTCGTAAGTTCTTGGCTCGCGTGGTTCGTACTCGCGGGATTCGCGCTCTCTAGTTTCGCGAGGGTCGTACAGTCTAGGATCGCGATATCGTGACTGTCTGTTATTCCAAGATCTCCCGCGCGCGGTTCTTCCACGAGGAACACTCGGTCTGCGTTCGTAGTCTACCGGGCGTTCGCCTTGCCTCGTCAGCAAGGTCGTTGAACGGCGCTCCGGGGTCGGATCGCGATAATACGGCTCCCGATAATATTCGTCTCGATAACGAGGGGCGCTATAGGCGGAGTATGGGGTACGGGGCTCTTCGTACGAGTCATTTTCGTTCGGTTGTCTCCATTCGGTCCATCTACGCTGGGGGTCATACGGTGACGGAGGACGCGCGCTCTGAGGGTGCTCATACGTGTTATCGCGCGGCAAGCCGGACAGGTCTTGTTCTCGCCTCTGTGTATGTAATGCTAAGTCGAACGCGTCGTTCAAAGATACGGGGTTTGATAAGGCTACTTTAATCGAGATTGTTTGAGGTATTGCCGTGATAAATGAGGTTCGAGCCAATCGCTCCACGTCTATTAGAGTTCTCTCGACATTTTCTCCGATCAATTCTTTCGCTCTTACGATCACCTGTCGGTACAGGCGGCTTACGCGGTGAATAAAATCTATGAGACGCTCCCGGGGAAACATGCTTATACGTTCCAGTTCCAATCGGAGCTCCTCATAACCGCGGCATGGAGAATATCGGACCCTTAGAAGGGAGAGCAGATCGGCCACGCTTTTACAACCTTTATCCTCGACATAGTATCTAATAGGATCTTTTAGTTTGTATATGAGCTCGGTCAGAAATCGTTCTTCCTGACCGAGTGGAATACGCTGTATAGCACGCTGTATCGAGGCAGCGAAGTCCTCCAATGTTACGAAATCAGGGTCAAAACGGGGGATGCTGTCAAGTGCCCGATATACTCTCTCTTCATCTTCTCGGGAACGCCACACGTCTATTACAGACATTTCTGGGTCGTTCGTCCGAGAACCAAAAGATGGTCGGCCGTTTAGGGCTGGCGGTAATGGAGGAAGGGCATCAGGAGGGACATTATCTGTGGTATGGGAATTGGAAGAATGTGTTAGGGGTGGTGATCTCAAAATTCCACCCGTCATTGCAATGTAGTAGGAAGTGTAGTCAAGTTACGAGCAGATAAGATTGCGGCAGGTCGCAATATGTAGCGAAGGCGCGCTCTTCATCTAATAGGGAGTGATTAGAAAATCAAATCCCACTTCTGACACCAGTTTGTTACGTCCTGAAGGGACTTCCTGTAAATCACCCCGAGCGGTTGGAATGATTTACCGCGTTCTTGCTCTGTCAAAGGGCTGAGGCCCACCTTAACTATACTTACCGGGAATATGGAAGGTGATACGGGGTTTGGAATAATTGAGTACAAGGGATATAAGGGAGAAACGATAATGATCAATATATTGTTACATGAAATAAGATTATCCTACCTCGAGACAGCGCTTCGTCTCGGCTGTCGCTCGCTGTGTCGCTCGGGTATCGCGCGGCACGCTTGCCGTCTAGCGTTTCAGTCGCTCGCGGTGTCGCTGACCCAAGGTTAGGTCCTGGTCGCTCGCTTCTGTGCTCTCGGATAGCACTTGGAAGTCGGTGGCCTGGAGCCTGTCGTACCGCACTCTCTCCAAACGTCGGATTTCTACGCGGTCCTACGTCTGTCCCGATTAACGCGCAAGGGCTCTCCCGGCTAGGCCGTTTCTCGGTATGTCGGACGGAGTTACCCTTCTCACGAATTACTATCGGCCGAGCGTGCTTCGCGGAATCTACGCGGAGACGTGGTCGCGATATCTAGACGGTCCTCTTGTCCGTCGTCACTTCCTAGCTCCAGCTCTCGAATAAGAATGAATGAAACTAGTCCCGCTGCTACCGTCCGTGCCTCGCGTTTTTTGGAATCGGTCGGGGGAAATCGCCCCGTCGGCACCTGCCGATCGTTCCCTGTTAGGAAATATCGGGGCCCGGGCCGTCGATGGTCACGTTGAGCTGACAACGATAGATTCCGCGGTTCAGCGACCTTCCTGCCGCGCGCGAGGCGATTCCGCTGAATCGCCGATTCGACGGAAAGCGACGCGAGGACAGCAAGCATGGGATGAACCGATAGGGGCATGTAACATCTTATATAAATTAAAAGATCCCATTAGATGCTATGTCGAAGGGAAAAGTTGTCAAAGCGTGGCCGATCTGTTAATCTGCGACTGTCCCGAAGACGACGAGCGGGATTGCCCTTCCCCCTTTTTCGAAGGAGAGTTCGACGCTAACGAAGACCAGGATCTGGGAGATTATCGCGTTGAACAAAAAGCCCCCGAGGAACGATTACAGCATATAACCGAAACACTGCAATTAGAAAAGTTAGACTCTAAACTGCGCCGGACAATCGAGGAATTAGTAGCAAGACATTCAGGTAGGTTTTTCGTGCCCGGAGACCCGCTTGGCGGAACGACGTCTATACAGCACACTATCCCGTTGACCGATCCAACGCCCGTGTTCACCCGCCAATACCCGCACTCCTCGTTGATGGACGACGAAATCGCCAAACAAATGCACAATTTGGAGGAGTTGGGAATAATTACTCCCTCGTCGTCGCCACATAACTCATATCTGCACGTGGTCCCGAAAAAGGAGGACGCAGAAGGAAACAAACGATGGAGGGTGGTGGCTGATTTTAGAATTTTGACCGCGAAAACGATAGACGATCGTTTCCCCTTACCGCGATTTTCGGACATACTCGATCGATTAGGAGGAGCCAAATATTTTTCAGTTTTGGACTTAGCGAACGGTTTCCACCAGATTCCTAAGGCCCCCGAGGACCGTGCAAAAACCGCGTTCACCACCCCTGACGGACATTACGAATACCTCCGCATGCCCTTCGGATTATAGATCGCTCCGGCCACCTTCCAGCGTTTAATGAACCATGTGTTGAGAGGGCTTATCGGTAAGGATTTATTCGTTTATCTAGACGACGTGGTTGTATATTCGTGCACACGCGCGGAACACAAACACCGACTCGCGAGATTCTTCGAACGCTTACGAGAGCATAACTTAACCCTAGAGACGGAAAAGGCCAAGTTCTTGAAGGACAAGGTCATATACTTGGGTCATATAATAGCAGCTGACGGAGTACGACCCAATCCCGACAAGATCAAGGCCGTCGCTGCTTTCCCCGTGCCGAAAACCCGAAAAAATTTTAAACAATTGTTAGTTCTCGTAAATTACTATCATCGCTTTATCCCAGATATGGCAAAACGAGCTAAACCCCTTACAAAGGGTATAGCCGGTTAAGGTGGTCAAATGTGCCCTTGAACCGAATTCGACTCACGATGAGTCATTCGAAAGCTTATAAAAAAAGAATCATTTGTGGCAAGTTTCAACTTTGTATCTCGACCCGGAGGGTAGTAAAGGGCAAAAATAGAAAAACAGGTTTTTGCCGAATTTCTCCTATACTAGGGGATGAAAAATCTTGAAAAAAATCAGAGCCATTTCTGTTATCGGGGCACATATTAGAGAATTGTTTCAGATTTTTAAATTAAAAAACCAAGCTGTGAAAAATAAAAAACGCCAAAAAATGCTGAAAAATGCCGGTTGTGTATCGAAGCAGTCTTGGCACTATAATTATATTTTTACTGTAAGTACGTATCATTGATACTATTGTCCTGAATTTTTTTCAGATTTTTCAATTTGGTGCGCCGCAGTTAAAAAAATTAAAAACCGATTTTTTCGTCGTTTTTTCTGTGTCAGAGTAACTTATAGGTGGAATTTTCGTACATACTTTATGAAATAAATCATTTATGGGATCTGAAATGTTTATACGTACAGCAAAACATCATAGGAATTAAAGAAACTGAAAAAACCGAATCATTTGAAACTATGCCTTACATTGTAAAGTATCTACCGTATTTTCCAACGGCGTCGGTGGCGCAGCGGTAAAGCGTCGAGCTGCTATACCGCTGCTAACTTTTTAAACGCAGGTTCGAGCCTCGGACTTCCAAGTCCCATAGGCTAAGTTTTTTTTTTTTTCGTTAATTATATATATTTCCTAACTTTACGACACAATGATCAATATTTATTTTCAAATGTTTTAAGAATATTTGAAAAACATATTAACCTGAAATATACGTAAATATGAGTTTGGACTGCTTGTTATGCCGCCGTTTCTCTTGTCAAGTATCCTGTCAATTATATTAATATGTGAAATTGGTTTTCAAATCTCTTACCTTTAACAATTATGAATGGATAGCAACAAAAATCGTGTCTGATGTATTCAATCCTCATCGCTGTCTTCATTAATTACTGGTGTCACGTGTTCACTGTTGAATATTTTGCTGAGAATTTCTACAGATCTTACAATTTTTGAAAGGTACCGAGCATGCGATAAGTAATAAATTATTGCAGCTATGTGTGAACAGCACCCGACGGTGCGGTTACCATTTGCACATTCACAACAATAGCGCTTTATTCCGGAATAGCCTATTGAGTTTGGTGCATAATCAATATAACATTTGTAAGTTTTGCTGTTAATATGTCGTGATCTTACTTCGAATTTAATAATATTCTTTCTCTCTTTAACACAACGAAGATTAATGTTGTTCTCTTCATCCATTACTTCTGCTAAATATGATATCGCTTGAGATAATTGATACGAACCAGTAAAAAGAATTTTGAGGTCTTTCTCTGTCATTTCCGGAAAATCAAGAGAGAATAGAATTGTATGATCTAATTCTAATAGACGAAAAGGCTAAATAGTAGGAAAACAACAACACGATTTTTGTTGCTATCCATTCATAATTGTTAAAGGTAAGAGATTTGAAAACCAATTTCACATATTAATATAATTGACAGGATACTTGACAAGAGAAACGGCGGCATAACAAGCAGTCCAAACTCATATTTACGTATATTTCAGGTTAATATGTTTTTCAAATATTCTTAAAACATTTGAAAATAAATATTGATCATTGTGTCGTAAAGTTAGGAAATATATATAATTAACGAAAAAAAAAAAAAACTTAGCCTAAGGGACTTGAAAGTCCGAGGCTCGAAATTGCGTTTAAAAAGTTAGCAGCGGTATAGCAGCTCGACGCTTTACCGCTGCGCCACCGACGCCATTGGAAAATACGGTAGATACTTTACAATGTAAGGCGCATAACATAGTTTCAAATGATTCCGTTTTTTCAGTTTCTTTAATTCCTATGATGTTTTGCTGTACGTATAAACATTTCAGATCCCATAAATGATTTATTTCATAAAGTATGTACGAAAATTCCACCTATAAGTTACTCTGACACGGAAAAAACGACGAAAAAATCGGTTTTTAATTTTTTTAACTGCGGCGCACCAAATTGAAAAATCTGAAAAAAATTCAGGACAATAGTATCAATGATACGTACTTACAGTAAAAATATAATTATAGTGCCAAGACTGCTTCGATACACAACCGGCATTTTTCAGCATTTTTTGGCGTTTTTTATTTTTCACAGCTTGGTTTTTTAATTTAAAAATCTGAAACAATTCTCTAATATGTGCCCCGATAACAGAAATGGCTCTGATTTTTTTCAAGATTTTTCATCCCCTAGTATAGGAGAAATTCGGCAAAAACCTGTTTTTCTATTTTTGCCCTTTACTACCCTCCGGGTCGAGATACAAAGTTGAAACTTGCCACAAATGTTTCTTTTTTTATAAGCTTTCGAATGACTCATCGTGAGTCGAATTCGGTTCAAGGGCACATTTGACCACCTTAACCGGCTATACCCTTTGACTAGCCCGAAAGTTTCATTCCTTTGGACTGAAAAACAGCAGGAAAGTTTCGAAGATCTACGCCAGGCTACTGTGCAAAGAGCCGGTCTTACGTTATCCAAGTTACGATGAACCATTTATTATTACAACTGACGCGTCCGACCTAGCCGTCGACGCGATTTTAAGCCAAGGCAAAATAGGCGAGGACCCGCCAATAGCGTACGCCTCGCAGGTACTCAACCCTTCCCAAGAAAATTACTCAACCACGGAAAAGGAATGCTTCGCGATAATCTACGCCGTAAAACAATTTCGAACATACATTTATGGGCGAAAATTTTTCTTAGTAACCGACCACTTTAATGGTTATTCTCGGTAAAAGATCCGGTGCTGCGACTCGCCTGATGGAGGATCACGCTCGCTGATTACGATTATGAAATTGTCTATAAACCCGGCCGAGTAAACGTAAACGCAAACGTGCTATCTCGAAATCCGGTCTCGCACGCTTTCCCGACTACTGCAAAGGAAACATTACCAATGAGCGACAATGAAGGTATAGCAACGCGCTTAGGAGCGCGTCGTCAAGGCATTCCAAGACCAAACTATGAAAAACCACCGGCGTTCGACTTCCAAGATGATTCTACGCTAAAAGGACACGAACCTGAGCAAGAGCTGCAACCGACAGAAGGAACCATGCAGATGGTATAGAGACTAGGGCGAACTCTACCGCTCTGGATACAAGTGAAGGGCGTACGGGAATGCCCGAATTCCAGGAGACGGAGGACAAGGGCTCCACCATGATAAGCGGGGGCCCGCACGCAGGTCAATATACGAAAGACGAACTCACCTTCTTGAAGAGTCTCGATGAACCACCTCGCTACGAGTACATAGAAGGAGACAATATGGAATCCACCTTCGGAAGCAATGATTCGTGTATAGGCCCATTCACGCAGGCAGAAATTACCATCTTGAGGAGTATAAGGAGTCCTGAGGAGTCCCTCTCTGAGGCAAAGGGAGAAACATCGAATCCCCACGAAAACGTCAGTCCTCAGAAAACGCAGCCACGATCAGGCCCGAAGAAGCGAGTGTCATGGGGTATACCTCTGCACGAAGAAGCCCTGTACATCCCGCAATCATCCATGATTTGTCCGGAGGGCGAGACCTTGGAGGAACGGAAAGATCAATCGCCTCCTAGGAAAAATTCTAGCACGAGTCCAAGGCCCGACGTGATCAAGGTTCCTGACCCAACGGAATGGTACGAGGTAACCCTCGGGCCATCCACCGACCGACCGATTTTTCGAAAATTACCGCAGGAATAATCCGGATATGAGAGAAATGCATTGGACTCCCCGGAACATGAAGCTCAGCAAACACAATGCGAAGTTAAAATCGTAAAGGTCATCCTCTCCATACAATTATGCTCATTTTATATTATCGGACAGAATACTAACTAGCCCAATTTGTAAAACTTTAAACGCTATAGAACTACTCGACGAAACAAAACTATTATCCGAAGAATTAGTCATAAATCACGTAGTAATCACTCGTAATGAAGAAGGAAAACTTTTCAGCATCGTAGGAACAAGCAGCTTTTACCATGAAATGGGAGAAGGCGAGCTGGCGTCAGCACTAACAGCCCTCAGGGACGCCGTAAAGACCGAACACGTCCACTCGCTTCGGATAGCGGTGCATGGCGAAACCCTACATCGATTCGACGCCGAAATACTCCAAAGACATTTCAAAATTATTTTTAAACGTACGCCCATCACCACCACAATCTGTACAGGCGAAATTCAACTACCACCAGAAAACGATCGGGAAAATATTATCCGCCACTATCACGAAAGCCTGATAGGAGGACACAAGGGTGTAACGAAAACGTACCAACGCATACGCAGCTTATTTGACTGGCCGCGCTTTCGCCGTGACGTAGAAGACTTCGTACGAAGTTGTCAGAGCTGCCAAGAACAAAAGCTCGTACGAATCAAAACTCGGGAACCAATGTTAATCACCGATACACCTGCAAGACCTTTTGATAAAGTAGCCTTGGCCACCGTGGGACAGCTTCCCCCCACCCCTAGCGGAAATCGTCACGTACTTACAATGCAATGCCAATTATCAAAATTCTGTATGGCCGTGCCTTTGCCCGACATACGAGCCGTTACCGTGGCCGACGCATTATTACGTTACTTTATCGCGATCTTCGGTGTCCCGCGCGCAATATTAACAGACCGCGGAACGAGTTTCATCAATAACACAATACAGGTGTTAAGATTTAATAAAGAATGGAGCATCTGGAATTTAAAGGAGCTAGTACAATTGCACTTTCACTTGTAGCACTGATCACAATTGTATTTACAATATGTACAAACGGTCACACAATTGAATAAACGAATATTTACACAACTGATAACAATTATTTAAGCGAAGCTTTATCAAGCAACCAGGAGCGTAAGAGCTGATAAGCACTAAAGCTAGTTACCAAGCAAATACGTAACTTCGCTAAGCAAAGGAGCGATAAAGCGAAAGTGCGTAGAATGTTTCGAATAGCGTGTTAATCGTAGCCGAGTCGTGAACAGAGAGCTAGAGAGTTCCAGGACACCGCGGTCGATTTCCTGGAAGGAAGAGAGTCCCCCTTCCATCGATCGCAAGATGATGGAAGTCGCAGTGATCGACGCCCCACATGAATCAGCTGGGCCATTGCCATTGCCTAATTATCCGTGGGCCTGGGAGATGGTGTAAGAATGCAGAATTTCTTGAACAACAGGGAATAGCTCAAACTTTCAAAATTAAACATGTAACCACGTCGGGATATCGACCACAGACTAACGGTTCCCTAGAAAGAAGCCATATCGTTCTAACTGAGTACTTAAAACATTACCTGGAAAAGTACGAAAACTGGGACCTGCTCCTCCCGTTCGCTATGTACTCGTACAACACCTCGGTACATGGAGCAACGAAGTTTCCTCCATACGAGGTGGTTTTCGGACAATTAGCTCGAGATCCGTTCACGCCTATGTCCCGCGAGGAGCTATTAACATACCCAATTACGTACAAATCTGGTCGAACGCTTAAACGAAATCCGACAGACCACGCGATCAAACTTGGACACGAGCAAATCGCGTTCGAAAAATATTTATGACCGAAAAAGTAACCAAGTCACATTCGCGGAAAACGACCTCGTTTACGTACAAAAAGAACCTCGACTTCATAAATTCAATCTGCATTACATTGGCCCTTATAAAATAAAAGCAATCACTGTTAAAACAATGCAATATTGATTTCGGACGAGGGCCAACAGATCATCAAACATTTCGATAAATTGAAACATGCTTATATTAAAGATAAACCACCTTGACGCCAACAGAGCGTAATCAATGTGGTGTAAGCTTACAATGGCCCAGCGGAAGGGTCGGAGGGTCGAGCTCCGAGCTCGTGCAAGACAAGCGAGTCCGCCAACGGAGTGGGGAGCGGCTGGAGTAGTGGGAGCGGAGCGTCACAGGCTGCCGCAGGGGTTTCCAGAGTTTGACGCTCCGAAAATAAGGCACATTTTGTGGAATTTTTTAAAGAAAAGTATTGAGTATTATAATTCCAATCTTTGTATTTTTATTAACTGAAATTTGAAAAATGTGTTCAAATTTTTGTAGGCAATAATATTAATTTGGTTCAAAGTTATAATGGTAGTAGTAACAGGGGTTTGAAAAAAAGTTTGTTGCTGACGAGCATGATTTTGGCTCTCGTAATCATCTGAAACAAAAAACGTATAATTTTTCTTGATTTATATGAGTGTGGTTATCGTATGAACTTTAGTTCCTGTTGAACGAATAATGTGAAAACGCAAAAAAATGGTTGTATTTCAAATGAAAACATTCATTTTTTTGGAAAAGCATTTGTTAGTATTCTGTGTTGTAAAATTGGATTTTTGCAAATAATTACTTCATTCTAGTGCACACGATAACAACACTCATATCGATTAAGACAAATTTTGCGCTTTTTGTTTCCGATGACTACGACCGCCAGAATCATCTTCGCCAGCAACAAACTTCTTTAAACCCTTCTTACTGCTATCATTTTAACTTTAAACAAAATTATTATTACTACATACAAAAATTTAAACATTTTTCAAATCTCAATTAACCCTCCGTATCCTGTGCCTGAGTCAATTTTAACCCACCGCTTGAGATTACTGATGCACACAGTGACGGAGCTGTATGTGTCAGTCGCGGCCAAGCGATCATTTAGCTGTGGGAGGTGTCATAAAAGCATAAACTGGGCCTTTCCGGTAATCGTGTTGGAACAACAATGTGAAGCTTGAGACAATACCATATTTTCCTTGGAGAAAACAAAATGGGCATACGGCCTCTGTAGTTATAGAGTTCTCCACCACGAGACCTTATACCGAAGACTGGGGAGTGAGCATATCACGGTCGAGCTCGAGGGCGCACCGACTGCCCTAGGGCAGATTTGGTGTGCACCCCTGCCTTGAGGAAAGAAACAGAGGTCAATATAGAAATGGCACCACACCGCCCCCCCCCTTCAAATAATTTCCAGACCTCATCCTCTAGCTATTACATATTTTCTTCCCGACCTACCCGTTATACCATCCACGAGGACAAGAGAGAGAACCCACGTAGAACGAGCGAGAAGTTTCGCGGGTTCCGAGCCATACTTTGAAGTATTCTAGGCCTTAGTTTGCTGATAGCAGCAAAAACCCCCGCGCGTTAGCCCTAGAACCAACCCCCACGAGACGCTCTGCTGCGAAAATTAGATGGTAGGGATATAACACCGAAATCAAGCGAAACGAGTTACAGTCGTTACAAAATTTTTATCGACAAAGTTCATTAAAATCCACCACCACAATGGCCGCGACAACGCCAAAATTCAACGACATCAAGTACAAGCGTGCATCACTGGCAGAAACAATACTACCCAGGCACCTACACACGCCTTTCGGAAGATGCCTGTGCGTGAGAGTGCCGAACAGCAAAACAGGAGGCAATGGCCAAGTATGGACACACCGAACCCTCAAGACTAAGACTCTGTGCGACGCCTGCGTTTGGTTGCGGCCACCGGCCGACTTCCAAGAATTTGAGAAGACACCCGTCCACTGGCTAGCTGAGGAAGTGAGAGCCGTCGCCCTCACAAAATACACCCAGTGCGGGCACGGACACCTTCAATGGTCCCTACCCAAGGACTGCACCGGGTGTATCCGGGCGATGTTGGATGCAGAGGCGAAATATTTACTGGCCTTCCCCGTACTGGAGGGCCCCGGCTACTCAAGCCGCTGAAACCCAGGGACGTGCCCTGGATTGTGCCCGCTGGGGCGGAGTAAGGAGCCCCCACCTCCTACGATAGGTAAATTATCCACCAAATTGTAATCACTTAAAAGTGATGCGACCGGATTATAATTGTTCCCGTTTTCGTTTAATTCGCAGCAGGACGTCATCCCAACACCTGTACTAGGAGCGCCTACCCCCTTAATATTTTTTAATATATATATAATTTTTCTTTTAAATATATTATTATTATTATTTTTGCTGACTATATTCTATTATGTAACAATATATGGGTTTCTTTTTCACTTAATTCCGAATAATTTACTGTATCCCCTTGCGCCCCTTTTAGATTTAGTAGCGCTGTTCATAGTTTTAAGCCGCTAAGAAAAGTGCACGCGCCGAAAGCTACGCACGTGTTCACGTAATAGCCTCTCGAGACCATTTCGTGTATTTTTTTTAAATTTGTTTATTGAAGAACATAACAAAATATATATATATATATATATATATATCTTGTACAATCTTTGGTATCAAAAACATAAAAAAACTACCATTGCTTCACTTGGTCAGCTAATTGCTCAGCGCCTCCGAGTCTCTTAGCCTATCAGTCTCTGTTACTTGACTATTTATTGCAACTTTAAGTAGGATTAAAATATGACAATACGTTAAAAAAAATTCTTCGTACTACCGCAACGAACGTAGGAACGCGGGGAGAAAAAAGTCTCTAAAAAACCCCTGTAACAGTCTGTGAGTCGGTAACTTACAACTAAAAAAGAAATTTACAAACTAACTTAA
Organism: Andrena bucephala; assembly: GCA_947577245.1. Lineage (NCBI taxonomy): Eukaryota > Metazoa > Arthropoda > Insecta > Hymenoptera > Andrenidae > Andrena > Andrena bucephala. Next base: position 87,850,757 of record OX387716.1, on the reverse strand, counting down.
TATCTAACTATGTACAATGGAATCCCTCGGAGGGGGACTCGTCCAATCACCAGCCAATTAATTAGGCCTTCAGAAGCTCTGCCAACGAGCATGATGCTCATCCAAATGCCTACTGTCGCGGTCCAACCACCAGTACTTTTTGAAATTCAATCTGTGGAAGTCGGCGAAGTCTCTCTCCGATGTCTTTGTAGAGAATTTGAATTTCTCTGCATCGAATATGGATTCCTCCGGGCCAAACGCTATGCATTTGTTCGCCTTATTTCGGCACCAATGATAGATTAACGGCACATTATATGCATCCTGGAGCAACCCCTTCTTGTCGCAGTACATAAAGGCCTGTGGTGGCAGATAACCGGTATGGATCAGTCTGGCCGCCCATGCATCGTCCAGCCTACCTAGATCCCTTGTGATATCGTTATCAATTTGGGTAGCTTGCTATAGTAGTCCCTGCATAGTTTTAGTGTAAATAAATCGATACGAGGGATCTCTGCCCGATCATACAGCGTCTTGTTGCTGATATAATGCTGCCAGTCCGATTCTCTTGATATGTATAAGCCCAGACAAGCTCTTAGACACCTTCGTTCTAGGCACCTCATTTTCTCACCCATCGTGTGGTTAAAGTTCCACCAAATTGGCGCCGCGTACGAGACAACGGAGCGGACCAGCAACATGTACATTATAATTTTCGTTTTAGGCGTTAGATGTTTATTGTGAAAGACTCTACCGTTGGCCATGAAGGCCCTATTGGCTTTCTCTAATTGTACTTCAATGTGCTTATTGCCTCTAAGTAAGAAGTCTATGTGCACGTCTAAATATTTTATCACCTTCTTATGTGGGATCGCTACCCTGACATCAGTACCCGGTATACACGTCGATATACGGAAATCCTTACTGCCCTTCTTGGCTTTGGCCGTCAGCTTCACCGGTGGTTTCCGGAACAAGATCGTCTCGCATTTTTCAGGATTAATCGTAAGGTTCCACGCCGCAAAGTGTTTATTTATTTGGTCCACAGCCGTTTCCAATAATAATAATATAATAATAATAAATGACTTTATTGCACCATTACAATTAAAATTACAATGGCGAGTAGGCGAGGTTCAGCATTAACTGCTGCTCTACAACCTAACCTCAAAAGTTGTTGGGAGATAAAAGAAAAGGAAAGAAAACAAATAGACTAACATTAAATACAATAAAATAAAATAACTAGGAACAAGATAAGAATAAGAAAAAGCCAATTACATAGGGAACCGCGAGAGGATGAAAGAACTAGCACTCAGCTTAAATGAAGCAAACGATGACAGAGAACGTATATTAGACGGAATGAGGTTATAATAATAGGAAGATATGTAGGAGAAGGACGCAGTGAATTTACAAGAGCGATGATGAGGCACAGACAAATCAAAACAGCGTCTCGTTGTCATAGAGCCGCTAGAGCGCATGGACAGATTGGAGCGAAGCAGATCATACAGATACCTCGGCGTACCTGTTGCAAGTATCTTATAGACAAGACAGCAGAGATGGAAAATCCATCTCTGCTTCATCTTTAGCCAGCCAGAACGTTGGAAAGAAGGCGTTATGTGGTCGTACTTACGAACATTATAAGAGAAACGGAGACATGAGTTGTGCACACGTTGGACAACAGACAAAAGTGAAGAGGAGAGACACGGACCATACACTACATCAGCATAATCAAAGATGGAAATGATTAAGGCTTGACACAACAAGAGCTTCGTGTTAGTAGACAATATACGACGTGAAGGGTAAAGGGAACGCATGCGAGAAAAGGCAGATCGACACAACACAGCAACATGACGGTCACAACACCAATGGGGATCAAAGGTCACACCTAAGTTTTTTAATACAGGTTGTACACCAAGGACAGAGGAGTCAAAGGATATGTCAAAAGAGGACAGGTTACTGAGGAAGATAGGAGAACCAGCAACAAGGACAGTGGTTTTGGTAGGATTTAGCTGGAGACCATGAGAGTCAGACTTCAATTTCTGCTTTGGCTAGATCAGAACAGCTGGGATCAAAAACCTTGATGAGCTGGGTGTCATCCGCATACATGTAAGCTTGACAATGATTACACACTTCAGGCAAATCGCACACGTAGATACTGAACAGAAGCGGACCTAGCACAGAGCCTTGCGGAACTCCACGAGAAGTCTGTCTAATAGTCGAAGTTAGAGGTAAAGAGCGTTTCAGCACAACCTGCTGAGTGCGCGGTGAAAGATAATATTTGAGAAATAACAAAGCACTAGACGACAGTCCAAGATAACTTAACTTGGCACATAGCAAGTTGTGATCAATTGTATCAAACGCTTTTGAGAAATCCAGAGACGTAATACAAGTTAAGCGACGCGAGTCAAATGCACGAAGTACAGTATCCGAGATGTGAAGCAAGGCAGTGCTCGTACTATAACCTCTACGAAAGCCAGATTGGAAAGGCGGAATAGCGTTGCAAGAGTCAAAATGCCTCAGCAGTTGTGCAAAACAAAGTTTTTCAAGAACCTTGAAAAGGAAAGGCGTAAGAGAAATAGGACGAAGAGAATCAAGGGTGGTGGCATTAGCGGACTTAGGAATAGGATAGACAAAAGAATGCTTGCAAGCAGCGGGGAAGGACCCGGATAGGACAGCAAAATTGAAGATATGTAGAAGAGAATCAAGACAGTAAGGAACACAATTAAATATCATGATGCCAGAAATATCATAGGGGTTGGAGGAGGTAAGTTTTATGCCTTTGAAAATAGAGTAAAGATCGCCAAGTGAGAAAGGTGCAAAAGTAAAGCTAGAGGAAGCAGAGGACTCGCGCGTCTGGGATAAATAATAGGAAATGAGCTCGGGAGACACAGAGGTAGAAGGTAGAGAATCAAGGAAGTGATTGTTAATAGCAGAGGGATCCGGAAAGGAATCAGGAACAGAGGAGGAATGTGATGGCCTGTGAAACCCAGCAGTAGAGAGAAAATGCCAGAAACTCTTAGAGGAGCCGAAGCGGGAAAGATTCTTGAAATATAGTCGCTTCTCCGTACGAATAGAGAAATTGGCGAGGTTCCGAAGCAATTTGTAGTAGTCCCAAACAGCTGCCGTTCCAGATCTCCTATACTTGATCAGTGCACGATTACGAAGGATCATAAGTTTTTTGATAGTAGATGTGAGCCACGGCATGGGAGTCTTCGAGACACGCATTAGTCGCACAGGCGCGAACTGATCAAATAGAGCAGTAATTACCGTAGTAAACGCTTCAACTTTGGAGTCCACAGTATCCAAGTTATGGATAGACTCCCAATTGACCTGCTCAACAGCGATACGGAAGCGCTCAACAGGGATACTATTTAGGTCTCGACTCAAAACGTAACGCTGTCGCATACGTGTCTTAGGAATATCAAAGAGCGCATAAATTAAACAATGATCACTAATGTGACTTATATCGTATACACCTGAAGAGACCACATCCACATCCCTGCTGACCAAGATCAGGTCCAGCAAGGTTGACGAAGTTTGCGTAATCCGCGTTGGTTCAGTAATGATTTGCATTAAGGAAAGAATAGACATTATACTATGAATGTAATGTAAATCTGAATTGCTATTGTTATTGAAATTGACTTTAAAATCGCCTAGGCATACTATGCAATCAACGTAGCAAGAAATATCCGCGAGAAAAAGTTCCAGACTCTTTAAAGACGTAATCGGACAGCTAGGCGGACGATAAACAGAAAGTACTGCCAGACGACTGTGATTAACACTTATAAGAACACCCGATACATCAAGTAAGCTGTTAGAAAAAAGGTTGTCGGGAAACGTATTAAAGCTACTAGAACAATGAAAGCTAGAGTTAATATATAGAGCCGTACCGCCTCCACGAGAGAGGGAGTCAGAACACCGGTCAGAACGAATAAGTACGTATCCAGGTATGGATAAAGACACGGAGTTATCCGTGGTACGCAGCCAGGTTTCACTAAGCGCTATAACATGAAAATTGTGATCATGCAAAAGATCAGTTAAGCCAGAGAAGTGAGCAGTCAGAGAACGAACATTTATATGCGCAACAGAGAGAGAGCTAGAATTAGCACTTAGTATATCCGAGAGCGTAGAGGAGACAGTAGAGTTGACCATAGATGGAACAGCAAGTGCCGAGATTTCAGCCGAGGAAGAAGAAGAGGAGATAGATGGCGAAGACCCCATAGACGATAAGCCACGTAGATCACCGGTAGAGAGTCCAGAAGAAGGACCAGCAGGTTGCCGGTTCTGACGAGACATAAGTCATTGCTCCTTGTTGAGATCCAATGGCGACGAGAATCGGGTGGTCTTAGAGATGTCATCTTTTTTTATGTAAGTGATACCACGCCTCATCCAAACATATTTAAAGTTATACTCCTTAGCCATCTTCTTCGCCTCCTTCAGAGTGTTGCGCTCACTGGCCGTGGAACGTTCGTTAATATAGACCAACGTGTTCGGCCAGGAGGGGACAATTTCCACAGCCCGCAAGTCCTTCTTAACACGCTTTTTCGAGATCCAGTCATCGCGTATAAGTGTAGAGGTAAACGAAATAATGAGCGTCTTGAAGGCGGCATTGGAACTCTTGAGCCACAATGTAGAGGAGACATCTGACGGTGTAAAAGGCACCTTTATAGCTTCTGCAATTCTCGTGATCACATGGACCGGCCCGTCGTTAGCATTACTGGGAATTCCAGATATGACCAACTCATGATCCCTGTTGGACCGCTCAATACGCGCTATTCTCCTAGTCACATCCTCAAAAGGCGCAGGAGGAGAGACAGAAGTAGAAGCAGCAGCCCCAGATGCAGTGGCAATAGATTGCGATTGCTCAATAGCCGTAAGACGTCGATCAAGAAGGTGTTGATCACTAGACAGGTTATCGACGCGCGCAGCAATGTCAGAGACTGAAGAGCGCGAGGTATTCATCGAATTGGTACAAACATTCACCCGGGCAACTAAGTCATCAAGAGTATTCAGTTTAGCAATTATTTCCTGCAAACGGGTATGAATATCCTGCAGATCCGGAGACAGAGGCACCTGAGAGGGCTGTGTGTGCAAGACTAACGACTGTCCAGGAATGGAATTAGAGCCCCCAGAGTTGACCGGCGAGCTGCCACTGCTGGGCTGTGTAGATATTGCAGCATCTGATGCAGACTGCGATGAGGTGCAGCCACAGCCTGTGCAGATACCCGATTTCGGCAAAAATTTGGAGCACATGGGACAGCGAGACATACCGATAAATACCACTAATTACAGACAGCTGACTCCTTGTCCGTAACCGCGAAGCACCAGAAAAAAAAACCTCACAAAAACAGTAACGGCAATCCACAGAGTTAGCCAAGGAAGGCAACGATGAATAAGAAGTGAAATAATCCAGTTAATACAGAGATTTACAGCACAGCACAGCAGACGCTAATAGATATACACCGGAACCACACGAGCACAAGACACAGAAGTGCAAAACTCGAGCAAAACTCGAGTTAAAAGGCCGAAAAATACAGAGCGAGATAACAACACAGCTACTTATCGAAACGACCTCTCGCGGAATCAACCTCTCGCGGAATCAACAATCTATCCTTTACTATACCCACCCTGTTACTGGCCAGGTAAACAACAATGTCGTCTGCAAACGTTATCAGCGAAGGGCCCCCAGGCTCGTTGAAATCAAACAAATTGGGCAGATCACCGATAAATATACTAAAAAGAATCGGAGAGTTTAAACTGCCCTGCTGCAGTCCCTCCTCTATCTTAAACTCCATCGGTGATAGGTTTGATCCATTCCAGGTTATAAACGTTTTATTGCTGACCATGTCCCATATTAAGAACACGAGCCATTTTGGGAAGCCCTTTTCGCGGAGCTTATATAGCAGGCCATTCATCCAAACCGAATCGAACGCTTTCTCGACATCTAGGAGGGCAGCGCCCACCAAGTGACTATTGTCCACATGGACATTCACATCCGCCAGCAATTTGTGGATGGCATGTGTGGTGAAGTGTAGATGTCTGAACCCGAATTGACTATCTGGGATAATCTTATTTCTACTGCAGAAGTCTGATATTTTCTCGTTAATATTTGCCTCATATACTTTGCTTAAGCTCGGCGTTAGGCTTATCGGGCGATAACTGGCAGGGTTATTCGAATTTTTCCCCTTTTTGAGAATAGGGGACCTTCGCACACTTCCAAATTCTGGGGAAGTAGTTCCTGTTAATTGCATTGTTAAACACTATCACCAGGTCCACCACCATAATAGGTGGTAAGTGTTTTAGTACAATCGACGGGATCCCATCCAGACCACTCGAGGTTTTGTTCGGTAGGTTAGCGAGAGTATAACTCACCGAGCTAGGGCTGCAAAAAGGGTGTACATCGTCGTCCGTAAGGGCCGGGCTGATGGCTAAATTATTAGGGCTGAACTGGACCAATGTCGCATCAAACTCTCTATTGTCATTATATTTCGCGTTTTATCGTCTCGGCCGAGGCGTCGACGATTTCGCCTTTAATACGCGTGCCATTGTTGAGGTATCGTGGTGAATTTATTGACTCATAATATGCGCCAATAATGTTAAGTTTGTCGGCACATTCAGAAAAAAACATATTCATTATTTATTTTTGTTATTTTTGCAAGATCACAACCACTTCTAGTCAGGATATGATCTCTATCTGCGTTTACATGAATATCACCGATACCTGTAAATTGTCTTGGCCTAAAGAACGCGTTAATCTTAGGGAAAAAGCTGTCCGGTTATCTGAAATCTATTTTTTTTATCGCGTTGGTCCAGTGACTCTCAATTGCTGCCCTAAACTCTCGCTGCAGAGCTATGGAAGTTTTTTTGAGGGTGGCTTTAGCCCTTTTTGTTACATCGAGCTGTGAGGATGGAACCATTATATGTAATTTGTGCAGTAGAGAGACCATGCGACTTTTGTTCCTCTGCAATTTACTCAATTTATAATTCACATATTTATCAAGACTGTTAGTATGCTTATATATCGGAACAGATTGGGAAATACACGTGGAGATTGTGTTAATTATGTTTAGAATGTGGCTATCAATCTCCTTCAGAGATAGATTACTGTCGAGGGGTATATTGCTTGAGTATAAACCTGCCAGTCTCCTAGTGGCCTTTTTGGATTTTTATGGCTCTTTTCGGAAAAAGGTACGAATCCTGGGCCGAACGTAACGAATTGAAGTCGACCCTCCGCAGTCGAGGGTGAATTATCCATTTGAGCGTATTAAGTAACCCTTTTCTTCATCGTATCGAAAGGGAAGTGACGCCAATGGATTCCTTATGTTTTTCTGACGAAAATCGTACCAAATGTCATGCAAATCGGACTACTTTGACACAAGCTATTTGTATTCCCTATGTAAAAGTTGTCCGATTTACACGACATTTGTAATGATTTTCATCGGAAAACCCCAAGGAATCCATCGGCGACACTTCCATATCCATACGATAGGGAATAACGAATTGTTTTATTTCTTAAAAAGGTAGGTACAGGCTGATTCTGGTGCTGCGCCCGTCACCCCGTGGCGAGGACAACACCCCGCAGTGACCATAGAAGTTTATGGCTCTTTTCGGAAAAAGGTACGAATCCTGGGCCGAACGTAACGAATTGAAGTCGACCCTCCGCAGTCGAGGGTGAAATATCCATTTGAGCGTATTAAGAAACTCTTTTCTTCATCGTATCGAAGGGGAAGTGACGCCAATGGATTCCGGGCGTTCTCCCGATTAAAATCATGCCAAACATCATGAAAATCGGACTATTTTTACATAAGGAATACAAATAGCTTGTGTCAAAGTAGTCCGATTTGCATGACATTTGGTATGATTTTCGTCAGAAAAACATAAGGAATCCATTGGCACCACTTCCCTTTCGATACGACGAAGCAAAGAATTTCTTAATACGCTCAAATGGATATTTCACCCTCGACTGCGGGGGCTCGACCTCAATTCGCTACGTTCGGCCCAGGATTCGTACCTTTTCCGGAAAAAGCCATAAAAATCGGGTGAGGCACAGCGAAGGACTGTCCTCGCCACGGGGTACCAGGCCGCCGCATCTCCTTGACGGGCGTTGCTCCATAATTACCCTGTATCTGGTTAGGAAATAAAATAATTCTTTATTTTTTATCGTATGGATATGGAAGTGTCGCAGATAGATTCCTTGGGGATTTCCGATGAAAATCATGCCAAATGTCGTGGAAATCGGACAACTCTTACATAAGGAATACAAATTGCTTGTGTCAAAGTAGTCCGATTTGCATGACATTTGGTATCATTTTCGTCAGAAAAACATAAGGAATCCATTGGCGTCACTTCCCTTTCGATACGATGAAGAAAGGGGTTTCTTAATACGCTCAAATGGATAATTCACCCTCGACTGCGGAGGGTCGATTTCAATTCGTTACGTTCGGCCCAGGATTCGTACCTTTTTCCGAAAAGAGCCATAAAATTCTATGGGCACTGCGGGGTGTTGTCCTCGCCACGGGGTGACGGGCGCAGCACCAGAATCAGCCTGTACCTACCTTTTTATGAAATAAAACAATTCGTTATTCCTTATCGTATGGATATGGAAGTGTTGCCGATGGATTCCTTGGGGTTTTCCGATGAAAATCATTACAAATGTCGTGTAAATCGGACAACTTTTACATAGGGAATACAAATAGCTTGTGTCAAAGTAGTCCGATTTGCATGACATTTCGTATGATTTTCGTCAGAAAAACATAAGGAATCCATTGGCGTCACTTCCCTTTCGATACGATGAAGAAAAGGGTTTCTTAATACGCTGTAATGGATAATTCACCCTCGACTGCGAAGGGTCGACTTCAATTCGCTACGTTCGACCCAGGATTCGTACCTTTTTCCGGAAAAAAGCCATAAAAATCGGGTGAGGCACAGCGAAGGTCTGTCCTCGTCACGGGGTGCCAGCGCATCTCCTTGACGGGCGTTGCTCCAGAATTACCCTGTATCATTTGGGCAGTGTGTGACCCGACTACCCTCCGTGTAATTGGTCTGCGCGAAGTGGGGCGCAAGTCCGATCATTATCAGTACTCCTGCCCGAGAGGAATACGATTTACTTTAATTATAGTACATGTGTGTTTTGTAATAAAATGTTTCCATCGTCTCCTGAATTCAATAACTGGCATCCAGATATCTACGGTCCTACAATCCACCGTCAACACGGCTCGTGGAGAGACACAGGAAGAAAAGGGGTAGCCCGCTGTCGACGCGTGGTCCTCTCGAGTATAAACACGAGCTTCAATATCAGAACAAAAGCAAGCGTTAAAGTATTCCGTGCGAGAGAAGGTGGGCATTGCTGTGAAGAGGGCCTCTTCAAGAGAGCAGCCGTTTGTGAGGAATGCAAATCCGAATGGTTCTGATACAATCTGCTCCCTATGATTGAAATTTAGTCTAGCAGCTTTCACTCCTTCTAACCTAACCTATCGAACTTGCATCCCTCCCAAAAGAACCGGCCATCCGAGCGTAGAAGCAAGTGCGAAATAAAAGTAACGGTGCGCTTCTCGATACCGCAGATGTACCTACCTAAGTAGCATTTCTGACGGAAAAAAATTGTCCAGCCTTTGGGCCTGGCGTAGACCTTTGGCAGGTAGGTATCTATTTCAAAAGGCAGTGCCACCCGTGGATCCAGTAAGACCGTCCCCGGTCCGTGCTATACCAGACAGTTTTCTTCCAGTGAAAATCAGTAAATTTGCAAGCGCAATATCTTAAAAACCAGTGAAAATAAAGTGTATACATTAAAGCTTATTGAATTTGTCTTGGAACGCACTATCAACTCAGGTGTTCAAAAAAAATAGTTCCATTTGAAAAACCGAACTTGACCATCGTATCTTTTAAAATAATAATCGATAAAAAAATTCGTTCGCGCTAATTAATTGGCCCCCTCGAACCATGCAATTCTCTATTTTTTTTATATTTTTATCTCCAATAGTTTAGGAGGAAGCCGGCTGTTTAGCTTTCCCGCGGACACACTGTATATGTTTATGATATATACAGGGTGTCCCAAAAATGTCGGAGTTCCTTGAAGGGGGTGATTCAGGGGGTGATTGCAAACAACTTTTTCCTTTGCGAAAATTCTCTCCGAGGTTTCGTTAACGAGATAATAACCAAAAGCACCGACCAATCAGAGCGCGCGCCTTCCGCCCGAGCTCCCACGGTAACGTTGGCTACGCGGTAGGTGGCCGCGCTTGTACTACGGACGTACGAACAAGCAAGTCGACATGCATCGAAGGAAACCGCGTTACACAGTTTTTTTTAAAAGCAGAATCTTAAATAATAATTATTTGAAGCGAGAGGACAAGAAATACGTACATTTCGTTTTCAAATAACGCATAAACGAAAAGGTAATGTAGCAGAAAATGTACGACATGTGATCGTAATTCGTTATTGAGGTAAAAATCCGTAGTTTAGTAACGGCCAACCCAACTAAATTTAAACAATAATATTAGGTGTATGAATAAATTCTTTCCGACTGGATTTACATAATCAGTACAAAGCTACTGAATTTCTATCGCGGTGGTATTTGTCATATTTTTTAAATCGAACTGTTATTGTACCCTAAAATCGGAAAGAATTTATTTCTACACCTAATAATCACCAATAAATTAAATAAAACTCACCCATTCGGACATTCCTTTCCTTCTTTTTCGGAAACCTTTTTTGTGTCACTGGGTCACTGTACCGATCCTGGTCGTCGGTGGACGAAAAGATTTATGGTAGGGTAGCGCCCAGTGCTCAGCTGATCGCAGGTATTCGCAGGACACCACCCGAAGGTAAGGGTCGCAACGTCAAGTGCGTCCGGGTTAATGTACCGAATATTCACTTCACTGCACTGATACTAACACTGATCACTTAATTTATTTTCTACGGAACGTGTTGTTCCTACGTTATAAAAATTGGTGGCCCCGAAAGGGGCCGATTACTGTTAATTGAACATTTGCTCAATATGGGCACCCTCAGCGTCTATGCACGCCTCCGCACGTACAACCAGCTGCCTTTGGACTGCACGTAATGTTTCTGGCGTGATGTTTGCCACCGGAGCATGAATCCGCACGACTAGGTCTTCCAGTGAATCCACTGGCTGACGATACACCTCATCCTGAAATGATTGTTGTAGAACAAATACAAAACGTAAGTAAAAAAAATACCTATAAAAAATTAAGAGCACTAATCAAATTACCTTCAGGTAGTCCCAGAAGTAAAAATCCAGCGGGGTCATATCCGGTGACCGTGGGGGCCACGCAACAGGACCGCCGCGGCCGATCCACCTGTCCTGGAAGGTTTCGTTAAGGTAGTCGCGGGAAATTGTGGCGTAGTGAGGTCCAGCCCCGTCTTGCTGATAGACCATGTTCTGTCGGACCTCATCTGGAATATGGGCCATAAGACCCGGCAGAACATGCTCTAAAAAGACTTTATACGCTGGACCGTCCATCCTGTCTGGTAGCATGTACGGCCCAACGATAAAATCGCCACAAATGCCCGCCCATACATTAATTTGCCAACGGACTTGTGCTGCGCGTGTCCGAAGCGCTAGCGGATTCTCGTCGCTCCACACATGCCGATTGCGGGAATTGAAGCAGCCTTCCCGCTTGAAGATTGCTTCGTCCGTCCACAATATGTATTTGCAGAACGACGGATTCCGCTGCACTTCTCCCAACAGCCACACTGAATATTCAACCCGCTGGTCGGCATCCCCGGGGTGCAAATGTTGCACCCGTATAAAGCGGTACGGGTGCAACATGTTCTCCCTCAGAGTTCGGTGTACCGTCATTCTGCTGGCACTAGAAGAAAATGCAGAAACATCCATTATTAGATAACATTTGTTTCCCTTAATTAATAATTGTTGCAGTTATCTTGTACTGTGACTTACTCTAGGCGGCGGCTCAAGTCGCGCACGCTGACGGTGGGGTCCTCGTCGATGGCGTGCAGGATATTTTCTTGCACCGCAACGTTCCGCGCGGCTCGGGGTCTACCCACGTCGCTGCCTCGCGGCATCATCGATCCCGTCGAGTATAATCGGGACGCCAAACGTCTGATCGTTCCCTCGCTCGGGGTTTCGATGCGCGGGTACTCCACTGCCAACGCTCGCACGGTAGCACTCGCGTTCCCGTCGTTCCGCGCGTACACCCAGAACATAGCGTAATACTCTTCGGCGGAGTACATTTCTGGGCCGAGATTACTAGCTGACTGACAGGATTTTTTCCCAAGTAACTTCCTCTACCCCCAAGTAGTTTCTCTCATTCCATTATGAGTTTACTCCCACCAGGACAAGAGGCTTTAGGTAAAAAGAAGCCAGCACATTTTCGGAACACACGTGTTTTGTAGAAGTGCAACGAAAACTTTCACAAAAGCCCGCGCTCCGTCCTTCCACTGACAATGTACCCATTGCTTCGAGATAGAAAACAGACACCACGTGTATCGGTTCGAAAGGGTCCGAAGGGAAGAGACGCAGAAAGTCTTCGAGTTGCTATAAAGAAGAAAATGCATACCATTCCTGTTTCCCCTTTCTGACACCCTGAGTTCACGTCTGCTACGAGGCGGAACCAATTAAGTCATAAATTATCCGAAACTGTAGGAAACCGTTCTCTACCGCCGACTTGCGGGACAATACGGTCATGAACCGCGACCCTGGCGAAATGCTCTGGCTGATGAGCCTGATTAATTTTGGAGAACTAGAAATTACAGAGTATTATCCAGCATCAATACGTCTCGCGGAGAGACACAGGAAAAGAAGGGTAGTCCGCTGACTGCGCGTAGTCCCGCCTGCTTCGTCCTACCCTCAAATTAAAGACGTATCCCTTATCTCTCGAGTATAAACACGCGCTCGAATTTCAAAACACAAGCACGCGTCGACGTATTCGGTGCGAGAGACTGTGGGCTTGAAGTTCCATTGGCCGCAAACTAACCAATCGGGCCTGCTTATCTCTCGTGTCTAAACACGCGCTCGGATTTCAAAACAAAAGCACGCGTCGACGTATTCGGTGCGAGAGACTGTGGGCTTGAGGTCCGATTGGCCCTGCATCCCTCGCAAATGGCCACTGTCCTGAAGAGGCCCTCTTCACAGCAATATCTCCTCCCCAAGGCCCACCTTCTCTCGCACCGAATACGTCGACGCGTGCTTTTGTTTTGAAATTCGAGCGCGTGTTTAGAGACGAGAGATAAGCAGCCCCGATTGGCTAGTTTGGGACCAATCGAACCTCAAGCCCACCTTCTCTCGCACGGAATACGTCAATGACATCGAAAAGTCCTGCGCCCCGTCTCAGGTAAAGCAACCGCGCGCGATTACAGTCACCTGACCGTACCGCTACAACCCCATATTTCTTCAGTGAGGTCAAATAACAGGTCGACAGAAGAATTGCAGGAGAATTTTGCTAACCCACTCTTGGCCAATGACACTGCTTTTATAATAATCAGATGTGTAAGTTCCAGCTTGTCCTTATCTTGATTATTTGTTGAAAAAGTGTCATTGCTCAACGCTTTGAGCAAACGTCGAAACCTCAAAGTGATCAGACAACATCTCGACTTCAATTCGCTACGTTCGACCCAGGATTCGTACCTTTTTCCGGAAAAAAGCCATAAAAATCTGGTGAGGTACAGCGAAGGTCTGTTCTCGCCACGGGGTGCCAGCGCATCTCCTTGACGGGCGTTGCTCCAGAATTACCCTGTATCATTTGGGCAGTGTGTGACCCGACTACCCTCCGTGTAATTGGTCTGCGCGAAGTGGGGCGCAAGTTCGATCATTATCAGTACTCCTGCCCGAGAGGAATACGATTTACTTTAATTATAGTACATGTGTGTTTTGTAATAAAATGTTTCTATCGTCTCCTGAATTCAATAACTGGCATCCAGATATCTACGCTCCTACAATCCACCGTCAACACGGCTCGTGGAGAGACACAGGAAGAAAAGGGGTAGCCCGCTGTCGAGTATAAACACGAGCTTCAATATCAGAACAAAAGCCAGCGTTAACGTATTCCGTGCGAGAGAAGGTGGGCATTGCTGTGTAGAGGGCCTCTTCAAGAGAGCAGCCGTTTGTGAGGAATGCAAATCCGAATGGTTCTGATACAAGCTGCTCCCTAAGATTGAAATTTAGTCTAGCAACTTTCACTCCTCCTAACCTAACCAATCGAACTTGCATCCCTCCCAAAAGAACCGGCCATCGGAGCGTAGAAGCAAGTGCGAAATAAATATACCGCAGATGTACCTACCTAAGTAACATTTCTGACGGAAAAAAATTGTCCAGCCTTTGGGCCTGGCGTAGACCTTTGGCAGGTAGGTATCTATTTCAAAAGGCAGTGCCACCCGTGGAACCAGTAGGACCGTCCCCGGTCCGTGCTATACCAGACAGTTTTCTTCCAGTGAAAATCAGTAAATTTGCAAGCGCAATATCTTAAAAACCAGTGAAAATAATGTGTATACATTAAAGCTTATTGAATTTGTCTTGGAACGCACTATCAACTCAGGTGTTCAAAAAAAATAGTTCCATTTGAAAAACCGAACTTGACCATCGTATCTTTTAAAATAATAATCGATAAAAAAATTCGTTCGCGCTAATTAATTGGCCCCCTCGAACTATGCAATTCCCTATTTTTTTTATATTTTTATCTCCAATAGTTTAGGAGGAAGCCGGCTGTTTAGCTTTCCCGCGGACACCCTGTATAAAAAACTTATGAAATGTCTGCAATGTTGAAATATATGTGAAATTAAATACAATTTTTTGGGTTTACAGATGCATGCACTACTTCGGATCTGCTGAGAAGTTGGAGGTGCATTCGCTGGACTGCGGGCGGATACACAACTGCGCCATTCTGCTGCCCAGCGAAGGCAACAATCTGCTCAACGTCAACAACCGCGATAGGAAGGAGCGACTTCCCTTCATGGTGTACGCCGATCTGGAGTGCATCATCGAAGAAACGGAGGACAATCGATTGGGTGATAATAATAAATTGCATACATATCAACACCATAATGTACACAGCTTTGCATATTATATGCATTGCTCGTACGATACATCGTTATAGACGTATCGATGTCACCGCGACGCGGATTGTGTTTCATGGTTCGTAGACGATCTTAAAAATTTTGCAAACTTTGCCAAACCCATTCTTACCAGTAATACTCAAATGATAAATTTAACTCGCGAACAGTGGACGGTATTTCGCAATGCAACACACTGTCATATTTGCGAAGAACCATTCAAGGCTAGCGATGTACGAGTTCGCTCATTGTCATCTCTCCGGACGGTTCAGAGGTCCAGCACATACGGAGTGCAATTTAAATGATAAAAATGCGTTTTACATCCCCATAGTTTTCCATAATTTATCCGGTTATGATTCACATTTCATTATCGCGGAAATAGCTACCGCTTTCGAAGGTCACGTTGATGTATTGCCTATAACTAAAGAAAAATATATTTCTTTCACAAAAAATGTCGAAGATACGGCTGAATCAGACTCGCGAAATTATATTAAATTACGATTCAACGATTCGTACAAATTTCTAAATACCAGTCTCGACAAATTAGCATCTTTTCTTAGCACACATCAATTAAAAATTTTACGATCCCAATTTGAAACATTATCCACTGAAGATTTCAATTTATTGACGTGAAAGGGTGTCTTTCCGTATGAATACCTTGATTGCGCGAATAAGCTGCAGGATCCATTCTTACCGCCGCGCGAGTCATTCTACAGTTTGTTAGGGGGTGAGACTGTATCCGAGACCGATTACGCACACGCCGAGACTGTCTGGCAGCGTTTTGGGATTAGAACCTTGGGCGAATACAGCGATTTGTATTTGAAATCTGATGTCTTGTTATTGGCAGATATTTTTGATAATTTTCGCGAAAGTTGTATCAAGAGCTACGGATTAGATTCAGCGCATTATTATACTCTACCTGGTTTCACATGAGATGCAATGCTAAAACATACCAAAATTACATTCGAATTGCTCACAGACATCGACATGGTCATGTTTATCGAACGCGGTATACGCGGGGGCTTAAGTCAATGTTCCGAAAGATACGCACATGCCAATAACAAGTACATGTCACCTTACGACGCATCGGAAGAGTCATCGTACTTGATGTACTTTGACGTGAACAATTTGTATGGATGGGCAATGTGTCAGCCTCTGCCATACGATAAATTTCAATGGGTCGAAGATGCTGCAAATTTTAACGTGTCTTCAATCGCTTCCAATTCGCCCACGGGATACATTCTCGAGGTAGATCTGGAATATCCGCAACGTCTGCACGACGCTCATGCCGATCTACCGTTCTGCCCAACGCGTGCCAAACCACCTGGCAGCAGGCAGGACAAGTTACTCGCGACGGTATATGATATGCAGCGTTATGTTATCCATTATCGCAACCTGCAGCAGTGCACACGTCACGGTCTTCGTATTACAAAGATACACCGCGTGAGTAGTAAGTCTAGGCCGATTCTAACGCAGGTCCTCCGAGGGGAGCGCGGGGCGGGGGGAAGTGAAGGTGCGCGGGGGAGCGCGGCGGAGGGAAACATGGGCGCGGGGCCAGCGGGGAGCGGAAGACAGGTTGCGCGCGCACGAGCCGCGGAGTGGGGGAAGCCACAATCGTGGAGGGGATCAGTCCGGGCCGAGCCGCCGCGGAGAACTCTCCACACCGGACCCATCCCCGAAAAATTTTTCAGAGGCAGGGAATGACCCCCGAAAACTTTTTCAAACCCCCACCCACCCCCGAGAACTTTTTTAGACCAGACCCACCCCCCAAAATTTTTTTCCAAACCATTATGCGGCATACAGACATTTATTTCCAATGCAGAGAAATAATAATAATGTTTTAATCAATGATCCAGCGAACCATTATGTAGCAAACAGAAATACTTTTTAACGCTAACAGCATTCTAAAGCGTTCCGATTTAACGTCGCGGCGTATCGCGCGATAATGTGTGTAATTTAACTCCTCTGAGAAAGCTATGCAAGATGACGTCATTTGGCAGCGCGAAAAAAGGCATGAATAAAATAAACGCTGAATCTTAAAATTAAGTGGGGAGGAAAGGAGGAGGATGATGGGTAAATAAAATGGAGAAATTATATACGTTTAAGAATATATATTGTTACAGTAGAAAATAATAATTATAATAAAAAAATATAATAAAAGAAAAAAGAAAAATATAAAAGAATATAAAAATACAATTTAAAAAGAAAAAAATATAAAATGAATATAAATATAAGATATAAATATAAATATAAAATATAAAATTAAAAGAAAAGAATATAAAATGAATATAAATATAAAATATAAAATATAGAATATAAAAATAGAAATATAAAAATAGAATATAAAAATAGAAATATAAAAATAGAAATATAAAAATAGAATACAAAAAATAGA
Source organism: Andrena bucephala (assembly GCA_947577245.1). NCBI lineage: Eukaryota > Metazoa > Arthropoda > Insecta > Hymenoptera > Andrenidae > Andrena > Andrena bucephala. The sequence continues at coordinate 87,833,377 of OX387716.1, read as the reverse complement.
ATATAAAAATAGAATATAATAATAAAAGAAAATATCTATAAAACATAAAAATAGAAATATAAAAATAGAAAAAAATAGAAAAAATAAAAGAAATATATAAATAATAAAAACTATCGCGGTGGCGGCGGTGAGGGCGATGGCGACGATGGTGATGAGGACTGCGATGACGCCGGGGACTCGGGGGACCCTTGCGGCCGCAGCGGCCTACTCATGTCAATCCATGGTGGTGATGGTGGAGATGGAGGTCGCTGCAGCCCCCTTTGCAGGGGTCCCCTTTGCTCGTATGGCACCCAAGGGTGTCGCCATCGAGTCCTCGCGGGGCCGGCATGCGAGTCGGCCTGTGGGTTGGCCTGCGGCTCGACCTGCGGCGCGTCCAACAATGCCGCCTCCTCATCCACCAGCCTCACGTACATCATGAAAACCATGTCCTACAACACAGATACAAACGTCGATATAATAATGGTACATTAAACATCATAAACATCAAATGCATAAAACAATGCAATGTATTACATACCTGTGGAGGCAGTGGCGGCGACGAAGGCGGCGACGGCAATGGCTGCGGTGAGCCCCAATCCGTAGACCATGCAGCAGGCGATCGTGGCGGTGATGGTTGTAATGGAGGCGGCGGTGGTGGCGTGTCCTAGAACATACAATAACCGATATAATATCACCTGATTTAATCTCACGCGATTTCAAAAGGTTAAACGCGATAAATGTCAAAATATTGTAAAGTACATACCTCAGAGCTGTCACAGTCGCGCTCGGGGTCGCACTCCGGGGCGATTCGCTGTAATCCCCTTATTAGAATAAAAGAATTGTCTCTTCAAAAAAATATTGCACAAAACTGACTGGTAGCTACCACGATTTGAAGACAAGTGGTCCCGTAGCGCTCATACAATTTGTCGCCCATGCCTAAAGTTGCATATGTTGCAAAGTAGGATGCCTTTGTTCTTCACTGGCCATCCTCTCCTTCTATGTGTTCCACCTGTATTTTCGCTGACCATCTTTACCATCTGCATCTTCATCGAATTATTCACTGACCATCTTATCCTTCTTCGTTTGCATCATTTCACTATACCATACCATACCACTTTGAACGTGTATCGAACGGGTATTGAACGGCTTTGAACGTGAATCGAACGGGTATTGAACGGCTTGGAACGTGAATCGTATCACTCTGAACGTGAATCGAACCGCTTCTACATAATAATTATAACTATCGTCTTAATCTAGCATACATCGTATATAGGAGGTTGGGGAGGGTAAAGAAAAAACATTTATGCATTAAAAATTGATTATATTTTATTTATGAATTTCTCTCTGGCGTTTAGACCACCAGTTGAATATTTTAAATACATTTTGCAAGGCACAATGCTTTGCGTGTCTGCTACATCGCAGAGTATTAACTACATTTAGCTTATTTAGAGATTTAATATCCTCGTAGACAATATCCAGCGTCTCGATGACCACGTCCGCTTTCGTATTTTCATCGAGGAAATCTGCAAGCCAGTCGCGTTTCTGCAACCCTTTAACGTATACGATATGGGATGCGTCATCTTCTTCGTCGATTGCATCAGCTACAGCTTTCGAAATTAGCTGTTTAGCCATACTGTACGGAACGTCTCCATCGTCCCACCGTAGTCTATGATGTTTTGCCACCAACCACCGGATGCTTGATTTGTCGGATTTTTTAAGAAGATATTGCGGCGTCGAACTCCTGAAAATATAGTGCGAGAGAATTGTTCCCTTTCGTAGGACAGCCACTTCCTTCACAACAAATCTTCCATCAACGATGAACCCTTGCAGGTCAACAAATATTGGTACAGCCATTATCGACACAATTTAGAGGTCCGCTCGCTTCCAAGCCAGACGGGAGAATGCAGTCTTTCTCGTAAAGCATCTCGATTTTCACGATGAAATTTTGGTATTATTTTGACACATGAGAGGGCAGGCAAGTAGCGTGGCAATTTAATTGATTTTGCGCACCACGTTTGTCAGCGGGTTGTATTCAACCACCCGATCGTGCAGAATCAGACAGTAGGCCGTTGTATTTACCGGCACATTCTCTTTACATTCGAATTCTATGCGCATGTCCACGGTGCCATTCTTGATCGACTCATTTTGTCGCGAGGAATCAATTACCACGAGGAGACCAAATTGTAAAAATTCAGCCACGGTGAATAATGTCTTGTTGCAACTATGTCCATAATACGATTTATGGAATTGCGTATACATATGATACAAGCTGGCGTGCTTATTCTTGTCAAAGTCCAAGTTCATGTCATCATATGGGTAAAATTCCGAGTTGAGAAAAAGTTTTATATTGGTCAATTTACAGTTGTTGAACTTAGTAACATCTTCAGTCATCACATTCTTTCGACCAGTCTGTAGAACAAGGATCACACATCGCGGCTTCTTCAGCTGCGCAGATGCCTTCACGGCCCACGAATGCTTGGTCGTGCTCTGTAAGAGAGGATACTCGTACAGATCCCACGATTGAAAACAAATGTTAAGGTTTTGTCCACTTTCCAAAGCACGTAGCAACGATAGCTTATTAACATCGTTCAGCGTCACATGAGGCATCCGCCATTGCACTTTAAGTAATTCAATTTCTGGTTCCAACATCGGTGATCCTATCAGAGCATTGTTGTCGTTGCGCGATCGTATTAAAATCAATTCGTGACGCGCATTAATAATTATGCGTTTGTAGTCCTCGCAAAATCCCAGCAAATATTTGAGTGGGATGCAAAAATTGAAATAATTTTTCACTATTATACATCCGGCATTCTCCATATTTTTGTCTTCGTCAGATGTCAGCGATACATAGTTCTTAAGCGTGCTAGTTATTCCAACGTTTCTGTTACGATCAATCTCCACACCGTTCAGCTCGTATCGAATCTCATTGAATAAGAACGCCACACAATTATTTCCCACCGTCACCGTTAACGCATCGTTTTGTTTATTTATCTTCAATTTCCCCTCCACATAGAGGAAACTTTCACACGGTAATGTGTACAAATCCTGCTGTTGTATGGGTATTCTTATCTCATCGCTGTATCCAATCGTTGTGTTGACATATGGGTTGTATGTGTGAGTCTCGAGCTTGACGATGCGATCATCAAACGTCGGCTTCCCTCCAATGCTTAGAATGTCAGCCATTATTTTCCACTTATATGCGCACAATGAATTTCAATGATCTCAAAAATTCAATGTTCGCAGCACTGAGCCTCTTCTTTTTAGCGTGATCAGAGCTGTTGCAGTTGTTGTTGTTGTAAACAATTTCACTTGAAAGAAACGAGTTTCTGGAGTCGTTCAACACAAGCATCTCTTTCGCACCACACGTATTATCGCCGTCGCACATTGGGTTGAAATCCCAGAAACACGGCAAAAATATGAAGGCAATCTTTGATATTTACAAAAATGAGTATTCTACAGTTTTCGACGTCGCTGATTACGAATCTGAAGTAAAAATGGCAAAAACAAAATGGCGGATCCAATATGGCGGATCCAATATGGCGGACACGTATGCCAAAAAGTATCAGATTTGGTCCAAACTTGGTATTCTAGGGTTTCCGAGGTCGCTGAGTACGAATGTGAAGTCAAAGTGCCAAAAATCAAAATGGCGGATCCAATATGGCGGACACGTATGCCAAAAAAATATCAGATTTGGTCCAAGCTTGGTATTCTAGGGTTTTCGATGTCGCTGAGTACGAATCTGAAGTCAAAGTGGCAAAAAACAAAATGGCGGATCCAACTTCTACTCCAACACGAGCAAACGAATACAGAGAAGCTTACAAAAAATATAAAGAAGAACAGTCCCGAAAAATGTCTTGCGAAGATGCTCTAGCTCTATTGGTGGATGCTAAATTATCTAGACATCAATATAATCTTATCACAAAGAGTGATTCAAAATCGTTTGTCGCGCTTGTTCTAAACCGTGTATTGAGTTCGATGTAATCGCAGAGCCAGGGAGATTGAGCGAATTGAAGCACGCGGTGTATCTTTGTAATACGAAGACCGTGACGCGTGCACTTCTGCAGGTTGCGATAATGAATAACGTAACGCTGCTTATCGTATACCGTCGCGAGTAATTTGTCCTGCCTGCTGCCAAGTGGTTTGGCACGCGTCGGGCAGAACGGTAGATCGGCATGAGCGTCGTGCAGACGTTGCGGATATTCCAGATCTACCTCGAGAATGTATCCCGTGGGCGAATCGGAAGCGATTGAAGACACGTTAAAATTTGCAGCATCTTCGACCCATTGAAATTTATCGTATGGCAGAGGCTGACACATTGCCCATCCATACAAATTGTTCACGTCAAAGTACATCAAGTACGATGACTCTTCCGATGCGTCGTAAGGTGACATGTACTTGTTATTGGCATGTGCGTATCTTTCGAAACATTGACTTAAGCCCCCGCGTATACCGCGTTCGATAAACATGACCATGTCGATGTCTGTGAGCAATTCGAATGTAATTTTGGTATGTTTTAGCATTGCATCTCATGTGAAACCAGGTAGAGTATAATAATGCGCTGAATCTAATCCGTAGCTCTTGATACAACTTTCGCGAAAATTTTCAAAAATATCTGCCAATAACAAGACATCTGTTTTCAAATACAAGTCGCTGTATTCGCCCAAGGTTCTAATCCCAAAACGCTGCCAGACAGTCTCGGCGTGTGCGTAATCGGTCTCGGATACAGTCTCACCCTCTAACAAACTGTAGAATGACTCGCGCGGCGGTAAGCATAGATCCTGCAGCTTATTCGCGCAATCAAGGTATTCATACGGAAAGATACCCTTTCGCGTCAATAAATTGAAATCTTCAGTGGATAATGTTTCAAATTTGGATCGTAAAATTTTTAATTGATCTGTGCTCAGAAAAGATGCTAATTTGTCGAGACTGGTATTAAGAAATTTGTACTAATCGATGAATCGTAATTTAATATAATTTCGCGAGTCTGATTCAGCCGTATCTTCGACATTTTTTGTGAAAGAAATATACTTTTCTTTAGTTATGGGTAATACGTCAACGTGACCTTCGAAAGCGGTAGCTATTTCCTCGATAATCAAATGTGAATCGTAGCCGGATAAATTATGGAAAACTATGGGGATGTAAAACGCATTTTTATAATTTAAATTGCACTCCGAATGTGCTGGGCCTCTAAACCGTCCGGATAGATGGCAATGGTCGCGAACTCGTACATCATCAGCGTTGAATGGTAATTCGCAAATATGACAGTGTGTTGCATTGTGAAATGTCGTCAACTGTTCGTTGGTTAAATCAAGCATGGGAACATTACTGCTAAGATGGGTTTCGCGAAGTTTGCAAATTTTTTCAGTTCGTATATGAACCATGAAACACAATCCGCGTCGCGGCAACATCGATACGTCGATAGCGATATATCGTACGAGCAATGCATATAATAGGCTATACTATGAAGTTTATGGTGTTGATACGTGTGTAATTTATTATCATCACCCATTCGGTGACTGTCCCCTGTTTTCTCGATGATGCATTCGAGATCTGCATATACCACGAAGGGGAGCCGCTCCTTCCTGCAGTGTTTCTCGAAGCTGAGGAGATTGTTTCCTTCGCTGGGCAGCAGGATGGCGCAATCATTCATCTTACTGCAATCCAGCGAATGAAGCTCCAACTTCTGGGTAGATCCGAAGTAGTGCATACATCTACAAAAACATAAATTTTTTTTTATTTAATTTTGTTTCGCGAGACATTTCAACAATTCACAAGTTTTATATACGTACGGTCACAGATGAATTTCTTTTTTTCGTGTCTGCTCAGCCTCGCGCTCACCAGTCGGGACAGGTTCTTGATCCACACAAAATGTCCTACATCACCATGCTCTTGATTTGGCGTGTAGAGCAAGTTTACGTGCCGATCCCTCTTTTGGTTGGTGAGGCGCAGCGGGAAGACTGTCGATCCCTTCGGCTTCTCCATCTCCATCTCGAAGCTGTACACGTTGATGGAGATGTCGTTCAACCGTTCAAACTTCCCGATATGTCCCAGAGACATCGGGAACTCAATACCCCGGACATTTAATATGGACGCATAGTCGGGGTATGAACTTGGGCGATCGAGATGTCTTTCCGCAGGATGGAGAGCGGCGACCACTGCCCACGCGAAGCATGCATTGTCCGGGGATTGCACGCTAATTGTTGCTTTCTTTAGCACCAATTCTTATTAACATTGACGATTAGGTTGTGGATTCGCGTCAATGCCCATCCGCTGTCGCGTTCCTGGAACTCTTCCAGTGATGCCAGGGTGGGTTCGATGACGCATCGCTGATACCACTTCTGTAGATTGGATGTGCCGAAGAGTTCACAGTTTCGGGTGTTGATGCTTTTACAAGCATGCTTGTCACTCGCCACAAATTCGCCGTTGAACACCGTGTTCACTTTGAGGTTTCGACGTTTCCTCAAAGCGCCCCGCACATGCTCCAGCACAATGGTCCCCGCATTTTGAAGGAAGTTGCGCGGTTCGATATAGTTTGAATTTAGCACTGCACCAGTTAACACGCAGCTATCGAAAGCAGTGTCTATTTCACGCCAGAAAAGTCCCGTACTCGAATGTTCGGCACCTTCATGCACGAAACGTCCACGCAACGAATGTTTCAATCCTTCGAGCCGCGCGATTCGAGCAACCAACGATTGTTGAACACCGATCGATAATCGCGGGCGTTTCACACGGCTGTGTTCTTCCAACGATTCGGTACACGCGTTGCACCGTTCTTCCTACGCGAGGTATTCTTCCCGCGAAATCAATCGAGCGGATTGATCCAATAATTGAGTTACAACAAATTGAGGCTTTGCACAGTTTACAGCACGCTTTTATGCATGATTTGCTATCTCTGTCTTACTCTTTTAGCGTACCCCCTTCCTCGAATGCATTGCATGCAAAAAAAAAATGGCGATCCATCCTAATATGGTTCTCTGCAGTTTCTGTCGATGCAGGATAATTCTTTCTATGATTCACGCGTATGACGAATTAGCGCGCGAGATCGTCCAACAAATTTTCTGCTGACACCTATTTTCTAAGAATTGATGTTTCTGCTCACACAGAATTCTAAGATTTGACGTGCTCAGAAGTATCATGTTACATTAACATTGCAAAAAAATGACATTATCTCGCGCGATACGCTGCGACGTTAAGATTGAAAAACATTATGGAAAAGTTGGAAGTTTTAAAATAAAATGCGGTGGTGGGGGAAGCAATCGCACCACTATTTAAGACGGCTCCCGAACGCTGTTCCATCAATCGCTCAGTAGCCTCAGTGGCTTTCGACGGAACAAATAGTGCTCTGAAAAAAAGTGCAGTACCAGTGTCGAAGGAAACGCCAGACGCATGAATTATTACGTTCCGATCATGCAGGATGATGGTGTGACTCAATGCGGGGAGGATACAGTTGCTTGGTAAGGCTTAATTTTCACGTATTCTCAAAATTTTTATTCCTAATACGAGCGGATAATTTCATAGCTTTGATTGTTCCCTTAGTCCGCGTCGAACATCGCGTATCATGGTCAGAAGATACGCATTAACATCCATGGGCAGCAAATATTTGGAAATTGGGATCCGCGTACGGCCTACGGTTGATGTAGAAATGGTTCTCGGCGACAATCGTGGGATGTTCCTCACGTTACCATTGTATACACGGCATGCGCTATGCAGCAATCGTACGATCATTGAAGAACGTTCACGATTACCTGGATCACCTTCGATGCAGATGAATCAATTAACGATGGATTTTTGTGAGATCTATAATTCTCCGATTGTAAAGATGACGCTACATGATAAGCCGCTGTATTTCAAACCGGATACAGTGACATTTTTATTAAATCTTCAGCCATGTATAGACTATGTGTATTCGCAGCTGCATCAAAATGTAAGAGATGTGCAGATGAAATTTGAAACTTTTGTTAACGTGTTACAGCAGAGCGATGTTGCCTGCGAAACATTAGATGCGCGTCGTGCTGCTAAAATTATATGTGGTAGCGAACATTACTGTGAGGATTATCATGTAGTTTACGAACTGTTAGCATGCGCCATCAATGATATTCTAGCTGATGCTCGTAGGAAAAAATGTTAAATTATATTCTTTTAATTTTAAATAAATTTTCTTAAACATGAATTATTTCTACATTTTATTTACCCGTCCTCCTGCTCTCCTCGTCACATAATTTTAAGATTCGGCACTTTGTCATAGTTCGTTCTTCGCGCTGCCAAATTTTGTCACCCTGCACGGCTGCACCAGAGGAGTCGAATTACACACGATCGCGCGATACGCTGCGACGCTAAATCGGAACGCTTTGAAAACTTGTTAACTGTAGAATAAAATGCGATTGTACCACTATGTAGTGGCGTCTCTTTCCCTCTCACGAATTTAGCTTTTTAAAGTAATGCTCTCTCTTTCCCTGCTCGGAATACATGGTTTGTAAAAAGTCGATCTTTCCTGACACTGTCCGACATCGTCTGATAAAGTATTAAACAATTTCTCTGTGTTGGGGGGAAAATTCTATCACATAATGGTTTGGAAAAATATTTGGGGGTCATCCCCTCCCTCGGTTAGGTCTGAAAAAATTTTTGGGGTGGGTCAAGGTCTGAAAGAGATTTTTCGGGGGTGGGTCAGGTCTGGAGAGGTCTCCGCGGCGGCTCGGCCCGGACTGATCCCCCACATCATCGCGGCTTCCCCCACTCCGCGGCTCGTGCGCGCGCAACCGGTCTTCCTCTCCCCGCTATTCCCGCGCCCATGTTTCCCTTCGCCGCGCTCCCCCGCGCGCCCTCACTTCCCTCCGCCCCCACGCTCCCCTCAGAGGACCTGGGTTAGAACCGGCCTAGACTTACTACTCGCGTGCTTCAATTCGATTACATCGAACTCAACACACGGTTTAGAACAAGCGGGACAAACGACTTTGAAAAAAATTTGTACAAATTGATGAACAACGTGGTATTCGGTAAAACTATGGGAAATGTGCGAAACCATGTGGATGTAAAACTTTTGACACATTGGGGAGGGCGTTATGGCGCGGAGGCAATGATCGCGAAACCGAATTTCCACAGCAGAAGTGTTTTTTCGGAAAATTTAATAGCTGTTGAATTGCGAAAACTCGAGGTGAAATTCAACAAACCCATATACGTGGGTATGTGCATTCTGGACATATCAAAAATTTGTTTGTATGAATTTCACCATGAGTACATGTCTCCCAAACACGGACAAAATTGTAAAATTCTATACACAGACACAGACAGCCTCATATATCACATTCGATGCGACGATATCTACGAGTCCATGAAGCACAATATCGATAAATTCGACACAAGCGATTATCCTACTGACAACCCCTACAGCAAATTACGTTGCTGAAAGGTTGCAGAAACGTTGCAGTTTCGTTGCAGTAACGTTGCAGGTAATATTTCTGAGATGTTGCAGAAATGTTCCTATGTCCGCCCGTGTGCAACATTGCATGAAATATTTCTGCAACTTTTCTGAGATTTTACAGCAACTTTTCTGCAACGTTTCTGCAACATTTCTGACATTTTACAGCAACTTTTCTGCAACGTTTCTGAGATTTTACAGCAACTTTTCTGCAACATTTCTGAGATTTTACAGCAACTTTTCTGCAACGTTTCTGAGATTTTACAGCAACTTTTCTGCAACGTTTCTGAGATTTTACAGCAATTCTCTCGCAACATTTCTGAGATTTTACAGCAACTTTTCTGCAACGTTTCTGAGATTTTACAGCAACTTTTCTGCAACATTTCTGAGATTTTACAGAAACTTTTCTGCAACGTTTCTGAGATTTTACAGCAACTTTTCTGCAACGTTTCTGAGATTTTACAGCAATTCTCTCGCAACATTTCTGAGATTTTACAGCAACTCTTCCGCAACGTTTCGGAAATTTTATAGCAATTGTCCCGCAACGTTCCGGAAATTTTCTAGCAATAGTCACGGGTAAGGAAATTAATTAAATTACAATAAATACTGACAATTAAATATTCATATATTTTTTCTATACAAGACAACAACAACAACAACAATAAAAACAATAAAAATTTATAATAGTATTGGCTCTGGTGGATCTTCTCAAACCCGTGTATGTGGAGTTCCAGGCTCTTCTGCCCTCTTTACTTAAAATGTACTGCATGCAGCATGTAACGAACCTGGAATAATACATGCATTTATTTTACAATTTTACAATTTTAAGTGCTGAAATGTGATAAATAATAAAATTACTTACTAGAGGTGAGGAGGGTGGTAAGGAATCTGAAGGATTGGAAGGCAGGAGGGGGGGATGGTATAGCAAACGAGGTGTGGAAGTATGGTGGGATAGAGGTGGAGGAGTGGTTATGGGATATTTGTAATAGGGTGTGGAAGGGGGAAGGATGGGTGGAGGACTGGAGGGAAGGGGTAGTGGTACCGGTGTTTAGGACTGGGCCTGGAAAGAGGGTAGAAGATTATAGGGGGGTGACGCTGACACAGACGGCGTACAAAGTGTATGCGTCTGTGTTGGCGGAAAGGTTAAGAGAGGAGGTAGAAGGGAAGAAGTTGCTGCCACCGAGTCAGGCCGGCTTTAGGAGAGGAAGGGGCTGCATAGACAACATTTATGTGTTGAACTTTCTGTTAAATAGGCAGGTGACGAGGAAAGAGAGGAAGATGGTAATTTTCTTCATTGACCTAAAGGCGGCCTTTGCCTCGGTGGACAGGGAGGTGTTAGTAAAGGCGATGAGGAGGAGAGGAGTGAGGGAGGGGCTAGTGGAGAGATGTGAGGAGGTGTTGAGGGAAACTGTATGTAGGGTAAAGGTGGGGGACGAGATGGGGAGGGTGTTTTGGACAGCTAGAAGAGTAAGGCAGGGTTGCCCACTGAGCCCTAGCCTGTTTACGCTGCTATTGTCGGATTTGGACGAGGAGCTGGAAAAGGGTGGATGGGGAGGGGTGAGGTTAGGGGGTAAAAAGGTTTACACCCTTGCGTATGCCGATGATGTGGCGGTGTTGGCGGAGGATGAAGAGGGAATGAAGGGGATGATGGCGAGGCTGGAAAGGTATTTGGATGGGAAGGGGCTACAGCTGAATGTGGGAAAGTCAAAGATGATGCGATGTAGGAAGGGGGGGGGGGAGGTGGAAGAAGGTGGTATGGAGATGGAAGGGAAAGGAGGTGGAGGAGGTGAAGGAGTTCACGTATCTGGGGTATACCTTAATGGCGAATGGGGGGCAGGAGGCACAAGTGAGGGATAGGGTGAGGAAAGCGGCGGCGGTGATGGGGCAGGTGTGGGGTATTGGGAAGAGGAAGTTTGGGAAGGATTGGGGGAAAAGGGTTTGGTTGTTTGACAAATTGGTGTGGGCCACGATGGGGTATGGAGTAGAGGTATGGGGATGGAAAGAGAGGAAAGGGGTGGAGGGGTTGCAGGAGAGGTATTTGAGATGGGTGCTGGGGGTAGATTGGTGTACTCCAGGATATCTGGTGAGGGAGGAGTTGAGGAGGGACATGATGAAAGGAAGGGCGGGGATGAGGGCGTGGACATATGAGAGGAAGTTAGAGGAGGGGCAGGGGGGGAGCTGGCGAGGGATTGTTGGGAGGAGCTGAAAGGTAGGGCGAGGAGGGGAAAGGTGTTGGGGGGATGGGAGGAGGAAAGAAAGGGATTTTTTTAGGAGAGAGGGTGGACAGTGGAAGGAGTGGAATTGGTGAGGGGAAGGGGAGAATTGAGGGGGGAGGAGCTGGTTTGCAGGGAAAGAAGGCGAGAGGAGGTGGAAAGATGGGAAAAGATAAGTAAATCCAGATATAATAGGTGGTATGGGAGGATAAAAGGAGGGGGGGTGCCTGGATATTTGAAGAGGGGGTGGGGGGAGAATAGGTGGAGAAGAATGGCAAGGTACAGGTTGGGGAATGAGATGAGAGGAGGGAGGTATTGGAGGGAGGAGGAGGAGAGGAAATGTAGGATGTGTGGATGGGGGGAGGAAACGTGGGAGCACGTGTGGGAGGTGTGTACGGAATGGGGGAAGGAAAGGGGATGGCAGGAAGTGGCGAGGGAGGTATTGTGTGACGAGGGAAGTGGAGAGGAATGGATAAGGAGGGTGGAAGAAATGAGGGGGGTTACTGTGGAAGAGTGGAAGAGTAAGGAATGTGAGAGACAGGAGGCGAGCGGAAGCGGGGGTCAGAGGTTAGGGTGGGTAGGGGAAGGAAGGGCGTGCGTGGCGGGGGAGGGAGAGCAGGGGAGCGGGATTGGGGGGGGGGGGTAGAGAGTAAGGCGTTTAGGTTTAAGGAGTGAAGGGGAGAAGGAATTAAGAGTAGGATTAAGAATTGTAAACCCCGAGGGGAAACAATAAAGTATTACAATAAAATTACTTACTCATTGCTAATTGTACTATATGTTTGAATGTACTGAATGATTGTTTTTGCTATTTTCCGTACCAACTATATTTCTCTGCCACAGAATCCTCTATTAATTTATTTAATATCATCAACGCCATTATCGAAATATTGCTTCTACAGCTCCTCTTCAATAAATGAATCTATAAAAAGTCATTAATAAATTATTTTAGTCATGAAAACTGGCTTCATTAAAAACAGCATTCATGTAACGCCAATCACAGGGTGCATTGAAGCGAAGTAATGAAAAAATAACAATCACCATTACTTTAAATAATTGAATGGAAAGTGAAATGAAAGTTATACAGTATATGCATGTTTACGAGGAAACTGTGTGAAAATTAAAAGCTTGTAGCACAGAAAGCACAGAAATATATGTTTTTCAAATAATTAAACAACTGCAGTTGGTTAATAAGCATAAAATATATTATATTAGTTACTTTAACTTAAAAATAAACCCCTGAATTTGAATAATTCATATCTATTACTTGTGAAAGATCTGTTTTTATCCTGTCCTTATGTACCACAACAGAAAACACAAGAACATTTATACTTACATTCCTTTAAACATAGAGCTCGCTCTTTCATTCTCTCACGGTTTCCTCTGCAGTCGTTTCATCGTTATCTCCTTTCTTTTTCTAACTCCCAACCGCTCTTTAGTTTAGGTTGTAGAGCAGTAGTTAATGCCGAACCTCGCCTACTCGCCATTGTAATTTTAATTTTAATTTTAACTGTAATGGTACAATAAAGTCATTTAATTATAATAATATTGTCCAAATATAGTAGGGATGCTTGCAGGGAGAAGACAGCCCTTAGAAGTGTCTTCTTGGAAACAGTGTTTTTCAAAATGTTTTCAAAATGATTCTAACACAATAAGACGTTCTTGGAAACAGAGTTTTTCAAAATGATTCTAACACAATAAGGCGTTCTTTGAATGTACGAAATTCTGGCCGAGACCCATGTTCTGTAACCAACGGAAATCTATATGAAACAAAAAAATATTTCTTTCTAAGAAGTTCGACTTAACCTACAAATAGTATATACTCATAGGTTCTACTTACCCGTGATATGTCAAACCTTCACCAATTCACTCAGGTCTCCTGCGCCACAAAACACCCACGTTCTAACCATTTTTATTACTTAAAAGCAATTAATAAGTAATCACGCTCTAACTATTTACGCTTGTGCTTTCCTACGTGCTTTGGCTTTGCAACCCGTCGCGTCGCATGTGAGTGACGTTACACAACGCCTAGAGCTTCACCACGCGGGTTTGGGAAGTTCCACCAGCGCCAATACTATTATTCTTTTTATTGTTATTAGCATTGTTGTTGTTGTCGTCTTGTATAGAAAAAATATATGAATATTTAATTGTCAGTATTTATTGTAATTTAATTAATTCCCCTACATTTTTTATCCTTTCCGTAATATCACACGAATTTTGCCGATACATCAGTGCTGTAAAATCTCCGAAAAGTTACGGGACTATTGCTATAAAATCACCGAAACGTTGCGGGACAATTGCTGTAAAATCTCTAAAACGTTGCGAGACAATTGCTATATTCGAAACTATTTCACAAACATATTTTAATTAATGTTAACAAATATTACCAGCTGCCTTCGTCGAATTCATTTTTATTTGTTGTTTCTTCTTCGTTGATTTTATGAAAATGAAATTTGGTACACTTCCACTGCGCACCTCAACACATAATCCCACCAGAAATTAGTTGATTAACAAGAAAGCTTTAAATAACAATCCTAATTGTGAAGAATTTCGAGTTTGTCTTCTTGAAAGCCACGTTCTCGCGTTAAAAATTTTCATAAAAAAATTCATCATGCAGAAAAGTTGCTGTAAAATCTCAGAAACGTTGCAGAAAAGTTGCTGTAAAATCTCAGAAACGTCGCAGTAAAATCTCAGAATCGTTGCTGGGTAATATTGCACCGCAACATTGCTGAAATGTTGCAGGAATCTTCCTATGTTCGCCCCTGTGCAACATTGCACCGCAACGTAACTGCAACCTTTCTGCAATGTTTCTGCAACGTTTCTGCAACCAACTGTGCTGTATGGGAATCCATATAATATGCCACGCGTAAATAAGAAGGTTCCGGGGCTGATGAAGGACGAAAATAACGGTGCGATAATGACTGAATTCGTAGGTCTTAGATCGAAAATGTATACACTTCGCGTAGATGGCAAAAACGATACGAAAAAGGCGAAAGGCGTCAAGACCAACGTCATAGCCAGAACGATAACTTTCGACGACTACGCGCAGTGTTTGCACAGGGAGATCGAAATGGTTCGCAGACAATCATGCATACGGTCTAAATTGCATAAAGTGTAAACCATTTCGGAATCCAAAATCGCTCCAAGTCCGTACGACGACAAGCGGTATATCGCACCCGATTCGACCGACACTCTGCCCTGGGGACATTACCAAATTCCAATGTAAAAAAAAAATAGAAATTGTATTTATTGTATAATATAACAAAGAAATTTGAAAACTTCATATCGAAATGGTGTGTAGTTTCATAAAGAGCGAGGGAGAAAAGCAGACAATAAAAATAGGATTCTGGAATATCTATGTCTCTGTTCTATGAATTCCCCGAATTTAGTGAAAATCTTTCTTTACTATCCACTACACATCATGTCGATATGAAGTTTTCAAAATTTTGTGAGCGTGTTACAGCGGTGTGATATCATCGGGTGAAACTTTAGACTCGTGCTGCGCTGTTAAAGCTATACGTGATAAATCTCTTGTTGATTGCGAACTGCTGGCATGTGCCTTTGAATGATATTATCGACGTCGTTTGCAGCAAAATGTTAAATAAAATTGGTCACTCATGTACATGTATCATTGTATTTATTGAACCGTGTATTATTATTATTTTACAATACATTATTTTTATTTATCCAAGAATTGTGTGATTTATCAAAGCCCAACCACTTGACGTACACCTTATCCCCCTTTCTACGCAACACTTTTTCCACTAGATACACATCAGGATCAGTGACGCGTTGCAGCTCGTGTTCATACAATCCTCCGGCAACAGGTTTTCCACAGGAATCGACGAGCAGATACGTGGCGGGATTAGTTGCCTGTACTTTGACTATCTTAAACACCTCCGTTGTCCAATTCGGTGTATAGCCTTTATCGAATATGGTTTTAAATTTGCTCACGCGCACAAACTCGCCCAATTTGAATCTCGCTGGAGCAGCGATCTTTATGTTGCTGTACACGGTGGCTAGCAGCTTATCGGCGATCGCAGGGGTAACATCGCAAGGACGCATTCCGATGGTTCTATGTTTTCGTGCGTTATACTCTGCAAGTAGACGCGTTGCACATTGGTCCATCTGTAGGTTCCATTGAGCGTAAACAGTTTCCACATATTGTTCTTCAAAGTTCGATTGAAACGTTCTACGACGGAGGCCTTCATCACCGAATACGTCGAATAGTGATTAATGTCATCGGCGTTGTAAAATTCTTTTCCTTGATCGGTTTGCAAATTTTTCGGATATCGATCTTTAAATATCTTTGCAAACGCTTTAGTCACCTCAGCGCCACTTTTAGTCTTGAGCGGTAACGCCCACGCATACTTGCTCAGCACATCGATGACCGTGAGTATGTAGTGGTGACCCTGGGTGACCCATCGCCAGTATGCACGCATTTCTACAATGTCAGCTTGCCACAGATCATCGTATCCATGCACTATGACGCGCCTCCGTGGGAAATGTCTTCGAGCTGGAGCGTGCAATTCCTCAACGAGTTGTCGCTTCTTGTGGCTGTGGTTTTCTTTACTCTTGGATTTCGATAATGGCTGCATGTTTGATCGCAGAGGAGTCTTTGACACGAATGATGCGATAATTATCGTGTACGTGCATTATGTGCTTCCCGTCGGTCCCAGGAAATTCTGGACAAGTTGCTGCTCCGTAGCAAAAGCGGATATAGCCTCTTTAACTTTACAAATTTCGTTGTCAGGCTGTGGGATAAAATTCAACGCTTGCGATACCTTTTGAACGCTGTTTTGCAACGTCAGCATATCTCTTTGAAACACCACCAGCTTCCTCTCTAATTCTTCCTGCTGCTCTCTCAAAAGTTTAATGCTCTTTTCCACGTATAGTTTATTGACGGCATCGGTGTCGGCCACCGGCTGAGCTACGCGTCGTATCTTGCGTGATTTTGCATCAAAGTCGGCACCAACCACGCAAAGAGCGTTATCTCGCATGTAATTTCGAAGCACACCGTTCCATTTGTAATAGTCCATTCTAGCTGCTCCACTCTTCTCGAGCAATACCCCAAATTTGTTGATCGGCATCTCGATGCATACTATGCACATCATTGGTGTGTGGTTTAATTTATATAATGAGGCCTATCTCGCGGAGTTATCGACATCGGTGCATACAGTATCGTCAGGAATTCTCTTGAAAGTCAGTTCGTAAAGGCCGACTGTTCCTCTGTATTGTACACCATCTATGATTATATTGTCATCCTTGTCTATATCGAAAGCCTTATCCCCAAGCATGGGTCCACTATCTTCAAAGTATACGCCGTACACATAGTCAATTGATGTATTCTTATCACCACTTAGGATTGCGCTCATGTATTTTTGCCCCAGCGGACCGATATGGCTGCGAAACGTTTCTTGTCCCTCGGGTGTTTGGAGTTGTTGCCTAACAGATGTTGCCAACGGCTCGTTGGGACCAGTTTCGAAAACGTCATCATCAATGGTTGAGAGCGATTGTACATGAGGAAATGTAGTTATTGGCGTTGGTGGAACCGGAGAATCGTTTGACGTGGCATTCCGTCGTTTCCGCTTTGATTGAACTGGTGTGGAGGTTACGGGTGAATATTCCGATGACGCGTGCGGTTTCCTCTTTGCCTTGCACGGTGTGTTCCCTTTCGGATGAATTTTTGTTTTAGGCGTTAATTCTCTTCAACGTCTGTGCTCATCAGCGATGATTTGTCAACTTCTGCCGCTGCGGTATTTTCCATAATATGTTTTAAGGGTTCTACGATAGGCTTAAAGTATCTCTCCAACGCAATATCTTCCTCCATCTAGCCAGTCTTCAAAGCCTGATGTTTCTTGCGAATGGCTTCGCTGGTTTTTGCAATTTCCTTCGCTATTCTCTCGCGATCCTTAATCTCCAGAGCATCGATATCAATCATCATTGTACCGCAGATGTTGCTTTCCCACCGACGTGTTGATGACAATTGACCATCTCACGGTACGGCAAACTCGTTAAATCCCTTTCTATAACGTCCATTAGACATCGCGCTATCCTTGTCTATCACCGCGAGACCATACTCCCGTTGCCAACAATTACGACACAAAGCGCAGAAATCCTCGTAAGTCATGTCAGTGTTTACGTGAACGTTGTACACATGTTTCAAGTTGGTACCATCCTGCTTAAACAGAATCAGCAGATTCGCATTGTCGCGTATAAGATGTTTGGGAATCTTTGCATACGTCTGACAGAGATAGAAACAATCAACGTTCGAGTGGCGCCCCATTGCAAAGTACTCCCTTATCGTATCTTGCTTGTCGCATGCCACGTCATCAAAGATAAAAATAGAATTCGGAAGCGATTCGCACGGTGGGATGACGTCACTGTTATTCGAAAACGTAAAGTAGCCAATTTCATCTATCGGAGTTAATAAATTCTCCAAATTCTGATATTTCGGCTGTTGCAACGACTTGGAATACACGTACACGTTCTCAAAGCGGACGCCGTGTGGACTTTCCAACAAGCTCACCAGCACCGCAAATTAGGCAGCGGATAGTGTTTGGTAGCATGCTACCATGTCTGCGTCTTGTTTTCGGGGACATCATTTGCGATTTATCGTCAAAATTTATCACGCGTATCGTTACAGGTTGTCGCACGAATCGCATCCTCTCCGTGAACTGTGAAAAATGATTTTGCTACATCGAAGCGGCGACGCACTCTATTTATAGGTCCGCGCCGAAACAGGACTGCTCAGTATTCAAAATGCTTCTGATCCTGTCGGATAATTGTGATATTCGAGACCTAACCTCTGAGCAGTTGAAATACATACCAAAGATTATTCTACAGCACGAGTTTGACAGACACATTGAGCAGTTGTGGGACAGGCTCCTGCAGCATATAAAAGCCGATTCTGAGGTTCGGCAGCATCGTCGGTGCTTGGAACATTATAATCGCCCTTGGCAGCGAACGCATATCGACGGTCCAGCACCATTGATTAAAAACTGTAGCGAATGTCACCGACGAGAGTAAAGAAAGGCTGTGGTCTGTTAAATCGGGCGATAAACGCGCTACCTATCGAATTGCATATTCCGGGATATCAGTTTTGCGGTCCAGGAAATCATCCGATAAAACGATTGGCTAGAGGTGACCAAGGCATCAATCCGTTGGACGCAGCGTGTCGCGAACACGATATTGCGTATTCGCGTAGCAACGACCTCGGTGAAAGGCACGCGGCAGATAAAGTTCTCGCTGACAAAGCGCGAAAACGCATCGTTGTGCAAGACTCGACTCTGGGTGAAAGAGGTGCTGCTACAGCTATTTGGGCAACTATGAAGGCCAAGACCAAAATCGGAATGGGGATAATAACAAAAACCCGCAATAGGACTCCAAAGAGAGTATCGCAAAAGCGGATTCTTCCGGTGGCAAAACGGGGTGGTATATTACCACTTCTCCCACTGCTAGGTGTTCTCGGATCGTTAGCTGGCGGAGTGGCGGGGATTGCCAAGGCGGTAAACAATAATAAGGCGGCGCAACATCAACTGCAGGAAATGCAACGTCAGAATCTCTCCATGGAAGGTCGTGGACTTTCTCTCGCGCCATACAAGCGCGGACAGGGAATATCGAAACGAAAAAAAAAAACTTCGAAAAGAAAATAAAAACGCCCGCGGGCGTAACTACCTATGCACAATTGGAGGAGTTGGCAAAACGTATACGTATTCCATTCTTTAGAGGTGCTTTTATGCGCAACGCACTACCAGCCGGAGGAGTACATCGAAACGGGAGCGGTATCGTAAATTTGGACAATGTCGAGGGGCCGGGGACTCATTGGGTGGCGTATGCGATGTCGAGCTATATATTTCGACAGCTTCGGGAATCTTCGACCGCTTAAGGGGGTAGACACGGGTAATGCAGCGCTCTGTATACCGACATAATCTGGCCCGAAACATGGGTTTGCGCCCTGACGTTGTTTGTCCTTATATGATCGAATTTTGGGTTGGGCGAGGTCTCATTCGAAAGAGGAAGGTTTAGTGCAGCGCGCTCTGCTCATGGTTCGACGAGATTGTGTTGATATCCAATAATACGAGTGTTCAAAGTAGAGCAAATGTCGACAAAATACACCCGCAAGAATCCAAGTATTTTTAGGTCACTAAACAAGTTTTGTAACTCAAACGATGAGCAGAGCGCGCTGCCCTGAACTTTCCTCTTTCGAATGAGTCCTCACCCAGCCCAAAATCTGGTCATATAAGGACAAACAACGTCAGGGCGTGATTGCGTTCCCAAATACGAGTTCCGCCGTATTGGCGATAATACAGAGCAAGTCACGTGACAAATTTAGTTGAGATAATGGATACGAGATGGCGCCTACTCGGGAGGACTGCCAACGTGGAATCATAGCAAAACTGAAGCGTTAGCTGGATACATGTGCCACAGCAAAAGCGTGATACAGTCAATGTATGTATTTTTGGACGATTGTAGGTTAGATTATATGCATTTTAGGCATACATTGACTAGAAACTGCTGGAAACTGTATACATTTACTAAATTCACGCTTTTACTGTAACACATACATCACCGCTGCCGAATATATGTTATAATTATATGGCCACATTATTTCAAATAAAAAAAGAGATTGGAATTTTTTAATAACACTGGAAGTAATAATTTACTGATATATTTTCAGAATGTGGAAGTTACAGCAATTATTTGCAATTATTGCTTTTATTATTATTCTTCCGACTATTGTATATAACATATAACAAGGAAAAGTCTCCAAATCGGTCAACACTTGACTCCTCGATTTTTTTTGTAATTCTTTACGTTCCTATGCAGAGATGGGCATTATTTAATTAAAAGAATATACTTCCGAATGGCCCCAGTGACCGATCGACACGATGTTTGGGGGAAGGGTGTGTGTACCCTAAATCTAAAATTCTATTTAGCTTCGGGTATTTATTAGTTTCCTTTGTTTATTCGAAGGCCTTTCATCTTTGGCTTCGAATAATTTTTCATCTTTCATTATATCTTTATCCTAAGGTCGTATTCAAATATATTGGCCGGTCGATATGTTTTCGCGAACAGCGATCGAGGAGAAATCAGCCATCACCATCTGACGATCCTGGGTTTGTCAGTTGCAGTTCCCCAGCCACCGAAGGGTATGGTGGGGTAACGGGAATGCTGCTCGGCCCCGTCTGAACGTAGCCGTGTGGCTGTTATTTATTCTTATTGTCAGCGTAGTACATATGTAGTTGTGTGCGTCACGAAGTTATGCGTAGACCAATACGAGATGAAGCTAACGAGAAAGAATCAATGTTCTCACCAATAAAGCTCCTGAATTTTTTCGGAGCTAAGGCCTAAGGCACACCTATTCTAATGCGTGTATTTCTACACTACGGTTTGGCCTATACATGACAGAAGCTTGGCGCTATCCCCACCACTTCTGGCTCACTCGTGTTCTGCGATGACGAGAGAATACGCGTTACGAATAGGAGTGTGCGGATCGTCCCGCGGCTCGGATTCTCGGCCCTCGGGACGGGTCGGAAAATTTCGGGCGGGATCGGGCGGGGTCCCGATACTTTCGTATTGCTCGAGATCCCGACGGTTTCGGGATCCCGAGACTCGATTCGGGCTACAAGCATGACCGCCATGAGCGGGCAATTTGATTTCAGGTCGGCTTGGCAAAACTCGGACGCGATCGGCTCGAAAGCCAGCTATTACAAGGGGACCGAGACGGAAGGAATTAGGTATATCATTTATATAGATACCAGAGTGATAAGTTTTTACCTTTCTGTCTCCTGTTGAATCATAATTGGTATCTTATTATTTATTTACATATATATGTATTTTCAATGCTACCAAATAGTCTGTGAATACTGAATACGTCCATATACGTACTTAAATAAATACCATGTTCAGAACTTGGGAAGAAGACTATTTTTATATCGACAATATTTTAAAATCTGAATAAAATATACTTCACACTTAGTAGTTTATGTAAAGGGAATATATAGGGTATTATCTTTTTCCGGATAGGTTCAGATTTAAAATAGAAAACGTACGAACTATAAGCATACAAAAAGGAATATTTCCTGGATGTTTCATAATAACAACAATATACAGGAGGCGAATATTTTATTATTTCAAATTAACGTGTAAGAAACATAATTTTTCTATGTTCTCAGGTAATAATTTTAATCTATTACTGGTAACGATATCGTCCGATCGCGTCCAAGTTTTGCCGAGCCGACATGAAATCAAATTGTCCGCTCATGGCGGCTATGCTTGTAGCCCGAATCGAGTCTCGGGGTCCCGAAACTGTCGGCATCTCGAGCAATACGAAAGTATCGGGACCCCTCCCGATCCCGCCCGAAAGTTGCCGGCCCATCCCGAGCCCGAAAAATCGGGTAACCGCACACCCCTTGTTATGAAACTCACCGGCCAATAAATCTGAATACGATCTTAGAAGTTCGAATAACCGACGAGAACCTTTGTGTCCCGAGCCGCGCGAGATTGCCGTGCTCAGCGATGTGTCATCGATTATAAAGAAACAGAATTTGTTTATTTTTCATCGTATCAATATGAAAGTGCCACAAATGTATTCCTGGCATTCTCCCGATTAAATTGACCGAAAATAATTTAAATCGGACTATTTTTAAGGAAACGGGCTTTCAATTCTGCAAACAATTTTGCACGTAATTTCCTTAATTTTGGTCCGAATTATATCGTTTTTGGGGCCAATTTGATCGAGAAAACATGAGGAATCGACTGACGTCACTTTCGCAAAGATCTGATTATAAATGCAGAACTGCAGATTTGCCACTGCTTAGCGCGCAACATTGTATGGCCCCGCTGGTTTCGAGCGTCGATTTCTTGCCAGCGTGCAGGACAAGAGGGGACTTGTCATGGCGCAGGAAAGTCACCCTTATATAGAACTCAAATCGAAAAAGACTTTGCTGACAAACTTTATATTCATGTCAAACAAATACTTTAACTGTAAAATTTAGACGACAAACTATTGTTGAATATCGCCAGTTCTTTCATATGCATCACTTGGTTGGGAATTCCTGATCCCACCTTTTCATGCATTTACCTATTGAAATGTTGCTTCAAGTCATCGGGAAATTGAAATGCTTTTTCTTGCACATACATATATCTGTTCGCGAGTAGGTGTCACGAATGACGCGACTTTGGTTTCCCAAATAAATTCACATTTATCAGGGCCCTCGTCTGAACCGCTTGTGTTAAGAAATCATCTATGTAACGACATCTACCAGCGCCGAGCGTACTCCGGTGTGACTAATCCTTGTCAGCCCCACCTCGCTCACGCGGAGCATCGATCATGCGCTCCCTTCCATCGATCGGCGATCGCTGGAAGGGGAAAACTCGCGGATTCGAGGAAATCCACGCCGATTTCCTCGATCTACTAGTTGACGAGCCGTCTATCAGGTAACACCTTCTAATCGCTTCCGCCGATCGCTTGCTTTGCTTCGGTTAATCGCTGCGCTTAAACGCTTCGCTTTGTTAAGGACCTCGGGCCGAGTCCACGTGCTTTGTAGCTTAGATAAAGTCCTACAGCGTAGGAATTGCCGTGCTAAAGCATATTAAGAGACAAAGTGTAATAATTGTGCTCCAAAGACTTCTTTATTGTATATAACTGTAAATAGACTTATACTTAAGATTAAATTAGTGTTAACTAAAACCTTAAATCTAACGCCAGCCTCCACGCGAGTTTCCCAGTCCTAGTAACGTGCGGTTCCGAGAATATTGCTAACATTTATTGGTCCTTCGAGCCGGAGCCGCGCCGTTGGAGTCTGCGATTTCTGGAAGCTTCGGGATCCGTCGGGAGTGCGGTGTAACCGTCGCGCGTGACCTATCGAAAACAATGAGTCATCTCATAACGGGCCAACGTGACCTCTGCGGTCGAATCTCACGCGCGTACGAGAATTTAAGGAAATTAGGCGCTAATAATTGGACCAAGGCGAACGTATCTACCCGCTTAGAGGCCCTACGCAAAAATTGGGCAAAATTCGAGGCGCAGCATGATAAATTGATCGCCATGACCACCGACCCAGAGCTAGCGGAAGACCCCTACTTTAGCGAAGGTCAACCGTCGGCGATGGAAGAGATCTTCCTTGACCAGGAAGCTCTGCTTGTAGGAAAATTAGAGGAGCTCACCAAATTGGAGGAGGTAGCGAAGCGTACCGTAGAGCGCTTCTCTCGGGACGATTCGACCTGAGAAAGCGCGAAGTCAAATGGGCGATCAAAGGCCTCGCTCCCGCAAATTCCGCTGCCTAAATTCACCGGGCTGCACAAAGATTGGCCCGCCTTTCAAGACCTGTTTCAGTCCCTCGTGGTCCGGGACGCGACCTTGTCCGATGCGGAACGGTCGTATTATCTGCGAGGCGCCGTGACCGGAGATGCTGCTAAACTTCTGCGAAACATGTCCGTAAGGGACGAGAACTTTAAGGCGGCATGGAAACTGCTGGAAGATCGGTATGCTAACGAGCGGTTAGCCGTTAAAACGCTGATGGCGGCCATCTTTAATTTGCCCATGCTTACCCGAGAGTCCGGGCCGGAACTCAAGGACCTTTACTATACCATGTGCGAATCCGTGGAAGCCCTCGCGGCCCTGAAAAGGCCCTACGATGCCAGCGGCGACTGGCTTGTGCACCTGATAGTCGGTAAACTCGATCCCCAATCACGGCGTGAATGGGAGACACTCCACGGCAGGGACAAACGGCCCTCGACTTTTGACGAGTTGAAGGAATTTGTGGAGGGACGAGTCAATACCATGGAGGCCTTGGAGGAGCCGTCGCAGGGACACGCCGGACGAACATCAAGGAACAAGCCAGCTGGAACACAGAAAGCCGCCAAGGTCCATCAGGTGAGCAAACCTCGAAGCCCATCTGACCAATGCACGCTCTGCGGAGCGAGTCACTTTATTCTATTCTGCGAGGAGTACAAATCTAAGAGCCCGAAGGAGCGAAAGGGTATATTACTCGACAAACATCTTTGCTTCAATTGTTTGGGAAAGCATCGAGTCGCCGATTGCAAATGTGACAAGCGTTGTCAGGAATGTATGCAAAGACACCACACCTCCATCCACGATGTAACCTCCAGCGCTGCGCCAGCCAATAACACGGAGGTCTCAGTCAATCTGGGAACCTCCGAGCCGAGTAAGGGCCTTTCTCGGCCTACGGAGTGCTTCCCGCCAGTCCTGTTAGCCACTGCCAGGATCATGGTGAGGTCCCCAGATGGAGAGTCCCGAACGGTACGAGCGCTCATCGACCAGGGGAGCGAGGTCTCTCTAGCCACGGAGGCACTGGTGCAATTGCTGCGACTTCCCAGGAAGCCCACCAACGTGCAGGTGATCGGAATCGGCAACCAGCGGACGGAGCGCGTGAGGGGGAGCGTCCACATGGAGTTCACGCCAGTTGGAGGTCGGGGCCCACGTCGGGCAACCACAGCGCTGGTGCTGCCGCGTATCACGGCCTATTCTCCGCAGGCCTGTCCAAATCGAGACGCTTGGACCCATCTGAAGGGCCTACCGCTAGCGGACCCGAACCTCACCGAGGGTGCCCAAATCGACGTCCTGTTGAGTGCGGATGTGTACTCACTAATTCTGGAGGACGGCTTCCGCAAGGGGCGAGGCGGCGAACCCATTGCTCAAAAGACGATCCTGGGCTGGATTGTCTCGGGCCTCGCCATGCCCTCAGATCGCAACGCAGCCGGAGTATCAGCTGGACTTGTCACGCTCAAGTGCACGATGGAGCGCGACCTCGTGCCCATGGTCCAGCGATTCTGGGAACAAGAAGAGGTGAGGGTGGTGACTTCCCTCAATGCTGACGACCAGGAGTGCGAAGACTACTTCGTTAGTACTCACCAACGCCTACCATCGGGTCGCTATATGGTGCGACTCCCCTTCAAGGAGACGGAAGGATTGGGCGATTCTCGAGCCGGGGCAGTCCGATTCCTTCGACGTACCGAGGCCAAGTGCTGTCGGGCCCCCGACTTCAAGGAGGCCTACGATACATTTCTACGTGAGTATGAGGAGCTACGGCACATGAATAAACTCACTGAATTCCACCCAGAAAAGGACTGCTACTACTTACCACACCACGGGGTCTATAAGGAAAGCAGCACTACCACAAAGCTACGGGTGGTGTTCAACGGCTCCTACGCCACCACCTCCGGTAAATCACTGAATGACCTCCTCATGGTAGGGCCCAACTTGCTACCGGGCCTGCCCCAAGTGTTGTTGCGCTGGAGGATTCATCGTATCTGCCTGACCGCGGACATCGAGAAGATGTTTCGGCAGATACTCGTTCACCCTGGGGATCGGCGATTCCAACGGATACTATGGCGACGGCCTGATGAGCACGACGTAAGTGAATTTGAATTAAATACTGTCACTTACGGACTAGCTTGTGCACCCTACCTGGCCATCCGCACGCTGCGGCAACTGGCGCAGGACGAGCGCTCCAATTTTCCACGAGCGGCAACGATACTGGAGAGAGACGTGTACATGGACGACGTGCTGACGGGAGCCGACTGCGAGGAGGAAGCGAAGGACATTCAGTCGGAACTACGCTCACTCTGCAGGGCGGGCGGCTTTAACCTGAGGAAGTGGTTATCTAATGCACCCACCTTACTCGAGGGGCTCCCAGGCGAAGAGGCGCCAGCGGCCGTCAACTGGGAGGAGGACACCTTACACACGGCGCTGGGTGTCCACTGGCACGTGCGTGGAGACGAATTCCGAGTACAGGTGGCGGGGGATACTTCCAGAGCACCGGTCACCCGCCGCACTGTACTCTCACGCGTCGCTAGGATTTTCGACCCCCTCGGACTGCTGGCCCCGGCAACTGTAAAGGCCAAAATATTCTTGCAATCCTTGTGGTTATTAAAAATAGATTGGGATACTACCCTGCCACCAGCCGAGGAGAGGGAATGGACCCAGTTCCTGACTGATCTGCCGAGCTTGACCAGGGTCCGCGTGCCACGTTGGCTGGGTCTCCACTCTAAGGTCCAGCAGATTGAACTCCATGGGTTTGCGGACGCGTCGGAAAGGGCCTTTGCCGCCGCTGTCTACTTGCGCGTCGTGGACCACGACGGAAGTGCGCAGGCGTATCTGGTCACGGCTAAGACCAAGGTGGCACCATTACAGCGAGTCACAATTCCTAGGCTCGAACTATGCGCCGCTACGCTACTGGCTCGACTTGTGACCACCACGAAAGGGACCTTACCACTGGACGGCGTCCAGACCCACCTATGGAGCGACTCCAAAGTAGTCTTGGATTGGATCAGGGGCCATCCGTCCCGCTGGAAGAGTTACGTCGCCAATCGGGTGTCCGAAATCCAGCGGGAACAACCGGAAGCCCTTTGCCATCACGTGGCGGGAAGCGACAATCCAGCCGACTGCGCCTCCAGGGGACTACAGCACAATCAACTTCCCCTATTCGAGCTATGGTGGAGGGGCCCCGCCTGGCTCACTGGATCCCCGCATTGGCGGAGCGACTCTGCGAATCAGGAAGAGACCACGGATCTGGAAGCCCGAGCTGTGTCCAACTTGACCACCAATGTGAAAAAGGTAACCTACAATTACCTTTTGACTCTGTATTCCTCTCTCCAGAAGCTCCTGCGGATAACGGCTTGGTGCCTGCGCTGGCCACGACGTCGAGAGCCACGCCCAGGCGGAGGGCACTGCTTGTCACCGGCGGAACTGGAAGCAGCACGCCAACACTGGATCAAGCTGATTCAGCGCCTGGAGTTCCAGGAGGACTGTCGGCGACTGGAGATGCAAACTCCACTGGCGAGTCACAGTAAGCTACTGCGACTCACACCCTTCTTAGATCCCCAAGGGTTACTGCGGGTCGGGGGTCGCCTCAAACACTCCAGACTGCCCTCCTGGGAGAAGCACCCGATCATACTGCCAAAGGAGGGTCACCTTACGGAACTATTGATCGACGAAGCCCACCGACGAACCCTCCACGGTGGGACTCAGCTTACCTTAGCGGTATTGCGTCAAAGGTATTGGATACCGCAGGGTCGAAGACGGGTTAAGACCCACATCCATCGCTGCGTCACTTGCATCCGCTGGAGATCGGCACCAGGACAGCAGCTCATGGGGGACCTGCCAGCGTACCGAGTCACTCCAGCCAGACCCTTTGTACAAGTTGGCCTGGACTATGCCGGACCCTTCACCCTGTTGGCTTCTCGGGGCAGGGGTCAACGCACACACAAGGGTTATGTCGCTGTGTTCCTGTGTCTAACAACGCGAGCCGTTCACCTAGAAGTCGTTTCTGATTATAGTACAGAGGCCTTCCTCGCAGCATTACGGCGATTTACCTCAAGAAGAGGCACCTGTTCCATCATCTACAGCGACCAGGGCACCAATTTTGTGGGCGCAGCCCGGGAGCTACGCGACAACCTGGGACCCATCTACAACAAAAGCGAGGTTATGCAGGCCCACTTACTGAAGGAAGGCATAACCTGGAAGTTCAACCCCCCGGCTGCCCCACACTTTGGAGGTATTTGGGAGGCAGCCGTTAAGTCTACTAAGCATCACCTACGGAGAGTGGTCGGCGACCAGCACCTCACGTTTGAGGAGATGATGACGCTGCTCACCCAGATCGAGGCGTGCTTGAACTCTCGCCCACTGCAGCCGATGAGCGACGACCCTGGTGACGTCACGGCCCTCACGCCGGGGCACTTCCTAATCGGCGACGCTCTTCTGGCCGTACCGGACCCCGCGGTGGAGGACGTCCCCAGGTCACGCCTATCTAGATGGCATCTACTACAACAGATGAGACTGCAGTTCTGGCGTAGCTGGTCCCGAGAATACCTGCAGTCTCTCCAAGCGCGAAATAAATGGATGCGACCACATCCACAGCCACGTGTTGGGGACATGTGCATTTTGAAGAATGAACTTCTCCCTCCCAACAAATGGCCGCTCGCTAGGATTACCCGATTGTGTCCCGGTCCGGACGGGCTGACGCGTGTAGCACACATAAAGACGGCGCGTTCGGAATTTGTAAGACCGATCGTAAAATTAATCTTCTTACCTTTTGTACAGAGCAATGAGTCTACCGAGACACTGCACTGAATCACTACCGATTCACTACGAGAGACGATCTCCGCGTCGAGCCGGTGGCGGCGCTGCTAACAGCGAGCCAATCAACGTCGAGTTAGCCGCTGCATTCATTCATTCATCTATCGATGAAGGCGGGCGGGAAATGTTAAGAAATCATCTATGTAACGACATCTACCAGCGCCGAGCGTACTCCGGTGTGACTAATCCTTGTCAGCCCCACCTCGCTCACGCGGAGCATCGATCATGCGCTCCCTTCCATCGATCGGCGATCGCTGGAAGGGGAAAACTCGCGGATTCGAGGAAATCCACGCCGATTTCCTCGATCTACTAGTTGACGAGCCGTCTATCAGGTAACACCTTCTAATCGCTTCCGCCGATCGCTTGCTTTGCTTCGGTTAATCGCTGCGCTTAAACGCTTCGCTTTGTTAAGGACCTCGGGCCGAGTCCACGTGCTTTGTAGCTTAGATAAAGTCCTACAGCGTAGGAATTGCCGTGCTAAAGCATATTAAGAGACAAAGTGTAATAATTGTGCTCCAAAGACTTCTTTATTGTATATAACTGTAAATAGACTTATACTTAAGATTAAATTAGTGTTAACTAAAACCTTAAATCTAACGCCAGCCTCCACGCGAGTTTCCCAGTCCTAGTAACGTGCGGTTCCGAGAATATTGCTAACAGCTTGTGAAATAGCGCACCAGCGAGAGACCCTCGGTCGAAGGCGACTTGAGTCATCCAGTACTGAATATGAAAATGTTCATATTCCTCATTACACCTTGATAAGAGTGTTACCACCGATGGATTGGTGAGTTTATGTCCACGAACATGAGTCGAGACGCAAAGCAATTCGGTCTATTTTTTTTTATGAATACATTATTAGGACACACACTACGTTCACTAAAAATGGACCGAATTCCTCCATATCTGACATCATTTTCATCGAGAAACCCTAAAAACTCCATTGGTAATACTTTTCTCAACACTTATCAAACATGAACATTTTATCTGTCCCGTCGGTTTTATTGCTCTCGGCTGTCAACGGGTGGTCTACTGAGGCCCGAAGGTCCTCGCTCGCAACGAGAAAGCAAAACGGTGGGATGGGTAGGTCTTTCCCGATAATCCGAGCCCAACCATTTGCGTGCGCAGCTTCCTGTTGCACGTCAAAAAATTCTTTTAATTACAATTAGTAATTCAGTTTGTAAGTGCAATTAAATTAGGCGTCATTAAAATCATGCACAGTTCATTAATTTTAACTAATTGACCTATTCATTTATTTTTTAATTCATTAATGTAGTGCTCTGGTGAAGAACATCGTAATACGTAGATAATATTCTAGGCCCTAGAATCTACGATATTGTCAATGTACAATTGAAACGCACGCCACTTCACACTATCGTTTCTTAGCATTCATACGGCGTGATTTTCTAGCTAGTGTCGTCAGACGCGATGCTCGCCAACAA
Organism: Andrena bucephala; assembly: GCA_947577245.1. Classification (NCBI taxonomy): domain Eukaryota; kingdom Metazoa; phylum Arthropoda; class Insecta; order Hymenoptera; family Andrenidae; genus Andrena; species Andrena bucephala. The sequence continues at coordinate 87,803,230 of OX387716.1, read as the reverse complement.
TCATGTGTCTCGCTGAATTTCGTGGGCTTCGACGCTCGAAACCAGCGGGACTGTACAATGTTGCATGCTAAGCAGTGACGAAGCTGAAGTTCTGCAATTTCTAATCAGATCTTTGCAAAAGTGACGTCAATCGATTCCGTACAATTTTATATATAATGTTTGTTCATAACTGCTTTCTGCATTGGACGTGTAATAAGTGTATTTCATGTTCTGTTTTCGGTGCTTTGCTAGTAAAAAAATGTCTAACCTAACAAACTTCATTTTCTGGGGACATGCCCTCATCTATTTTTCCTTTTCACTTATTATTCCTTACTGCCAACGTAGAATATTGTAGCATAAACACATTTCAAGTAAATGTACAATGAATTTTCTACGTTTGCAGTAGCAGCAGACTTTCTGTTTAAAAAGTACAACGCAACAACTGAGAATTTCTTTCCACATTCAAAATAACATATGGAAATAGCAAACAGCTCCCTCTCGCGTGCACAGGCAGCCGCGTATCTATGGGTAATACCATTTCAGTGCAAGAAAAAACCTGCTGTAATACCGACCTGCCGAATCGGCCAGACCACGTGACGTGTATACCCCCTTAAGGAATTGGTACAATATCTGGATAAAGATGTCGTGAAAATCGAATACAATCGAACGTCTTATCAGAAGTAAAATCAGAGCCATTGTGGACAACTCTGTCTACGCTTTCTACAAACGATCGGCACCAAATTTAAGGATTAACTTCCCACCACTCTGATTCAGTACTAGTCGAGCCGTGCAGCTCGGAATATGTCGTTAACATTCACTCTAACCGGCAAGAGTAGCACCCTCGCGGTGAGCTACTTTTGAGCGATGATGTTTACGAGCTTGGTCTAACAACCTTTGAAACTTATCATACAATACCGAACATCGACTCGAGCAATGATAATTTCTACTTCGTCGTAAACTATGACATCAACAACAGCATTGATACCACTGATGAAACTATTAGGATTCCACACGGCTCCTACGAACTAGACGCCATTGCCACGTATTTGAGGCAGCGATTACTCGAGCGGTATCCTAAAAATCTCGGTGGCACCGATGACAACAAGGATGATGGTGACAACGATGTGTATCCTATAGTGTTGCGTCCCAACAACAACACCATGAAAAGCGAGTTGTACTGCTCGTTCACCGTAGATTTTACGAAGCGCAATAACATTGGAATGCTACTGGGCTTCTCGACGAATCGGGTATTAGAACCAGGGCGGTGGCACGAATCGGACGATCCAATTAATATTATGAACGAGAACATTATCCGTGTAGAATGTAGCGTGACCACTGGTGCGTACAACAATGGGAGGCATGTACATACGATACATGAATTTGCTCCGAGAGTCCCTCCAGGATATAAGATATCGGAAACGCCCGCGCAGAACATTTACCTTCCAATCACCGCACGGGTCATTACGGATCTAACGATACGCGTTGTGAATCAAGACGGACGGTTGCTCGATTTTCGAGGTGAAGAGATTACCATCAGACTGCACGTGCGACGACTGCGATAATACGCGTGGTGCGAACGAATGAGATGCTTGTGTTGAACGACTCCAGAAACCCGTTTCTTTCAAGTGAAATTGTTTACAACAACAACAACGACAACGACAACGACAACGACAACGACAACAACTGCAACTGCAACAGCTCTGATCACGCTAAAAAGAAGAGGCTCAGTGCTGCGAACATTGCATTTTTGAAGTCATTGGGATTCATTGTGCGCATATAAGTTGAAAAAAATGGCTGACATTCTAAGCATTGGAGGGAAGCCGACGTTTGATGATCGCATCGTGAAGCTTGAGAGTCACACATACAACCCATATGTCAACACAACGTTTGGATACAGCGATGAGATAAGAATACCGATACAGCAGCAGGATGTGTACACATTGCCGTGTGAAAGTTTCCTCTATGTGGAGGGGAAATTGAAGATAAATTAACGGTGACGTTGGGATTAATTGTGTGGCGTTCTTATTCGATGAGATTCGATACGAGCTGAATGGCGTGGAGATTGATCGCAACAGAAACGTTGGAATAACTAGCACGCTTAAAAACTATGTATCACTGACATCTGACGAAGACAAAAATATGGAGAATGCCGGATGGGGCTTGAAACGACGCGATGGGCTAATAGTGAAAAATCATTTCAATTTTTGCGTCCCACTCAAATATTTGCTGGGATTTTGCGAGGACTACAAACGCATGATTATTAATGCGCGTCACGAATTGATTTTAATACGATCGCGCAACGACAACAATGCTCTGATAGGATCACCGATGTTGGAACCAGAAATTGAATTACTTAAACTACAATGGCGGATGCCTCATGTGACGCTGAACGACATTAATAAGCTATCGTTGCTACGTACTTTGGAAAGTGGACAAAACCTGAGCATTTGTTTTCAATCGTGGGATCTGTCCGAGTAACCTCTCTTACAGAGCACGACCAAGCATTCGTGGGCCGTGAAGGCATCTGCACAGCTGGAGAAGCCTCGATGCGTGATCCTTGTTCTACAGACTGATCGAAAGAATGTGATGCCCGAAGATATTACTAAGTTCAACAACTGTAAATTGACCAATGTAAAACATTTTCTCAACTCGTAATTTTACCCATACGATGACATGAACTTGGACTTTGACAACAATAAGCATGCCATCTTGTTTCACATGTATACGCAATTCTGTAAATCGTATTATGGACATAGTTGCAACGAGGCATTCTTCATCGTGGCTGAATTTTTACAATTTGGTCCCCTCGTGTCGATTGATTGCTCGCGACAAAATGAGTCGATCAAGAATGGCACAGTGGATGTGCGCATAGAATTCGAGTGTAAAGAGAATGTGCCTGCAAATACTACGGCCTACTGTCTAATTCTGCACGATCTGGTGGTTGAATACAATCCGCTGACAAACGTGGTGCGCAAAATGAATTAAATTGCCACGCTACTTGCCCGCCCTCTCCTGTGCGAAAGATGTACAAAATTGAATCGTGAAAATCGAGATGCTTTACGAGAAAGACTGCATTCTCCCGTCTGTCTTGGAAGCGAGTGGACCTCGAAATTGTACCGATAATGGCTGTACCAACATTTGTTGACCTGCAAGGGTTCATCGTTGATGGAAGATTTGTCGTGAAGGAAATGGCTGTCCTACGAAAGGGATCAATTCTCTCGCACTATATTTTCGGGAGTTCGACGCCGCAATATCTTCTTACAACATCCGACAAATCAAGCATCCGGTGGTTGGTGGCAAAACATCAAGGACTACGGTGGGACGATGGAGACGTTCCGTATAGTATGGCTAAACAGCTAATTTCGAAAGCTGTAGCTGATGCAATCGATGAAGAAGATGACGCATCCCATATCGTATACGTTAAAGGGTTGCGGAAACGCGACTGGCTTGTCGATTTCCTCGATGAAAATACGAGAGCGGACGTGGTCATTGAGACGCTAGACATTGACTACGAGGATATTAGATCTCTAAATAAGCTAAATGTAGTTAATACTCTGCGATGTGTCAGACACGCAAAGCATTGTGCCTTGCAAAATGTATTTAAAATATTCAACTGGTGGTCTAAACGCCAGAGGAAAATTCATAAATAAAATGTAATCAATTTTTTTAAAGTACAGTGTGTCCGCGGGAAAGCTAAACAGCCGGCTTCCTCCTAAACTATTGGAGATAAAAATATAAAAAAAATAGGGAATTGCATGGTTCGAGGGGGCAAATTAATTAGCACGAACGAATTTTCTTATCGATTATTATTTTAAAAGATACGATGGTCAAGTTCGGTTTTTCAAATGGAACTATTTTTTTTGAACACCTGAGTTGATAGTGCGTTCCAAGACAAATTCAATAAGCTTTAATGTATACACTTTATTTTCACTGGTTTTTAAGATATTGCGCTTGCAAATTTACTGATTTTCACTGGAAGAAAACTGTCTGGTATAGCACGGACCGGGGACGTTCTTACTGGTTCCACGGGTGACACTGCCTTTTGAAATAGATACCTACCTGCCAAAGGTCTACGCCAGGCCCAAAGGCTGGACAATTTTTTTCCGTCAGAAATGCTACTTAGGTAGGTACATCTGCGGTATATTTATTTCGCACTTGCTTCTACGCTCGGATGGCCGGTTCTTTTGGGAGGGATGCAAGTTCGATTGGTTAGGTTAGGAGGAGTGAAAGTTGCTAGACTAAATTTCAATCATAGGGAGCAGATTGTATCAGAACCATTCGGATTTGCATTCCTCACAAACGGCTGCTCTCTAGAAGAGGCCCTCTTCACAGCAATGCCCACCTTCTCTCGCACGGAATACGTTAACGCCTGCTTTTCTTCTGATATTGAAGCTCGTGTTTATACTCGAGAGGACCACGCGTCGACAGCGGGCTACCCCTTTTCTTCCTGTGTCTCTCCACGAGCCGTGCTGACGGTGGATTGTAGGAGCGTAGATATCTGGATGCCAGTTATTGAATTCAGGAGACGTTAGAAACATTTTATTACAAAACACACATGTACTATAATTAAAGTAAATCGTATTCCTCTCGGGCAGGAGTACTGATAATGATCGAACTTGCGCCCCACTTCGCGCAGACCAATTACACGGAGAGTAGTCGGGTCACACACTGCCCAAATGATACAGGGTAATTCTGGAGCAACGCCCGTCAAGGAGATGCGCTGGCACCCCGTGGCGAGGACCGACCTTCGCTGTGCCTCACCCGATTTTTATGGCTTTTTCCGGAAAAAGGTACGAATCCTGGGTCGAACGTAGCGAATTGAAGTCGACCCTCCGCAGTCGAGGGTGAATTATCCATTACAGCGTATTAAGAAACCCTTTTCTTCATCGTATCGAAAGGGAAGTGACGCCAATGGATTCCTTATGTTTTTCTGATGAAAATCATACCAAATGTCATGCAAATCGGACTACTTTGACACAAGCTATTTGTATTCCCTATGTAAAAGTTGTCCGATTTACACGACATTTGTAATGATTTTCATCGGAAAACCCCAAGGAATCCATCGGCGACACTTCCATATCCATACGATAAGGAATAACGAATTGTTTTATTTCATAAAAAGGTAGGTACAGGCCGATTCTGGTGCTGCGCCCGTCACCCCGTGGCGAGGACAACACCCCGCAGTGCCCATAGAATTTTATGGCTCTTTTCGGAAAAAGGTACGAATCCTGGGCCGAACGTAACGAATTGAAGTCGACCCTCCGCAGTCGAGGGTGAATTATCCATTTGAGCGTATTAAGAAACCCCTTTCTTCATCGTATCGAAAGGGAAGTGACGCCAATGGATTCCTTATGTTTTTCTGACGAAAATCATACCAAATGTCATGCAAATCGGACTACTTTGACACAAGCAATTTGTATTCCTTATGTAAGAGTTGTCCGATTTCCACGACACTTGGCATGATTTTCATCGGAAATCCCCAAGGAATCTATCTGCGACACTTCCATATCCATACGATAAAAAATAAAGAATTATTTTATTTTCTAACCAGATACAGGGTAATTATGGAGCAACGCCCGTCAAGGAGATGCGGCGGCCTGGTGCCCCGTGGCGAGGACAGTCCTTCGCTGTGCCTCACCCGATTTTTATGGCTTTTTCCGGAAAAAGGTACGAATCCTGGGCCGAACGTAGCGAATTGAGGTCGAGCCCCCGCAGTCGAGGGTGAAATATCCATTTGAGCGTATTAAGAAATTCTTTGCTTCGTCGTATCGAAAGGGAAGTGGTGCCAATGGATTCCTTATGTTTTTCTGACGAAAATCATACCAAATGTCATGCAAATCGGACTACTTTGACACAAGCTATTTGTATTCCTTATGTAAAAATAGTCCGATTTTCATGATGTTTGGCATGATTTTAATCGGGAGAACGCCCGGAATCCATTGGCGTCACTTCCCCTTCGATACGATGAAGAAAAGAGTTTCTTAATACGCTCAAATGGATATTTCACCCTCGACAGCGGAGGGTCGACTTCAATTCGTTACGTTCGGCCCAGGATTCGTACCTTTTTCCGGAAAAAGCCATAAAAATCGGGTGAGGCACAGCGAAGGACTGTCCTCGCCACGGGGTACCAGGCCGCCGCATCTCCTTGACGGGCGTTGCTCCATAATTACCCTGTATCTGGTTAGGAAATAAAATAATTCTTTATTTTTTATCGTATGGATATGGAAGTGTCGCAGATAGATTCCTTGGGGATTTCCGATGAAAATCATGCCAAGTGTCGTGTAAATCGGACAACTTTTACATAGGGAATACAAATAGCTTGTGTCAAAGTAGTCCGATTTGCATGACATTTGGTATGATTTTCATCAGAAAAACATAAGGAATCCATTGGCGTCACTTCCCTTTCGATACGATGAAGAAAAGGGTTTCTTAATACGCTGTAATGGATAATTCACCCTCGACTGCGGAGGGTCGACTTCAATTCGCTACGTTCGACCCAGGATTCGTACCTTTTTCTGGAAAAAAGCCATAAAAATCGGGTGAGGCACAGCGAAGGTCTGTCCTCGCCACGGGGTGCCAGCGCATCTCCTTGACGGGCGTTGCTCCAGAATTACCCTGTATCATTTGGGCAGTGTGTGACCCGACTACCCTCCGTGTAATTGGTCTGCGCGAAGTGGAGCGCAAGTTCGATCATTATCAGTACTCCTGCCCGAGAGGAGTACGATTTACTTTAATTATAGTACATGTGTGTTTTGTAATAAAATGTTTCCATCGTCTCCTGAATTCAATAACTGGCATTCAGATATCTACGCTCCTACAATCCACCGTCAGCACGGCTCGTGGAGAGACACAGGAAGAAAAGGGGTAGCCCGCTGTCGACGCGTGGTCCTCTCGAGTATAAACACGAGCTTCAATATCAGAAGAAAAGCAAGCGTTAACGTATTCCGTGCGAGAGAAGGTGGGCATTGCTGTGAAGAGGGCCTCTTCAAGAGAGCAGCCGTTTGTGAGGAATGCAAATCCGAATGGTTCTGATACAATCTGCTCCCTATGATTGAAATTTAGTCTAGCAACTTTCACTCCTCCTAACCTAACCAATCGAACTTGCATCCCTCCCAAAAGAACCGGCCATCCGAGCGTAGAAGCAAGTGCGAAATAAATATACCGCAGATGTACCTACCTAAGTAGCATTTCTGACGGAAAAAAATTGTCCAGCCTTTGGGCCTGGCGTAGACCTTTGGCAGGTAGGTATCTATTTCAAAAGGCAGTGTCACCCGTGGAACCAGTAAGACCGTCCCCGGTCCGTGCTATACCAGACAGTTTTCTTCCAGTGAAAATCAGTAAATTTGCAAGCGCAATATCTTAAAAACCAGTGAAAATAAAGTGTATACATTAAAGCTTATTGAATTTGTCTTGGAACGCACTATCAACTCAGGTGTTCAAAAAAAATAGTTCCATTTGAAAAACCGAACTTGACCATCGTATCTTTTAAAATAATAATCGATAAGAAAATTCGTTCGTGCTAATTAATTTGCCCCCTCGAACCATGCAATTCCCTATTTTTTTTATATTTTTATCTCCAATAGTTTAGGAGGAAGCCGGCTGTTTAGCTTTCCCGCGGACACACTGTATATGAAAATGGTTTTTTTTCACCCTCCGCAACCTAACCTCCTACATATGATGTACGCTAGTTTAAGACAATAGTTATGTAGAAGCGGTTCGATTCACGTTCAGAGCGGTTCGATTCACGTTCGATTCGCGTTCAGAGTGGTACGATTCACGTTCGATTCGCGTTCAGAGTGGTACGATTCACGTTCGATTCACGTTCGATTCACGTTCAGAGTGGTTCAATATACGTTCGATTCGCCTTCAAAGTGACATGGTCTAGTCGAATGATGTGTCCAAAGAAGAAGGGGTAGAAGATACATGCGAAGAAGGAGAGGACGGTCGGCGAAAATGAAGGTGGAAAACAATACTATCTTACTATGCAAAGCTACGCACTTCTCGATTTCATGATAGGAGTTCAGCTGCGAGAGCCTGGAGATGCAGCGAGACCAGTTGCCTATCAAACTGTGGCAGAACGAAAGTGGCAGGTTGTTCTTTTGTGGTATAAAAAAAAAAATGGCAGTAATCCCATTCTGGACAATCCTGAGGTGTGTACTTTGCAATATTTTTACATTTATCACGTTTAACAGTTGAAATCGAATGAGATCAAATCAGGTGGTTGTGTTAATATTATATCGTGGATTTCTATCTTCTAGGACTCGCCACCACCATCATCACCACCTTCATCGCCGCCTTCGCCTCAGCCTCCAGTGGTATGTGTGTTTCATGTTTATTATGTTTATTTATGTGCTTAATTATAACGACGTTTGTGCTTAATTATAACGACGTTTGTGTATGTGTTCTAGAATTATGAACTGTTGGTGGAGCAGCTGGCGATATTGGCGCGGGTTCTGGTGGAGGTCCAGGACGCACCCCCGGTGGTGCCCCCCCAGGAGCCGCGGATGCGCCGGCAGTCAGGGCTGGTGCTTGGTTCCGCGATGGTGGAAAGGCTACGGCTCCCATCACCAGAGTCACCCCCCTGGATAGATGTCAGTAGGCCGCAGCCGCCGCCATCACACCCAGGGTTGGTGATGACGCCCCCGGGGCCCCCGTCGCTGCCCCCATCATCGCCATCATCATCTGGCGATGCGGGACCCTGGTGGCCGCCGTCGACGCCACCATCTTCGTCGTCGGCGTCGCCACCTCCCGAGTGGCCCAAGGGGCTTTATACGCCACCGCCGTCACCACCATCGCCGCCTCCCGAATGGCCCGAAGGGTTTTTTACGCCACCGCCGTCACCACCATCGCCGCCTCCCGAGTGATTTTTTCCCGTTTTCATATCTTTTTCATTTACTTTTTTATTATTTTGTATTTTATTATTTTATTTTATTTTATTTTTTATATTATTATTTTTATTATTCATATTTTTTCGTTTTTTTATGTATCAATATATTATCATTTTTAAACATATATTATTTCTCAATTTTATTTTACCCGTCATCCTCCTCCTTTCCTCGCCACTTAATTTTAAGATTCAGCATTTCTGAAATTATTATTTTCTCTGTGTTGTGAGAAAAAACATTCTGCTGACGTCGCATACTTCTTTCTATGATTCGCGCTGCCAAATGACGTCAGCCTGCACGGCTGCTCCAGGGGGGGCTTAAATTACACACGACCGCGCGATACGCCGCGACGTTAAATCGGAGCGCTTTAGAATACTGTTAGCTTTAGAATAAAATGTGATTGTACCACTATGTAGTGGTGTCGCTTTCCCTCCTCCGAATTTAGCTTTAAAAGTAATGCTCTCTCTCTCTTTCCCACCTCCAAATATGTGGTTTGTAAAATGCCGATATTTCCCGACAATCCCTTTCTATAACGTCCATTGGACATTGCGCTATCCTTGATCGGGTATCGAACGTGTATTGAACCACTTTCAACGCTTAACGTACCACTCTGAACGTGAATCGAACGTGAATCGCACCTCTTTGAACGTGAATCGTACCACTCTGAACATGAATGGAACGTTAATCGTACCACTCTGAACATGAATGGAACGTTAATCGTACCACTCTGAACGTGAATCGAACGTTAATCGTACGATTGGGCCCTCGAAAAAATTTCAGGGGGGCGGATCGAGTCTGAAAAAAGAATTTCATATTCTTTTAATTTTAAATAAAATTTCTTAATCACATATTATTTCTCCATTTCATTTATCCGTCATCCTCCTCGCCACCTAATTTTAAGATTCTGCGTTTCTGTATTACATTTTCTTCGCGCCTTCTTCGCGCCGTGACAATGGTATCATCCTGAACGGCTGCTCCAGAGGAGTCAAATTACACGCGATTGCGCGATACGCCGCGACGCTAAGATTGAAAAAAACATTATGAGAAAACTCGTTACCTTTAGAACGAAAGCGATTGTACCCCTACGTAGTGTTGTCTCTTTCCCCCCCTAGAATTTAGCTTTAAAGTAATGCTCTGTCTCTTTCCCGTCCCCCAAGACGCGGTGTGAAAAAGCCGATCTTTCCTGACATTGTCTGACATCGTCTGATAAAGTATTAAATAATTTCTCTGTATTGGGGGGAAAATTCCATCATATAATGGTTTGGAAAAATATTTGGGGGTCATCCCTTCCCTCGGTTAGGTCTGAAAAAATTTTTGGGTTGGGCCAAGGTCTGAAAGAGATTTTTCGGGAGTCATTCCCCCTCTGAAAAATTTCCGACGGGGTCCGGTCTGGAGAGGTCTCCGGACTGATCCCCTCCATCATCGCGGCTTCCCCCACTCCGCGGCTCGTGCGCGCGCAACCGGGCTTCCTCTCCCCGTTATCCCCGCGCCCATGTTTTCTTTCGCCGCGCTCCCCCGCGCGCCAGCACTTCCCCCCGCCCCGCGCTCCCCTCAGAGGACCTGGGTTAGAACCGGCCTAGTTATACTACTTACAAAATAATTCTGAAAACAGTCAGGAAAATTGCGACAATTTTTAAAAGTATATCTTTCAAATCCCAACGAGTCCCGTATCTTTACAGCGTGGAATCTTTTCAGTGCACCATCCTCTATACAATCATGCAAGAATCACTTCCGACTGCGTCGGATGTCGAGAAATATTTCGGTTTGAAGTCATCAGCGTCGCGTCATTTTCTTCACGTTCATGCGACGACTTGTTTTTTATAACACTTGAGTCCGAAAAAATATCATTATGAAATTGGAACTGAAAATTAAAAAAATAATCCTTTTTCAATGATATATAACGTAATATGTACCAGTAAAGGACGGGTGTCCTTTCTTTCATTGGACTATAAGTTCTGCAGCTTCTGGGTCTAATGTTTTCGGTTTTTTGTTGCTCGATTTTGTTCTTGCGGTAGACATATATGGATCTGACGTTAAAAGCAATCTGAAAAATGTATCTTCATTTGTGGCGATCCTTGAAATTTTCCTGCTACTTCTATTTCTATATTCTTTTAAATCTTTGTGCCTCGTCTCCAGTGCCTCTTCAGATAACTGACCGATCGGAAGTAGTGG